>CM065391.1:13402500-14032500 GCA_033060915.1 Euryodendron excelsum
ATGACTGAGGCTGCTAAGGAAGCACTATGGTTAAAAGGGTTGGTTAAAGAGTTGGGCATAGATCAAGGTAGAGTGCGGTTGCACTGTGATAGTCAGAGTGCCATTTATTTGGCAAAGCATCAGGTGTATCATGCTCGGACCAAGCATATCAATGTCAGGTTTCACAAGGTGAGAGAATTAATTGCTACAGGTGATTTGATACTCGAGAAGGTGCACACTTCGGAGAATGCAGCTGACATGTCGACAAAGGCTATTACTACAGACAAGTTTAAGCATTGCTTGGACTTGGTTAACGTCTCCAGGTGCTAGAAAAAGGGAGGTGTCCCCCAAGCCAGTTGGATCGAGATGATTATCTTCTGAATGGGTGAATATTCGGCAAGGTAGAGATTGTTGAAACTTGTGGCTCATATGTTTGATATGGAGAGACACCAGCAAGTTCTAGAAAGGAGGGCAGATACTCTTGTTAGGGTTTTCGGGTATCTATATGTATTCTCGTATTGTAAACCCTAGAAGATTAGATGAATAAGGAAGACTCTCGCTCTCACTCCTATAGACGTACCTAATTTGGGGAACCATGTAAATCCCTGTGTTCTTTACTGTTTTTCTTGTATTCTATTTCCTATTCATATGTGATTGTGCTAACAGTTTCTCTCATAACTTATCATTTCCTTCACTTCCATCCCACCCATCCAAACAGAGTGTTAAATATCTAATCTTTGTCAAAAGTTATCATGAAAAGGCTTAAATTTTTACTATACACGTTTAGCTACTGAAATCTCAATTAAGATAATTCATAATGACTATTTTTGTAAGAAAATTTATGCAAAGGAAGAAGAAGAAGAAGAAGAAGAAGAAGAATTTTCTAAAACAAAAAACAAACAAACAAACAAATGAGCAATGCAAAGATGCTTCTCATTATCCTACAAAGATCAGATCAATAACATCCAACATGTGAAGTGCTTGTGAAGAGGTTTTTAGGTATGTCTCCATTTAGAATTTACTCCATATTTAGTTAATTTATTTCAAAGTTCAGAGTTATTTTTTTGTAACATAAATTAAAAAATTTCGTACTTATTTTTTCCTCTAAATATCATCTTTTGAGTTGTCTTTTAAAAAAATATATAATTTTACTTGTTACTAAGAATACCATAGTATGCATTATTCATTATTTTGTGCTTTATACTATTTTATATAATTTAGGATCTACATACGCAACTATTGATGCGTATATACTTTTGATCTTCAATTTGTTAATGTGCATATCTTGAACTAAAAAGAAAAAAAATGGAAAAAATTAACTTGCATAGACACAATATCTAGAATACAAAACATTTGCAAAACATTACTAGACTGTACAAGGGAAAAGCTCAAGAAAATAAAATAGTCATGGTAAGTAAAAAATTTCTTCTTTTGAATTTAGGTTTTGAATATGAGACATCATTTTTATAACCCATATCTGCCTTATAGTTCCTTTTCTTAGTTTTAAATTCCTGTTCTGTAATTCTTATTCCTCCCTCTAACCACTCCACAATTTAGTATCAATGGATGGGCAAGGTTTGGTTCTTCAACAAGATTCATTTAGTTTCAAGCACTTTGAATTCAAGTTGCGTAGGACATAACTTAAATGCTAAGAAGCCTATTAGGAAAATTGGCTCATTTTGTGCCATATAAATTAAGAGGTAAAATCTCTTTATGTCTTGTGTGAGGCTTGAGCGTATTGATCACATTATAATGACCTTAGATGTTAGGAATTTGCTTTCATAACATCTCATGGGAAGAATCAACAATAGCTGAAAGAATTTTGAGAAAATATGTCACATGCAAACTTCAATAAATTTGTCTCTAGTAGATTAGTTTTGTTGTAGCTGATTTTTAACCAATATAGTGTTCGAATTCGAATAGGATCATTGGAGAAAATGTTGTAGATCTTTGAGTTTTCTTTCCAAAGAACTTCGAATCTCATCAATTCAATATCTAAGTAAAAAGTTATGGCTACAATACTAAAATTTGCGCCATGGACTGTGCACTGGCACACTTCAACCGCGCCCTAGCGCGCTCCCCCAAAAAAACACTCAGAAGACAGTGCAGTGCACCATCAAGCGCACCTCTGGTGTAGTAATGGAGCACCACCTCTAGAGAAGGTGCACCCAACCGCGCACTGACGCGGTTGGTCGGTTCTTCTCTGAATCTGCTTTTCGAATCTCAAGCCTTGCACTAAAAAAAGCTAAAAAGCAGCTTTAGCCTCCCAAGGAACATGTGGGAGTAATTTTAGGTGGTCTTCCACTCTACAAGAAATATTATTTTACATCATTTACAAGGATCAATGATATATACAACTTGTCCATACACTTGGGCAACATGGGAATCCAAGGGAGAGAGGTTCTAGAGTCTTCTTCTTGAGCCAACAAGGGCTTGCAGCTCCTCACATATTCTGAGACGAGATATTCAAGTTTTGTGTGAGCTCTTTCTCACTTAGAGTTCTCTACTTCATATGTTAAGAGCCTACATGCTCTAAGAGGACCCTCCATGATACTTCTTCCATATCATCAATGAGAAGAGAGTAGCTTGTAGTGATTCAAGCTGCTAGATTGAAGAGCTTCATCGTGAACTCGGTGGAGAATCCAATGCTGGAACAAGTTCATGGATTCAGATGGTGTGTAAGTTGCAAGATTCAATCCTAGTTGTGGATTCAATGGTGTGAAAGGGTTGTAAAGCATTCTTGTACTTTGTTCCTCATATAATACTTGGTTGGAGCTGAACTAGGTCCCGTGGTTTTCTCCCCCAAGGATTTCCACGCTAAAAAAACTTATGTGTTGATGGTTGTGTGTTTTGATTTCTGTTTATGGTTTGCTTTATATTAATCATTACTAACATTTGCTTAAAAAATGAGTAGAAACCTATTCACCCCCCTCTAGATCCATTTTAGGGTATAAATCCATATTACCAAGAACACTAGTATTCTCAAAGCCTATAACGAGCCTAGTGTGACAAGCCATGAGTGTTCCTGTGATTACAAAAATGGTGGCACACACAAACACAAAACCTATGCAAAGCAAAAAATTCCAATGATTAAAACATCAGAATAGGGAAAGCAGTGGTGTTGAGAAAAAGAATTCAGACCTTTAGCTTTTTAGCATCCATTCCAGAGGTGACCTCACAAAGAAAGAAACTAGAATAGCTGCGAAACGGATTGAGAAATGGTACTTCCTTCAAAAGCTTATAGAGCCTCTCTCGCTGTTGTATCAAAGCCACCTTCACCGTCTGATACAAATCGCACACTAGTATTAGATTAATGTTCATGTGAATGTAATACTCGTTTATTCTTTGTTAAATGCCATGTTCAAGTGGATCTCTAATACTTGTTAATTC
The DNA here is from genome assembly GCA_033060915.1 of Euryodendron excelsum. Lineage (NCBI taxonomy): Eukaryota > Viridiplantae > Streptophyta > Magnoliopsida > Ericales > Pentaphylacaceae > Euryodendron > Euryodendron excelsum. Next base: position 13,405,870 of record CM065391.1, read on the forward strand.
TCTTTGTTCAGTACCTCTAGATAGGAGGGATTTTGTAGTGCTGCACAAGCAGCAACTTGAGCAGCGATAGACACATTGTACGGTTGCTTCACTCTCCAAACATACTCAATAATGCTCAAAGGGAATGCTCCATACCCCACCCGAAGCCCAGCTAAACCTGTTTCAATGGTTTTATAAAGAATTATATAGTAGGTGATTAAGCTGTTATTTTCTAGTAAAAAACTTGGATAACTAAAATAAGAAAAATATTACAAACTTACCTGCTAATTTGCTGAATGTTCGCAGGACAATTAGGTTCTCGTGCTTCTTCACCCATTTAATCCTTGATTCCATTCCTGAGAATTCAATGTATGCCTCATCCAGCACAACCAATATAGGCAGACCAAGGATCTTCAAAAAAACTTCATCACTTACTATACTGTAAACAAAAAAACAAAAAAAATGAATGGTGGAAGAATAAACTAGATAAGTGCGTAACAATCTAGGCGCAAGAAGTTTATAAAATAATAGCAAATATTCTTAGCATAATATAGTTTAGGATAAAAGAGAATCGTCTGCTTAGTTACTAGTTATGCAGCACTCGGTAGCTACTATATGTATTTAGCCGAACCTACAGCAGTTAGAAGAGCAATGCATCCATGTTCTTGGGACAACTCATATGCCCTCTATTTTTGGGGAAAAAATTAAAGAGAGAGATAGCACCCACGTTTTTAATATACTACTTTCATTCTAACTTGTGTCCTCTATGTATTTTATGAGTCCTACACCATAATGTATTTTATGGTCCTACACCATAATACTTGAATTTTAGTGGCAGTTGTTCATACTACCTTACCACTAAAAATTTGTCCCCTTTTTGTGTCTCACGTTGGGGATGTTAGTTTACATGTTGACCATATCCATTACTTTTGAATCAAAGTGGCAAACAATTATTTTTAGTTTTCTATATTATCTTCTTGACCTCCCCACCTAGGAATGAGAAATTCATGCTTGGGAGAAAATCTTTTTTTAGCAGACAATTTTTCTTTGATAAAATTGAGCTAAACATTGCTGCCATGGCTCCTTTGTGCTCCATTTGGAACCCAGATTTTCGGTAAGAAAAGAAAAATGTGAAGGAAAATATATCAAAATGAAAGAGTATTTTTGTTCTATTTTTTTGTCATAATTTATTTTTCTTTTACTTTTCCTGCCTAAAATTTGGGTTCCAAATAAAGCGTTAGTGTCTCAGGACTTCTCAATTTCCCTGGTTCTTTAACAAATTTTAGCTAAACATTTCTTTAATGAAAGATGCTCATCTTGTATCAATTCTATGAACTCTCCACAAATGACTCCATGCCTGGGGCTATTGGTGGGTTAATATCAAAGCTTATTAGCTGAATTTTGCTCAATGGAAGTTCTGCTACCTCTGAAATCCATGAATAAAGCAATACACTTGAATTGACTAGTGGGAAGGTATCTTTGAAATAGTTGCAAACAGATTGCTCGGACAAGCAACTGGATATGGAGTATGATTGTGGTATATCTCATCGAACCTCAAGACATCGAACAAGTAAACAAAGTAGGAATGCAATTGAAAATTACCTCCCATCCGGATTGTTGGGAGAAGTTATGAATAGCATTTTGGTTTCTCCTTTTCAACGACTTCAATAATTTGTTCTACATCCAAGCTTAAGTCAGCCTTCCTTGGTACTGCAGAGTTAGAAGCAAATATTAGTACTTAAAAACACTTGTAAAAGATTACAAGAAAGACTGTGCAAGTAAATGCATTTATGAAGGGTCTTGTTAGTTTGTCCTTTCACTTTTTCCTCTCTTCTATTTTCCTTATCGCCAAAAGACGTGCAAATAGACTTATAACATTGAGAAACTTTGGTGTTACCTTTAATGACTAGTGCGCCATTGACTGATGCGGTGAATTGGTACATTGGAAAAGTTGGAGGGCAATCCAGAATTTTGTCCCCAGCGTCAAGTACACAGCTATAGTAGCAGAAAAAGCAAAGCATTAGAACAGAAATTTTGTTTCTAAAAGAAAAAATTGACATGAAAGAAGTTTGGGAATCAAGGAGCAATAGTTTTGAAGTCAAATATTATAAACCACATAATTCTAACCGCATAATGAAATCAATGAGCTCATCTGCACCAGATCCGATGACAATGTGCTCAGATTCAAGGCCAACATACTCTGCAAGGGCAGCTCGCAATTGGCGACATTCAGGGTCAGGATAGACATAAGGGAATTTCAATGCCCCCAAAGCTTCAAAAACCTATAGACAAGCTTAGATTCATGTTCAGCCTGCAACTAAATCTTAAAATGTTCTTTAGTAACTACATTTGATTAAAGACATACATAATAAAGAAAGTGTAATGTTGTACATCTGACTTGCCTCTGGAGGTGGATCGTATGGGTTCTCATTTGCATCTAGCTTGATAATATTCTCAGTTTTCCTACCCAGCTGAGCAGACAAAACCTGCAACAGTGGGTGCATTTATTTGAATAGATCGAAAGGAAAGTCACTAACTATATGGATATATATCCATTTCACTGGCTTGTAATGCACATATGTGAAGGACTTAGCAGTAATTAATTGCACATAATACAATGTACTATGAAAAACCCACAGGCTACGGAATTGGTCAAGACCAAGTAGCATCATTATGGAGGGAGGACACAAAAAAAAAAAAAAAAAAGTAGACACAACTGTAGGTACAAGTGTCCAGTTTCATTTCGTACAAGGACACTCAGGCAACTCACCACTCCTCTGTATCGTTCTTCCTCTCACGCTTGGCTCCACGTGACAGCCTACCGAGGCGACATGTGCACCAAGCCAGTTCATCCATCAAGGATAGCGCCAAGAACGCCTCCTTCGAGTTAAAGCATCAAGAGCCTCTCTCGGAACATCTCCTTCATGACGCCTACTTATGGCTTCGCTCTCGGCACCTCCTGGCTCGGCCATGGAACCTCACCACCGAGCGCATCTCCATACTTAGCATAATTCTCCATAACCAAGTGTTCTCCATAACCTAGGTTGGGAGCAGGACTTAGGGACCTTCGCGCGGGATCATCAGAAAACAAGTGGATTGGAGGCTGGAGCTGAGAGTTCATCGAAGGGCCTTGCCTCTCCAGCCGGTCTTAGAGAGAGAGAGATCTCCAAACAAACGACAAAGCGCATTCAATGCCTGAGTCGTTTGAATCACTAAATCATTGTCGCCTATAGAGTTACAGCGTTGACATTTAGAATATCGGTCTTCGAGAAACCTCAGACTGAAGAGTTAATCAACAAAAGACTCTGTCTCAAATCTGAGGAGTCAATCACCAAAGATCTTGACAGTTGAATAACCAATCATGAAGTACTTCCCTCACCTATATAAAGAGAGTCTTCATTCGCCATTGACAAGACATTCATTCTACATTGCATGCTCACCACTAACATCTTGAAAATCTCTCCAAGCTCTTTACAACACCGCCACTCTCTCTCTTTCTAAGACCGCCTTAACTCTCTCTCCTCCACCTCCAGTGATCTTCCGCCTAGACAGCGCCTGCCATTAATTTTTCAGAAGACCACCCTCTATAAATTTGACCACTCACCTCCCACTCTACTCTACACACAACAATAAATTTTAAAAATATAAGACATGAAACAAGGTGAGAATATGACAAGATACGTGGAAATATTCCGTATATAATTTTTATTAGCTCCCTAAATTATTATACTAACGCTAGCATATCGGAAAAGTAAAACACGTACATAAGAATAGACCTGTCCTACTCTTTTGTTCTATATTTACTGTTCAATTATATTTCTTCCGTACAGTGAGAAGTGTCTGTTGCATGTTTGAATAGTGGGATGTCAAACCTTTTCTCTTTCTCTTTCTCTTTTTCTTTTTTTATTTCGCTTTTCTTCTTCTTCTTCTTCATTTTTTCTTTTTTTTTTTTGGTGAAGTATAAAGGGCTGGACATTTCATGTGAGTTCATACTCAACCTGTTTCTGTACACATAAGGGGTCACTCATGTAGCCGGCGTTGAAACAATCAAGTGGCATTCAAGTCCAAAGTTTGAGTGATCTACAATGAGTTTGAATCTCAGAGAAAATTAACTCGATCAAGCTAACACAATATCATATCAGTTTGAATGAATTACCTCCAAAGGCAAAATGGGCTGATAAGAGGACAATTTCTGGATATGGGATCGAATAAATGAATCACCAGTCAACATTTTGGGATACTCTTTGTCTTTGACATCTTTTACTTGTGTCTCAACAGTGTTGGATGCCATACCAGTAACCATTCTCCGATTTCCTTCAGATGAACAAAGCCTGGCAATGGAATGCAATCCTGCAAAGAGGCCATACTTATAGTATAAACCAGTACCTGGATTATCAATTTTTTTCAATGAATCCTAATCAATGTACTGATGACTGTCTGCAATGTCATGAACTCAACAAAAAAAACCTCAAAAATTAAGTGAGAACAATTCTGAGGAAAAAGGGATATTAGATTCCAACCAAATATGATGGACAAAGTAAGTATTTTGGAAGCGCTTCTAACGGATGGTTATAGGAAGCACGGGATGGTTGGACAAACACCTCCAACTCTAATATGTGACAGATGAAACCAGCATCAAGCATTGTAGCACTGGAGTGCATGCAAGTACAAAATTCTTCTTATCAATACACACTCACATAGATTTTACCCTAATGTTATTGCGCACAATGGTGCAAGTGTTGAATTGTATCATCCCCTACAAACATATATTGAAATTTTGATTATTGATATAAATCTCTCTCTCTCTCTCTCTCTCTCTCTCTCTCTCTCTCGTATTTACATTCGTGTATACTATGTTAGCAATTATATCGATCCATGAGATGTCTCAAAGACCATCGGCAAGTACCTCAAGTCAACTAAATTCTATAACTGAGATAAAAAAAAATGTGAAACAAAATAAGCAAGGAGAAGAGAAAGGTTTTGCGATTCAAATTTTATTTTTCTTTTTTTTTTTTTATCTTAAAGTAGAGTTGAGCCATTCAGTTCTCCAGAAACTTCAAAGAAAACAAACATGGCAAGAAAGCTTTCATTCAATTCCATGAGGATGGTATGTTCATTAGGAAGCCATTAATTTTCTCCTTTAAAAGGGAGAATGTGTAAGGTTTTGACCAAGTACCATGAGGCAAAGAAAAGATATGACGATAGAGACAAGTATTCACCTGTTAAAACGCTTCTGATGGTGGCTGATTGATTGGAGATGAAGCAACAGTGCCGCTTCTTAGGTCCACCAAATCTCCCCCCAAGAATCAGATCTATGAAGGCACAGCTTTTGTAGATCCCCCTCAATATTGCAGATCCATTGAGAGACAGAGAGAGCTTTGTGGGGAGTTTTTCCAGTGGGAAAAGAAAAGAAATAGAGAAGAATGTAAAGCCTTCAAGAGGATATTTCTTCTTTGACATTTGACTGGCTACGTTCACAGGGATATTCATGAGGTTGTACGGACACATCGGCAAATAAAATGTAGATTTTGGACCAGTTCGTTGTATTGGACGATGCTTGCCGCAAGTGTCACCTGCACTTTTGTGCCCACCAAATTGGTCACACAGCTGCCTTGGTCATTTCAACAATTTGATAACTTCACCAACAGAATTCAAGTGAAACAGTTTCTGATTTGGATCCTCTCGGTTCGATTAATTAGAGAGCTGTCACGTCACAAAAAAAATAAAAATTAAGAGTTGAGATGAGATGAGACTAACTTAACTAGGGATACTAAACCTCATAATGTTATTTTAAAAACATAATTTTTATTGTAAAATGACGTAATTTTTTTGAACGGCTGATTTGGCTTTACCTTGTCCACTGGTTTTCAATTTCTGTAACATGTTGAGTCTCTCTCTACGAATTGAATGATGATCTCTAACATTTCATTTGTAAAATAGAGAGGATCCTAGTCCATGGAGGCAATAGTATAGACGATGTTCAAATCTACAACAACTGTGAAACTTTTTAAGATAAACAGTCATTTTGTCTCTTTAATTTTGCTTCAAAATTTAATGTCATGCCTCATTTTTTATTTCTTCTATTTAAATCATCTAACATTTAAAAATAAATTAATTTGGTCTAACATTTTAAAATAGATGAGAAAAGTTAAATATTAATTATATTTTGACTTTCTTGACTATGATTCAGTTTTACTTGAGCCGCTAAACTAAATGTCATTACTTTTTTACCCCTAAACTAATAGGACCTAAGTTAGTGTTGACACTATTAACAAAGAAATAAATTAACACTTGTAATATTTTTTATTTGATATAATATATGATTTTTTTGTATTTGCTCAACAAACGTGTAGTTTTAAGAATATCCTTTATATTAGCAGGACCAATAATTTGTGGTCAACAAAGTATGATTTTATGGATGATTTTAGCCATTTTCTCAGATATTTTGAGAGGGCTTATAGCATTTCATAGCCATGAAAATATTTTTTTGCTCTTTGTTTCAAAGTTTAGTATAAAATTTTGAGCTAAAAATTCCATAAGTTTTAATTTTATGAGGAAAAAATGTAATAATTTTTTATTTAATGGGATAAAAAGTGACATTAAGTCATAGTTTAGAGAGCCAAAATGTAATTAATCTTTGATTTTCTTACTTATTTTGAAATGTTGGACTACAATGACTTACATTTAAAAGTTTGAATGCTTAAATAGAATAAATCAAAATTAAGCAATAACATTAAAATATGAGTCAAAGTTGAAGGTACAAAATGATACTCTACCCAACTTTTTATAATTAAAAAAAAAAGGAGAAAAAAAACATTTACTTTTAAATACAGCCTCAATATAAATGAAGTTTTCTAAAAAGCAGCTTGAATATTGATGAATGTTGTTAAACAATCTCTATAGTATATTTTAGAGTAATTAATCATATTCAATAATAAGGAACCGTGTCTAAATTTTTTTGTCAATAAAATTGAGCTGGGACCTTCCATTAACATAAAAAAAATTTGTCAAATATTCAAATTTCTTAAAGTGATGACCATTAAATTTTATGTAAAAAATTAATTTTAATCTACTGAAGAAACGTTTGAATTGAATGAAATGTCAATAAAGAACAATCAATCTATATCTTTTCTGACTTTTGTCTCATGTGGAGTCTTATGTGTAAAAATATTTCGTATGGTAATCATGTATCAAAACAAAAAAAAAAAATACTGAATTCAATTGACTTTTTTATTTTCTCGCAGAAAAATGACTTGAATTGAAAGGAGGTCCCATGGATTAGGTCATTACCAATTTCTATATTATTTTGAGATGTCACCTTACTGGGAACAAAAAAAAATAAGGCACCCATGATAAAGTAAAAAAAGCTATCAAGAAGATAAAGAGGCAAATATATAGCATGGTTCAACAATGATGTCTACGTCCATGAGAAGGTTGGCATTCACTCCTAACCTTCTGTCATAGGAAGCTCATAACCTTCAAAATAAATAAGAGATACAATCAGCAATATGGGAAGAAATTGACCAAATAATATTCCATGATGTAATAGTAAATCCCTTATTTACACGATTTTCTTCGTTCCGTTCCTTCTGGTCAGCAACCATATCTTTAAGGTACTACTATTATTTTTTTCTCATTAAAAAACTAGCATTTATCTATGTTTTGTCCCAAAAGCTAAACCCTACAATATTGATTCAATATATTATGGTAATGAACAATATTGCACTTACCAAGTCACAAGATAAAGCAAACCATTCAATCAACAACACATCAGATTTTTACCGTGAAAATCCTTAAATGGAAGAAAAATCACATGTCCCCTTTGCCGGACAAAGATCATGCACTATATCTCATTGTTCAGATACTTACAAGACTCTTTACAATCAAAACCTATTAACTTCATGATCTAATGATTGTCTTGATCTTGCTCGTATCCACGATTCACCGTTTCCGTGCTTGACCACCGTTTAGATTCCCTCAAAACGGATTTCACGCCTTGAACTCCATCAAGACTCTTGATTTCTTCACTTAGATTGAAGAAGATTGTTGCTAAGATTTGTTTCTAAGCTTCTAGGAAATGTAGGAATACTTCTCTCTAGGAGTTTTTAATGTGGCGGCTCAGATCAATACTTAGGGAAGTGTGCTGGGCTTTAAATAGGAGCAAAAACCCTAGCGGCGCAATTCCCAATAAATTTGATTTCGCTCAGCTCACTCCCGTGAGGTCCCGCGAGCATCCTGTGAAGTGTCTCTTGCTCCCGCAAGGGTCCCATGAGCTTCTAGTGAGCTTAATCCCAAATTTGACGTGGTCACTGTTTTTGCTCTCGAACTCTCGCGATATCCCGCGAGGTTATGACCAAACTGCATGCTCACTGTTTTTACCCTCGAACTCTCGCGACATCCCGCGACCATCCCGCGAATATCATGATATGCAGCCAACACATTATTTTTACCCTCGAGATCCTTCGAACTCCATCAACGTCTCTCAAAGTTCCCTATAATAGCCGAAAAGTATTGCACAAAACTCACTTAGCTTGAGCTTGCACAAATAGGCATGAAATCTCTTCCGAATGCTTGTGATTGACAACTCAAGTCCCCAAAATATGTGAAACAAGACGTAACATGAAATTTAGCCAATTACATACACTTACATTCTCTCCCTTTGGCAATTTTGTGACCAAAACCCTATGCTACATGACATAACCATTACAGGGAAAGAAAGAAAAAAAAAACTACAAAGACACCCCAATCACAATCATCCCTCACAAGTACGAAGAACCATCCCTGCAACTGCAACATCCAACCAAACCAGGCCATATCTCCCCCTTTTTTGGGAACATATTGACAAAAAAGTATTATAAAGAGATAAGAGAAACGAACAATAAAACTTCAAGAAATAAACTGTATAAACTGTGTAGTAGTGAAAACAAGAACGCCTCAACATGCAAAACGAGGCACCCATCAAAACTAACAGTAACCAGAAGAGCGAGAAATGAAACACCCACAAATCCAAAGAGAACCATCCACCAAGCACAACTAACGATGACAAATGCTCTGAATGACATCATTCACATCATTAATAAACTCAGTGTGCCGCCAGGAGAGTGCGGATAAGGTGTCCTAAACACAAACAATGTCGCGCTTCTGACGCTCCATTAGAAGATCGATACGCTCATGAACCAAGCCAATGCGCTCTACTAGATCTGTGTGCGCGGAAGTCATCTAAGAAGAGAGAGCTGCAATGGCAGCAACAGTGGAGGACGGCGAGTCAGGGAAAGAAACAGAAGGCCCAGCTGAAGGTGGAGTAGTGGAAGAGGATGGTGTTGTAGGATCAACAGGAGGAGCCTCATCATCGAAAAGTTCCAACCTAGGCTGCTACAATTGGGAAGGAGGAGGAGGGACGCTGAGATGAGTATTACTCAGCCGGAGGGTTTGTCGGGAGATGGGCTGCCTAACCGGGAGATGGATCTCATCGGGTGCTGCCACAATGTTATGACTAAACAGAAAATCCATGACCAACACCCCAAAACGGAAGATAAGCACGAGAGGAGTTGTCTGCAGAGGCCTCAAGCATAAGATTAAATATTAGACAGCCAACATCCACAGTAAGGCCGATGGTAATGGCGTGCATAAGATGAGCATGGGACTCATCGATCTCACTCACATGTGAGGTGTAGAGAAAGAGGTCACACACCACATGGTTGAGCACCTTAAACACATCCTTTAGCTCTTTTTACTTGAGGAGACTTGAAGAACTAGGAGGCCAAGCCTTGTCAGATGATAGGAGCAACTAGGCCAAGGAATCCACTATAGGCCCGGAGTGAGTAAGAGGATATGGAAATTTAGTGAGGAGAGGACGATCGAAGTGAAACAATGTGCAAATACCGGAGATAGAGAAAGAAAGAGAGACACCACGCACAAACAACTTCAAGGAACTAGCCGCCTTATCTAGAGCATGAATATTCACATAAAATTCACGAAGAAGCTCCTGACGAGGAAACCCATTACACACAGTAAGACGTGTCCAACCCCACTTAGTGAAGTAGGAATGAATGCACGTCGAAGCAAACTAGTCGAGAATAAGACCACGAGAGACAAACATAGGCCGAGCGGCAAACGACCGAGTGTACCGTTCCTCAGCCTCAGAAGCTGGACGAAATCAAGAAACTTCAGGGGTTGAAGGTACTCCCCCTTAACGAGATGACATGGCACCAGGGGTACCAGAGCGACGGCGTTTGCTTGGGGAGAAAGAGGCAGAACGTTTGCTCAGGGAGCCCGAGGAATGGCGAAAAGAAGGGGTTTGGGACCCCTTCCGTTTTCTAGGAGAATGAATCATGAAGAACACCCAAAAACAAGAAGGACCCACACTAGATAAACGCACACCCACACAGACACACCAGTCACCGTGACTGGTTCAAGATGAACTTGCAAAAAAAACCCAATCACCGAAAAAATTGAAGATAACCAGGCCTTCTACCAGTGGATTCACACCCCACAAACGAGAAAGCACACCCCGAGGAACTCAATTAACACCGGAGCAAGGAAACCCCAAACGAAACCCTAGGACAAAGAAAAACACACCCAAAACAGAAAAAAAATGAAACAAAGGAGAAGGGAAGACGATTACCTCAGAAACAACCCAAGGACGGCGACCAAGATGGAGGGGAAGGAACTCGCTGGATTGAGGAGGAACAGTCACCCATGATAGCCAGACATCACGGGCTCGAAGAGAAGAAAACGCAGCACAACGAAAAAGAATAAACAAAAACCAGTCGGGGTGAGATAAATAGTGCCGACTAAGTGGACTTCACGGGAGCGAGGTCCAACGAGTTCCCGCGAGCTCACCTGACAAACTAACACGTGAAAAGTACACCCCGAACATCAGGAGGACATGCCTGGTCAAGGTCTCAACAATCAACACAGTCAAACTACTACCAATGATGATAAAGAGGGCTGTAAACATAAGAAAAATTGACATTAAGATAGATCAAGGACAGCAGGCTTGCAAGTCAAGACATTCATGAATGATAAGAAACATACTGCCAATCCTGAAAAATAACGCCAAGCCATCACAAGACCAATGAGAATATGGACCCTAGAGCAAAATCATGACAGTGTTCAACATGGAAGCTTCCTCTTGGACAGTAGAGCACTCGAAGGCAAACTATCATGTCATCCCAATCAAGGTATTCAAAGGGATTTTTTTTTCTTTTTTTTTATATATTTTTTTTTCTTTCTCTGCACATCAACCTTCTAAGTTCCTACCCTATCTCTCCAGCATTAAAGAACATTTGACAACTGAGGGATGGTGACCTTCACACATGTGAGCAGGTAGTCATCTCCTCTTGTCACATAATAAGGGTAGCTTCTCACATACTCACAGGTAGCCTTTTCCACCCAAACACATTTTTTTAAGAGAGGGTATACATGACCAAGGTCAATCAAGGCATTCCTGACTAGAAGAAGCCAGTCATGATGAGGTCCATAAAATGATCGTAAAATATCGGATCTATATTCTAAGAGATCTCAAGAGGCCCTTATCAAATAAACAAGAATCATAAGAATGGCAAGAATCATTAATGAAGCATGAATTACAAACATACACTCCAAGATGCACACAAGAATCAACTTATATCATACTCATGCCTTTAGCCATTCATGGGAGGTGCTTTAACAGGATGACAAAGAGAGCCATATGCATGTCATAATATAGATGAACACACACAACACAAAACAAAATAAAAGACAAAGAATAAAAACAAACACAAAAACAAGCTTGAGATAAGATGAAGCAAGAACCGAGCTAAAGCCTGGACCCCAAGCAAGACAAAACTACTCGAGAGAGCACACTCCTAATGATTTATGTAGAAATTCAAACCTAAGAATGTCAAGGGGTTTAGTGAAGAGATCAGTAAGTTGATTCTCAGTGGAAATATGCTCTAGAGAGATGATCTTCTCTTCAACTAATTCACGAATAAAGTGATAACAAATGTCAATGTGTTTGGTACGAGAGTGTTGAACAGGATTCTTAGAAATACTAATCGCACTCATGTTGTCACAAAATAAGGTCATAACATTCAATTAAAGACCATAATCACACAACATTTGTTTCATCCACAAGAGTTGAGCACAACAGTTTCCATTAGCTATGTACTCTGCCTCAGCCGTGGACAAAGAGATGGCATTCTGCTTTTTACTATGCCAGGCAATATGGTTATTGCCTACATAAAAACACCCACCAAAGGTGGTCTTACGATCATCAGTAGACCCTGCCCAATCTGCATAAGTACAGTCTGTAATATCTGTATTAGTGTTTAAGGTCAACCAGATACCATGCCCAATAGTACCATTGACATATTTAATAATTATTTTGACAACAAATAGGTGCGATTCTTTCGAACAAGCTTGAAAGCAAGCATAAACACCCACACTAAAGGCAATGTCAGCTCTACTAGCAGTTAAGTAAAGCAGACTACCAATCATGCTCCTATACAAGGTTTGATCAACATCCTTCCCTAAAGCATCCTCACTAAGCTTAAGACTATTACTCATGGGGGTCCTAGCATGCTTAGTGTTTTCCAAATCAAATTTCTTCACTAGGTCTTTAGCATATTTGGACTAAGATATAAAAATCTCTTGGTCCGTGTGTTTAACTTATAACCCTAGGAAGTAATTCAGTTCACCCATCATGCTCATTTCAAATTGACTTTTCATATGTTCAGAAAAATTACGAGCAAGCTTTTCAGAAGTAGAACCAAACACAATATCATCCACATAGATTTGAGCAATAAGAATGTGTTTTGATTCTTTCTTTATGAACAAGGTTTTATTAACTCCCCCTCGAGTGAACCCAGACTCCAGCAAAAAAGAAGTTAATCTCTCATACCAAGCTCGAGGGGCTTGTTTCAGCCCATACAGGGCTTTCTTGAGCTTGTACACATAGTCTAGATACTTAGGGTCCTCAAACCCTTTGGGTTGTTCAACATAGGCTTCTTCTTAAAGAATTCCATTTAGAAAGGCACTCTTCACATCCATCTGATGAAGTCTAAAGCCTAGATAGCAAGCATTGGCAAGTAAGATGCGAACAAACTCTAACCTTGCAATAGGGGCAAAGGTCTCATCAAAGTCTATTCCTTCAATTTGAGTGTATCCTTGTGCAACAAGTCTTACCTTATTTCTAGTGATAGTACCATATTCATTAGATTTGTTCTTAAATATCCATTTAGTACCTATCACATTCATATTATGGGGTCTCGGCACAAGAGTCCAAACATCATTACAAACAAATTGACTCAACTTTTCATGGATAGCAGTAACCTAATGCTCATCAGTTAAGGCGTCTTTCACATTTTTTGGTTCAAATGTAGAGGTATAGCATAGGTAATTTACCTCATTTATTACCTAACGCCTTGTCTTCATTGGCTCTGTGACGTTTCCAATCACTTGCTCCAAAAGATGATTTAGTTTCCCTCTGAATGATGGCTTTAGGATGTTGTTAGGTCCATCTTCGGAGTTATTCAAGGAGGTCTCAGCATCATCCCTCTTTTTGAAATTTTCCTTATCCAAATTTCTAGGAGATGCACCATCTGAATCACAGTCCTCATCAAGGGCAATGTCAATGTGAACTAAGGAATCATCAATAACCACATTTATCGATTCCATAATAGTAAGAGTACGCAAGTTATAAACACGATAAGCTCTACTATTAATGGAATATCCAAGAAAAATACCTTCATCGCTCCGAATGTCAAATTTACCCAGATGCTCTATATCCCTCAGGATATAGCATTTGCTCCCAAACATCCTAAAGTATTTCACATTAGGCTTCTTACCTTTCCACAATTCATACGGCGTCTGTTTTGTACCAATTCTCAGATAGACTCAGTTTGCAATGTAGCATGCGGTATTTACCGTCTTAGCCCAAAACCTCTACGAAACCTTCTTACCATGAAGCATAACTCGGGCCATTTCCTGAATCACTCTATTTTTTCTCTCCACCACGCCATTTTATTGTGGTGTCTTTGGAGTAGAGAACTCATGCTTTATGCCCTGCTCATCACAAAAATTAGCAAACTCAGAATTCTCAAATTCTTTACCATGATCAGTACGTTTTCTGTTAATGCATCCAATTTTTGTGCATTTTTCTACCTACACTTTCAGACATAAAACTTTAAACACATAGAAAGTATCAAATTTTTCTCAAATAAAATCAACCCATGTAAACCTAGAAAAATCATCGACAGCCATAAAAATATATTTCTTTCCTCTAATACTCTCTATTTGAGTAGGACCCATAAGGTCCATATGCACAAGTTCTAAGGGTTTGGATGTAGCAATCTGCTTGACTTTCTTATGTGTAGACTTAATTTGCTTCCCCAATTGGCATGGTCCACACACACAGTTTGTGGTTCTTCCAAGTTTTGAAATTTCACGAATGAGTTCAGAACTGGATAGTCTAGAGAGATCATTAAAGTTAACATGGTTCAGTCTTTGATGCCACAGACTAGTCTCGTTCAGTTTAGCAGAATTGCAAATTATACTACTCTCAAAGGTGATCCCATAGCAATTTTCAGGGGTACGCACACCTTTCATCACACAAGTACCCTCTTTATTGAAAATAGAACATTCAGTTTTGGAAAACTATACTTGGTGTTGTGCATCACACAACTAACTAATGCTAATAAGATTAGCCTTTAAACCCTCAACTAGCAGAACGTCATCGAGGTTTGGTAACCCTTGAGATTTTATATTCCCTTTTCCAACAACTTTGGAGATGCTGCCATCACTAAAAGTTACTAGACCTCCATCACATTTAGCCACAGTGTCAAAATACCCTTTATTTCCACACGTGTACCTTAAGCAGCCACAATCTAGGTACCACACGTTAGAGTTGTGAGCCTTCAGAGCAATATGGACAACAAATTCTCTCAGGTCAGCTTTCGTTATCCACACAGTCTTAGGATTAGCACTTGGGTGCTTGGGATGAGACTGTTGGATGGACTTTTGACCTTTCCTTAAGGTATGTTTAGTCACTTGTCTTGCCATATAGTTCCCATAGTATTAAGGTCAAGCATGACTTTGAAGTTCTGATTTGTAAAATCCCTTTGCTCAGTCAACACATGGAATCTATTAGACATCCGACTATTGTATGATATACCTAGGTTTTAAAAATTTCGAGTTTGAATATATTCCACAGGTAATCCATACAATTTATGACATTGTGGCCTAATATAACCTCTTATACCACTGTATTGACAAATAGGAACAACATAAGGCGGCTTACCTTGATTTTGCTGAGGATTATACCTTTCTTTGGGAACAAATTTGATGGGCTTGTTGTACTAATGTTGCTTGGCCTTGGATGGTTTGGCCTCATAACCAATACCTCTCATATGCCACGAGTGTTTTTGATTCAAACACACTTTCTCCACCGTGGATGCACTTATCTTGTACTTTTTGAAGTTCAGATTAGATTTAACCAGATCATCCTTGAGTTTCTGAATTTTTTCTTTAAGTGCCTTCTTAAAACCTTCTCTCTCAAATGCATCCTTCTCAAGAAATTTCGCTTTGTCTGATAGAGTTGTTCGATATTTTCTCAACTGACTTATTTCGATTTAAGCATCATCATTCGCCTTTTTTTTAAAAGAATCAACCTCTTCCATATCCGTTTTCAACTTCTTACTCAATTTGACATTCACATTAGTAAGTGTGTAAGACTGCTTGTACAGCTTATCATAAGCTCGCTACAGTTCACTCTTGTCTTCATCATCTGATTCATCCTCATTTTCTTTGAGCGATCCCACTATACCATCTGATTCCTCAGATTTTTCCAATTCAGATATTTTAGAAGATGTGTCAACTCCCCCTAAGGCTGCTGCCATGAATGCCGTGAAATTTTCAAACTCATCGTCACTTTCTGGCTCCTCTTCCTTCTCAGAATCACTCCAAGTGACTGTCAAAACTCGGCTTACTTTATTTTTCTTTTTGTTAGGACAATCTATAGCAATATGTCCAAAGCCATGACATTCGAAGCATTGTTTTTTACTAGGCTTTTTAGATGGTTTCCTTATAAACTTCAATTTGTCAAAAGGTTTTCCTTTAAATTTATCAACTGAGGAAGATTGATCTTGTTATTGTTTGTTGAAAAAAAAAATTTAACTTTTTGACAAACAAGGCCATCTTCTTGATACCCAGTTCCGAATCACTATCATCAGCCTCATTAGATTTTTCTTTAATGGAACTTAAGGCAATGCCTTTATGCTTTATTGGCTGACGAAGATTTGCCTCAAAATTTTGCAAGGATCCTACCAAGTTCTCTACCTTCATGGCATCAACATCCCTACTCTCATCTATGGCCGTGACCTGGGCTTGAAGTCTCTCGGGTAAGGACCTTAGAATTTTTTGAACAAGTTTTGAAGGAGAGATTTGTTCACCAAGGTTAAAACTTGAGTTGACAATGTCACTTAGTTTAAAATAAAATTGATCAAAAGTTTCATCGTCTTCCATTCTCAGGGTTTCAAAAGCAGTTGTTAATCACTGAAGCTTAGCAATTTTTACAGTAGTTGTACCCTCATGGGTAATCTGTAAAATGTCTCGAGCCTCTTTAGCTAGTTCATAGTGAGATATTCTGCGAAATTCCTCAACTATGACCCCGTTAAAGATGGCATTAGTAGCTTTACTGTTCCATCCACAATCCTCAAAATCAACCCTATCCCAAGCTGTAATAGCTTTAGAGGTAGTCACTTCACCGGTTGTGACTATGGGTGGAGTCCAACCATTAACAACAGTCTGCCATTCACGTTCATCTAAAGATTTAAGAAAAGCCGTCATCTTGGCTTTCCAGTAGGGATAGTTGGTCTCATCAAGCAAGGATGGTCGAGAGGTGGAACTACCTTCCTTAGGCCAATCCATGGACATAGGTAATCAGGACCTCACTCTTTAGAAAATCAACAATGATTTTGAGTATCCCGCTCTGATATCAATTGAAAAACTAGCCTTTGTCTATGTTTTGTCCGAGAAGCTAAACCCTACAATATTAATTCAATATGTTATGGCAATGAGTAATATTGTACTTACCAAATCACAAGATAAAGCAAACCATTCAATCAGGAACACAATAGATTTTTGCCGTGAAAACCCTTAAATGGGAGAAAAACCACGTATCCTCTTTGCCGGACAAAGATCATGCACTATATCTCGTTGTTCAGACAGTTATAAGACTCTTTACAATCAAAACCTATCAACTCCATGATCTAATGATTGTCTTAATCTTGCTCGTATTCACGATTCACTATCTCCGTACTTTACCACCGTTCAGATCCCCTTAGAACGGATTTCACGCCTTAAACTCCATCAAGACTCTTGATTTTTTCACTTGGATTGAAGAAGATTGTTGCTAAGATTTGTTTTTGAGCTTCTAGAAAATGTAGGAATACTTCTTTCTAGAAGTTTTTAATGTGGCAGCTCAGATCAATACTTGGAGAAGTGTGCTGGGCTTTAAATAGGAGCAAAAACACTAGTTGCACTATTCTCGAGAAATTTAATTTCGCTCAGCTCGCTCCTGCGAGGTCCAGTGAGCATCCCGCGAAGTGTCTTTCGTTCTCACAAGGGTCCTGCGAGCTTCCAGCGAGCTCAATCACAGATTTGACGTGCTCACTGTTTTTGCCCTCAAACTCTCGTGACATCCCGCGAGGGTCTCGCGAGGTTATGACCAAACTGCGTGCTCACTGTTTTTACCCTCGAACTCTCGCGACATCCTGCAACCATCCCACGAGTATCATGATGTGCAGCCAACACACTATTCTTACCCTTCAGATCCTTCGAACTCCATCGACGTCTCTCAAAATCCCCTACAATAGCCGAAAAGTATCGTACAAGACTCTCTTAGCCTGAGCTTGCACAAATAGGCATGTAATCTCTTCCGAATGCTTGTGATTGATAACTCAAGTCCCCAAAATGCATCAAACAAGACGTGGCACGAAATTTAGCCAATTACATACACTTACACTCTTCATGTATATGGTGGGTCCCATACCAAAAAGCTTTTTTTTTTTAATTTATCGATTTAAATTAAAGTTCTAAAATTTTAGTGACAATAATTGGTATATTTGTCCCTCATTACTTGACTAGTGTATCTAATTTTTAAATGTTAAATTGAACAATTTCGTTAATGGAAGCAACTAGTTCTGATTTAAATTTAGTGAAATTTGGTAAGACGGACCTATCATAGATCTCTAAATAACTCTCATAGCTAATGTAATTCATGCGATGAGATAGGAACCACAAAAAATTTCGAAAATATATGTAAGAAAAGTTTCCATGCTGACTAGCATTATCTGCTGAAGTATTTAGAACATTTAAATTTGAAAAACAAAGGATAAAAGTAAAAGAAAAAGTATAAGAGCTAAGTTATCATTCTAATGTGGCATTACTTACTTGAGGTGTCACCAAATTTATTGAAATCACTTTTGGGGAGGAGGAACTCCACCCCCAACCATGCCTGCAGCATGGACAGGCGCCGGCTACATGTCAATTAGGGACATAGGGTGGCTATGAGGCTCGATGGCTCGCTAGGCCCATTTATTATTTATAGGGCTTTCCTAATATTTTTGGACTTGATTATGTTAATGAACAAATTTGAAATTTTTGTTTGAAGTCCAACCAGACCTGACCAAAATATATATAAAATAATATACATATATATATATATATTATTAAATAAATTTTGAATTAAATAGATGAGCTTGGTGGGGCTTTGAAATGTAATTTTTCAATTGACTGAGCTTGAGATTTAGTTGCATATCGGTAAAAATTATTTATAGTGTAAGCTCGGCCAAACCGAATAATGTTCACCCCCAACTGGGCCAATCAGCATTTTCCTTTTTTGGGGAAAAAGTAGCTTTGGTCCGACAAGCGCGTACATGCCACATACTAGTATTTGGCAAAGTTACAAAACATAAAGGATAATTGCATAAGAACTTGGAATAAATGATTGGTGAAAAGAAAACTGAAAAGTATAGGAAGGGGCTTCACACTTGGCCCGGCACCACTCTAGATACTATATACATGTATACATATGAATACAAGCTTGGGAGACTTGGCTGTGCGCCCTACCATCCCTGCACCCATAATGGAAGAATTTGTCGCAGTCACATATGTCTGTCAGTAACTTCTCAGTAAAAAACTCACTCTTTATTTTGTATTTTTTGTGTATAAGATTGTTCATGTAAAGATATACGTTTACATAAAGGGGTTAGACAAGTCTACTAACTTTTGGAAAACACAATGAAAAAATTATAAGAAATATGAGGGAAGCAACCTAGTCTTATGTGTGCATGAACAGTGACTTAGAGAATGTGATATATTACACACAAGGGACCGAGCCAGAAAATTGCTTTAGGGCAAGCAGCAGTCAAACGTAATTATGCCTAACAAACTTACCAAATATTATAAGAGAATTTTAAGAAAAACTAACCACGTAAATTTTAATCCACACTGGAGTTTTGTCATTTAAGAAATTAAAAACTATGTAGCATTGAAGGTAGACCATTACTCTCCCTATTTAAAAATATTAATTAGGATTAATTACTTTGTACACTTATACTTTACACCAAATCTCATTTTAGAACATGCGCTTTCAATTGTAACAATTAAACCCTTACACTCTTAATTTATTACAATATTAATCTTCTGTTTGACAAATGGACAGAAAATTCGCTTGTGATAATCATATGATCATTTTCAAAGGACAAATATGTAAAATTTAATTTTTTTCATCCCAAAGACTCACATGTATCCCACATGAATTGAATTGAAATTTTTTACATGAAGCTTAATTACATTATATACATCACAAAATTTATTACAATCATGATTTTGAAGTGATATGAGAGAAATATGTGATAGATTATTAGGAAGAAGCATGATTTTACATATTTGCCCCTTGAAAAAGACGAAGTGTTTGTCATATGGAAATTTTTTGTTTATTTTCTGAACGAAAGTTTGCCAAAAGTTGACGTTGCCATAAAATTAAAGTGTAAGAGTTTAATTGTTACAATTGAAAGTGAATGTCCTGAAGTAAAATTGGCGTAAAGTGCATGAGTACAAAGTGTAATTAACTCTATTAATTAAATTGTGTGTTTAAACTAGGTAACATTAATATATATGGGCCGCCACATTATCTTAAAATAGACCAGATTGGCTAGTTCAATCAAAAACCGGCTCGGTAGACGGTTCAAATTACCTATAAAACTGTTTGTACTAGAAGCTCAAAAAAACCCGGTCAATCCAATAGTAAACGGCCGAACTGGACCTAAAGCCGCCTCTTAAGTTGGTTAGTTTAACATAAGTAACGCCCAAACCAAAAACTTTTGAACTCTCTCATACATATTAAAGATGAACGGTTGACAGTGTTTTCGGGCAAGTGGTCCCTACTCGCTCTCTTAAATATTGATCTCTCTCTCAATCAATAATCAATATATATTTGGACGCACATAAGGAGGAGGTACATATGTGTACACTTAATCCACTACCCTTTGAATTTATTAAATGTAATGCCAATTGAAAAAATATAATAAAATATATATTTAAATTGTTAAAAGAAATTCAGATTTTATTATATTTTAAGAATATTATATTATTTATTTTAAATATATGACCTTTAACCGGTTATTTTTTTAGTATACTCGACATTTTGATTTTCAAAACATTGAATAACCACACCTGTACGCACAAGGCGGGACAATCCAAAAAAACAATGTAGAAGTCTCGTTCAAAGTTATGTTTTTGGAGGGGCATTTCTCAAATTTTTTAAGGCCCACTTGTCAATTTTCGAGAAAATTTGGAGATGAGGGAGATATTTGTCAAATTTTCAAGGGGAAGCGTCCCCCCACCTGCCTACGTCTATGTTGTGGATACAAACATAATGGTACACAAACTTGAGGAAACAAAACTAATGAAGACCGTAAAGGGATCTGAATAAGAGTGAAGTTGTGGACTTCGCCAAGGATAGCAATAAGTGATGGACACAGGATTTATGTTGAGGGAGGTTAAATAAATTTTTTAAAATTTGTAGGAACCTTGGTAAAGTTTTTTGAATTTTAGAAATGTCAATACACTATATTTGATTGTAAGTATCCACAATTTTATAGGAGGTATATAGAATTTTAAATTTTTTTTGGGGGGGAGGGGGGTGGGGTTGGGCAGGGTCCGCCAACCGATACAGTGAGTAAAGATCAAGGTTACTGCACGTCACAAAGACCCCGGGGGGAGGGGAGGGTGTCCCAATTATATTAGCCACACCTATACGGGGGGGTCGCAGTTATGTTAGCCACATCTATACTTCCAATTAAAAAGCAAACACTAATCACTACTAAAAATGACACTTGTTGCGACAAGAGTATTTGCGACGGCTTATTTTTCGTGATAAATAGTGGTGTTTGTGACGATAGCTTAGCGGTCGCAAATGCCGTCGCAAAAAGTATTTTTTGTGACGGCTATTTTGCGACGGCCAAGCTACTGTCATAAATGGTGTGTATTTGCCATGGGCATTTAGCGATGGCGTCATTCCAGTGCAAAAAAGGTGTATTTGCCACGGGCTTTTTGTGACAGCTTCCTCCCATCACAAATACTAAGAGAAACGATGTCATTTTGTTGGAGGCCAAAATTTCCCTCCTTTTCTCTCACTCTGGAACAAAAAGCCCTAGGTAGGCAGCCACTAGCCTTTTGATCGCGAACAATGGTGCCACTAGGACAAATCCTCCTCCTCATCCTCCGTGCTACCCTATAGTGTTGACTCAAGATTGATCCTTGTATTGATTTTGATGATAACAAAATTATGTGGTTGTTATCTAATTATTTCAATTGAGTGTGCAGATTACATTATAATTATTTGATAACAAGAAAATATTTGAGTTGATTGGTTGAGTACCCAATAATAAGATTACTTAGGTAATTTTATTCTCGAAGAGATAAAGTTTAAGTATGCATATGTTTGGCAACATCCATAGCCAACTTATTCATTATGAAGACCCTCAATTCTCATAGTCATATCAATCCACTAAAGCATCAATTGCATAAGAAAAGGAGAGCAAAAGTTTGCATGTTCTGAGGCATAAAGCACAAAAGAAAAAGAGAGCAAGTTTTGCTTATCACATTAAAAGATGTTGAAGAACTTGTGTTGAGAAGCCTGTCAAGAAGGATTAAAGGTTAAGTAAAGAAGAAGAGTGACATATATTCAATTATTAATAAGAGAGGTTTGTCTTAGAAGAAATTAAGGATATTACAAATCTAATTAATGATCCTGAAGATTTGAACTTGAAAAAGAGATCAACAACAAAAAAAACAGATCGGCAGCAAAAGAAAGAGATCGGCAACAAAAAGAAGGAGTTTGGCAACAAAAGGAAAGAGCTCGGCAATGAAAAAAATGAGATCGGCATAAGAGGAGATCACAAAGGTTGTTTAAGTATGATCGTAAAAAAGAATTTAATCCAATATTGAATTGAAGAAATTCTCTAGTTTGAAGATCAACATACCCCAAAGAGAGACTTCTTGAAAATCTCAAAGTATTTTAAAGTTAAGCTTGATCAAGGAAAACATGAAAGAAAAATATTGGGCTGATGTGTCAACATATGGATTTGAAATATCGACACATGAAGATAGTAGCCAAAACCTGAAGAATGGATGGTCATGTGTTGACACATGGGGTTGATGTGTCGACATATTGAGGCAGTGAACAAAATCTGGAGAATGCAAACTTGATGTGTCGACACATGAAAGTCAGGTGTCGACACCTGGGCTTCAATGGCTATATTTTTTTTACCATTATAACAGTGTGATCTTCATCAAATGGTCTCTCATCTACCACTAACGGCAATAATTAACTCAAGGCTATATATAGAAGATCCTCAACACATATATGAGCAAGAAAAACACAAGATCAAGTGCTAGAAAGTGAGATTTAATTTTTTACATCTTATACTCTATTTTTATTCATTTGGGGGGTTCTTGATTGAGCTGAAAATTTGTTTATCTACTCTTTAAGAGAAAAGTATTCATTATACAACCTTTAACTATTGTTGGATAGTTTTGTAAACTTGTAAGTTTAAGTAAAACTTGGACAAAATCACTCGAAATTTTGAGAACTTGGGAAGAGTTCTTGTAAGAGTGAGTTGGGCACTTGGACTAAAACCAGCAGCTGTGTAAGGAAATTTTACATAGTGAAATACGTTCGAGAGAATCGAGGAAGAGAGGACGTAGGCAAAGGTTGGCCGAACCTCTGTAAAATTCTTGTGCTTTCATTCTTCATTTCTTGCTTTGATTTTCTTCCTTGCTCATAACACTTACTTGCATTGCATCTTATAATTTGCTTGTTTGGTTTTTTTTGTTTGATTACCCACTACAACATTTCTTAATAAGTTTTTGATTGCATTGTTTGCTATTAATTTCATAAAATCCAATTCACCCCCCTCTTGGGTTGCCTACTTGGGTCAACACAGTCCTCAATAGCGCCGCCTACTCCTTCGAACTGCATCTCCACCGGCCTCCTCCGTTCTCCCCCCATAGCCCTTGCTAATGCCGCCTCCTCCTTCGAACTACACCTCCACCATCCTCCTCCTCCTCTGTTCTCCCCCATAGCCCTTGCCGCCATTGGCTCCTCCTCTTCCTTTATTCTCCCCCATAGCCCTCTCCGTCATCGCCTCCTCCTTCAGAATATGACTCCACCAGTGGCGTGACTAGCCTCCTCCTCCTCCTCTGTTATTCCCCATAGCCCCTGCAGCCACCGCCTCCGACTCCTCTTTCAGACTGCGCCTCCACCAGCTAGGGTTTCTTCTTTCTAGGTAAGCCTCTCTCTCTCTATATATATATATATATATTATTTTGTCTCCCTTTAGTATCATGAAAGGCTTGTTTTAATGAATTCAATGTGAAGAATTTGTAAAGAATTTTTTGTATTTGCATTTTGTGAAGAATTTTTCCACCTAAAAAATTAGTATGAATCCAACGTGAAGACTTTTGTGAAAAAAATTTCTTATTTGCCACCTAGACAAAAATATACAACTTGATGGACAAAATTTTAGACGAGGATTAAATGGCATGTGCATCTCTTGGCCTCGTAAAGTATGACAGCCACCTGAACATGATACTTCCCTTATATATACATATATAATTAGGTTATATGTGCAGAATTCTATTTTTAGTTCTTCAATATATTTATTTATGCGTCTTTTATTTTATATTCCACCACTTGTTGTGATACATCATACCATACAGCGTATTTGCCAGAATAACCTGAAACAAGAGCTTAGGGTTCTTCTTCCTTAAGGTTCAAAAGAAAATTTTAAATAAAAAGGAAAGAAAAGAAAAATTAGGGATAAAATAAAGGCTGAAAAGAAAGTGTCAACCATTAAATAACTCTATTTATTCAATCAAAATTAGTATTAAAAAAAACTATTCCAAGAATATCATGGCCTTAGGAGCAAA
Source organism: Euryodendron excelsum (assembly GCA_033060915.1). Taxonomy (NCBI): domain Eukaryota; kingdom Viridiplantae; phylum Streptophyta; class Magnoliopsida; order Ericales; family Pentaphylacaceae; genus Euryodendron; species Euryodendron excelsum. The sequence continues at coordinate 13,430,326 of CM065391.1, forward strand.
AATTATTCAACAGTGTTTTAAACAAAAGAGAAGAAAAGAGAGACATAAACAATGTCATAATCCAGAAAAAAAATTCAAAGAATTCTTTAATAAATTGTAAATTTCTGAGTCAATAAACTCATTTTTCATTAAAAAAGGGTGTTGCAATAATTTTTATTTTTTAATCCACACACACCTTTCCATAAGAAAAATAGAGAAGAAAGAAAAAAAAAAAACCTACTTGTATTTTTCTCATACATCAAAGAAGAAAAAGAACCCACACACAGATATATACATAGAGAATGTATATATACAAATACAATATGCATTTTCAGGGATCTACGGCCCCAAACCCACACACAGACATATACACAGAGAATGTATATATACAAATATAGTATACAAATTTTTTCCCGTTTTAGAACAAGTTAAATCTTTAAGTCTTAAGTTTCGGGAATCTATAGTTCAAAATCCCTAAACAATCTCAAACGGCCCCAAATTTGGTACGTAGCACAGTCTAAGCACGGTGACGTATGGGAACTGACGGACTAGTCACAAGACTCCCAATTTGGGAGTTACAAATTTTTTTCCATTTTAGAACAAGTTAAATATTAAAGTCTTAAGTTTCAGAGATCTACAGCTCAAAATCCCCAAACGGCCTCGGAACGGTCCCAAACTTGGTACGTGACATGTTCTAAGCATACGTGACGTGTGGGGACTAACGAAATAGTACGGGACTCCCAGTTTGGGAGTTTCAATTTTTTTTTTTTTTTCCGTTTTACAACAAGTTAAATCTTTAAGTCTTAAGTTTTGGGGATTTACAGCTCAAAATTCTCAAACGACCTTAGAAAGGCCCCAAACTTGGTACGTAGCACGGTCTAAGCATGAGTAACGTATGGGGATTGATGGAGCAGTCACGGGACCCCCGTTTTGGGAGTTACAAATTTTTTTCCGTTTTACAACAAGTTAAATATTTGAGTCTTAAGTTTCAAGGATCTACGGCTCAAAATCTCTAAACGGCCCCAAACTTGGTACGTAAAACAGTTTAGGCACGGGTGACGTATGGAGACCAACGGAACAATGACGAGACTTCCGATTTGGGAGTTACAAATTGTTTTTCATTTTAGAGCAAGTTGAATCTGTAAGTGTTAAGTTTTGGGAATCTACGGCTCAAAATCCCTAAACAGCCTCGAAACGGCCCCAAACTTGGTACGTGGCACGATCTAGGTAAGAGTGACATGTGGAGATTGACTGAATAGTCACGGGACTCCCGATTTTGGAGTTACAAATTTTTTTCCATTTTACACCAAGCTAAATCTTCAAGCCTTAACTTTCGGAGATCTACAACTCAAAATTCCCAGACGGCCTCAGAACAGCCCCAAACTTGATACATAGCACGGTCTAGGCACGGGTGATGTGTGGGGACTGACAAAACATTCACGGGACTCCGGTTTGTGAGTTAGAGCACAAAGTCCATTTTTAATCGTTAATTTATTTTAAATTTCTTATTAAAACATTGTATATATGATTGTAGAATTTTGTAGAAGTATGTTAACTTGATTTTGGGCTACCAAAACTCGAGGTTGAAGAGGAACTTCTTGTTAGTATAGACCTATTGTCAAAAGTGGAGTGTATACCTATGGGTCCAATTGATCACTCTCTAAAAAGGTGATACTTAACCCCAAGTACACGGCCACAATGTAGTAATAATTTTTCATAAGTACGAGGTTGATCCCACAGGGAAGGTGGTGCATGGTAGTATGGTTGTTGTGGTGGTTATTCATAAGAAGCATATGGTGAAGCTTGAGAGCTCCACTCCGAATAATTTAGAGGTGGATAATAGTCTTGTGGTTATGCCTTGTATGAATCAAGACTTGTAGCAATAAAATTTCAAGGATAATCCATGATTAAGATGTATGCAAGACCAACCAACAAGTATATGAAAATAACTTATCCTCCCAATCCCACAACAATGATGCACAAACCCAATGTAACCAAAAGAAAAACAAAAATAAATGCTCAAAAATAAAAGATGGAACGAAGTTACCCAAACAAGCTATTGAGTTCCCTCGTGTTTGTAGAATGATGGTGAAGTGCTTCGTCCAAAACAAAATCTCCAAGGCTCGTCCACCAACGTAGAACGTAACTTCCTTGGCAACGGCGCCAAAAACTCGATCGCTCCCTAAAAGGGTAATACTTAACTGTAAGTGTACGGCCACTATGTAGTAATAATTTCTCGTAAGTATAAGATCGATCCCACAGGGAATATGGTTTACATAAATAGGAAAACTTACTGTGGATCAAAAATCTTAAGAAAAACACTCCAATAAACAAAAACTAATTTTAGGTTGAGAAAAGATTTGTTATCTAATTTAAACTAAAAAATAAGGAAAAAGTCCTAGGGTCAATCGATCCAATCAATTGCGTTTCTTGAAATTCCGAAGGAGATAATTTAATAACTCAAATCCTTCGACTACGTCGCGAGTCTTGATTCGAAAGATTTAACGATAAAACCAAGGGTTCTTCAAAACTTCAACTTCTAGAATAAATCGGGTTGTAAGAATCAAAAACAAATGCCATCGATTCGTGGAGCGCATATACTGAATATAGATTCACGCATAAACATTACAGAACATAATCAAACGTCCAGGTTTTCGAAGGTTTCTAAAACGAAAATGAAGAAGAAAGAAGAAACAAAAAATTTAACTTTTAAACCAAAATCGTACCTCCTTCATTCATCCAAGATCTTCAATTAATCTTCACAATTGATCCCAAAATGGAATCTAGCTACTCATCATAATCATAGATATGCAAAGTTGCATGTAAATTTATTAAAAGACTGAGTAATCTAATTACAGGAATTAAAAACTGAATGAAAACTATAAATAAACTACTCTAATCTACTCCTAAAACTACTCTTAAAACCCTAGAAAAATGTCAACCCTAGCAATCCCCTTAAAATAACAACAATCCCAGCTTATATAGGCAGTAGAAATAATAGGAAACCCCGCCGCACCATTCGAACGGCCTGGCTCACCGTTCGAATGCCTAATTGACCGTTCGAACGGTCTTCTAACGCTCTTCGAACGACTTTTATGCTCTCTGAATCTATCGAATGCACTTCAAACCTAAACTTGACGTGAGACCGTTCGACGTATTGTTCGAACGCCTATGTATACCGTTCGAACGCTTGAGATAACCGTTCGAACGCCATTCGAACGCCTATTCTGTTTCAGCGCGAAGTAATCCATTTTTAGCTAGGATTCCTAAAAATAAACACAAACCTAAGTTAGTACGAATTAGGATTAAAAATAACACAATTAAACATAATATAAAACTAACAATTAGCTAATTAAGACATGTAGATTGCATTTTTAGAGTATAATCATCAATTTTCACAAAATTTTTGTTCAAAATGGGAGAAAACATAATGTTCTTTTAGGGAGACCACACAAAAGGATTGCAACTGTGGGAGAATCGGTTGGCCGACACGTTGCATAGAAATCTATAAATGTAAATTACAACTTTGTTTCATTTGTTTTTTTCATTAATCACATTCCTATATATATATATATATTAACTGTTTAACTAATTCGATTGCTATTATTTTATTTTTACTCATGTTATTCTGAAGGAATAGGCCGATGTTGTTCATGGTCTAAATTGATAGAGTGCCCAGTCAACAATGAATGTTTTTCAGTATTTTTTGATGTAGTGATGTTGGACAATAGATGTGTATTTTGGATTTAAAAAAAAAAAACCAGATTGTTTGGTTTGAAGCATTGATGTTGGTTTATTTTATGTTTTTGCATTTTGGATGTATGGATGATGCAGATTACTATTATATATTATATATTATTTTTGCATTTTGGATGTATGCATTTATTGTTCGATGCCCAGATCAATGATTTGATGCATTTATTGATTTATGCAATTATATTGTAAATGAGATTTATTTATTGATTTACAAGAATTATAGGAATTATAGGATATACAGGAATTACAAAAAATTTAATTTAAAAAAATATTTAAAAAATCAACAAATTATTTGCGACGACAAGTAGCTGTCATAAAAGAGTTACATAAGCTACAAGTTTTTGCGGTGGCTATAAAGCCGTCACAAAAACATGCTATTGCAATAGCTTATACCGTCACAAATAATTATGATACCGTCACAAATAATTATGATATCGTCACAAATACTAGTATTTGCGACGGTTATTGGCACTGGCCCTTCCCGTCACAAAAAAATTATTTTGGAGTCAGCCTTTTGCGACGCCTTATTTGCCGTCGCAAAAGGTCTTTTACAACGGTTAACCAACCTTTTGCGACGGCAAGTTGCCGTTACAAAAAGTCCTATTTTTAATAGTGAGAGTTTGGTATGTAAAGCATTTTATAGGATAAAATTATAATTTAAACAAACTTTTGCAGTCAATGAATTGGTGGGGTGGCTAGTGAAATTTTTAAGTTAATAGAAAGTAGAGAGAAAGTGTTCTCGACTGATCTCCCAAGCACTTCTGTTGAAGGTGTTAGCTATATACTTTTGTACTTGCAAATAGGCCTGTTAACAGGTGAGATCTGGTTCAGATCTGATTCAATAAATTCGAATCCATTAGTCAGAATAATCTGATAAAATCTGAATATGGAGTTCCAATCCCCTAAAGTAATTTTATTTATTTTTTGTCCTAATTTTTCTTATTAATGAAAAATTCATAAATCCTGTAAAAAAAACAAATAAATAAAGCAAAGAGTTAAGAATTTGAAAAGCATAGTAATCGAAAAACAAAAGTTCGAGAACTGAAAACAAAGAAAGTAGAATAAGTTGAATTGTAACATTTTATATCAGCATTTTCAAGAAGACGGATGGAGTGAATGTATTTTTGTTGTTTGAAATGTTAACTACAGTGACATGTAGTCACTGATTGATAATTGTCACCTCAATTAAAATTCAATAGGCATCAGCTAGTGACTAATTATAGTCACACGCAACGGTGAGTAGCAGCTCTTTTTTTCTATGCTTTTTGGTTTTAATAGTTCCTAGAATTTGACTAAGTACACATTGGGAGGATAAAAAGGTCATAACTGATAGGCTTTTTTTACCAAACAGTAGCAAAAATAGAAACTTAATCCCAAAACAATACAAAATCGAAACTTATTCCAACGCGGTTTGCTATCACGCGTCAGGTAAGACGTGGTAGCAAACCACGCCTCTATTTTGTGTGCGTGCATGCACCTGCAAATTAGTTCGTTTAAAAAGAATTTTTAAATTAGTTTTTTTTATTTATTTAACAAACTTAAATGTAAAATTCTCTTGGTTAAATTTAGTAAATTTGTTTTTGCAAGTAAATAATTTTTAAGATATCCCCTAAAAATAGATAATCCTTACTTAAGAGACCCACTAAATTTATCAATTTTATACTGGTTAGTTTATTTATTTAACAAATTTAAATGTAAAAATATCTTGGTTAAATTTAGTGATTTCATTTTTGTAAGTAAATAATTTTTAAGATATCCCCTAAAAATAGATTATCAAAGTTGAAGATACCCACTAAATTTTATAATTTGTTTAATTATTTTTGGTTATTTAAAATTTTTAAATGTAATCTTTTATTAGTTTTACTTCACTATAAAATAATCTATTAGATATCCACTAAAAAATAGATTATCATATAGTTCTGTATAAAATATTTTAGAAATAAATTATCATTTTTAAGATATGGTTAAAAAAAATAGATTATCATTTATTGAGACTCACTAGGTTAAAGCCTTAGTTTAAAACACCAATTTCAAAAACAACCATTTTTTGAAATCACTTAGCAAACACTAGGCTAACCTAACCTTAATTAGCAAACCCTAGATTAACCTAATTCTAAGTTAAACTAACTCTAGGTAGTAAACCGTAAGTCAACCTAATCCTAGTTTACTAATCGCTAGATTAACCTAACCCTAGTTACCAAACCATTGATCAACCTCAACTTAGGTTAGCCTAACCGTAGTTAGTACACCTAAGATCAACCTAACTGTAGGTTAGCCTAAACCCTAAAACCTAAATCCCTAAATGCTAAACGCTTAAATCGTAAAACTCTATGCCCTATACCCTACGATTGTGCGGACTAATGCGATAATGTAGGTCCCTCCAATCTTGAGTGTAGGAGTGAGAAATGGAATTGAGAAAATAAGATTATATATAGTATTACTCTAATTGAAATAGTAAGAATAAAATTATGTAAGAATACCAAAAAAAATTCTCACTTCCTCTACTCTCCCCCTCACTTCCTCATGCAATAATAAAATTGCGTAAGCAGAGGAAGGGACAAAATGAGATTATATATAAGTTTTTTTGTACAAAAATTATGTAAGAATAAAAAAATTTCTTGGGTCGTGATACCCGTTAAAGATTGTAATGTCGGGTTGTACAACACGTTAACGTGTAGGGGTCAATTTTTTCTACAATCTCTATTACTGCACAACTCTATTCACCAAATGCTTCACCTCTACCTTAAGGCATAGGTTAGAATTTGTTGTTTTCCTTACTTTAATGACCTAATGGAATTTAAGAGAATTTTAGGGTTTTAATGTTTTAAGGTTTTAGGGTTTAGGTAAACCTAGGGGTAAATGTGCAAAGTATGATTAGGTTAATTTAGGGTTAGATTGATCACCGGTTTGGTAACTAGGGTTAACTTTAAAGAAACAAAATAAGTAAACAAATTATAAATTTAGTGGGTATCTTCAACTTTGATAATCTATTTTTAAGGGATATCTTAAAAATTATTTACTTACAAAATGAAATTACTAAATTTAACCAAGATATTTTTTACATTTAAATTTTTTAAATGAATAAACTAACTATTTAAAATTTTTTAAATTTAGTGGGTCTGTTAAAAAATGATTATCATTTTTTAGGGGATATTTTAAAAATTATTTACTTACAAAATCGAATTTAGTAAATTTAACCAAGAGATTTTTAAAATTTAAGTTTGTTAAGTAAATAAACAAACTAAATTAAAAATAGTTTTTAAACAAATTAATTTGCAGGTGCATGCATGCACACAAAAAAGATGGATGCACACGAAAGATGTAAGGCGTGGTAGCAAACCACGCTTCACGTGGTTTGTGGAATACGTTTCGGTTTTGTAGTGTTTTGGGATTAAGTTTCTATTTTTGCTCGTCTGGTAAAAAAAGCCTAAATGATGCTATGAAGGGTGGTGGAAGGAACGTCTAATTGCACTTGGGAATAGAAACAAGCTGTTCAAATTCTAAAGAGACCTTTGGCTCGGCAAAGACTCTTCGTCTCGCTTCTTTAAAACTACTAAAAAAGCTAGTATGGTGCCGTCGCAAAAGGTCATTAACGTCGGATATGCGACGGCATTTTCGGCGACGAAAATGCTTGCGTCGCAAATACTTTTTGCGACGGCCATGCGACGGCATGGGGCACTATTTGCGACGGTAACCCCCCGTCGCAAAAACTAGTCACCTAAGTAAAAGTATTTTCCCCCGCTAATATGCCGACGGAAATGATTTATTAGTGACGGTTTAATGCCGTCGCAAATAGCATCATTTCAAATGAAGGAAAATGTTTTAGCGACAGCAAGCCCCGTCGCAAAAAGTCGTTCCATACAGCCACATTTGATACTTTTTGCGACGGTTTGTCCCCGTCGCAATTAAAAGATTCCGCCAACCTCATTTAATACTTTTTGCGACGGTTTAAACTGTCACTAATGCCTTGTAAATTCCCGCCAGCCACATTTGAAACTTTTTGTGACGGTTTTGCAACCGTCGCTAATAACTTGTAAAAAAAAATCCACCCATAATTAATGAATAAGTTTACAGCTTTCTTCTTTAACCTGATAAAATGTACAATTAACATTATACAAATAAAAAAACCATTATACTAATGACAAAATTCATTCATTCATCCATCCAAATCCAAATATTTATAAATATGTCTAATAAAATAAACTAGCACATATTTTACACATTATCTCCAAATAAACATTATCTCCCATTACAATTCATAAAATATAAAATTATATATAGTGCCTCGCGAAATAACATTACAAATCCATAATCCATAATGCATAGACAAAAAAGAGTGTTTTAAGTCGATCGCAAAATTTGCTAATAAATACACACTAAAGATCGATCTATTCCTTGCGAATAACTGAAAAGAAAAAAATATAAATATTAGATAAAATAATGAACATATCAAAGACAATCGACATTTATCACATAAAATCACTTGACATGAGATATGATAGAACTACATTTTTGGTTTAGGACTACCAAAAATCCTAAACTAAGTCTAAGTTTGCATTCAAAACAGAGAAAAATTAGTGAATCTATTGAATTTTCAACTAAAGAAATACAATCAAAGCATGAACTTCAACTAAACATTTTGGTTTTCTTCTTTTTGACATTCAACTAAATAGGAATGAAACTATTGTGTCTATAGATTAAGTGATAAAATTTTACCTCACCTAGATTCATCACAACATGTAACTCAAGAAAATCTAATCATTTCAATATCTATCTATCAATCATGATGAGGCAAAGCAGTCTAAATAAGAAAACTGTTTGAAATAATAAAAAGAAGGCTTTAAAAGCACTATACAAATTTTCCAAGTAATAGGTAACCATAACAAAGCCAAATCTAGTCTTATGCATTGCTTATGGTCCAGCGCAGGATCAATAAAAACCAAAGATCGATCTATTGTTTTTCTTAAAAAGTTTGTTCCTACACGTCACTCGTGTCTACACCTTCCTACGTGTCAAGTTTGACGGATTTCGGAGCCCGTTTTGGGATTTTAGTACCTAAATGGCACGAAAAACATTATTTTTTTCTTTTTAAGTTAAGTCGAAAAACTTCAAAACTCCCACCCCGAGATACCGACGACTGTGCTGTTTGTTCCTACATGTCACCCGTGTCTAGACCTTCCTACGTGCCAAGTTTGACAGACTCTGGACCCCATTGTGGGATTTTAGTACCCAAACGGCACGGAAAACATTATTTTCTTTTAAAAGTTAAGTGTAAAAAATTCACAACTCTCACCCCGGGAGTTCGGCGACTGTGCCGTTTGTTCCTACACATCACTCGTGTCTAGACCTTCCTACGTGTCAAGTTTGACGGATTTCGGAGCCCGTTTTGGGATGTTAGTACCTAAACGGCAAGAAAAACATTGTTTTTTTTTTTTAAGTTAAGTCGAAAAACTTCAAAACTCCCACCCCGAGGGTCCGGCAACTGTGCCGTTTGTTACTACATGTCACCCGTGTCTAGACCTTCCTACGTGCTAAGTTTGACGGACTCCGGACCCCATTTTGGGATTTTAGTATCCAAACAGCACGAAAAATATTATTTTATTTTAAAAGTTAAGTGTAAAAAATTCACAACTCTCATCCCGGGAGTCCGGCAACCGTGTTGTTTGCTCCTACACATCACTCGTGTCTAGACCTTCCTACATGTCAAGTTTGACGGATTTCGGAGCCCGTTTCGGGATGTTAGTACCTAAACGGCACGAAAAACATTGAATTTTTTTTTTTAAGTTAAGTCGAAAAACTTCAAAACTCCCACCCTGAGGGTCCGGCGACTATGCTGTTTGTTCCTACATGTCACCCGTGTCTAGACCTTCCTACGTACCAAGTTTGACGGACTCCGGACCCCATTTTTGGGATTTTAGTACCCAAACGGCACTGAAAATATTAGTTTCTTTTAAAACAGAAGGAAAAAAAATTAAACCTCTCAAACCGGGACTCCGGCAACTGTGTCATTCATTTCCACACGTCATTAGTGCCTAAATCTTACTACATGTCGAGATTGACGGGCTTCCAAGCTCGTTTGGAGATTTTAGTACCCAAACGACTCGAAAAACCTCAAAAAACACGTTATTTTCTATATAAAAAAAAAAGTTAAGGAAAAGAGACGAAAAAAGTGTTACATCTCCCACACGTCACTCGTGCCTAAATCTTAAGCCTAATATGACAACCATGCTTGAACATTCTTTACTCAAATCAATCAAAAGGACTTGATTTCTTTTATAGCACATAAGCACTAAAACAATCACTACCATGTGGTATAGACTTGCCTCATCCAGGAGGGTGTTCTAGGGGTCAAGTCTTTGAATTGAGCAAGCAACTGAAAGACAGATGATGGGACCCTAGCATGTAGCTAATGCTTAAGGTCATGTGTTGGGCAAAGAATATTCCAAGACCAGTATTACTGGTCTTTTATGTAATTCATTTCTAGATGATAAGAGGAAGAAGGCATGCAGATTTTCAGGTGAAACCTGGATAATTTGTCATTCATTACTAGTAACTATTGTTGTTAAAGTATGCTAAACAACAAAGGATAAATACATCAAAATAATGAGCTAGCTGGATAGGAATTCAGAATCAAGTTGAAAATCAAATTTCACTTACTTTTTCTTGTCAATGTTAGAAATATCACTTCTCTCAGCCTTCTCCAGAATCACCTTTAGAGCAAGAGGCAAAAATCAAAAGAAGCAACATTTCAATCCACACATAATGTTCAAAGAATTTTTTTATGACTAAAAATATGTTTCATATGATTATTCTACTCATTGGTTTATTGTTTATTGTCATCTACTCATTAAATAGAAGAAATATCAAAAGCAGCAACCCAATAACAAATCCCTGAAAAGAGTACCCTCACTAAAGTATGATTTGTTAAAACCAAGAGAGGCTGAAACCAATTTTATTTTTTCATAAAGCAAAGTTTCCAGTAATTAACAAACTTATAATTACTAAATTATAGAAAGAATTACAGCGTCTGATCAATTCATTCAAGTTCCAAAGATAAGATTTCAGGAGTGCGACTAAAGCTCCAAAAGATCACATTTCAAGGGGGAAAAATCACTTCTACAAAAAAAAGGCAAATGCTAGAAAAAAAATACTCAATAAATCTGCAGCCTACATACGTGCGACAGCTAAATACAAGTATATCTAAGGCCAGGTGTAGCACCCAAAATATGACTTCATAATGTTTAATCGGTTATTGGACGAATAAGAATTTCTTCGAACAAGTGTCCTATGCTAAGAGACAACACAAGAAAAGGGATGCTAATCTAGAACCTCATACTCCCAAATCCAAATCAAAGCACTAAAGTAACAATTCCAATATCAACTAAGTTAAATCAAAACAAGGAACAAACCTACTTTTGAGTAAGCTTTCACGAAATCATAAATTTTTGTTCAAGTGCTTGCCAAACTATGCTTTATGAATTGAGTTACAAAACTACATAAGCATGAAGGATTATGCTGTTACGAATTGAACAAAAAAAGAACTTCAGGAACCATACCTCTAAATATCTCCACTCACTATTTCTTTTGCCCCTTCATTCCTAGGACATAATAGAAATGAAAGGAGATAGCAGGGCTTGGTGGTAGCCATGCGGCAAAGTGGTGACATACTTCCAAGCTAAAGTGATTGACTGATGATTCAATGTTTCACATATCCCCAATAGAAAACAATGTCAGGTTGTCATTAGCACCTGAAATATGACTTCATAATGTTCATCAATTATCCAAGGATCCTATGCTAAGAGACATTTCATCAAACAGTTTAAACGCAAGAATCAAACCTCGTACTTCCAAATTCAAATCAAGCAGCACACTACAGTCTGTTCAGTGTTGAAGAACAAAGCGAAAACGAACAGCCCATGTGTGTATCAGGTTGAAGATCTTGATACTTAAAAGTCTGTGATGAGGTAATAGAAAAATCAATACTGCTCATACCTTCCCTCGTTTGCAATGGAACAAAATTGGGCGATTCTTTACATCTGCATTGGAGGCACGTGAGAGTGGACATACGCAAAGGACCAACCAGTTACAATCTAAATTGGAAGAACGTGAGAGTGGACATAAGCAAAGGACCAATCAAAATTGGGTACTTGGTTCCTGGCCATGTTCTCATTTGAAAACCCAGGTATTTAGTTGCTTGTATATATACAAGAGAACAAAGAAAAATAAAGAAGGCTTGGATGAAAACATCTTTGAAACCTCTGTCATTGCTTAGATTATAATGAAATATATAATCTATATGTATAGAGAGAGAGAGAGAGCAGCTTAGTGGAGCAGCGGAGCGGCAGAGGAGCTACAAGTGGCGGAGGAGTAAAGAAGGCTGCAACAGAGATCGATTCAGCGGCAGTGGCTGATTGATCCAAAACCAAACATTCAATGGTAGTGGCTGGCCGGAGAAGTGCGGTAATGGAAGGACGGAGCAGAGCTGTTGACTGATGTCGGCGAATTTACAGAGGGAAGAAGGCAGAGGGAAGAAAAGAGAATATCTAATCGCAGTTGATCGACAGATTCTAGGGTTTTTTTTTTTTTTTTTTGTTAAGTCGATTCAAGGCCTTGTTAGAGGGAAAGAGAAGTAAAAAGGGGGAAAACTATTTTGGGAAGGATACTACATCATTTGAAGGTAAAACGACGTCGTTTCATTAAATATTATTTGCGACGGCACAACACCGTCGCAAATACTCTGTCACAGAAAGGGGGTCGGATTTAATTAGACCAAATGACGTCGTCTTATACTTTTTTTTTTACGGCAACCTTGCCGTCGCAAATAGTGGTGTCGCAAATAATATTTTTTGCGTCAGGATAGTTGCCGTCGCGAATAATAGAGCATTTGTGATGGCAAAGACAGCCGTCACAAATAGTCCGTCGCAAAAGGCCTTTTTTCTTGTAGTGTTTTTTATTGGAGTTATTAGTCTAGTTAAGACTGTGGAGCCCCACATCTGCATCACCTTTAAATACTAGTGTTTTGATGTTGAGTGAGTGTTTGGATCTTAATTTATTTACTAGTTTATGATTTATACTTATGATATTTTTAAATTATATTTGAATGATGATAAAAAAAAAAAAGTTATTTAAAAAAGTTATTTATGTCAAATCATATTTTTTTTAAAAAAGTTATTTGAGAAAGTGACTTTTGAAACTAACTTATAGCTTATAAGCTATTTACCAAAACACCCCCTCAAAGTGGAGAATTTAAAAAAGTATTTACCAAGGGAACAAAATAAAAATAAGAAAGGTAATGATAATGAGAATAGAATGGTTATTCTCATTCCATTGTTTCATTATATTGTTTATTTGCTTAGTATGAATGAAATGATCATTTTTATTCTATTGTTGATAAGACTAATTAATAATGTTAGAATAGAATGAAATTTGAGTATATAATATAAAATTTTGATATTATATTATATGAAATATTAAAAATATTATATATTATTTATCAAATATTATTAAGTGTTTGATGATAATCCTGTGGCAATGGTGGTGGAGGGTGGTGACGACGATAATGGGTAGTGGAGGTGGTGGCGGCGGGTAAGGGTGTGCATGGCTTGGGTCTATGCTAAACCCATAATTGACCCAATATTAATCGGTTTCAAAATTTTAAACCTAGAACCGAACCGATTCTCTCATGAAACCGAATCAAACCAATTCAAGTCGCTTCGAGTTGGTTTGGTTCGGTTCCATGCCTCTGGTTGAGTCGGGTCTAGGTCGGATTGGGTCCATTTTTATGATGTGAAAAATAGTTTCTTTATTTAAAAATAAAAAATAAGAATAATGTTGCATTCTCAAATTTTTAAAATAATTAAATAATATACAAACTCATATTAGCAATAATGAATTACAAATAACAATAGTTTAAAGTCATATATATAATATTTACAAACTTTGTTACATGTATAGATCGGGTCTCGGTTCAAGGCTCTGGTTGAGTTGGATCGATTCAACCCCAGAAAATGCCAACTCAAGAACCGAACCGAATTTATCTGTTTGATATTTTTTAAATTCAGAACCGAATCGAATTCTTAACAGACCAAACCAAACCAACCCATAGAGACCAGGTTGGTTCGGTTATCGGATTTTTTGGTTTCTTTGTGTACCCCTAGCTATGGGTGATGATGGTGGGATTGGCGGCGACAACATTGGTGGGTGACGACAGGTGATGGTACTGTTGGTGGTGGCAACAATAGTAGACAATAGTAGTAGTCTAGCAGGTGGCAAGGGAGGAAGATTTGTTTTTAACCAAAAAAAATATTAAAAGTATTTTTTGAAAATTTTTTTTTACTTTTTAAAATTATTTTTGTGTTGTCATAAAAAATTTTTGCCAAACTCGTTTTATTTTTTTAAGAAATTTGACAATAAAAATGTTAGAACATTTGATTTTATGTTGTCATTCGGTGATATAATGAAATGATCTTTTTTACTCTTAAAACTTGAAAAAGAGAATAGTCAGTCCATGAAATATGAAATAATTATTTTAATTTAAAATAGTGATATCAAATAAAAAAATCAAAATCAAAATCAAAATAATGATTCCACTACATTTCATTTGCTTCCAACATGTCACATCAAATGTGAGTCAGTCTCACACGGACCGAATAATTTTTCCAATGTTAGGACCCTCAGGGCATTGTCTGGAGAGGTCCTCCAAGAACACCGGATAATTTATTGTCTAATTGGCATCGTATTTAAAATTCTTGTTCTCGTAGAAGCAAAACAAAACCAAAGTCGAAAACATTATAATTTTTAAATCGTTTTCTTATTGTTATAAAAGAAAATAATCTTCAGATTTTCTTAAAATTGTGTTATTCAGAAAGATTTTTTAAATACGATTTTCCAAAGTAGTTTATTAAACGTGATCGCAATTGAAACTTAAAAAAATAATAATGGGAACAGAGATCACAAATAAACGGCTTCATACTTGCGTAGGTGGAATATAATATATATGATGCGACTACATGAGGCCTGGACAACTTCCTCTGAACATACAACGTTCTCGGTCACAAGGATTCGACAGTTTGGACTAGAAGCCTAAAGCATTTTTTATTTTTTCACTATACAGTTAGTGGTATCCAAATCAATTTATTTGTATCTCAACTAATTTTTTTTTTTATCTAATTAAAGGTTTGGTTTATATTTTTCCCCATGCCTGCGTGAGACTGACTCACGTATGATGTGACATGTTTTCCATTACAACGCTGATTGTGTGATAGCTTACAGCCGGGGACTTCAATGCTTTGGGTGTCTTTTCAATTCAAAGGGCCACGATTGGCCAAAGTGGCAAGAACTCGTCTTTTGATCTGATGAGCCTAGGTTCATAAATTTCAAAATCAAAGTTCATATGGTGGTTGTCTTTGCTTTTCTTAAGCTTTGTTACTTTGGCTCCCACCCCTTTTAACCTTTTCTTCTTTCCTTTCTCTCTTTTCATTTCCTTTGTCACTTAATAAGGAAATCACTAGTTCTAGACGAGACCAATTCCTAGCTCCCTCTGGCTTCGGAATAGTGTGAGCTCTCTTTCCTAAGACAAGTTCTAGTTATTTTTAGTTTCTTTTTAGAGTGAAACAGAACCGATATTAAAAAAACAATGCTGAGAGTTTGTAAATTAGTTACAAAAACGAGGATAAGAGAACAGAGGAAAGCATACGGGAGTCTACCAAAAAAAATAAGAGCAGCAAAAGTCTTAAACCATCTGCAACTCTATTGGTTTCGCGAAAGCAATTCTTAATTTGTAGCTGTTGGAAGAAAGGAACTAGTTAAAAATAATCTTGAAGAATCAAGGCTAGATGTGTTGTCATAGACTTCACTAGAAAAAGCAGATATGCTCATCCCAAGCTCTGCTCTCCAATATAGGATGCGATTTCTCGCACTTATTTCTTCAAAAAGTATTCGTCCTATTCATCCCTCCAAATCGTTATTTATTATCAACAACACTAAAAATCAGCAAGTAAAAATTTGAGAAAGTATGAAGTTTAGTTTCTAACCCTTTTAAGTCCGAGCAAATAATAACTTCGTCATCTCAGTCAGTCACCCAACCGAATACTGAATACTACAAGGATAATACTTGGAGTTGTGAATATCCTAGATCCCATCAATATAGATCTAGAATGAGGAAAAATATTTTTCTCAGTAAAAATAAAAACACCAAAACAACTAAAATGTAAATCACAATAATTAAAACTTACTGCATTTCAAAGTGTTTTTTAATTCAGAACCCAAACTAGTGCAATCATTTGTATTAAAAAATTGCACATGTTTATTAAACACAAAAAATAGTAGCATTTCTCCATTCATTCCTTTCTACTCAAAGAAACATTTTGGAAGCATTCCACAATTCATTGCTATATTCTGTTCTTTTTTGTTCTTCACCCTTTCCCTTTTCCCAACTTTCCATCGCTTCTATCAAATATAGCATTGATATGGCTGGTAGGGATGTAAATTGGGTCCGAAGTCCATGGGCCGCCACCAAGCTCAACCTGGGCCTAGCACAACCCAAACTCGACCTGAGAGCCCGACCCCAAGGCCTAATCTCAAGCCCGAGCGTGAGCCTGTGAACCTCGCCAACGGATCCTTCAATGCAATTTGAATTTGAATTTTTTTCTAAATCCCCCCACCCACGCCCATGATCTTCCCCCCCCCCCCCCCCCCCCCCCCCCCCACAAATTTTTTTTGTAAACCCACACCACCCCCAACGGCTCTCTAGGAGCCTACCCCCTACAGCCCTGCCCCCTTGCCATGCTAACTTTTAAATTTGAAACTTTTATCTCTACCACCCCTATATAAATTCCCTCCCACACCTCGCTGCCTCACTTAAATATTCAACAACTCTCAATTGCTCACAATTCTCTTAGCTCAGTCAAGTGCTCTAAGCTCTCAAACTCTTTCAATTGCTTTCACTTGGTTTGAAGTTTGAAGTAACGCTCATCTACCAAAAAGTGGTCAAGAACCATTTGTTGTATCACATTTGGTAACATTTAATTTATATTTGTTTAATTATTTAGAATTATTTGTTTTATCTGTTATATAATATTGTTTATTCTCACTTGTTGAATATTATTAATTTAGTATATTTATTTTTATGCAAAATACCGTACTTTAATTATTGATCCTATTGAACATTTTCAAATGCATGCATCTAGGATCTAGTGAAGCATCTACATCCACACCAATCGGGTCACAAGAAACTGAATCTTCATCTAGGCATTGTTCTACTTCTGATGTTTAGTTAAGTTTTGAGAGAATTTATAAAATAATACCAGATGGAAAGTATTAGAGTTATAGAAAAATATAAAATTTGTGGTAAAGAGCTAAGTGGTGCCTTAAATAGTGATACTAGTCATTTTAGAAGATAGATTGACAGAAAACACTCAACAAATGTAGATAATAGAGACCAAATGCAATTGGGTAGATCATCATATGGTTATTTAGCAAATTGGTCTTATGATCACACACGTACACGAAATTTATTTGTTGAATATGTTGTTAAGTAAGAACACCCATTTACTTTTATTGATGATGATGATTATGAATATTTGGTTAAAAATACATATACTCCCCAATTTCAAAAATTGAGTCGAAATACTACAACAGTATGAACAATTATGCATACTTTTAAAGACTGGATGAATGCTACATATAGTATGTTAAAAGTATGCATAAAATATCAAAAAGTTATAGATATCTTTTTGTTACCATATAATCAATGAATCCAACTTGACCTACCAACTGAAACAGAATAAGCATGATTTTTACAAAATATTTACAAAAAAAAAAAAAAAAGAAGGGATGAATGATATACACTTATAATTCTAAGATGAAACATAAATTTGATAAATATTGAAAATAATTACCTGTAACTTATGATATAGCTACTATTTTAGATCCTAAACATAAAGATTAAATTTTACAAGTACTATTAGAGTTGATAAATGATAGTACTAGGCAATTAAAACATATAATATACATACTAAAGCAATCATATGATTTATATAAAACTGATGTTATTGTACCTGATACATTTTCTGTTTCATCTACTATATCTCATGTTCATATAATAGTAGTAGATCATTTACATGTAACCTTTGGCAACAAGTCAAATGAAGACGGAGTGCTTCACAACAATCTGGTAGTTCCATAATAGAACTTCAAGGTTATTTAAACCAACCTCTCATTGATCTAAGTGATGATGATGATGATTTTGACATTTTGGCTTGGTGGAAAGACAAAGAACCTAGGTTCCCTGTGCTTTCAGGTATAGCCTGTGATATACTAACAATTCCTGTTTCTGCTGTTGCTTCTAAAACAGTTTTTAGTTTAGGTGGATAGGTCGTGAGTAAATCACATTACAAATTATCACCGGTCACTGTGGAGGCATTTGTATGCTGGAAAGATTAGATGTATGTACAATTGAAAAAACAAGAACAAGATGAATAAAAGCAAATTCAAGCGGATTGCAAAGTCATGACCCCAGGAGATTTGGATGAGTTAACTTTAAATTACTCCCCTCTAGATGGTGACGAATGAAAATTTAATTTTTTTAAGTGTAATTTTTAAAAATTCATATGTTCTCTATTATACTTTTTTACTTTATATGCACAATGTAAAATAGAGTAATGCAAAATGATTGATAGGCTTGTAGGTGCTAACCTAGTTGGGTAGTACTTGCCCTATAGTGATGCAATTTCTCAATCTTTTTATATTACTCTCGTGTAATTGATAAAGTTTCATGATTTAGTAAAATTTTATAATTTTATATTTCACTTTTTTTTACCACGTTCATTAATTTTATAAGTGCAATTGTAAAAATAATTTATCTTATTGATTATATATAATAATCAATGTAAGTGTAAAGTTTTTGGCATAAGTTCAAAGAAATTAAATATATATAAGCTGACAAATAAATTTTTAATTCATAGAATCATAATGTATTTTTCATATAATCAATAGTTTTATTAGTTTATGTAAATTTATTATAATTAAATTTATTAGTGTTAAAAACATAATGCTACAAAAGAACTTGGCCGAAGGGGCCTGGCCCAAAGACCCGCCCAAAAAGCCCGTCAAAGCTCTAGGCCCGAGCCCAAGCCCACCCCCTAAGGCTATGGGCTGGGCTTGGGCCTTCCATTCCAAATTTTGGCCTGGCCCAGCATAGCCCAAAATATGGCGAGAGCCCGCTAAGCTCAGCCCAAGTCAAATCAGGTCAGATCGGGCTAGCCCAATTGATTTACCTAATGGCTGGCATTTTCTATTAATAAACTCAATAAACATCTCAAATATTTTCTTAGCATGATGATTAAGAGAAAAAACAACCATAGTCGTAGACTAATATATTTGAATGCCCTTTTGTTATTAAATATATTCCTCGTATAATGAAAATGATATTGATGTTTTGTAGTTATACGTAAAGTCATTTTAAAATTGTGGCCAACCCTATCTTTCCTTGTATATTTCTACTATATATATGAAACAAAAAAACATTTCCAAATGAAAATAACAATATTCTATTATCACATATTTGTCATTCTTCAATACATAATATTAAACTGTATTATCATTGCGCTCAAAAAGTATAATTATTATGACTTAATTAGTTATTTGTTGGACGTAGATTAGGATTATATTTGTATTGTTATCTTTATTTTTTAACTAACTTAGTTTATTTCATTGTAAACAGGAATCCCATACAAAAGAGGACAAATTCGGACAAAATTGTAAAAGGGCATTCAAAGGGTCCAACGAACGTTCGAACAATACGTCAAAGAGAGTACATCATCAGAATCAGGTTCGAAGTACTTTAGAAAGTTCTGAGGCTGGAATATACTGTCAGATAACCGTCAAAAGTACTTTCGAACGGTGGTCAACCCGTTCGAACAGTATGTAGGACTTCAATTTTTCAAAGCCTATAAAAGCTAGGATAGGTCCTTGTTTTAAAGGATGGATAGTTTTTAAAGTTGTAGGGTTTCTTTGAGAGTTTTAGGAGTATATTAGAGTAGAACTTTACAAAAAATTTCATAATTTTTTAATTTCTGTAATCAGATTCTTAGTCTTTTAATATATTTCAATACTTATTTTGCATAGTTATCATGGCATTAAGTAGCTAGATACTATCTTGGAATAAATTATGAAGATCGATTGAAGATCTCGGATGAACAATGGAAGTAATTAAGGTTTCAATATTTTTATCTTCTTCTTCTTAATTCTTTAGGATCAAACTCTAGATATTTATGAAAACTTAGTTGTTTGATTATACTTGGTAATATTTATGCACAAACCCTAATTTGGTATATTTATTACACAAGTCAATAGTATGCATTTGTGATTCTAAACTTGATTTATTCTAGGTTTGATTGTTAAAGAATAAAAGTTTTTATCGCTAAATTTTTCAAATCAAAGACTCACGATGCAGTCAATGATTTGAGTTATCAAAAATCTCCATTGAAATTTCAGGTGAAGCAATTAATTAGAACAATTAGTTTCTAGACTTTTTTTTATTAATTCAAAATCATTTTCCATAGTTTAGCTTAGATTAATCAAACTCTATCCTAAAACTATCTTCTTTTTATTTTATTAGAGTATTTTCCTAGGGTTTCTGAATCAAGGTAAGTTTTTCTGAATATGTTGACCCTCTTCTATGTAGATTGACCAAAGACTTTTCCGAGTTATTACTACATCGCAACCGTGCACTTGTAGTTTTATCGCACATTTTTGGAGTGATCAATTTTTGGAAACATTGTCAGGAAAGCTTTGGCGATTGGCGTTGGTTGACGAACCTTGGAAATATAATTTCAACAAAAGCACTTTACCATCATTCTACGACCACGAGGAGACTTAATAGCTTGCTTGGGTAATTTCGTTCCATCCTTTATTTTTGAGCAATTTATTATTATTATTTTATTTGGGTTGGAGTGGTGCTATATTTTGCAGAGATTTGAAGGATAGGCTGGTTTGAACTTATTAAATTTGTAGTTTGCTATGTGAAGACTTAGAGGTTGAATTTGAATTATTTATGGATAATTATTTAAGCATGCATAGTATGGGGGTTGTGCCTATAACCCCTTGTTTATCAATGAGACACTACATAAATGCTGTTAAATCCAACCCCTACTTATACCTTGCACAACCACCAAACTCTTATCCACCTAACACCATTCGGGGTGATGCTATCAAGCTCCATCTCAATACTATGAATCACCACCACAATATTACTATGCACCATATCCTCCATCACCCTACCAACCTTATGTAGAGGGTCCAGAGGACATACTTTCACAATTTGTGCAACATTAAACAAGTGTGTACTCTAGGTTTGATGAAACTCTAGAATAGCAGGAGAGATAGAGAACAACGGGAAAGCGATCAAGAAGAACGTGCTAGCACTCAAGAACAATGATGGGAGAGAGCTGCTAATGAAATACAGAGGCATTTAGCTCTTTTCAAACAACTCTTGTTTGTTCAAGAGGATGATGAGTGTTTGGCCCAACCTCAACTTAACCTTGAATATCACTAACACAAGGCTGAAACTAGCTTAAACCCTTCTCATCCAAATGTCTAAGATCAATCCATCACCAACCCTAGGAGTGAGACAATTATAGAAGAAACCATCATTTCCAAGGTGTCTGAACTAAAGGAAGAAGTTTCTAGAGTGGATATGGATGAGGATGAGAATCAAGAAGAGATACTTATCTTTTCCAATGTGTTTGAAATAAGGGAGGTAGTACCTAAAGAAGAGGTGAGGAAGAAAGGAATAGTGGAGAATGAAAGAGAGAAAGAGAGAATTGATATGTTTAAAAATAGTGATCAAGCATTGATATCCCATACTCCTCTCTATCATAGATTGAGTCTAACCATCATTGTCATGCCTAATACTTTTTTCGTTCTTTATCCTTTCAAACTTTGCATGATTGTTTTGCATGATTTCGGGTTCAATAGTATTCTTACAAGTGCATATTTATTGATGTTGAACTCATTACTAATAGTGAATGGTCAGCAACTATATGTAATCAAGCATCCACAACATGATATGGGGTGATATCTAACCAACTATGTATTTGTATATTAGTGTACGTTATTTATTTATTATTAGATTTTCTTTTCTGTTGTTTTAACTACTTTTTTTCAATTTTTAGGTTTTCATTCCTTCTTCCCTTTTTCATTCTTATTTGGCTTGTTTTTATGCATTAAAGATATTGCATAACTTTAGTTGGGGGGAAGTATAATATTTTTGTTTTGGTTTGTTTTGATTTGTTTTTGTGCTTGTTTTTTTTTTTTTTTGTAAAAATAAAAAATAAAAATAATTTTTTTTGGGCAAATTATATCCACCTCCCTTGAGGTTTAAGACTATTACAATCCACCCCCTGAGATTCTAGAAATTACATCCCACTCCCTTGAGGTTTGAGATGAGTTACATTTTTTTCCAGATATTAAATCTTTTAACAGAATATATGTGATGTCAGCCAAAAAAAAAAACATGTTCATTATCTAAATTGCCCCTAATGTGCATGAAATGACATAAAAAAATATGAGACTTAAGAAAATCAATTGTATAAAAGACAACAATGTTAGTTAACTTAAAAACAGAACAGTTTAACTTAAGAAAATCAATTGTATTAAAGTTTTTAGATCCTATATACTATAAAAAAAAATCAATACACATGTGGGGGAATTTAGAAGCAAAAAAAAAATGATTTAAAAAATTAACACAAATTAATTTTAGAATAAAAAAAAACCTATTTATGTCATTTCATGCACATTAGATGCAATTTAAGTAACGAACCTAAGTTTTTTTTTTTTTTTGCTGGCATTACATATATTTTCGTTAAAAGATTTAACATTTGGGGGAACATGCAATTCACCTCAAACCTCAAGGGAGGGGGATATAATTTCTAAAACCTCAGGGGGTGGATTGTAATAATCTCAAACCTCAAGGGAGATGGATGTAATTTGTCCTTTTTTTTTTTTTTTGGTATTATACTTCCAACCTTGCTGTGCTTTATAGATTAGTTTCAGGTGTTGCTTCATGTTGATTATCTTTTCCCCCACTTGAGTTCTTTGATAAATGTTTGAGTATCATATGGTTCGGGTATTACAGTTTGTACCTTTGACACACTTTTTTATACATTTCTTGATTAGTTATTATTGGATGTGTTGAAGAAGATTTTATGAGAATCATAGCAATATTCATGTTAATGTAATCTTAGATTTGAGGATGATTAGAGTCATGCATTAGACTAAACTTGAGCTTAATTGTTAATTTACCTTCTTATCATAATGCATTGTAAGTTTTTGTTATAAAAGTAGTATAAGAGAGAGATTACATTATTATGCACTATCATGCTATAGAACATCTTATATTAATTCGTTGTGCACTTATATCCTTAAATAGTGGAGATTTTACCTTATGAGTTTTAGAGCTAACTTTTCGCTTTTCGTAGTGGATTTACATTTACTCAAGGATATTTTATTTATCTTTCATTCTTTCAATAGTTTTATCATACTTTATTTTGATTCATATGTTGGGGTAATTATTAATATTATTGACACTTATACTCTCTTAAATTTTAAACTTGGTATACTTCAAATATATTGATAGGCCATTCTATTCATCTTTGAACCGTAACTTTTTATTTTTTTTCTCTTAAACCTTACGTATATCATCATTAGTAAAGCCAAGTCATTGTTAAAATACTTTTCATTTAAGAGGTATGATCATTGTGCTAGTGAGAGCTTGAAAAGAAAGAGTTGATGCATTTACAAAGAAAAAAAAAGAGGGAAAAGAAATATATTGTTGAAAAAAAAAAAGAATAAAGAGGTTTGATGTTTGAAAAAAAAAACAATGAAAAAAGAAAAGAAAAGAGCAACATCAAATGAAATTGGAAAATTGGACGTGTGTTTTTATTGATCATTACATGCCTTGATTGTACATATTTTGAACTTTTTATCCTCCATTCCCCTTACCTTATACCTCTTAGCCAAACTATAATCTCAAAAAGGCCTTAGTTGATCTGAGAGTATACATGAGCGTAAGCACCTCATTTTTACCCCCTCAGCAATCTCCGGTCCAATCGGATTCACTTTCAACCCGACATAGACGCATTTAAGTCTAAACTAGTTTTTCAAACTCAATCTAGTCAATCAGTCACTTCGTGGGTTGTCGAGCCCAATAAAGACAAAATGACCAAAACGAGCTTGGGGCATTGCTCGGTCCAATTCCTAAAGACGATAAGTCCCTATTTTAACCTCATTTCCAGTTTTAATTCCAATCTAGACTAATCAAATTCAATCTGGCACGTCTTTCAAGGAAATTAATTCCTTAGACAGTAAATCCATCTAGTCCGGCATGTTTATTAAGAAAACTCATCGGAACGATAAGTCCTTTCAAACCTGTTGACCAGGACGGAACCCAAGTCCCTAAGATGGTAGAACGATTCACTTCTGGCTCCTACTAGCCCGCCAACATAGAATGTCCGTTATTTGACACGTTTTTCGAGAAAGTTAATCCCTCATACGATAAGTCCATCTAGCAGCTTCCCAAGATCAGGTAGTCTTTGGAATGAACGTACACCGTTAAAGTAACGGAAACACTCCCAAACATCACAACTATCAGAATGGTGGAAACACTCGCAAACAGGTCGACATTAGGAATTGCCAACAAATCCCTATGTCACGAGACCGAACACGCCTCTTGGCTGTGACACCTTTACCAAATGATGGAATACCTTTAGAAACCAACTCGACACACACCGTCAGAGCAACGAAAATACTCAAAACTCGGGTCAACATTAGTGCCTACTAGCCCACTCCAGTGAAAAATGATCAAATTACCCCTTAGGCCTTTTCTAGCACGCCTCTCCAGAAAGTATCTAAGTCCTCAAAGCGGTAAGTCCACCCTTTCAAGATTGTCCCAAAGATAATATGACATGTTCAAATGCCTTCCAGTCGGTTCCGGATCAATTCCAAGACCATCCAGTCAAAATGACCATTTTGCCCTTAGGCATCTTATCGCATCCGAGAACCACACCAGCTCTGGGTATCATACCGGTAACCTCCCGATGATGCTTCTAATAAAATGCTCAACCTTCTAACAACTTTCCGGAACATTCCAAGTCTATTCCGGTAAGCCCGGTGCAAAATTACAATTTTGCCCCTGGTGGGCCGGTCTCTTTTTCCAACCACACCGGCTCTGGATATCAAAACGATAATTTGTTGGAACACTCTCAATAGTGTTTCCAACCTTTCAGTCTTTTCAAGGGTCACTCAAAGCCCATTCCAGTGTTTTTCTGGTCCAATTGACCGTTTCGCCTTTGGTGGGCCGATCAACTTTTTCAACTGTTCCGGCATTGTTTTTCAAGTCCGTTACATCGGGGACACTCTTTCAAGGGTTCCTAGCGATCCCCAACCTTCTAGATCATTCTCGAACCTTTTGAAATCACTCCTAGTAGAGCTAAGCCAAAAACTGCATGGTAGTCATTAGGACAGATGCCCAAATCTTTTGTCTTGCATCTCAAAGGTCGAAAGATACGTATCTTGCTACCTTAAAACTTTCCTAAGTAACTAGCGCTGCTAGCAATGGTGCTAAGCTAATAAATGGCCTGGCGCCAATAGAATTTTTACCCTGGCGCCACTGCAACAGGCGCTAAGGTTGTTTTAGTTGTCTATAAACATTGACCATCCCCCTACGTAAAAAGGGTCCGCAAACTCAGTCTCTCTGAAATCAGAGCTCGAAGTCTCTCCAGACCCTAATTCTCTCAAGCCTCTTCAAGCCCTATCCTCCATACACTCAAACCTTAACCTTTATACATCTTATGCACTCAAACACAAGCCTCCAAACATCCATTGAAGACTTAAGTGCTACACCTTCAAGACTCTCAAGGTTCAAGTAATGTAAAGCAAATTAAACAATCGAAACAAGAGGAATATGAGGTTGGTTTTCGATTTATTTTTATGTAATCCCCCCTCCCCCCTCTTCTCTCTCCTAACCCACCTGGGTTTTCTGTAATTTTCATCCCCATCTTCTACCTTCCCTTCTTGCATGTTTGAAACAAGGGACTCCCTAATTCATGCATAGGAAAAATTGTTGAAGGTCACCCCACTGGGGGCTTTCTTCAAATTCAACCTTTGATGGTGTGGGTTCGGCCCCTTTAGTTATGTGTTGAAGCCTAACCTTGTATGTTCATGACCCTATTGTATTATGCATATCATATTCATACATTCATTCAAAATTGCTTTCAAAATTATTTTCAAACTTGCATCAAAACTTTTTTTCAAAACTTGCATTCAAAATCTCCTTTTTCAAACTTGTTTTCAAAATCATATTCTTAGAGTGATTCTAGTCATTCCATGGTTAAGGTTGTTTTAGGAAAGTGTTAAATTCAATGTGATCATCAAGATCCAAATTTTTTGATGTAAACTCTAAATTATTATTATTTTTTATCAAAATCACAATCTTGAGATAATTCTAGCCATTCCATGGTTATGGTTGTTTTAGAAAAGTGTGATATTTAATGTGATCATTATGGTCCATATTTCAAATCCTTGTTATTTTCAAAATCACAACCCTAGAATGGTTCTAATCTTTTCATGGTTAGAGTCATTTTAAGAAAGTAAAATATTCATGAGGCCTGCAAAAGTCCATATTCAAACCTCTTTCCAAATTGTTTTGCAAATCTACTATCTAAAAACTCTTTTTAAAAATCTACTTCCTAAAAACTCTTTCCAAATATCTACTTTCCAAAAGCTCTTTGTCCTGGAGTCCAAGTCAAGCCCTAGAATTCATGGCTAGGAAACATAGACCTTTCTTAAAATCATGACTTCCTATTTTGTCTCAAATCATAGGTTTCTAAAACTATTTTCTACATCAAGTCATAGGTTTTCCAAGCCTATTTTCCTACCAAATCGTAGATCTCCAAATCCAAGATTTTCAAAACGCAACCTTTTCAATTCCATGTAAAATCAAATTCTCCAATTTTGAAAATAAAATAAAATCATTTACTTTTGAAAATAAAATCCAATCTTCAACTTTAGGAAATAGAAATCAAATCTTTCCTCATTCTAATATTTCCTAATTCCAATCTTCCCTAATTTTAAATATTTTCAAGTCTCAACTTTCTAAATTCAACTTATCAAATCTTTCCAAATTTCAACCTTTCTTAATTTCAAACTTTCAAACATTTCCTAATTTCAAATCTTTCTTATTTCCAAATTTCAAATCTTTCTAAGTTCAAATATTTCTAAATTCAAAACTTTTCAAATTCAAATCTTTTCAAAATCAAAACTTTCTTAATTTGAAAACTTTCTTAAAATGGAACTTTTCTATTTTGAAACTTTCCTAATTCAAAGCTTTCCAAAATCCAATCTTCCTTAAACCCTAACTTTCTAAATTCCTTCAAATCTTCTTATTTCAATTGCATGCTTCAACCTTAGGTTACTGAAGTCCTATGATACCTAAACCCTAGTTCAACCCTAACCCTAAAGTTAGAAAACTTTAACTCTTTTCTAAACCAAGGTAATTTTCAAACTTCAATCTAAGTCAAGGCGATTTCAAAGCTCAACTCAATCTTTCCAAATTAAGTCCAAGTTCTACTCCTTAAGTTCAATTTCAACTCAAAATCAATTTCAACTCCTCAAGTTCAATTTCAAATCAAAGTTAATTCAAAGTTCGATTTCAAATCTTCTATTCAAAGTTCAAATCATACCCTTTTCAAATAAAACCTTTTCAAGTTAAACTTTTCAAAAACTGTCGAAGTGTCTATTTTCAATCGGACCCCGAGTTCAAACTACGACCAACCTAATTCCCAACAAAGGGATACGTAGGCAATTCTCATGGGTGCAGTCACAACCTTTTTCAAATTTTCAATTTCCATGACCTTTTTCAAACTTCAAATCCCCTTTTCAAATTTATTTTCAAAGTCAAATCTTTTTCTTGCACTTGCATGTCATGTATTATATCAAGTTTCTTTCTAAATTTTTTTTCAAAGTGGATATAATTGGACAATGGATATTTGAAGATTCTAAATGAGTGAACCTAGGGTTAATAAACATGTAGGTACCACAAGGGCAGGATAGAGTGATGATCTTAGGATATCTTCCCTATACATAACTAACATCCGAACCTAGAATCACTGTTTTCAAGGACAAAAATGGAGTTATTTTTCAAAAAGGGCTTAAATCTTTTCAAAGGTTGCCAAACAACTTGTTTTCTAAAAAACCTTCTCTCAAGGAAGTTTTTAAAACCTTTTTCAAAAATCCTAAATTTAATCTTTGGATTGCACTTAGTTTTAGGTGACTTAACTCACCTTAATTAAGTTAGGCAGCGACTCCAAATCTTTTCCAAAAGCTCTTAATCACATAAATTTCAAATTCAAGCCTAGTCACACTTGTCATTCTAGAAGAATGAATTTTAACGAGAGAATACTATGTTTTTCTCACTTGTGTATTTTCTCGAGTGCAAAAAATTAAGGAGTGACAATGAGTTCAAAATTCTTTTGAGTACAAGTCACATATGTCAATCCTTTGATCAGAACTTGAAT
The DNA here is from genome assembly GCA_033060915.1 of Euryodendron excelsum. Classification (NCBI taxonomy): domain Eukaryota; kingdom Viridiplantae; phylum Streptophyta; class Magnoliopsida; order Ericales; family Pentaphylacaceae; genus Euryodendron; species Euryodendron excelsum. Next base: position 13,458,633 of record CM065391.1, read on the forward strand.
TGTGGATAGTCTTTCGTGAAACTATGCCAAGTCGTATACACTTACATCTTTACAATTTTTGTTATTAGATTACTTTTGTTATGTGTTATATATATTCACTCTTATGATGAGCTTTCCGTTGAGATACCTGTGTAATTAATGTTTTTGTGAGTGTATGCCCGATGAGACTTGGATCGAAGCATGAAAGATGTGGGTGCATGAGTTTGAGACATTTGAGTTATGTCATATTGATAGTACATTCTTATGTGAATCTTTCTTATGAGTTTTTATGCCTCAACCTTGTATGATTCATGATGTAGGATTAGTTGAGGGTTATCTTGAGTAAGTTATTGTATGCTTTGATTGCACTCATTATCTTTGATTGCTTGACATGAATAGATGTTTGTGGGTACTATCACTGGAAACCCTCATGTGGCGCCAGTCGTCCACTAAGGGTAACCTAAGGGTTTAAAAATTTGGTGCATATGCTAAATGTCCTACGAAAATAGAGATTATCTTTTTAGTTTTTAGTATTTTGCAAGGAACTAGCAAAAAGCTAGTTGGGGGAAAAGGGGGGGGGGGGTGTGATTGCGCTCCAAAAGTGAAATTATTATGCCTTAATTAGTTAACTGTTAGGCCTAGCTTAGGATTAATTTTGTATTTTACCTTTATTTTGTTACTAACTTAGTTTATTTCATTATAAACAAGAATCCCATGTAAAAGAGGACAAAATTGCAAAAGGGCATTCGAATGGTATGTCAAACAGAGCATAGCATCATAATCAGGTTCGAAGTACATTAGAAAATTCTAAGGCTAGAATACACTGTCAGATAACCATCAAAAGCTCATTCAAACGGTGGTCAACCCGTTCGAACGGTGCACAGTTCTTCAGTTTTTCAAAGCCTATAAAAGCTGGGATAGGTCCTTATTTTAAGGGGTAGTTAGTTTTAACAAGTTTTAGGGTTTCTTTGAGAGTTTTAGAAGTAGATTAGAATAGAACTTTACAAAACTTTCTATAGTTTTTCAATTCTTGTAATCAGATTCTTTGTCTTTCAATATATTTCAATACTTATGTTGCATATTTGTCATGGTGTTAAGTAGCTAGATACTATCTTGAGATCAATTGTGAAGATCGATTAAAGATCTCGGATGAACAATGGAGGTAACTAGGGTTTCAATGTTTATGGAGGTAACTAGGGTTTCAATGTTTATGGAGGTAACTAGGATTTCAATATTTTTATCTTTTTCTTTTTAACTCTTTGGGATCAAACTCTAAATATTTATGAAAACTTAGATGTTTGATTATACTTGGTAATATTTATGCATCAACTCTAATTTGGTATATTTATTGCGCAAGTCGATGGTATGTATCTATGATTATAAACCTAATTTATTCTATGTTTGATTGTTAAACAATAAAAATTCTTATCACTAAATCTTCTAAATTAAAGACTCACGACGCAATTAATGATTTGAGTTATCAAAAACCTTCATTGGAATTCTGGGTGAAGTAATTGATTGAAACAATTAGTTTCGAGACTTTCTTTATTAATCCAAAATCATTTTTCATAGTTTAGCTTAGATTAATAAAAATCTAATCCTAAAACTATCTTCTTTTTATTTTATTAGAGTGTTTCACTAGGGTTTATGAACTAAGGTAAGTTTTTCTGAATGCGCTAACCCTCTTCCTTGTGGATCTATCTCAGACTTTAAAGAGTTATTATCACATCGCAGTCGTGCCTTATAGTTTGATCGCACGTTTCTGGAGCGATCATGTTCTAATAGTGACTTAGCAAGCTTTCTAATCATTTATAAGTGCCAAATGAAGATTAACCAAGAAGTTAACCCCTTGGAGCCATGCCATGCTACTTTATGATTCGTCATGCCAAGAGTTGAAACCTTTTCCAATAGCTAAAAAGTTAATCAACTTATACCCCTTAGGGCAAAAAAAAAGGAACAAATTTCATCCAAGTTTGGTCGCCATGCTTGCTTCTTAACCGAACATTGTATATTATGAATCAAGAAGAGCTTCTTCAAGACCTAGACGAACATTACAAGACTCCACTTCTTGCCGGAAAACATTGTGGCATTGCTGCCACTAGTTTTTGACAGCTTTAGGGCTTGAACACAACCAAACTCTACCACTCTCCTTGATGGCATGTCAAACTCCAACTCTGACCCATAGTATGTTCATCTTTTCCTCCTTATCTTCCTTACCATCTTTTTTCTTCACCCCTCGCTGCACATACAAAAAGCTCTCTCTCTCTCTCTCTCTGATTATTGTCAATCGGTTTAGATGTCAAAAAAATTTTCTCCACCTCATGGGCCCCTTATTTTTGTTTCTTCATGGAGAGAGGGAGTATAAGGGGAGCGGTTCCACAAAGGTTGCAACTCTATTACATGGGTTGCAGTACCAGTAGTTGCTAGGAAGCTGAAGTCTTCTGTGCTGGACTTGGTTTGGTTGACCATCTGGTAAATAAGAGGGGAATTTGAATAATAGGAACATAATATGAAATAAAATGATTTGATGAAAAGATGAATGTAATCGCTTTTTTTTTTCTTTAGTTATAGGGTCTTTCGGACTATTCTCTCAAATTCATATAGAGCCATCGTACAAACAACAGGTGCTTGCAAGCACTAGTGGTGCTCCAACTAACGAAAATCCCAAAGGGAAAAAGGGGGCAAACAGAACTACAGGCTAAGGGGTATACCGCGATTGAAAATGAAATCTCTTCTTTATCAATAAACTTTACCATCTCATTCTAATAAACATTTATGGAGATTGTATGAAGGAAGACCAAAAATTTTAAAAATTTGCTAAACAAGGAAGGAATTGAAAAAGAAAATGAAAACCTTTTGTTATGTGGATTTGATTGTATGTGAATTCCACCATGAATATTTTTAAGAGAAGTGTTTTCCTAAAGACCTCCTAAATTGAATAGTTTTGCATCATTGGAAGGTTAAAGTGTTATTTTTCCACAAACTTCCTTAACAAATGATAATTAGATGGAAGATAGAGGGATTGTTAAAATTTGCACTAAAGCATTTCTTTAGCATTGAAAATTTTATGTTGTTAAATCTTTTGACCTAAGAAGCACTGAAACTAAAAGCAAGTTTTATTCAACACATTAAAATTTGTAACTCTTTTTTAATATTATTTTTTAGTGGCTACTACTTGGGTTTTATTAAACACACCAATGGTACTTACATAAATGTTTATAAAAATCTCTTATCAAAATGACATTGTATTGGTTTTTTTTTTCAATTAAAAACTCTTTTGGTCTTTTTTTTAAAATGAAAAATCATAACCCAATTACATTATTACGTATATATATTTGATTTTCGTGATTTTTTTTTTTTTGTGCTTATGTAGCATTACTCAAATTAAAATATTACATGACATGCTTCTCATGCTACAAATATATATGAGTGAATGGTAGAAGATGATCTGTGAGTTTATTTATTAAAAACCAGTGGTGGTGGCCTCCATCTAGGTCAAGAGGTTATGGGCTCGACTTGCCCTCCTTCTCCTCAGAGCTTTGGCCCTCCAATGTACCCAAAAGAAAGAAAGAAAAAAATTCAAGAGGCAATTTATTGGAAACCTATACTTCCACCTTCTTTCTCTCTTTCTTTTGTATTTTTCCCAGTTTGTTTCTGAGTATTAAAGCTTCAGCTGAGATTATTTATATATGATAGGAGCCATATCATTTTATGAGAAAATATATAAATATATATAAAAAAAATAATGAGATAGGATCAAGATAAACCTGTCATGATTTGGATTCGTCTTTCACAAAACTAATCTTTGGATTACATATTATTCCTAGCTATGACACTTACACCTAAAGGTCGTCAATGAGCCAGACTTGGTGGGCTTTGACTGGTCAACGAGCTGGGCCAGGGCTAGACTTGGGCCAAAAAAGGAGGCCTAGGCCTTGTCCACAAACCTAGGGGAAACGGGCCTATGGGCCTATTCTTATGGGCCTAGGTTTATAGGCCTGGGTTTGGCATGGGCTTATGAGCTTTTACTTTTTTTCTACATTCAAAGTACCAAAGATAAGGAGAAAAAAAAAAAAAACTTCTTTTTTTTGGTAACATAGAGAACCCAAACCCAAATAACCCGTCAAAGCGGAAAGTTGTGTTAAATCATCAATAGATCTTGATTATTTACATGTAAACAATTGAAGTTAGGGAGAGGAATTACATCATTACAGTATAAGTATATCCCAAGGGGATTGGCACATACACATCAGCCAATTATTTGCACTTCTCTCCTAAAAAAATAATAGTTACTAATTTCAGGAGATGTTAAAAAAAAGTAATAAATGAAATAAAAAAATTATTTGTCACTATTCTTCATTAGGTAAACTATCATCAATCCATGATGATCTTGATAATGATAAATTTTTTATTATTTTTGCTTCAAGTTCTACCACAAGCTCTTCTTCTTGTTTTCTATGTTCCACCAATGACCATGTTAACTCAAAGTTGACCCTTGTTGACTCAAGGTTAATTCCCATGTTGATTTTGATGATAACTAAACCTTGTGTTATTTTACTAATGAATCTACTTAGTGTGCAGATTAACAAAGTTTATAATTTAGATTTAAAGTTCAATCTTAAGTCTAATGCATGTCAAAGGGAATGCACAACGAATTCAAAGATCAAACAATGAATTCCAAGAGCTATGCAATGAACCAATAGAGGATTAATGCCTATCTCTACTTCAAACAAATGTTCTACATTCGAAGAGAATGAAGGTGTTCAAATAAAGCTTCTATCAAGTATGCACAGTTTCAATGAAGATTGATTTGCACTCAAGATAGACTGAATACTTCATCAGAATATGCAAAGAATAGTTGAAGAAGTGCAAAGATCAGTTGAAGAAGAATTGATTGTTGAAGAGATTGAAAATGCTTAAGAGAAGACTTCATCAAGTATGTAAAGTTCAGTTCCAGATAATGTGATTGAAGTTGCTGAGAAGATGGCTCACAATGATTGTTTGATCTCTATATGAAATCCAAGTGAAGAATTCTTCTAAGATGAAAAGGATCAATGAAGACTAGATGTATGAAGAGATTTCATCGAGTCTGCAAAAAGCCTCAGTGAAGTGATTTTAAAGAAGAATGAAGAATTGCTAGCAAAGAGAGGAAATAAAAAATCAAGCGTTGTGAAGCTCTACACAATTGAGGAAACTTGGCATTGAAGGAGATGTTCTACGATGAAAGAAGAAGCTTTGCAAATGAAGAAGAAAAAATGAACATTGATCTAATGAAGATCTGACTATTTAAGAGTCAAGTGAAGATCAATATCCAATGATTGATTCAATCCAAGCTGAATAGAAGTTAACTCTGATGAGTTAAAGAGATTTGATTGATCATCATACCCCAAAGAAATACTCCTTGAAGATCTTATACCTATGCTAAGATGATCTGAATCATTGGAAGATAGAATACAGATATCTGGGCAATGAGCGGACTCATTGAAATGAGGAGTCGCCTCATGATTACAGAAGCAAAAGGCCTGAAGACGAAATGATAAATGAGCGGACTCATGTACAATGAAGAATCGCTTCTTGAACACAGAAGCAAAAAGTCTGAAGACCAAATAAACAAAGAGTGGACTCATTGAAATAAAGAGTCGCCTTATGGAGACAGACACAGAGGCTTAAAAATGAAATGATCAAAGAGCGGACACATGAAGACAAAGAGTCGCCTCATGACAACAAAAGTAAAAGGCTGAAGAATTGAATGAACAAAGAGCGGACTCCTGAAGATGAAAAGTCGCCTCATGACAACAGAAGTCAAATATATGAAGACAGGTTGAACAAGAAGTCGCCTCATTGATATGAAGAATGGACTCATGAAATCAGTGAACTATATCTGGTAAATGCAAAAGCAGAAAATGTCGACTTCACAAACCTGGAGCCGACTCCTTTGATATAACGGTTATTTTTCTTAACGTTATAACGGACTGGACATGAATTAATGATCCTCAACAACCACTAACGGATGGAATCAATACAGGGATATATATAAGCTCCCAGTTGCATTTATACAAGGGATTGAAGACAAAAATAAGGTTAACTGACTGAATCACTGATATACTCTGAATATTCTTCATGTCTTCATTTGTGAGCTTTGAGTGTAAAATCTACTCTTGGTAGAGAGTGTGTTAGTGACTTGTAAACTTTTATACACTTGTAATTGAGAGTTTGAGAGTTCTCTTGTAAAAGCAAAACTCTTGTAAGTTTCAGTAGAGCTTGAACAAAACCACTTGGAGATTGAAGAGCTCGGTGAGGAGTTCTTGTATAGTGAGCTGAGCACTTTGTCAATCAGTAGTCTGACTTGTAATAGGTGATTACATAGTGGAAGAAGACTTCAAGGAGGTCTTGGGGTAAGGACGTAGACCACAGTTTGTGGTTGAACCTCGGTAAATCTGTATCTCCCTTCTATTGCTATGTTTTCTTTATTTCCACTGATTACATTGCATCACATATAGATTGATCATTATTACTTTGCTTAGATTAATTTTAATTAATCTTAACTAGTATTAATTTTTGAAAAATCGAATTTACCCCCCCCTCTCGGGTTGCTTTTTGGGCCAACAGACCAATCTTTCAAGCAAATTAGTGCTTCAGTAGTTTCTAAATTTAGACTGTTCACATCTCAAATATGACACGACCACCTAAACTAAAAGTAACTTTTGATGCAACAGTTGAAATAAGAACGATTAGAATATCACGAGCCATGGCAAAAAGCACAAAAAATCTAGGTCCTTATGTTTTCCACCAGGCTAAAAGATTAAATTGCCATTTCTTCAACATTGAGTATGGTTGATCAAAATAGCGTTGCAATTATGAATTAGAAGATGTAGAACTTATTTGCATTCTTCTACTCTTAAAATTTTCTAAAGCTCCTCCTGCTGAAAACAATGAAGAAGATGAAGAACCCCTTACAGGAGTAGACGCAGGTGATCGATTTTGACCAATGATATTTTTATAATACTCGTATAATTCAAATAGAGTTTTATTTAACGATGATATTCATTCTCTAATTTTGTCACTCTTATTTGCATAAATAACTTCTATACAAATATCTAAAAGTTCAAATTTATACCTAGGGTACACTACAATAGCAATATAAAAAATAAGTGGTATATTTTTTTAATATTTATTATATTTTAGTGTCATTACATGTAATATATCGTCAAATGTTTCTAGAGTTCTATAATTATTAAATATCAAACAAATATTAGTCAATTGAATAAGTACTTTAGAAGAAGTTGTTTAATAAATAGCACAAAATATTTTAGTTGAATTGTCAAAAACTTCTAAAAAATTTTTTACAATGTCAACAATAGTACTCCAATCATAGTAGAAGGGGTTTGTATAGAACAATGGTAAACATTTTGCAATAATTCTACATAAGGTAAATCCAAAGCTCGTCTTTGTTTTAATACTAATTTCAAAAGGTCATAAGTGGCATTCTATCTATAAGGTACATCAACGTTTATATTTTTTCTTCTCAAATTTACAGTGGCACAACATTTTTTTATAAAGTTTATACCTAGCATGAAAAGAATTAATATTACGTACAACAGTTCTTATTTTATCAACTGACTCATATAAAATATGCAAACCATTTTGTACAATTAAATTAAAAACATGTGCACAACAACGCACTCAAAATAATTTTTTAGAAATAGATAACTTAAAATAATGTTTAAGATATTCTTCAACCACATCATTATTTAAAGCATTATCAAATGTGATAGAAAATATTTTATCTTTTATACCCCATCTTTGAAGTTCATCAACAAATAACACTCCATATCATAATACTAGTATGTGGACTTTCGACCGTTTTAAAAGCAAGTATTTTCTGTTTAAATTTCAATCACTATCAATATAATGTACAATCAATGGCAAATAACTCATGTGTTAGCCTAGTGTTCACATATCAGACGTTAAACAAAATTTTCCTTCATAATTTTTAAAAAAAGTTTTCAAGTTATTGCATTTTTTACTTTTTTTGAAAATTTTTCATTATATCTCTTTGCTATTGATGATGAAAACCCTTTAAATTGAGAATTAAATCATCTTTGTATCATTCAAGAAAAAATCATGTTTTTCATCAAATGTAAAAGAAAATTCGACTCTAACCATATAATCAGTAACATCTTCACGAACACGTGACTCATCATAATTAAGCAGTGATAAATTTTCACTTGTGTTTATATTTAGTAACATTTGTGTTCTAATATCTATTTTATTATTATTTTCATTTCTTTTTTTTTTTTTTTTGTATTGTCTTAACAAATGACTAGTTCCATATGATTGATCACCACTAAGAAATGCTGAACAAATTTTACATTTTGCTTTTACATCATTTGTGTTGTTTGATTTTTTAAATACTATTCTATCAAAACAATTCCAAATCCCTGTAGTGGTTTTTCTAGTCGTAGATGATGCAGCAATAGAAGATGGTTCTGTTTCAGTATTATTAGGTTCACTACCTATTGACTCATGTTATATTTCTTCTACTAATTCATTTTTCTCATCAATGGCAAGTGAAATTTTTGTACTTGCTATAATAAAATATGAGTAAATAAATAAATAATGCATATAATTAAACAACCAAGTAATGATTAAATTAAACAAATATCAAATATGTATGTGAAATAGAAGAAATTAATTGAAAGATATTACTTAAATCCTTCAGTTATAATATATAGAACTATTGAAGGTTTGATGTGACCAATACAATGAGTCGAAGATGAAGAACTTCAAATTGTGCTTTCTTACCGCCTCACGCTATAATCCTGTAGCCACTAAAATTATAATTTATATAAAAATATAACACAAAAGTAAATACATAATTAGATCTTGAGATAATAAACTTTGAGAGTTGAGACTTGATAGAATAGAGAGACAGAGAGTTAAATTGAATGGAAAGAAATGAATGGTGTGAATAGAATTTATAGTAGTTTGGTTGAAGGATAAATTCGTAGTAAGGTTACAATATTGGGACAAAACTGTAATTTACTAAGATATCAAATGGTATTCTTCCATTCCAACATTCAAAATCCAACATTTAGCAACAGTTACCAACTAATGATCACAAAGGCCAACGGTCAAAATTCAAAGAAGGCCAGCGATGACTTGTTTGAATTGTTTCAAAATTTTAAATTTTCGGGCTCTTCGGACTGGGTCCGTGGGTCGGCCACGGGCCACCCATGGCCTTAAAAATCAAACCCAGGCCTAGTCTAAAGTATTATGGGCTTGGGCCTTGAGCCGCGGGCCTAGTCTAAACTATTCGGGCTGGGCCATGAGCTGCGGGCTTTTTGATGAGGCTTACTTACACCCAGCTAGGCAAGACAATAATTTTTCTCAATCCTAAACAAATAAACTATTTTATTTTGCATGAAAGTTTTCTATACAAGTAAGTTAGCTAGTTAATATATTTGTTTGGTGTTAGATCTGTTGGAAAATATTGTGTATAACCTAAATAAATATGGAAACTATAAATTAATCTTAATGATGAGATTAATTTTATATAGTTATTTGCTCCAAGTAGTGAATGAAAAATTGGCTATAGCGGGTCCAACATAACTAAACATAGTCTTATTATTCTATTTTTATTTGAATTTAAATTTAAATATTAAGATCGAATAGTTGTCACTATTGGAAGTATTGTTTGGCTAGTGACTTTTCTAAATGGTCATAACATAGAGTTATGACTGTTGGTTCATGCTATTTTGAGCAGGCACCTTTTAAAGGTGTTATTTGATAGTTCATGATTATACCAGATAGACACGTAAGTGTCTATAAATACTCTTCATTTCTGCATTTCATTTCATACAGTTTTTTTAAGAAGTTTCTATTGCATTGAGAGAGAGTCAATCATAATTTTGGTTCACTAGACACAAAAATTGTAGTACTACTTCTATGTGTTAGTAGATCATTTTATACTGAGAGACAGATGTCCATTCAATCATAAGCACTATTGTGGGGCGAATCTTGTCTTAAGGGTATAATGTCAGGCATTAGCCTTGATTATTCTGCAATTTTGATTTTTTTTGTAAGTTTTACATTCTTAATCACATACAGTGGGGTTAACAATATGAAGACAATTTTATATTTCTTTTATTATGTTTGGATGTGTTTATGTTATTGCAAGTGTATATATACACAATTTTGTATGGAGAGTACTGTGTGAGTGTTAATGGCATCTCGGCCAAATGAACACTATATGGTATGAAATTGTAGTATGTTGTTGTTCATACATACATGATTATGTCTTAGAAGTTTTGTGGCCAAATAGTTTACAGTTTGAGAGAAAATTGCATTCTTAGTTATGAAGTCTGAAATTTTGTCTATTTTATTCTCTCTACACATTGAGTTTCTTTGCATAAAACTTGTATGACTATATTATGTTTCTGATTACCTTTCCATCACTATATTATTTGCATTCTTTTTTATCTTTGATTTGTAAGATATGACAGATTAAAGTTTTTCCTGAATGGTCTTAAGTCTCTGGTTTACGAGATAAGGATAAGGTACCGTTGCATAACCAACGGTTTTATTTTTAAAGTCAGATCTTTTCTATAATTATAGAAAGATATGGGTTAAAATTTGTAATTACAAGGGACTAATATCTAATTCTCAACAGATGTGGGTATATATTGGAATTTTCAAAAGTTTTAGGAGGGTAATGTAATTATAGAAAGCCTTGAGGAGATCAATGTTATTTCCAAAAGGTATAGGGTGCACAGTCTAATTCTAAAAAGATTCAAGGACTGAATTAAAATTTTAAAAAGTTTTCTGGACAAGTCTACTATCTCCTAGTACCGTGTGGAAGAGCGTGCATTCACTTTTGAAAATTGTTCTTGAATCATAGGATTTATCCATTATTATTATAGATTCTTCATTGGTAGAATGGAAAGAATTAAGGGAAGAAAGGCCCACAGGGTATGAATGGGAAGAACAAGAAAATGACAACATAACTTGGATTGACTAAGTTTTACACACGTATTAAACTATTGTGCTTGGTAGCAAGTATTGCATTTTTTAAACACATGGTTTGTGGAAATATTGTTAATTTTTTTTTTTTTTGAGTTTTTTTTTTTTTGAAGCAAGAATAATATATATTTAAACAAAGTTAACATACAAAGATGAGAGGGGATTGAAGACTCGCCTCTCTAATCCGTGACCTAGTTGGTCCATATACAAAACATTTGTAACCCTATAAGAGTAGTTTTAAAAAAAGTACACAAAAATTCATTCTCCGCTATGCCTTTTGGAGTTTCATAAATGATGATGCACTTTCAATTCCGATGTACCAAAAAACAAGTAAATGATGATGCACTTGGTTTCTTATTTCTTGGAACATATTTCAATTAGAATATTCTCAGATAATATACAATTTAATGTATTTCATAAATTTACACTTGTCCGAATATCGCACACTCGATTCATAAATTGAGTAGATATACAACTAACCTAGGGTTAAACCACTGGAATATAATAGTTAAGGTTTTTATATATGTGAGATACACCATGAACTTTGAGTTGCACTACATGAGATATCCAGTTGTACTTGAAAGGTACATTGATGTTAACTGAATATCCGATATTAAAGACTTCAAATTCACAAGTGAATATGTTTTTATCCTAGGAGGTGCAATAATTTTTCAATACCATAAAGCAATTACTTATGAATGGAATTATATCCAAACTGACAATTCAATCTAAATGACTGGAGATACCAATATCTAGATTCAAACAAACAACTGAATTATGTGTGACTAAGTAGAATCACTAAGGAACTTGTTGTAAGCACCCCATTTTTGCCTGCTTGGAAATCTCTGGTCCGACCGGACTCATATTCAAATTGACATAGACATGTTTAAGTTCAAATCATTTTTTCGAATTCAAGTCAATTAATCCATCACTTCGCGGGCCCGCCAAGCCCAACAGAGTCAAAATGACCAAAATACCCTTGTGGCATTACTTGGTCTAAATCCATTGGGCACGTCTTCCTAGAGACGATAAGTCCCTGTTTCAATCTCAAATCCAATTTCAAGTCCAAGTCCAATCCAAATCAAATTTGGCACGCCTTTTGAGAAAGTTGATCCCTTAGGCGATAAGTCTATCCAGTCCGACACGTTTTTTGAGAAAACTTTTCGAAACGGTAAGTCCCTTCAAACCCGTCGATCAAGACGATACCCCAAGTCCCTGAGATGGTAGAACGGTCCACCTTTGGCGTCTGCTAGCCCGCCAATAAAGAAATATCTATTATTCAGCATGTCTTTTGAGAAAGTTAATTCCTCAGATGATAAGTTTACCTAGCAGCTTCTTGAGATCAGGCAGTCTCCGGAATAAATGCAAACCGTCAGAGTAACAGAAACACTCGTAAACATCACAACTGTTAAAGTGGCAGAAACACTCATAAGCAGGTCGATATTGGGGAATTGCCAACAAACCCCCTATGTCACAAGACCGAACTCGCCTCTTGACCGTGACATGTTTACCAAAGGATGAGATACCTTTGGAAACCAACTCGTCGCAAACTGTCAGAGTAATGGAAACACTCAAAACCCGGGTCAACAACAGTGCCTGCTAGCCCTCTTCGATGAAAAATGACCAAACTGCCCTTTGGGCCATTTTCGGCACACTTCTCGAGAAAGTACCTAAGACCTCAGAATGGTAAGTTCACCCTTCCAAGATTGTCCCAAAGATGATCCAGCATGTTTAAGTACCTTCCAATCAGTTCCGAACTAATTTCAAGACCATTCGGTCAAAATAATCATTTTGCCCCTAAGCATCCGAATGACTTCGGGAACCACACTGGCTTTGGGTATCAATCCGAAAAACTCCCCAAAATGCTTCTTATAGTATTCCCGACCTTCTATTATCTTTCCGGGTCATTCTGAGTCAATTCCGGCAAACCCGGTGTAAAAATGACCGTTTTACCCCTAGTGGGCCAGTCGCCGTTTCTAACCACACCGGCTTTGGGTATCAAACCGGAACTCCCTTGAAGTACTCTGGATAGTGTTTCCAACCTTCAAATCCGCTCATGGATTATTCTGAGTCCATTCCGGTGGTTTTTCGGTCTAGTTGACCATTTTGCCCCTAACAGCTTGGTCGACAATTCTGACCCTGTTTTTCAAGTCTGTTACCCCTGGGATACTATTTCTAGGGTTTCTAACCATTTTTGGCCTTTTAGACCATTCTCGGCCTTCCGGAACATTCTCGGACCTTCTAGAGTCACTCCTAGTAGAGTCAGGCTAAAAAATGCATGGTAGTCATTAGGACAAGCGTCCAAATATTCTGCCTTGCTTATCAAGGGTTAAAGATATGTTTCTTGTCGTCTTAAAAGGTTTCCTAAGTGGCTAGCGCCACTAGTAGTGGCGTCAAGCCAAAAAATGGCCTAGCGCCACTCCTAATGGCGCCAATGTATTTTTTATCCTAGCACCACTGAAACAGGTGCTACGTCACTTTTTGATCTATAAATACAGAGCCTCTTCCCTGCGTAAAGGGAGTTGGCAATCTAGCTCCAAAAACTCTCTCTCTCGATAAACAACCCTCAAACTCTCTTCAAACCCTAGTTTCTTAGGCTTTTTCAAACCCTAACCGCCATACACTTCAACCCTAACATACATACATCCAATACATGCCTATACGAGCCTCCAAGATGACCATTGAAGACTCAAGGCACTGCATTCTCAAAGCTCTCAAAGATCAATGCAAAGTAAAGCAAGCAAACCGAAGAAGACATAAGGTTGGTTTTCTATTCACGTTTATGCAATTTCCCCCTCTCTCTTCTCCCTCCTAAACCACTTGGGTTTTCTTCTATTTTAATCCTCTATCTTCTTCCCCCTTTTCTTGCATGCTTGAAACAAGGGAATTCCCGGTTCATGTCTAGAAAGAATGACTGAAAGTCATCGTGTCGGGGGCTTTCTTCTAATTTAACCTTAGACCATTTGGATTCGGCCCCCTTAATTATGTGATGAAGCCAAAACCTTGTATGTTCACGACCTTACTTGCATTGTGCATATCATACTCATACATCTTTTCAAAATTGTTTCCAAAACTTGCATCAAAATCTCTTTAGAAACTTGCATTAAAATCTTCTTCTTTCAAACATGTTTTCAAAAATCACAATCTTGAGATGATTCTAACCACTCCATAGTTAGGGTTGTTTTAGGAAAGTGTTACATAAGTTTTGGGTGTAAACTCTAAATTGTTTTTATCAAAATCACAATCCTAAGGTGATTCTAGCCATTCCATGGTTATGATTGCTTTAGGAAAGTGTTATATTTAAAGAAACCAATATGGTCCATATTTTCAATTTTTTGTTGTTTTCAAAACCACAATCCTAGAATGGTTCTAATGTTCTTATGGTTAGAATCGTTTTAGGAAAGTGAGATATTTTTAGAGACTTGTAAAAGTCCATATTCCATTCTACTTCCTAAAACGCTTTAAAAAATCTCCTTCCTAAAAACTTTCTTTCCAAAAGTTCCGCTTTCCAAATTCTCTTTTCAAACTTCTTTCCAAAAACTCTCTTCAAAAATTTACTTTCAAAAAACACTATTTAAGTTTCCTTCCTAGAAACTCCCTTCAAGAGATTTACTTTCCAGAAACTCTTTTGCTTAGAGTCAAATTCAAACCCTAGAACTCATGATTAGGAAACCCTAGTTTTCAACTTCCTTTTTCTACATCCAAGCTTAGGTTTTCAAAACTATTTTCCACATCAAGCTCTTAGGTTTCCTAAACCTCTTTTTCAAGTCAAATCATATTTTCTAAATCTAAAATTTCCAAACCTCCATCTTTCCAATTCTAGGTCAAATCTAGTCTCCGATTTAGGAAACCAAGTCAAATCCTCCGTTTTTGGAAACAAAATCAAATCGTTTCTTTTTGAAAATAGAAATCAAATCTTTCTTAATTCTAAACTTTCCTAATGTCAAACCTTTCTAAATTTTAAACTTTCCAATCTTTCTAAATTTAAACCTTTCCTAATTTCTGAACTTTCTAAATCTTTCTTAATTCAAATATTTCCTAATTCCAACCTTTCTAAATTTTAAAGTTTTCTAAATTCAAAACTTTCCTAAATTGAAACTTTCTAAATCCGAAACTTTCTTAATTTGGCATTTTCCTAAAATGAAACTTTCCTATTTTGAAACTTTCCTAATTCTAAAGTTTTTCAAAGTCCAATCTTTCCTAAACCCTAACTTTTCTAAAGTTATTCCAAGTCAAGTTTTTCAAATCAAATCAAATCAAATTTTTTTTCAAAATCTTTCTTAAAATTTGACTTTTCTCAAATCGAACATTTCCTAATTCGAACCTTTCCTAAATCCAATTTTCTAAAATCAAACTTTTCAAATCTAAATCAAATATTTTCCTAATTCAACTACATGTTCAAATCTTAGGTTACCTAAACCCTAAGAGACCTAAACCTTAGTTCAACCCTAGAGGTAGGATGTTTTCAACTCTTTTCTAAAAAAACTCTTTTCTAAATCAAGATGGTTTTCTAATTTCAAACTTCAAAAAAGTTTTCAAATCTCTATATTTTCAAATCTAGTCCAAGTTCTTTTCAAGGATCGAATTCTCTTTTAAGTTCAATTTTAAGTTTAAGTTCAATTTCGATTTCATATCTTCTATTCTGAGTTCAAATTAAATCTTTTTTTCAAAATCAAATTCTTTTCCTAATCAAGTTTTTCCAAATCAAACTCTTTTCAAAATATGAAAGTGTCTATTTTCAATCGGACTCTTGCCGAATTACGACTGACCTAATTCCCGAAAAGAGATACGTAGGCAACCCTCGTGAGTGCCGTCATAACTCTTCTTAAGTCTCCAATTTCATAACTATTTTCTAGCTTTCAATTCCATGATCTATTTCAAGTTTCTAATTTCAAAATCTATTTTCAAAGCTTTAATTTCAATTTCTAAAACTTTTCTTTCTCATTTCAAATCAAATCTACTTATCAAATCTATTTTTCAAATCGAAGTCTTTTCTTTTCTTGCATATCATGCATCATATAGTTTTTTTTCTTAAGCGGATAGTTTTAGACATTTATTAATCAAAGATTCTGAATGAGTGAACTTAGGGTGAATAGACATGTAGGTACCGCAAGGGCAGGGTAGGATGATGGCTTAGTGCGTCTTCCCTACACGTAACTAACCTCCGAACCTAGAATCACTGTTTTCAAAGATCAAATGGAGTTATTTTCAAAAAGGGCTTAAATCTTTCCGAACGTTGCCAAACGACTTGTTTTCTTAAAAACCCTCTCTTGAGAAAGTTTTCAAAACCTTTTTCTAAAACCCTAAATGTAACCTTTGAGTTGTACTTAGTTTTAGGTGATTTAACTCACCTTAATCAAGTTAGGTGACAACTCCAAATCTTTTTTCAAAAGCCCTTAATCAAATCAATTTTCAAATTCAAACCTAGTCGCACTCATTCTTCTAGGAGGATAAGTTCTAACAAAGAGAGTACGGTATTTTTTCCACTTGTGCGTATTTTTCTTCGGTGTGAAAAATCTGGGCGCGACACTTGTTTCATGTATTATTCCTATGATGAAATAGTGATGACCTGCAGATCATGTTAGGATAAGCTATGCTTTTAATAGTTCTTATATCTTAAAAATTCAAGTGGAGTATAGTAGGATACTCTTAATAATAAATCACTTATATACAGCTAAATTTTCTAGAGAACTCATGAAAATAGTAGACATTGTTTAAGGCCAAAATGAACACAATCATGAGAATTAAATTGTGATGTTGTACCTTTTCAATAATTATCTCTCGTGTCAGTATTGTCATTTGCATTTCATCAGCCAATCTCATTCATGTGGGAGATTGTTGAAAAATATTGTGCATAGCCTAAATAAACGTGAGAGCTATAAATTAATCTTAATAAGGAGATTAATTTTATATAGTTATTTGCTCAAAAAAGTGAATGAGAAACTGCCTTTAAACTATTCAACATAACCAAACGCAGTCTTATTGTTTTATTTTCATTCAAATTTAAATCGAATAGTTGTCACCATTGAAAGTACAATTTGGCTTAGTGACCTTTCTAAACGGTCACAACATAAGCTTATGATTGTTGGTTCATGCTATTTAGAATATGTATCCTTTAAAGATGTTGTTTATAGTTCATAAGTATTGTGAATGGACACTTAAGTGTTTACAAATACTTTTTATTTTTGGATTTCATTTCATAAAGTTTTTTTTTTGAGAAGTTCCTATTGCATTGAGAGAGAGAGAGTCAAGCATAGTTTTAGTTCACCAGACACACAAATTGTAGTGCTGCTTTTGTGTGTGAGTAGATCATTTTATCTTGGGAGATAGACGTTCATTCAACTATAAGTACCATTGTGCGGGCAAATTTTGTCTTAAAGAAAAAGTGTCAATTAGTAGCCTTGATTATTCTATAATTATGATTTTCTGTAAGTTTTACATTTTTAATTTATAATTACAGTAACATTTAATACACACAGTAGGGTTAACAAGATCTGCTCTAAGAGATTTCAAGTTCGCAATGGGGTTGTCCAAAATTGGATATGTGCTTCTTTTGTTTCCAATGTTTTAACTTATTTTATCTCTTGACTTATTTTATCTCGTCATGCATCAATAATAAAATAAATCCAAACAGTATGCAATTTATAGCAAAACAGATATATATATATATATATATGACATGGGTTTTAGCCATCCAATTTTATTAAACTCTAATTAGTAAAACTTGTTGAAAAAAACCATGGGAATGAAATTATTAAATATTCTCAAATTCTAATTCTCATTTATAATAGCTATTTTCCCCAATGGAAATGATCATTAGTCCTATATTGGGAATGAAATTATTAAATATTCTCAAATTCTAATTCTCATTTATAATAGCTATTTTCCCCAATGGAAATGATCATTAGTCCTATATTTGGATCTTGAATTTATCTAGAGAAAGAAAATTAGGAAGGAAAAGATAGGAAAAAGAATAAAGTAAAATAAGATTAATTCTCTTTTCTTTTTTGGTAGGGTTAGGAAAATGAGAAGAAAATAAATATATATTTTTCATAAAATTATTTTTCTATTAAGAAAAGAAAATGACAGTGAAAAAGCTAAATTATTTTCTTTTTTTTTTGTTGGGTTAGGAAAATTGAGAGAAAATATGTATTTATCAAAAAATTATTTTTCTATGTGATTTACCCACCAAAGTAAATATGTGTAATTTCTTTCTCTTTCCTTATATTTTGTTTTCACAAATCTAAGATACAAACATAGCATGAATCCATTATTAATGTCTTTTTGGTTGCGAGGTGCTACAATAGCAAAAGAAAATTTAGAATTAACCAAGCATTTCTGTATATGCCCAGCTCCGTATAATGTTAATCCCAATTTAATTGTACACGGCAAATGTGACTTCTTGTAATATGGCGAAACAAATTTGGCATGTATTAATGGACTAAGTATTAGGGGTGGACATTAGGCAGGTTGGGCTAAGCTCAGACCGGGCCTACACAAAAATTTCTCATCAGACCCAAAATCAAATCCCAATCCCGCCCAATTTAAAAAACTACATTCCAAAGCCCACCCAAGCCCGTCCATTCAACCTAAAATTTGTTTAATATATAATTTTTTTCTCTATAAATAATATAGAATAACTTAAATTTTAATTACACATAATATATATAATATTAAAATATAAAAATATTCTTTTATATATATTTCGGGCTAGGCCGGGCCAAGCTGGACTTCAAAAATAAATCTCAAGCCCATCCATTAAACCAATTGTGCCTAAAAATTTTTTCAAACCCCGTAATTCATAAGCAAGCCTATCGGACTCTCAAACCTATGGCCACCCCTACCAAGTATTGGGTACGAGAGTCCTTGTACTAGCCAATATGTAAGAATCATCAGTCATGGCAGAATCACACGCTTTGCTATCATGGAAAACTTTTTTTGAAGTGTAAGAGAGTTTGATCCCTCCTCGCTTTTTTTGTAGGCAGCCATTACACACATAATGTATGAAGTTTACGCGGTTTGAGTTGATCGGGACCATCTACGAGCTTAAGGAAATAGTTGGTCAAAAACTTAAACATCTTGTAAAAAAAGGTTTTAAAAACAAAAAAAAAAAAAAAAAAAGGAGGTCTAACTTCAATATTGACTAGGGATGACAACTGAATCAGAAAAACCTAAACCCCATTTTACTCCATTCCTCATAGAAGGATTTGAGGTATAAATAAATAGTTAGGGACAGAGTATGAAGAAGAAAATAAAACCTGATGCTGGTTTGGAATGAGTTAGGATTTAGGTCATCTCATTCCGAACCCGTCTTGATTATTTTGTGAAATTTATAAATACTTATATTATATTTAATTATACAAAATATTGTTAGTACATAATTAAATATTTAGGTTTTAATGTTGCTTATTATTCTTGAGTTTTAGGCTATTTCTTTCTCAATTTTATATTGTATTAGTATTTGTATAATTTTTTATTTTTAGATATTCATCTTTACTTTAAATTTTATACGGGTTAAACCTATTTCAAACTGAATCCGATTAACTTAAGTAGGATGAGGGCAAGGTAGGAAGTTCAACCCACGGGTTTGCAAGGGGTGTGGGGTAGAATTTTTCTATTATGGACGGGATAAGATTTAGCCTAATTCTTACTGAAATCACCCCGTTGCCATCCCAATTATTGACTGATGGGAACCACTGCGGTACCTCAAAGGGGGCCCTTACCTGTTAGACTGGTCTTTCAACTTGGTCTTACAACTTGGACTAATCATAGTTGTTGCTCAACTTGGACTAATCAATTTCTTCATTTTTTCAGTCTATTAGATCATCTTTTCTTCAAGATACGCTACCTTGAAAAGACACTGAGGTACCGGAGAATTTGCTTTGAGGGACATCTTACAAGATAGTTAAAGGCAAGATTGCTTCTTTAATGCGGTAACATAAAGTCTCTTTCCAGTTGGATATCAGTCCCTTTTTTTCTTTTTCTTTTTAAATTATCATTTTTGGTAAGTCAAAACAATAATAATAGGTATGGCTGCTACTCAAAACTAGACTTGTGCCAACCATAGTAAAAAGCTATTGGCTAGTTTGAACACATTTTAAAATTTATTAATTTTTTTATTTCAACTGAGCAAGAGTAAAAGTACTGTAGAAATCTACAAAAAATTAAATTATCCAAGCTTAGCTCATAATCAGATTAGTTGAAGTTCATTCAAGATCTAATTGAAAGATAAATAAATAAAAAATTAACACATTTTAAAATCCGTTAAACTTTAAGCTAAACTTAAATAACCAACTACACAGCTTAGTTAGCATACAAACCTCAATTGAATGGTTCAGTAACAAGCACCTAGCGAAAAAAACAAAAAGAAAATGCAACCCAGTACAAATGACTCATATTACACAAAATCTGAGAAGTGTTAATCTTGTCCCTATGAGTGGAAAGTTTATTTTCGTGTACGAAAAACCCCTCCCTCCTACATGTACCAAAAAAAGAATTAAAAACCCCTTATTATCTTCTAGAAAAATTCAAAAAAGAAAATAGATACGTCGACAAAATCCAATTCTCAAGCTCAAAATATCATCCATATTCTAGAGATTTTTCTTTGTAGAGCCCTATGTTCAGTGAATTTTCCAATTCGTAGACTATTACAACTAGAAATGTGTACAGGTTGGGTCGAGGTGTGCATGGTTCTGTGCTAATCCGAACAAACATCTCATAAAATATAATCGAACCGAACCAACTTGAATCGATTTAATTAGATTTCATGGCTGAAATTAGTTCAGGTCTAAATTGGGTTGAGTTCACTCATTACAAGAAAAAGAAATTTTTTTACGACGAATTATTTGTAACAACTACTTATGCTGTTGCAAATACACTATTAATTGTAATGGCAACTTTCTTGACACAAAAAATTATTTTTGCGTCGGCACTATAGTCAAACGAGACCCCGCTCTTTGCGACCGGTTGCCGTAGCACATGTTTTAATTAAAACGACGCCGTTTTGGTTGTAACCGGCATAGTTTCAACCCCAATTTGATTTCCCCCCTTTTGAGCTTCGCTTTCCCTCTAATTCTCAGCCCTAGCTACGATCGATCGTCACTACGCGACCATCCCTCTTCCCTCTTCGATCCCTCACGTTGGCTGAGAGCGCGGGACAAAGTCGTCGCTGCCGGAAGCTTCGCCTGAAAGCGCCCCTAGCCGCCGGAAGTCCTCACCGACTGGTACCCCTCGTCGACGAAGCCTTTGCCTAGGGTGCCCTCACCGCCGGAAGTCCTCACCAACTGGTAAGCTTGTCTCTCTTTGTTTCTATCTCTCTCTCTGTCTATATATATGTATATTTATGTTCATATAGATGTAAATATACCTCTGGTATCTCCTTATAGTTGAGCATAAAGTTGTAAAAAAGTTCACTACTTGTTTGTGTATTACACTATTCCCTTCATTTGTTTCATTATATTTTGTCAGAATTTGTTACTTATGCAGTTTTGATTTTTGTTTAATTAGTTCAACTTCGAGGGAAGATACGATCTTGTACGGTTCATAAAGACAGTACAGAAATTCGGACTCTATGTTCATCTCTTTATTGGACCTTATATTTGTGGAGAGTGGAACTTTGGGTAACAACTTCTCTGAAAAAAAATTGTTCATAATTTTATACATGCGTGATTTGACCTCTCTCTCTCTCTCTCTCTCTCTCTCTCTCATCTCTCTCTCTCTGGAGCAGAGGATTTCCTGTATGGTTGAAGTATGTTCCTGGCATCAGCTTCAGAACTGATAATAAGCCTTTCAAGGTTTCTCATTTCACCCATTTCCCAGCTTGTTTCTCATACCCTAAAGCTTTAAAAACACTCAAACAAAGAACAATGTTGTGATTTTTCTTTTTGTCAATTTCTTCCTTTGAAGGCGGCAACGCAAGGGTTCACCCAGAAAATTGTTCAGATGATGAAGAGCGAAAACCTGTTTGAGTTCCAGGGCAGTCCGATCATCCTATCTCAGGTATGAAATTGAGTGGCATAATAGAATCTTGTTGGATAATACAAATGTAGATGCCCCATTATGATACTCCACTGCCATTTGATCTTGTTGGTGCAGATTAAGAATGAGTATGGTGCACAAAGGAAGGCTCTTGGAGGTGCTGGTGAAGCATACATAAATTGGGCTGCAAATATGGCTGTTGGACTAGATACTGGAGTCCCATGGGTAATGTGCAAGGAATACGATGCCCCTGACCCTGTGGTGAGCTATTCTCTTGACCCATCAGATCTTCTTAATTTGGTTCCTTTCCCATTTCTTGATTTCATACATAAGTCAGTTCTCCTACTATATGTATTGCTTTCAACAAACCTTTGCTGAATTTGAAAATCCAAATCCACTAATTGGTCTTGGTTCATAAACTCGATTTAGCTTAAATTGAAAGAAATTCAATCTTTTGTTCTCTACCTTGGCAACAGATAAACACGTGTAATGGTTTTTATTGTGATGCTTTTGCTCTGAACAAACCTTACAAGCCCACTATGTGGACTGAGGCTTGGAGTGGCTGGTAAATATTACCTTTCCCAAACAACTTTTCATTGTTGAATCCATGAGGTGCCAATTTTTTACACTCTACTTGTTCCTCTTGGCTGCAATGACAAGGTTCACAGAATGTGGTGGCCCAATTCACCAGCAACCAGTTCAAGACTAGGCATTTGCAGTTGCTCGATTCATACAGAAGGGCGGCTCATTTGTTAACTATTACATGGTTAGTTACCTTGCATGGTTAAACTCTTGCATTTATACCAGCTTAGTTCAATAAGTTTGATTTCATGTGCTTATTGTTTCTGACAGTACCATAAAGGAACAAACTTTGGGCGCACATCTGGAGGTCCTTTCATTACAACCAGTTATGATTATGGTGCTCCGATTGATGAATACGGTGAGAAACTCAGCTCACATCCATCGTGAATGAAATTCTTGATTCTATCAAGAGCTTTGAAACTATTGATGTCTTGTATTTTAGCAATCAACACTTAGTTAATGTCATTATAAACATGTGGACTTGTATGTTACAGCATTCTTAAAAATGTAACATACCACTTTACTGCTTGCAGGTTTGATCAGGGAACCCAAATATGGCCATTTGAAAGAGCTCCACAGTGCTATTAAACTGTGTGAACCGGCTTTAGTTTCTTCAGATCCTACGGTTACTAAATTAGGAAACTCCCAGGAGGTTGGCCTTTTCTAATGTCAATTTTCATATTGAACTTGCCATACTTAATGATTATAAACTGAACTATCACCGTTTTCCAGGCTCATGTATTATAAACGGCACATGTGCAGCTTTCCTCTTAAACTTCGATAGCAAATCTGCTGCAAGAGTTATGTTCAATAACATGCACTATAAGTTGCCTCCTTGGTCTAGCAGCATCCTACCAGATTGCAGGAAAGCAGTCTTTAACACTGCAAAAGTAAGTGAAGCTCTAGTAGGTTATCTGTGCTATACTTAAAAACTAAATACTGACATGGTTGAGGGACCAATTTATATCCTCTGCAATTACTTTTCTTCCCTGAAATTATTTGAATACCAACTCCATAAGGCCGTGTTATGGTGCTCTTATGAATCGACTCAATCCTTTGTGTCGCTATCTACATGCTTTTATAGAAAAAAAATGAGGTATCACATCAAAGATATGTTTGGTTGGAGATTGTCTTAAGCCTTACTGATAAAATTTGATTTAGTTTCCTGCTTAAAATTAAGAGCTATCCGAACATAAACGCCATCACTACAAGCATTCTGACTTTTTCAACTTGCTTTCCACACTCCTGTGTCGATATTGGTTGATCAGAATCATTTCTGCGAGGAGGACAAAAGCCCACTCTCACTGTGCAGTCAAGAGGCCACGCAGTGCATGTCTTCATAAATGGACAGCTTTCAGGTATGATTTGACTAATAGTCTTATCTTGAACAAAATTTAATATATTTTTGGAGTCCGTCCGCTATTTGATCTGCACTACGAACTTCTAACCTCTCATCCCATTACCCTGAATTACATGTAAGTACAGGTTCAGCCTATAGTACCAGGGAGGCCATGAGATTCACATTTACTGGACCAGTCATTCTGCATGCTATAATGAATAGAATAGCACTTCTCAGCATAGCAGTTGGATTGCCAGTTAGCTTATGCCTATGACTCTGTATCTATATACAGCTATTGTAATCTTGCCCTTATATTTATTCTTCAAATAATTAACCCACTAAGTACTTTTAGCTACTGACTAATACAGAAACAAGTAGTGAACTTTTGGAAAAATGTTCTAATATAGAATAGTGTAATACAACTGCCGGAGTTTCAATTTGAGAGATGTAACCATTGTTTCCTTTCTTTTCCTTAGCTTGTTTTTAAAATAACGTGTTGTTTGAGCCGTTTGGCTACTAAAACTCCCAATTCAGCTCAGAACTCTATTAAACTCGACACATAGTAAGATTTAGGCACGAATGACGTATGGGAACAAACGGTATGGTCGCTAGAGTCTCGGTTTAAGAGATGTAACAGTTTTTTTCTCCTTTTTCATTAACTTTTTATTAGAAAATAACGTGTTTTTTGAGCCGTTTGCGTACTAAAATCTCCAAACCAACTTGGAACTTCGTCAAACTCAAAGCGTAGTAAGAGGCATGTGTGATATGTGAGAACAAATGGCACAGTCGCCGGAGTCTTGTGTAACACTTTTTTTCTCTCTTGTCGTTAGCTCTTTTTTAAAATAATGTGTTTTTCGAGCTGTTTCGGTATTAAAATCTTCAAATCAGTTCAAAACTCCGTCAAACTCAACAAGTTATAAGATTTAGGCATGAGTGACATGTGGAAACAAATGACATGATTGTCGGAGTCTCAATATGAGAGATGTAACACTTTTTTTCTCTCTTTTTTGAGTTTTTTTTTTAAATTTTGTTTAGAAAATAACGTATTTTTCGAGCTATTTGGGTACTAAAACTCTCAAATCAGTTCGGAACTCCATCAAACTCAACACGTAGTAAGATTTAGGTACGAGTGACGTGTAAGAACAAATGGCACCGCCGTCGAAGTCCTGATTTGAGAAACGTAACATTTTTTTCTGCTCATTTCCTTAGCTTTTTTAGAATAACGTATTTTTGAAGTCGTTTAGGTACTAAAACTCCCAAACCAGCTCGAAACTCCGTCAAACTCGACATGTAGTAAGATTTAGGCATGAGTGACATGTGAGAACAAACGACACGGTTGCCAGAGTTTCGGTTTGAGAGATGTAACACTTTTTTCCTCTCTTGTTCTTAGTTTTTTTGAGAATAATGTGTTTTTCGAGCTGTTTGGGTACTAAAACCCTCAAACCAGCTTGAAATTTCGTTAAACTCAACATGTAGTAAGATTTAGGCATGAGTGACGTGTGAGAACAAACATCACGGTTATCGAAATCCTGATTTAAGAGATGTAACACTTTTTCGCTCTCTGTTTCTTGGCCTTTTTTTTAATAAAATAACGCGTTTTTCAAGCTGTTTGGGTACTAAAATTCCCAAACTAGTTCGGAACTCCGTCAAACTCAACACATAGTAAGATTTAGGCACGAGTGACGTGTGGGAACAAACAGCACGGTCGTCGGAGTCCCGATTTGAGAGATATAACATTTTTTCCTCTTTTTTTCTTAGCTTTTTTTAGAATAACGTGTTTTTCGAGCCGTTTAGATACTAAAACTCTCAAACCAGCTCGAAACTTCATCAAACTCGACACATAGTAAGATTTAAACACGAGTGACGTGTGAGAATAAATGGCACGGTCGTCGAAGTCTCGGTTTGAGAGATGTAACACTTTTTTCCTCTCTTTTTTTTAACTTTTTTTTAGAATAACCGTTTTGGGTACTTGTATTAATTATGTATAAGGTTTTTCAATTTATGATTTTAAAATATTATATTTATTATTGTAAGGAGTAAAAGTTTATTTACTTTATTTTGGTCTTTCGAAACTCGAATTAGCAGAATAAATTTTTATTAGCACAAATTCATTGACAGAAATTGATGGAGAACCATTAGATCCAAATTACTACAAGTTTTTGTTTAAAATGCTCAAAAACCTAACGCTTTATTAGAACGACTTCGCAAAGGTATTAAAACTGTTAGAGAATCTGTCGACCGACATGTAGCGTGGCATTCTTGTAATGTAAATTACATTTTTATTTCAATAAGTCCATATATTACATGCATATCTATTAATTTTATTTATTGTATCATTATCATATATAATATTTTTATATTTTATTCTTTTCAGGTTATTCATAAAGAATATGTGGATGATATTTTTGTATTGACTTATTTTGTGATAAACTAAAAATTCTCTTTTGTTGTATGAATTCTGAATTTAGGTGTTTCTTTTTGGGAGAGGTTATATATGTACTTTGCTTTTGTTTTGAATTTTGATGGAAGACAATAGTGTTTGTTTAGATATATATATATATATATATAAATTACAATGAAATATTAATTTTGTTAAGTATTTATTTAAGCATTTTTTTTTTAGTGAATGTTTGAATTTGGTAGTTTTGATCATATTAAATGTATGTTTTATCAGGGTAAATAACAAATTATAAAAATCATTTTCAATATGAACCAACAAATTTTTTTTCATTTACAAAAGTATTTGTGATGGTTGCAAATAGTGTTGTTATTTTAAACAATTTATATACAAACAGTATTAGCGACGACATTGACCATCACAAATAGTGGCGTCATTTTTAAAAGTTTATTACATAAAATCGTGTTACTGACGACAATCTGAACCATCGCAAAAGGGTATTACTGACAAAAATCTTGCCCGTTGCAAATGGTTATTACCGATGGCAATGCAATTGTTGTCAATAAAGTTGCTCCCGTCGATCACTATTTGCGATGGGTTACATGCTGTTGCAAGTAGTGTTTCATGCCATTGCACAGCCGTCGCAAATAAGTATTTGTGATGGCATTTTGAGTATTTGCGATGACACTGAATCGTCTCAAAAAGTGTCTTTTCTTGTAGCGGCTTTTATGATGTCAAACATAGTTTCTTTATTTAAAAATAAAATTAAAAAAATCTTGCATCCTCAATTTTTTAAAATAATTAAATAACAATATATAAACACATATTGGCAATAATGAAGAAAAAATAAAAGTGATTTAAAGACATGCACAATATACAAATTTTTGTTACATATTGTAAGTAAAATTTTCAGGAAGGCTTGGACAATCACTTGAACTAATATCAATAAACACAAACTAACTGCAAAAAGGATATAGGAGTTAGAATGGGTCGATCACACTTCGACAATTAAGTTAGTAATCTTAATCGAGAATTAAATGAATAAAGACAGTATATGCTTAAAATCAATTGTCTATACCTTTCTCCTTGGGGTTTCGGTATTTGTAGTGTAATCGATGGAGTGTTAACCCTTGGGTCTATGTTAGGGCCATCATGACCTACCTTATAGATCATATCATTCGTCTCCAGCTAATCGGACGTTGGTCCAGCTTTATCGCCGTGCTAGAGTCGGCTGATCGGACGTGAAGGTGGACGTCACCTGGCAAGCCGCTACTGCATTAAATACGGGTCATCTCTGCATTGAATGCTGCGGTGAAAGCATTAAATGCTTTGATTATATCCACGAATTGGGCTCGTCGTGTTGGGCTTGGGCCAGACGTCGGCATGAAATTGGCAGTGCGGGCCTGGCCGCACTCTTGACTACTTGGGCTGACCCGTAGCCCAACTTCATTCACTTAATTTTTATTGGGCCTGACTAGGCAAATTGGGTTTGATTTCTTTGACACATAATTGCCCCCCCAACTATTATACCTTTTTTGGTTCCTCGAAGGGTCAAGGGCTAAGTCGGGTCATTATGACGCTCCTCCAAGCGTGTTACCATTTCGGTGGTTGCTCGGCTACGTGGACGACACGGATTTAAAGCCGTAGCAACAAAACGACGGGACATTGACAGTCGATGTGACATTACGCTGCCACGACGCGATTACTACCATTTTGCGGAAATGAACTGATGGCGAAGGCAAGTATAAAGGCGGGTGCCTTTTTTGGTAACATGCACTTGTTCGCTTCGTTCCCTTATCTGAGAGCACCCCTTGCTTACCCCCTCCACTGTAAGTCTCTTCTGCGCTCATCTCTCTTTTTCGTGAAAGTTTCCTTTTGACTGTTGTCTCTTAATGGTGACTCGTTTGAGAAAGATGGTAGCGAGCCCGGCGGCGATTGTTGCCTTTAAGGCTAGGTATGAGATCCCCGATTAGATTGGGTTGGAGTTGGTAGACACCGATGATTTTTGTATGGACGAGACCGAGAAGGGGATGCCTTTCCCGGTTATCGCCATTGTTGAGGGAGGGCTTAGGCTTCCCTTGCACCCCCTCTTTCAAAAGTTTATTGTCCAAAGTAAGGTAGTGCCTTCCCAACTCTCATCGAACATATATAGGATAACTTTTGGGATGCTCGAGCTTAATCAGCGTCTTGGTGTGAACTTGGGGCTTGCTGAGCTCAACTACTGTTACACACTTTGCAAAGTAGGGGGCGATAGTTGGAAGGTATATATCCGGGCCGTTAATAACAGTAGGGAGATAGTGAAGTGTCTGCCTTTCCCTGGGAAGGGCATAGACGACGTTAGGGTTTAGGTATCGGTGCCTTAGGAGTTCAGCGACCTTCCTTCGGAAGAAAGACTGGCGATACGGTGGCTTAGACTTGCTCAGGAGATAAGTTCGATGTAGACTTATAATTAACTTTCTCGAACTGTTTTACTTTGTTTCAAACCTTATCCTTGTTGTTCTTACAAAAACGAAAAAGAGGTCGAAAGACGTCGCCTGGGGAGTCAACTTCGTTGATCTTAAGGTCTTGGATTTTCGTGGTTAAGGCAGGTTGAGGGATCTTGCGCGAACTCCCCACATTTTGCTAAACTACCCGATTCAATATTCCTCGTTCACCGTGAAGACGGGGTTTCCACTGAGCGTCCTTGCAACAATGGCTGAGTAGGGTGCGAAGGGGGATTTTGAAGAGATCCCGGTCGGCGTTACTATTGAAAGATCATACGCCGCTCGTCAAGTGACAGTTGCCTGCTCTACCCCCATTTGACCGTGTTACCCAGGAACAGTAGTTATTCACAATCCGGTTCGGTTCAAACAGCTCGACATCAATGTTAGAGCCTTTAACCATGCCCGACCGACTCGTTAAGTTAAGCAAGGGAAAGCAAAAGGCAATCCCATCTCCTGACGAGGACGACAAGATGTGCCTCAAGGAATTAATGTTTGCTGCGGCAGGGAAGCCAATAAAGAAGGCTAATTCCGAAGCTGCCAAACCCTTGGCCAGGGACTTAGAGACTCCCCAAACCAAGGAAATGGCGCCTCCACAGAAGAAGCCGAGTACTCAGCAACAAAAGAAGAAAGCACCCGAGGCAGCCGCCCAACCAGCTCCTCCAAAGAAGGCAAAGGTCGGCTCCAAAGGGGCCTTTGAAAAGCTGAAAAATGCCGAGTCGGTGACCATTATACCAGACATTCTGGGTTAGCGCATGACTACTGCCGATTCCATGATAGACCAAGCTGAGGTAGCACTGGGAGTTCTTCACAGTGGTCTGCCGAAGAAGGACATTGTGAAGTTGGAAAATTCGAATGATCTAAACGTCTTCATAGGCGTCTTCCATGACTCTCTTTTGGTAATAGTTTCTTATCACTTCAACTTTGTTCTTGATTCTTTAGACTCCTCATTTAAACGTGTAATTCTACTTTGTAAGGTTGCCTCAACGCTATGAAAGCCATGAGTTGTTTCCAGTCCCTTTTCGAGCACCATTGGCAGTTAATCGAAGAGCACGCCAGATTGAAGAAGGAATGGCTCGACGCCAGAGATGAGAGATTGCTAATGAAGAAGAAGGCTGAGGAGGCCATGACGGAGTTGAAGATGGTTATCGCCGACTTCGAAAAAGGGGATAAAGAGGTCGGTGAACTGCTAGAAAAGAATTAGGTACAATCCATGGAGCTATTTCAGGCCAAAGCCGAGATTGAAGCACTCCAGGCCAAGGTGGTTAAATTGAAGGGGGAGGAAAAGGCAATAATGCAAAGAGGTGTTGTTTGGGCAGCCCAAGAACTAGCTATTGAGATGACAGACCTACGCCGGACCATCTTTCGGGAGAGTTGGAACGGTGCCCTTCTAGTTGCTAAAGTGGAGAAGTCTTCTGATGTGTGGAAGTTGTGCCTTAATTACTTCGAAACGACAAAAGACAGCTTTGTTGATTCTGAGAAGGTGATCGCCAATGCCAAACAAAAGAGAAAACTAGCTTAGGAGGCAGCTAATGAACAAGCCAAAACTGCTGTTGACCCACAAAAGGCCAGTAATGAAGCTTTTGAAGAGAAATTGGCTGAGCCCTCTGAAAAGTCGGTGGAGATCATAACTGATAATTAGCTCTTTGTACGTTTTTTTTTGTTTTTTCTTTATGTAATTAGTTGTTTCGCATTAATACAAATCTTTTTTGATTAACAGAGTTTGTCTTTAATTTTGCGATTTTATAATCTCGATGATATGAATGTTTGAGCAGAACTATGTTTGGGTTTCGATTTGTGCTTGTGCATTTGCCTTTCTTCGGTAGAACCATTCTTAACTGTCTTCAATTTGGCCTTTTGCCTTAGGGCCTTTACTGGCAGATGGTTTTTTGTGTTTTAGAGTGGCATCAAATGAGCAGATTTGTTTGAATGACTTTAGATTTTATTGATCTTATGAAGAGTCGGAAAAACATCACTGAGTAGATATATCAAAGGATAGTCAATTTCTACTGATAAAATTTCCTCAGAATGTTTGCGTTCCAAGGTTGGGATAGTTGTTTCCCATTTTAGACAGATTCTAGTCAGTATGCCCCCACACCAATTTAGGATGCCACTCTGTAGGGACCCTCCAAGTTGGGGCCGAGCTTTCTATCTACAGGATTCTTTGTTGCCTCTAATACCTTTCATAGAACTAAGTCTCCTGGTACAAAGAATCTAAGCTGTACCAATTTGTTGTAAGAACGACTTAACTGTTTTCATCTGCAAGATCAAGGCCTTTGGCTAGGGTCTGGTTGCTAAGCCCAGTGTTGAATACTGCCGATTTGATTGTTGGTAACCTTACTTCCAAGGGTATAACTACCTCTACTCCGTAAGCTAAAGAAAATGGGGTTTCTCCAGTAAACCTCCTCGGGGTAGTTCTATAGGACCATAAAACACTGGACAGTTCCTCCATCCATCTTTCTTTAGCCTTTTCCAGCAGTTTCTTGATCCTGTTCAACATTATTTTGTTAAAAATTTCAACTTGCCCGTTGCATTGCGGATATGCCGGTATTGAATAGTAGCTTCTGACGCTGAGCTCTTTGTAGAATGACCTGAACATGATGCCATCAAATTGGGTGCCGTTGTCCGAGACAAGTGCACGAGGTATGTCAAACCTTGTTATAATATTTTTCTATGCAAATATTTTCGCGTCAATCTCTCTGATGGTTGACAAGGGCTCTGTCTCCATCCACTTGGCGAAGTAGTCTGTCACCACAATGAGAAACCTCTTATTACCTAAAGCTCAGGGTAGAGGCTCGACTATATCCAGTCCTCACTAGGCAAAAGGCCAAGGGATAGTTATAGTTGCGAGATATTCAACGGGCTAATGTATGATTGGCGAGAACTTTTGGCACTTTTTACTTCTCAGCACGTACTAGGCTACGTTTTTTTGCATATAGGGCCACCAATACCCCTATGAGATAGCTCAATGGGTTAAGGATCTTCCGTCGACGTGACTTTCACATATCCCTTTATAGATTTCGAATAGGACACCCTGCACTTTGTCTGGGTGGACACAGTGCAAATAAGAACCTGTGAAGGATCTCCTGTAGAGTTCCTTAGTTGGTGACAACCAGTATCTGAGGGCTTTGTGCTTAATTTGTCTGGTTTTATTCTTGTCCTCCGGCAACTCGTCTTTATCAAGATAGGAAATAATTTGGTCCATCCATGATGGTCCTAACTATTCTGTAGCCAGAGGTTGTTCCTCTTTATGAAGTATGCTCGGTTTGGCTAAGGTCTCCACATGAATTGTTCTTTTTTAGCCTGACTTCAAGGTTGTTGTTAGTGTAGCCAAGGCATCTGCATGAGAGTTGTTGTCGCAGCTGATTTGGAGGAGTTTGTACCTGTCGAACTTGGTTAGCAATTCCTTCGCTTTTGCTAAGTACTGCGTTATTTTGTCATTTTTTGTCGCATATTCTCCCGTGATCTGATTAACCACTAACTGGGAGTTTGAATAGATGATGATCTTGTTGGCCCAAGTAGGCAACCCAAGAGGGGGGTGAATTGGGTTTTATAGAATTTATACCAAACAATGCAACTAAAAATTGATTGAGTAATATAACAATGACTAATCAAAGTATAACTCAAACAAACAGACAATAGAATGCAATACAAGCAGTGAGCAGTCAAACTAGCAAACAAATACTAAGATGTAATGCAAGGAAGTAATATGTGCAAAGAGATGAAGAACACCAGATTTATAGAGGTTCGGCCAAACCTTGCCTACGTCCTCTCTTCCTCGATCCTCTCGAAGGTATTCCACTATGTAAACTTTCCTTACACAGCTGCTAGTTTTTCTCCAAGTGCCTAGCTCACTTTTACAAGAGCTCTTCCCCAAGCTCTCAAAACCCAAGAGATTTTGTCCAAGCTTCTCTCAAACTTACGAGTGATTTTGTCCAAGCTTCACTCAAACTTTACAAGTGTTTTTCCCAAGTTACACCCAAACTCACAAGTGTTTTTCTCAAGAACACTCAAACTCACAAGTGTTTTTCTCAAAAACACTCAAACTCACAAGTTTACAAACCAACCCAATAATAGATGAAGGTTGTACAATGAATAACACTCTCTCAAAGAGTGGATAAACAAATTTTCAGCTCACTCAAGAACCCCCCAAAAGAATAAAAATAGAGTATAAGATGTGGAAGATGAAATATCACTTTGTAGCACTTAATCTTGAGTTCTTCTTATGTTCTTCTTGTTCTTCATCATCATATATGCGTTGGGGATCTTGTATATATAGCCTTGAGTTGATTATAGCAGTTGGAGATGGATGAGAGACCATTTGATACGAAAACGGCGGAGTATAACGTTCAAAAAACTAGCCGTTACCTTAAATGAGTCGACTCTTTTGCTGCAGGGGTCGACTCTTTTTGTGTTGCAGCAGATTTTTGAAGGTTCTGCCCAAATGAGTCGACTCTTTTGGTCCAGGGGTCGACTCTTTTGGTCTAAAACTGCACAATCAACTCTCTGTTGGAATGAGTCGACTCTTTTATGCTAGGGGTCGACTCTTTTGATGTTTCACCAGAATTTTCAGCCTCTGTTTGAATGAGTCGACTCTTTTGCTTGAGGGGTCGACTCTTTTTAGGAAAATCCTTAACTTTTGCAATACTTCTTCAATCTTCTTCAATATCTTCAAGCTCTTTAAGGATCATCCAAATAAGGTTTCTAAGGCTTGAAAAGACTTCTTCAAGGCATGTTGACTTCAAGAACATCTTCAACTCTTTAAGATAAAATCAATACACTTTTGATTACATTTAGAGTTCTTCAATCAACATTACTTCTTCCATTGATCCAAGTCTTCTTCAAAATCTTCAAGAGAGCTTCCAAAATTTGAGATCTCTTTTCTTCAATTGATCTTTCATGCTTAATTGAACTTTTTCAATTTCTTTGTTTGATCTTTATCAACTTGATTTCTTCTAGGATTCTTTAATCAATATAACTTCTTCCATCAATTCAAGACTTCAACATAATCTTCAATGAAGCTTCCAACTCTTGTGATTTCTTATCAAAACTTTCAAGACATCTTCAAAACTTCTAAGAAAGCTTCCGTATCTTTAAGTGAGTCTCTTCTTCTTCCATTCTTGCAAGACATCTTCAAATCTTCAAGGTGAGCTTCCATATCTTGTAAGAGTCATCTAAATGAAGTTGTAACCATGAGATTGCTGAATGTGTCAACTCATCATACTTCTTGTCTTCATTGTTTCATGACAAGCTTCTCACCACAAGTTCTTCAATATCTTCAATGTGACAAGTTCTCCACTGTTATTTAACAAGCTTCAACTTGTTGCTCCCCCTTTCTTTTATGCTTTATGCCTCAATACATTTTCCAGATTTAGAGTAGAAAAATCAACCAATTTAGAAGTTCATAGCATGCATGATGATATAGTGGACTTGATATGGCCATGAAGATCGATGGTCTTCATAGTGAAGTGTAAACCATATTTGTATGATGCCAGCTCTTCGGTCTTCAATTCTACTTGAAATCCTTTGTTGTATTTGCATTTCAATTTGTACTTTAGTCTTCAAGAATTTATTCCATGTCAACTTGAATACTCTTCGAATAATCTTGCTTGAGTACTTTGCTTCTTTGAATAACTTCTTGAATCATCATAAGATCTTCAGTCCCTTCGCATCCTTCTTTTGAATACTTGTTGAACTCCTTGAGCATCTTCAATCTCTTCAAGAATAAGATTACCTAAGTAATCTTCTTGTTGGATACTTAACCGATCAACTCAATTATTTTCTTGTTATCAAATGATTATAGTCTAATCTGCACACTCAAGTGAAATCATTATATAACAACCACATGGTTTTGTTATCATCAAAATCAACATGGGGATCAACCTTGAGTCAACAGATCTTAGCAATTTTTAATTCTATGGCTAGGTGCAGTCTAGTGAGCAGAGTCTCGTATTCAGATTCATTGTTTGAGGCGGTGAACTCAAATTTGATAGCATTTTCAATTGCCAAATTGTCTAGTGTAGTGAGCACTATGCTTGATCTTGCCCCCGGTCATTAGATGCTTCGTCGACATAGTTTCCAATGATTAGCATTTTTCCAAAAGTCCAGGGGAGGTCACCATGTTATTGAGCAGAAGTTGTTGACGGGTCGTTTTCCGGTAGCAACTTAACGAAAAATTCGGGAATAAAGTCAGCAAGTACCTGACCTTTAACTGTCGATCTGGGGTGAAACTTGATGTCGAATTCTCCCAGTTCAACGGCCCACTTTGCCAGTCTTCTAAGGAGTTTTAGCTGATGGTTTGTGAGGACGTTGATGGTATATGCTCTAAAGTAGTGCATCAGTTTGCGAAATGCTACTACCAGAGCAAGTGTCAATTTTTTCAGCGGTAGGTACATACTTTCTGCCCCCAAGAGTGTTTTACTGATATAATAGACCGACATATTGCCAATCTTGTTACCTTAGCAGTACAGCATTGACAGTGTACTCCAATATTGCCAGGTAGAGAAAGAGTTCTTCATATTTGAGTAAGGTGAAAAGTAGGGGTGGCTACATCAAGTACCTCTTTAAATCACCAAGGACTTGATCACATTCCGAAGTCTAGTTGAATTGTTCCTATTTTTTGATAAGCTGAAAGAATGGTCGGCATTTATCTGAAGATCGACTTATAAATCTATTGAGTGCCGCTGCCATTCCAATCAACTTCTGTACTTCATTAGCATTCTTTGGGGCTCGAACGCTCTCGATCGCACTAATCTATCGTGGATCTACTTTAATTCCCTGGTGTGTAATCAAGAACCCCAAGGAATTTTCCCGAACTGACTCTGAACACGCATTTGGAGGCGTTTAGCCTCATTTTGTATTGCTTCAGGATGCCAAACACTTCTTTCAGATCTCCTAAATGAGAGCTATTGACTTTACTTTTCACCACTATATCATCGATGTAAACCTTCATAGTGCTACCGATATGATCTTTGAACATTTTGGTGACCAGTTGCTGGTAAGTAGTCCTAGCGTTCTTCAGACCAAAGGGCATTACTTTTTAGCAGAAGATACTCCTCGAAGTGATGAAGGCTGCCTTCTCCTGATCATCTAGATGGAGAGGAATCTGGTGATATTCCTGGTAAGCATCCAAGAAGCTCATTCTCTCGAAACCGCTGTTGCATCTACGAGCTGGTCGATCTTAGAAAGAGGGAAAGGGTTTTTGGGCATGCTTTGTTTAGATCGGTGAAGTCAACACAGACCCTCCACTTGTCGTATTTCTTCTTTACCACCACGGTGTTTGAAAGTCAACTTAGGTAGTGGACTTCTCGAATTCTCCCAGCCCTGAGGAGTTTTTTGGCTTCTTCAATAACAGCGTTCACATGCTGTGTTGTCGCCCTCTTTCCTTTTTGGATCACAGGTCGGCACTTAAGGTCGACATTCAATCGGTGGCAGGCAACCTCGGTGTTGATCCCTAGCATGTTATAAGGAGTCCAAGCAAACACCTCAAGATAACTTATCAGCAACTCAATTAGAGAGTTCTCTTCAATTTTGGACAAGGACGTGCTGATGACGAAATACTTCTCACCCTGCCGATTGATGTGGATTTTCTTTAATTCTTCAATGGTCTTATTCTTCGGAGGTTGTCCCACGTCGTCGATAGTAGGCGTGTCCTCGTGAAGCTCCATCATCTGCACCTTGTCGGCTTTTACCTTCGCGATACATGTCGTCAGAAAGCATTGTTTGGCAGCCACTTGGTCCATTTTTATTTCTCCCACTTCACCAAGGATATGGAATTTGATCAGTTGATTGTAAAACGATGGGATAGCCTTCATGAGATGCAACCAGGTGCGTCCTATGATTGCATTATAGGAGGAAGGCACATTGACTATCAAGAACTCTGTCCGCAATGTAATATCCCGACAGTCACAGGAATTGTTGCCTTCCCCAAAGCCCAAACTAGGTCTGAGCTGAACTTGACCAATGGGTTGAGAGATGGTTGGAGATCGGACTTTTTTAGCTCCAATTTTTTTAAAGAGTTTGTAATATATGATTTCGGAAGAGCTTCTTTCGATGAGCAATTTTCTCACATCGCAATCCACCATTCTCAATGTCACAACCAAGGCATCATTGTGGGGGGTCTGCACCCCCACGAGGTCTTCATCAGTGAAGGTTATGGACGCAGCGTTGCTGTCGACCTTAACCTTTTTGGATAGGGGTTGTATTTGCATTACCTCTCTTAAGTGCGCAACCTTTTGTATCTCAGCGCGGTATCGGTGTAGGTCAACGGCTTCTAATTCAATCGAACCGTGCAGCATATTGATCACTAGGACTGGTCTCACTTTGTTGTCCTTCTGTGGGACGACTTCCTGTCGTGGTTGCTCGGCCTTGCGTTTTGTCTTTTCCCAATCAACATACTGGTCGAGATGACCAGCTTTGGCTAACTCTTCCAAGTGACTTTTAAGATATCAGCACTGCTTTGTCTAATGCTGCTTCTCCCAATGATAGGAGCAGAACTTCTTCTGATCTCAGAATGCAGGGTCTCCTCTTAGCTTTGGGGGCCATTTAAAAAAGGGCTTGTCGCGAATCTAGAACAAGATTTTGTAAGTGGGATCTTTGAAGACTGTGTAGACTCTATCATTGGCCTTCTTGCCCCGTATGTTGTTGTTTTCTCTCCAAGGCTTCTTAGCATCTCTTCTATTTTTCCTTTTAGCAACAATGCCGACCTTCTCCGAAATCGGCCGAGGCACATCTTCGTCCAATTAGGTGTATCGCTTGATTCTAGACATCAACTCTTGTACGATGAGGGTCGGTTTCTTCATTAAAGATTGCTGCAAACGGTGCTCCCTAGGCAAGCCTATCTTGAATTGGGTTACAGCTAGCTGCTCGTTGTATTTGTTAATCTCGTTGTAGGCCTCCCAATAGCGCCTTGCGTACGCCCGCAATCCTTTTCATTCACTCTTCCGTAAGGTTAGTAAGAAATCGACTTCCTTGGGTTGCATACTATTGGCTATGAAACGAGCAGTAAAGAGCTCGGCAAGTTACCTCTAGTTTGACACCGACCTAGATGACAATCTGTCGAACCATCGCAGGGCCACGTCCCCCAAGCTAGAGGGGAAAATTTGGCACATCAAGGATTGATCTCTACTTTATAGTGCCATTATTTGCTTATAATGCCTAACATGACTGACTGGGTCAGCCTTTCCATCATATGGAGTGAACTTTGGTAGTGTGAACTTTCGTGGAGGTTGGCGGGACTCAATCTCCTCCGTGAACGGTGTGGATACAATTTGGTCTAGGGCCTTTTTAATTATGTCTTAAGTAGTGCAGTCGTTGGAATGCTACTTCTTATCCTCTAGCTTTTCATTGAACCACTTTTGTCAGTCTTTCTGTTGCCGACCAGCCTCCGCTCGAGCCTTGTTCCGCGGAGTCTGGCTTCTCATACGGTGCCAATCTACTCGCCTTTCAACGCAACATCCAATGCTTGAGGTATAACTTCCTCTCACTCGTGCCGTTAGTGTGTCTCTACTTTTGGAGTCCCGACTCCCTGTGATCCTTTCATGGTCTGAGAATCCTCTTTTTTCACGCTTATCTCTTCTTGAGATTGCCTCCCTCATGGGCCGAACCTGAGAGGTGAGGTAGCCAATCTCTTTGTCACGTTGCCGAAGTTTTCGCTGCAGAACGGAACGTATGGTTGCTGGGGACGCATCCACTGGAGGGAGAAGGAGCAAGGTCCCGGTGATGGCTTTTGGGGAGATTTGGTTCCCTGACGTAGTTTGAGTTTCTCCGCAATCCATCTCGTTCTTCCTGGTGGCTCTCAGTAGGGGACCGAATTTTTGACCTTCTTGTCCAGCCTCGGTGGTGATCTTTTGGGGTAGATCGGCAATATGCCGAATCGGTATGATCTTTGCTGGAGGAAGCCTTATTTCCTCG
The DNA here is from genome assembly GCA_033060915.1 of Euryodendron excelsum. Classification (NCBI taxonomy): domain Eukaryota; kingdom Viridiplantae; phylum Streptophyta; class Magnoliopsida; order Ericales; family Pentaphylacaceae; genus Euryodendron; species Euryodendron excelsum. The sequence continues at coordinate 13,497,322 of CM065391.1, forward strand.
CTCAGTGTGGTTTTCTCCTTTTCCCCTTTGGGCGTTGGTAATCATGGTTGTATTGACCTTCCCACAGACGGCGCCAATTGTAAATGAAATTTTCGAGAAGGCCTAATCGATCACTCGAACCAATATTAATTAGTACAAACTAATTACAAAAATGACAAGAGGAGTTAGAATGGGTCGACCCTCTTTGGGTCAATCACACTTTGACGATTAAGTTAGCAATCTTAATAGAGAATTGAATGAATAAAGACAGTGTATGCTTAAAATCAATTGTTCATACCTTCCTCCTTGGGGTTTTGGTATTTATAGTGTAATTGATGAAGTGTTAACCCTTGAGTCTACCTTAAGGCCATCATGACCTACCTTGTAGACCACATCATTCGTCTCCTACTGATCGGATGTTGGTTCAGCTCTACTGTCGTGCCAGAGTCTGCAGATCAGACGTGAGGGTGGACGTCACGTGGCAAGCTGCTGCAGCATTAAATGCGGGTCATCTCTGCATTAAATGCTCTGATTATATCCGTGAATTGGGCTTGTGGGGTTGGGCTTGGGCCAGAGGTCGGCACGAAGTCGGCAATGCGAGCCTGGCCGCACTCTTAACTACTTGGGCTAACTCGTAGCCCAACTTCATTTACTTAATTTTTATTTGGCCTGACCAGGCAAACTATGCTTGATTTCTTTGACCACACATATATAGGCTAGGTGGTTTGGTTCGGATCCAGAAAATGCAAATTCAGGAATTGAACTGAATTTATCAGTTGGCTATTTTTTAGACCCAAAATCGAACCGAATATTTGATAGACCCGAATCAAACCAACTCTTAAAAGCCAGGTTGGTTACTTCATTTGTAACATTACATGGCTTATCCTTGATTGCCAAGACTGGAAAGATGAGCCATTGACCTAATAAGAGCATTCTTAGCAATCAGCAAATCTTTAATTTTTCAAGAAAAAATGCTATATGTAATTTTATTTTGCAATTTCTTTTTTTACTCCAATACACAAGTTTTTAATGTGGGACTCATTCACTCATATATTAGAGTGAAAAAAGGGATTGAGAAATGGGATTGTATAATACAAGCATTACTCAATTTCTCATTTGGTTTTGGTAAGAGAGCAAGGAAAACAAAAAATGTTGCCGTTGTGAGGGGATATAATAATTTCCTTAAAATAATAAATTTTTACGAGTTGTGGAACCTTTTTATGCCCCAAGTAGATGGAAGGATGTAATGAGATTTGCTTCGAGAGTGTCGCATATTGTGCATTTAGTTCTTGTTTTATTACATTAGAAATTTGATTTATGCTTGATCAACTCATTTCACACCATAGTTCAAGAGTTACAATTCAGTAATGTTTCCTGTTCTTTTCCGAAATTTGAGGAGGTTCGTATAAAACTCCTGTCAATGGCTCAAGGGATCAATTACTTTTTTAGAATGCTAAATTAGAAAGCTACTTGATTTTGTTAACAAATTTTCCTTCATTGATTTGATTATTTTGATAGATACAGAGATTCGTATTGAAAATAGTAAAAAATGAGAAATTAGAAACCATAAGAGTAAGAGTTCTCTTTGGATGATTTCAGATAGCTCGTAACAAAGAGATGTAGCAAAGAAATAGAATTGGGCGCAAAATATCCAGTAAAACAACCACATGATCTATACTGCATCATTGGGTTACCTCCTTTAAATTTTACATTCAATCAAGAAAGCACAAGGAACCATACTAGCTGCATGAAGCCAATAATTCAAACAAGAAATTTGTTGCAACAAAAGGTACAGTGAGCAATCAATGTTCTTCAGGTTCCTCTCAGGTTCTGCTATCAATATTTCACTCATCTTTATATCTTTACAACAACAGATTGGAAGTGCTGTTTTCGGAACAAGTTTGAAAGCCAGGAAATACTAAATAATGCAATCAATGATACATTCACCGAGGGTGTCCCTCATATGGAGGAAAGGAAAGGGGGAGGAGCTGAGAAGGCTATACATGGGAGCAGCTGAAAGCAACCGTCGAATTCATTTCAATTCAATCTAAGACAAAAGAATTCCCACCATCTCGAGACCGGCCCAATCCTTAAAAAATATACAGGTTGATCGCTGCAATGTCCCTCCCACCCCCCCCAACGAGTACGCAAGCTCATGGGCAATGCCAAATTGATGAATCGAAGAATAGATTTACGGTGATCGTGAGGAGTCTTGGTGCCGAAGAGGGATACCTTCAGGCTCTAACCCATACTCTTCTGAATGCTTATGAAGTCGCACTGACATGCATGGCAAAGAACCTGAAAAGAAAGTGCAATGGAATTATTAACCAATTGTTTACAGAGAACATTTAAACATAATCCAAATTGAAGAAGATAAGCCAAGGGGACATACAGTCAATCATGTCCTTCGTTTTGTGAAGAAGAAAGGTTCCAGAAAGAATTGTCACAAACCCGCACAACTCTGTAGCAATTTGGGTTGGACTTTGCCCAGCCCAGTCCTGAGACAAGTAGAACATTAAGAACGCATTCCCGCATCAAACTTGGAAAAAGTAAGTACACCTAAATGCAAAGGAGCAAGTAGATGAAAATGACTTGATGACATACCCAAAACCTGGTAAGATGGTTAATGTAGTATCCCAAAAATTCTAATCAAATCAAGCAATCTGATCAACATCTATCGACTTAATGACCTTTTGGTCCGAAAAGAAAATGTCTACATATCAAGTTCCTGAGGTCAATGATATTTATTAATTCAAATATGCTGGAAAAAGACTGCGGTGGGTCATATTTAGGTCATGTTACGTTAATAGGTCCTAATAGGTCTAAAGTAGCCTCAATAAAGTTTCCTGTTTGATGCGTCTAGTCCTAGTTGGATTTTGAGTTGCCTTAACACCTTCATATACCTGTATGATATCTCTATGCAATCAAAGCGTGTAATGAAGCCTAAGCCTCAGGAAGACGAACTCCAGCCATTGTATTTGAGATTCCTAGAATGTTTCCCTAAAACTTACCTTTCGTTGACGGGAAAAAGACATTAAAGCTAAGGAGAAGTCAGGAACATGCCCACATAATCACATTCTTCAGCCTATTCCTAACTCATCGCATCCATTTAATAGCTAAAAACTTTTTTAGGCTTTGGAAGTCTAGAACAAAGGTAACGGGGCCCCAACAACCAAGAATTGTTTTTAGTCCAAAGGAAATTGTCCACATTTGTTTTCAGAGTCATTTTTAATGTTTATTTCCACATAATAATGAGGCTGAACAGAAGAATATATAGTTTACCCTATTAGACATAACAGGTATTGTAGTAATTCTAAAAATGATAAACACGGGCTAATAGTATAGGCCATGGATCTTATTTTCAATGAATTGATGTTAATGGGCATTCGTAAGTATCTTGAATAGGTCTAGAATAGTGAAAGTAGTCAAAGAGCTACAACTTACTATTTAGAAGTCTTGACTATAGTTGGAGTACCGTCTCCCTTTGCAATAAGACTACTAAGATTTGGAGAATCTGATATTTACGTGCATAGCCTAACCCTGTTGAGTATGAAGCCTAAGAATTCCAGAGGAGATTCCCTACACTTTGTCAACCCTAGGAATCCTACTTATAGGCCGAGTTTTGTTTCTCTCTGTACAAAGGTGGCACCCCCTTGGTGCCTTTTAATATACTCTTTTACTTGTCAAACAATAAAAAAAAAAAAACCCCATCCCTTCCCTTCATGAAAGACACAGTCAGCCTAAAAATTGCGAGTAAGCTGCTGCTACTCCTGCTACACAGACCCCAATCAGCTTCTCTTTCAGAACCAAAACCCTCCATGATTGGAAGCCCAAATGATCCCTAACCTTTTCCCCTTCCTTGCAACCTGTCATACCAAACCAAAACAATATAAATTATTGATGCCCACAAATTCCCAGCAATCATAGATCCGAAATCCAACAACCTTTTACTTTTTTTTTTTTTGACAAGTACAAATCCAACTACTTATTGCCTTGAAAACTAAGCCAAATCCAGTCCTTCTTCATCTAGCCCCAAACTCTTCATCCCACCATTTTAAACCCTAAATGCGAACACTTTTGTAATTAAAAATCTACCACGATACCCAAAGAAGCATGGACGTGGACACTCGGCACGATACGGACACGTCGGCGCGACAATTTTTAAAACATGCATAATACTACACGACGGGGACACAACAAAATTATATATTTTATGTATATTTTTATATCTCATATGTGGAAATATTTTACTCTTAACATAATGACAAAAATGCAGAACAACACTAATTAAAATTAAAAACCATGTATACTGTAGTTTAAACATCAAATTAGGTATCAAATCACATTACTTTTTATGTTACAATTAGATTCTAAGTTATTTTCTTTAAATTTGCAATATATACCATATGTATTGGAGATGGTTGTCAAAGTGATGGACAGGCGTGTCCTCTTAAGTGTCCGAAGTTGTTCAATTTTAAAAAAATAATAAAATAATAGCACACGTTTGGATGCATGTCCGATACGAGTCAGGGGAGTGTCCAATGGACACAAAACCTTCTTAGAAGTATTCGTGCTCCTTAGACGATAACAATTGTAAACAGAATTATCCGTAGTTTCTAAAGCTATCCAACATTGTGTTACCATAATACTCTACTATCTTAGCGAATTACGTTTTTGAAACGACATTCCGAAATATGGTACTCTAGCATTCCAAAGCGGTGAATTTAGCGATCCAAAGCGATCCTAAACTTTTTTTCTATTTATATCTTTAAAGGTCACCTAACGGAGGAAAAAAATCAATTACAATGAATAAAAATATAGAAAAAATAGAATTTTGGTATAACAATATGTAAGAAAATAGGTCATAATACTCTTATAATGTGTTTTTAGATGATTAATTTGAAAAAACATAAATTATGTTTTATTAAATGTATGATTGTTGAAGAAAATTCTTCTAGAAGTGTTTTAATTTTATTAGTATACTTCATAGAAGTCTACCCCTAACGTACTATATTTTAGAACATAAGGCGTACCACGTTCCCGTTTCACGTACCGGAACGATCCACGTTCTAGGTAACACAAGTCAACATTAGAGTGTGCCCAAAAAAAAATTACTTCACTACTTTACTTGCAGAGATGTAGGTAGCGTTTGGTGGAGCTTCGTAAAGGACTTCTAAGCCTCATGAGTCCTTCCATCAAAAAATTCTTTGTTTGGTGAGATTTTCTAAATGGGCTTCTACTAGGAGTGCATGTTGTAGAAGCCCATTTGCCAGAAGCTAGGGCGAGTGGCTTTCGAAACCACTTCTCGCGAAGTCGGTTACATCATTTAAATGATTACTGTTAAAATCACGATTTTGTCCTAAAAATTTATTATATCTTACCATTACTGACCCTATTGTTTGCTATAATAACAAATCTAGAATTTGCAAAGGACCTAAGCAATGTCGTCGTCATTTTCAAAACATTTACATACAAATCTCTAACTCTATCATATGTGTTCTCTTGTACATCGCTTGCCATTTTTTTTTTGTTCCCCTCTCAAAACTGATTGGTATTAATACGAAATATTTGGTAAAATATGACTCGTTTGCCTCTCTTTTTCTTTTCTTTTTTTGCACTAGAATATTCATAAATGGATGTTGCTGAAAATTCAATCATACGATTTCTTTGTTTTTTCTTTTTTTTTTCCACTAAAATATTCATAAATTGATGTACTTAGAACTAGTTAATCTATTTGAATTGAATTCCATTACCAATAAAATCGTATTTTATGATGCAAAAAGAAAAAAACCAATTATTCACTAACGCTAGGCAAAATATATGGTGAATTTAATGAAAGAATTCTGCTGCAATAAACCTAATCGTTCAAGGACAATAAACTTGGTCTTGCTTTATATGTTTCACCAAACGCTTCATCTATTTGAAAAGGACTTCATAGGAAGAACTTATTGAAAAATCCATTTTAACGAAGTACTTTGGTTTACAGAAGCTACGCCAAACAAACCCGTAATATTTATACATGATGGGGAGTCCTTATTTTACTTAGGTATAGAAATTGGAAAGAGAAATCCCCATTAATTATGACATACAGCTAGCAGTCTCTACAACTAATGACACTCAGAAAAGGAGAGCATATTCGATGAACTAGGAGCTACATCTTCTTTTCTTGGTTTCATTTTATGTTATAATATTCTTCTTAGTTCACTTTTAATGTTTTGGCATTTGGAAGAAAAAAAGGGGGGTGTTTGACTCTTCTTGTGACCACTAAAAGCATTATTAACAGATCACCAATATTGTTAACAGTTTAACCATGAAACTCATCAAATCTGCCTATCCCGTTAATCAAGGATGCCAAGAGGCCTACATACATTTCAAACAGACCAACAGGGATAGCAGCTGCCTACCTAGAATCTAGTCACAATGTTAACAGTCGAACCATTTGCCGTCACCCAACGCAGCTCCCTCTTTAACAATCTAACCACGCAAAACTTAAATATTTGCATTCTCCAAAACCAACTAAAAATCAAAATTGCTGTCAAAGTTCATATTAATGTCTAAATCAATGTTTCCGCTATGTGAAACGGGATCAGAAACGTGGTACACCACATGCTCTAAAATGTGGTACAATAGGGTAGACTAATGTGAATTATATTATTATACTATTAGAATTTAAGGTACTTGTAAAGCAATTTTCTTTTAACAATTAAATTACTAATAAAATATAGTCTATATATATTTCTAAAATAATCAAGTAAAAACGCATTTCTATGAGCATTATGGCTCATTTTTCTTGCATATTCTTTTCCCAAAACTCTATTCTCTCTGAATTTTCGCTTATATAACTACCTCCTCAGATAACTTCAAGGAAATAAATATGAAAAACTTTTAGGATAGCATTGGATCTCTAAATTTACTATTTTGGAAGGGAAGTGTACAATGTTTCGAATAACTGTTCTAAAATCGTAAATCGCTAGGGTATTAGCAATTTTAGATAACCCCTGGTCTAAATTGACCTTGCAGTCTGCTTCCTCATAAGTGCTAAAAACATAATTTTTCTCACTTCCTCTTATTATTGCTATTATTATCCGAATTTGTGGTAGGGGGCCAAGTATTTAATCTATTAGCATCTAGTTTAGATTGGGATTGGGAAGCAACTGTTTGCTGATTCAGTAAGGTAGGGAACAAAAGATCTCTAACATGCCTCCACACAAAACAGTTAGTGTTGAAAACAGAACAGTTATAGCATATAGCTTTATGACTTCAAAGGTATAGGCAATCTCAAACTTGGGAGTTATGTTACCTGGAACGCAGTACGTTCCAACTCTCTAAAATGCGGGGGTATTCAAGTATAGATTATACTACTAGAATTTAAGCATATTTTAAATGTGAGCAATTTTCTTTTAATGATTAGATATCCAATAAATATAGCTTATTATTCTTTAAATTATTCATATAAACGTACAATTTTAGGGGCATTATGTCCCATTTGTTCTACATTTTGCCGCCAAAACTCCACTCCCTCGAGATTTTAGTTCATTATATTTATTTTTTTTCCTCCTAGGAACAACTTTTGAGGGAAAAGAACCATGAAAATGATAAAAAGTAATATTGGTATCAATCCAATCCAATTCATGGTCCTCAATCTAATTAGTCCTCGCAAGGACAGAATGTCCATTGTCCAGTCAACTACAGATTTCAAGACTGAAAAAGAGACACACCCCCCCCCCCCCCCCCCCCCCCCCCCCCCCCCCCCCCAAAAAAAAAAAAAAAAAAAGGTGTGTGACAGACAATGAAATTGAAGCATCAATAAAAACAAATGAAAAGTAGAATAATCCCATCAGACTACAAAAAAATAAAATAAAATATTATTAAATCAGCTGATTTATATGAGTGGCTGGTGAAGTGTAAATAAGATGAGCTCATGGATAATGTTCCCCATTTATGTTTAAAAGCTCCATAAAATGTCCCTCTACTTACTTTGCATTTCCCTGCGCTCATTCCCTCCTTAGATGATTGGGAGCTAAAAGTCAATCAAATAGAAGTGTTGATAATGCTAACTGCAAAGGACAAGAAAAAACAAAAGGACTATTTTACAAATCTCAACCTTAAGTCTATAAAATCCAAAAAAGTTCTAGGAATGAATCAATCGTCCCCAAAAGTCAATTAGAAAAAAGAGCAAAAATCTGGTCTTAATCCTAAAAGAGATTATTTCATCCCCTCAAAATTCATCTAATTGTATTCACCCCAAATCAACCACATCAAATATTAAGGTACCAAAAGCCAAGCCTTCTCCCTTCTCTTTCCCACTCTCCCTCCTCCTCAAGCAAGCACTAAGGAAAGGAAGCACCGATACACCACACCCCTCACAAATAACTAATGGGCCCCAAACATACCAAGTGCCATCATGAAAAGCTACCTAGCCATCACGCAATGAAAGAGGAGATCATCAACCAATTCCCATGTGGAGAACAACATGGTGTCTCTTTGGGTATCTAACCTGTGATCAAGGTGGTCCACAAAAGGTCATCCTCAAAATCCTCAAATTCCTCCAGATTTCTTATGGGACAGTCTACTAAACGATTAGAGTGAACAATTGAAGGTACTTTCCTACTCATTTTTGGACTCGACTCTCCTAACAGTGGTATCATGGTCATATGTATCTTTGGGAAAACTATTAGGATAAAACCAAACAAATATTTTTTTTTTCAACAATACAATATTCAAATTCCACTAGTAACTCAAATTACGAAACTTATGCATTGTGCCCACATAAGAAACAAGATGCAATAAAGTGAGCATGTAAAGTTTGTGTACTTGTGGATGCAAGAAGGTGAATATGAATCAAGCACAAAGAGAGAAGAAAAAACTATGTTGCCTGGATTCTTCTAAATTTATGAAATACCTGTGTCGAACACACGACAATCAAATAAGGGTATGGGATATGTGTCTAATATGACTAGTTGGACATAGATCTAACAAGTATGAATAGGAGATTTATTTTATTATAGAACTAAGCATAGGACTTCAATTTTATGCATGAAATGCTATATTTCAGTTTGTAAATACCATTTTACCTTAAAAAAGCAAAATACATATATAAGAAATTTGAAATCTATCCAAGTCCAAGTGTCATTGGACATGAGAATTAGATGAATCCAACACTTGGACACATATCCACACCTGACATCTGTACCTAAGTCTAGGTAATATAGAGAAAAAGAGCAATCAAAGAGAGCGAACAGCCGAGAGGGAGGAACAAGTATTCAACTTTCTCAAATTCTTTGATACCAAACAATGCTTCCCTTCACCAATGCTAAAACAATTACACACAAAAGATGGCAAAATAGGAAGGGTACTACTTTACACTGGTGATGTTTGTGGCACCCAAATGTTTCACCAAAACCTTGCTTTTCCTTGTCTAATTAAAGCCCTAAAACCTAGTCCCTCATCACCCCAATACAAAGCCTAAAAGCTCAATATTTTTGGCATTCACTCAGTCCCAAAAATAAATTGTAACTAGTCCAAAAGCCTCCTTACCCACTGTTTTGGAAACTGGACCGGTTGGTTGAACCAGTTCAAGAAACAGTCCGGTCAACCTCTACAACCCGTTCAATGCTGAAAACCAAAAAACACCCGTAGGAAATCACAATTGAACAGGCACCCGTTCAAACCATTCGTGGTCTGATAAGACCGGATAGTTCTTAAAATCTAGAAAAGAGGGGGAAAATTAGGGGTTGATCACTTACTAGTCACGGTTCAATGAAGAAACAGAGACCCACTACTTCAATGCTGAATTGGAGACTACACGAGCCATTTCAGATACCATACTGATCACAATCCTTTCCTTGGTCACAACAGACTATACACCACATATACATATTTATATATACGTATAGAGAGAGAGAGAGAGAGAGAGAGAGAGAGAGAGAGAGATTGATGGCTACAATGAAGAAATTTGTGAGTGGCTGCAAGTTGTGTTCTGAAAGTTGAAGGCGGCCTCAAATCTCGATCTTGATCTCACTCAAAGCGAGTTCGAAGAACACAGAGAGAGAGAGAGAGACATTCAAAATTCAGTCGTTGATGTTGGGCTTGCTTGCTCAGTTGGGACCAAGACCAAGTGGAGGAATGAGACAACAACTGGTTCTTTCTCTATGTATGCATGCATTGTTATGCAGAGACTGAGAGAGAGAGAGAGAGAGAGAGAGTTTAGGAAAATTGGTGAGTCATGGAAGACTGTCGCCTTACAAAAGCATTAAATATTGTTAAATACCAGTCTATTGTCAAATACCAACTTTGTCCATCATATTTTAGTGAAATTACAATATGACTACCAGTTTGAATGGGAATTGTGTAAAATGTTTTGAAAGTGGTGCATGGTAATTCTATGATGTAATTATGACATCATAGTTTGATTCCATTTGAACCGACGGTTGAACCAGTGACCTGTGACCCGATCATTTTTCCTGTTCGCTCAACGGTTTCATGTTTCAAAACATTAATCTTAGCACACATCCTAAACACCCTATTTATATATTTGTTCTACATAATGCATCCAAGGTAACGTCAACCTTGCTGAAATCCAAAAATCTACAAGAGAAAATTAGGGTATCACCACAAGCACCTCTGAGTTCCATTTTAAGCCCCATATTAAATAAATGAAGCATGTTTCTCTCTGTTATTACACTGTACAGTTAAACATCAATAACTGCACAATTTTAATCATGATATAGCTACCAGTTGCATCATTGTGGTTTCTGAAACAGGTCTTCACTTTAGAACTTTATCTCACTTTCTTGCTATCAGCAGAGTAGCATGAAAATATAGATATTCAGAGTGAAAAAAGCATGCACTCAGATCAATCAAGAATAAATGCAGCCAGATAACTTTCTGTCACAACTAATCAACAAGAAGTTTTATCACTACCCTGCAGGTTGGCAGAGAAATAATACCTTAAACATGATAACACTAGCCACAATGGTTAAAGTTGTAAACATCACATAGTAGATAGGTGATACAACAGCTGTGTTGAACGTATCAAGAGCCTGCAATTCAGACATAAAAGAGAGAATGATTTCCGGTAGAAACACTCAGCAATCAAGGACAGGAGTAGTCGTACTGGTATGAATAAAATAATCACCACATAAACTCACCCAAAAGGGCTAGCCAAGGAGTTGTCATTTAGGTTTATTGCTCCTACTTTTAAACCCAAGATCCCCCGTGCAAACTTCCGATGTGGGATTCAACACATGCCAACACATGCCAATGTAGGTCGGCATTGTTACAAATAATTCTTTTTTTTTTTTTTTCCTTATAATGTTAAAAAGTCATTTAAAAAGGCTCAAATTTGAGTCAATTTACTGGGGGAAATGGACCTAGGCCACGGGGCTGTACACTATAATGACCATAACGACAACCACCTATATGGGGCAACAGTCGGACCAGTGAAGACCACAAAGAAAGAAAAAGGGAAAAAGATGCTCGTGACCAAACAAATTGCCATAGGAATCAATAAAATCAAACACAACCCCACCTAGTAAAAGCTCATTTAATGCACTTAGCATATAAAAAATTCAAAACTGTACAATATATAAATCCAGTAATTCTTCTCAGACTAATTGCTATCAACTTATTAAATTATATAAAAGCCTGAAGCAAGATGTTGTGGGCATAAAGTGAGAAATCATTTAAAGGCTAAATCATTGGAGGAATCAGATCAAAATGAATGTAGTTACGTAGACAAACTCTGATGTTTCGGTTTGGACAAAGGCCATATCGATTGATGATGACAAAGGAGAGAGAGGAATATTTACTCATTTTAATTTACATACTCCAGTTTTTTCCACTCTCGAGTTGTTGGAACTCAAAAAGGCAAGAACCTTAGACTTTAATTACTGATTCACTTTAACCTTTTTTATATTCATAATCACTCTAGTAGCTTGGTCATAAGATCAATTCAGCTATTTTGGTTTATTGTTTTGTTAAGAACCTCACCCGGAAAACCTGAAATTACACTCCAATAACAAGGTAAGTCAGGAATATCCAACCCTTTAAATAATGACAAGAATAAAGTCCTATATAATAAAGCGAATTGCTAAATAAGCCCCAAGAATATGTCAAAATTACCTTGTTTAAATAGTTCATTTGAGTAAGTCCACAAGTAATAACAGCTATCGTGAAGACCCATGTCTGAGGATATTTTAACTGATTCATTCCAGAGAATGTTAACTTCAGAGCTATCCCAAGTCCCCTGACACTCATAACCTGTCAAAGTACATCACACCACAGTGAGAAAACAATAGTAAGAATAATAGTAATAACAGATACAAAATATATATCTTTTTATGCATATAAATATAATATGTAGCATAATTACTACATGAGAAATAAATCAAACATGAAAAAAACCACGAGACTACCTACCGTAAGTGAGCCTAAAAGTGAACAAACTCCAATGTAGGCAATTATATGTGTCTGCCCATACTGCGGGATAAAATATATTATGATTATAAAAGCTGCCGCTATGACCAAAGCTGCATACACGAGGAAGCCTGCCACATGCAAAACCATAAAATAATCATGCTCAAAAGAAACTTTGAATAAGGATTGACAACTATGCAATCTACTATATTAATGCTATCTTATATAACTGAAAACTTCAATTCACCATCACTTTACTTACATAACAAAAATATATACCTGGTTCTGTTGCAAGATCCCACACTTCCGATACTGACTCAATTTCACGTTCTTGAGGAGCATGTAGAACAATGGTTACTGAACCCACAACGCATAGAACACAACCAAGAATCCCAAAAATGTGTAGCCTCTCCTCTAAAATAATATGTGCTAGTGCAGCACTGCAAGAAAATTTGAAAATTAGCATTGAAAATATTATAGTTAAGAGATCAAATTTCACAATCATCTTTCACTATCATGTGGGATGATGATACCTGATGATGATACTAAGTGCACCAAGGGGAGTGACTAGAATGGCTGGCGCAAACGCATAAGCAGCAAAATTAGCAATTTCCCCAACGACCACTGTCATAATGCAACCATCAACATTAGGACCTCCATATTTGCAACAACAGTTTATAAACTGAAATACATAGACTACTAGTGCAGATATCTGTGGACAACGAAATAAAGGTAATCAACACTCTGCAAGAAACCTTATACCAGAGAATTTTTTCTGAGAGAGAAGGGGGGCAGTGGGGAAGAACAAGAAATTAGTATTGTTTGCCCAAGAGACTGCAGAAAAAGATGTAAAACACGCCCTTAGATATACATATTGCCTGACACCCTATACCATATGTTAGATTTTGACACTATTATTTATTACAAATCAAACACCCCACCTATCAAGCAAGGATTGTGTTGATACCCAGAACATAGGTCATAGACCAACATTAACCTTGACCTTCATATTCAAATGTGATAGCCATGTTAATCCTGATGAGAAATAACCAAATGATGAGCGTTAGTTTGTTGCAGAACAATAACTTGCCCAGTCACTGTGTTATGTTTGTTTTAGTATAGTTACTTTTATTATTGGTACTTTTTTCAAGGATCAAAAATTCGATTCGGGGATACATTTCGGTTGGCTGGGAAATGAAAGCGTTTCGACAACACGATGGAAACAAAGAAAAATTGAGAAACATAAGGAAAAATAAACTAAAATCCATGTTTTTGTATGTCTAAGGCTAATATACAATAATTGAACTTATTTGAGTGGTATATAGTTATTTGAATTAAAAAACTATAAGAGAATTGGATAGTAAATTGAATTGAAAATAGTCAAAATACAGGAGGTGATGGACTCTCATACTTGGAATATTTGTTTCATCTTTCTGGCTGTGGGGTTACCTACTTATAGTGATAATGAATATTTAACAAAACTGTTAATAATATTTGAAGTATGAATGACAACAAAAATTAAAATATTATTATATTAAAAAATATTTTTCTTTTAAGTGAGGAGAGCACGATTTATTTTTGACATGCAACGAGAAAAGAAATAGATATATATGGATATATAATAAAAAATAAAGACCCACGTCATTGCCTAGAGAAAAATATAAAATTAAAAATTAAAAAATAAAGTTTATTATGATGTGGGATAGTCTGAAAAATCACATTAATCACATTTACATATAATTTAATTATTATATTTTTATTTATGTATAATATGTTGTGTTATATTAGTATGAGACGTAAGTCTATTGACAATATGCCCATTATAAATTTATTTATATAAATATTAACAATTTAATATAGGTTTTATTTATTAAAATTAGAACCAGAAAGGAAAAGAAAGTCTACACCACATCTAAACAATCCAAGACTGTCTTAACAATGCAAACGAACAAGAGAGAGAGAGAGAAGAGGGAGAGAAAGAGAGAGAGAGAGAGAGAGAGAGAGAGAGAGAGAGAGACGGGGGCTGCGATTGCGACGGAGGAGCAGGGGGAGGAGACGAACAAAAGAAACGAAGAAGATGAAGGAGAAGAACTGGTAGCTAGAGGTCGTGGCCAAGATCTGAAGTCGACAATGACCTAGGCACCCTCTGATTGTATCGATTTCCAGCCTTCGACTTCCAAAGCCCTCTCTCGCCCAGGTTCTTCTCTCTCGGTCTTGGTCTCTCACTTTCTCCCCCTCTTTTCTCTCTCTTTCCTTTCATTTTTCCCTACTGTAGTCTTAGATCTGATGGAAACCACGTCGACGCAACCCCAGAGTTTCGATCGAAACCATGTTGTTTCGGTCGAAACACACCGAAATGACATAGTTTTCCTCGAAGCCATGGAATTTGGAGATTCTTTGCAGGGTTCGTGTCGGTTACTACCAAAACCGAAAAGTTTCGGTTGTTTCGACCGAAACGAGACGAGTTTAGTTCCTTGACTTTTTCACATTAGCACTGTGGGGATGTTTAACAGGAAATAATTGGTAAAAGAAATTTCTATACAATAAAAGAAGGTAAAACCAAGGGGAGAAAGGAAAAGGTGAAGTTTGAATCATCGAGTCATTGACTTTAGTGCAAAGCGAAATCCTTCACAGAGGAAACTGAGCATAGGGACTTTGTAGTGGTCTACAGAACGACAAATTAAGGATACTGTAGTTACCCAGCAACAGTAAAAAAAAAATTTAAATAAGAAACTCGGGAGTTCACTAGAGCAATATCGTCGACAACTGAATGAATATCCAAAACCAGTTGCTAATGTACTATATGTGGAAAGGGAAGCAATGCGCATCAAAGGACAAAATAAATAGAATATGAGAAAAAGGTGATGAGGTCTTTATCTTAGGATATTAAGAATCATGTACGCAGGATGAAACCCTAATAATTCATTCCAAAGAATATTTGTCATTACAGCCATTCTGGTCAAATTAGAGCCATGTGGTTGGAAATTATTAATTTGCAGGGTATTATTTAAAACAAGAGTTTTGAAGAGAAAAAACAAGCTTTGTTGTCAGAAAGTGCAAAGGGACAAAAAGGATTACATTCTTCCCATTAAATTGATGTTCAAGAGGATCATTCGTTACAGTTTTTTGTTAGAGACCAAAACGTGGACTCGCTTGGCACTGAAGTGGGGATGATGGTAGCTGACGAGGGATTTTTGACAGAGCGATGACATGACAGGAGGATCACATGGCTCTCTAGTGTCCTATTTTATGACCAACCTATTAATATATTCATATTTAAAATCCTCTCTGGTGTTAGGATTCCTTTGGGAAACATGGAATAAAAGCTGCCTACAAAGGGGTACATGGTGAGTTAAAGCAAGAAAATCCTTTCGTTAGGGAGAATTGAGTTTCTAGGGCTTCTAGATGGAAAACGGTGAGAACGACTTGGCTTCCAGAAGTTGCAGATTGCCGAAAGGTTCAGAACTAGCACTATTAGAGGGCCTACACAGCAGCTATTTTTTTGGGATTTTAACAGTTAAATCAAAGACCAATAAGTATTTTACGCTTGTTTAGGGTTTGATTGGAAAGGGTTTTGGGGCTGAAAGTAGGTTTATTCTGGTGCTATGATCATAACTCGAGAACAGTGCTTGGTAGTTTTGTGTAAAGAAAGTGCTTCACCCTTGCAAGGGTTCGGCAAATTCACATAAACACAACCTCAAAATTTTATAATATCAACTCCTCATGAATACGAAGATTACATATGTATTTATAAGCAACAGTTCTCCTATTCCTACTACGACTATGCCTCACAAATGAAAAAATTGGAAAACTGTGACTAATTGGAATCTTCTAGATCCAATAAAAATGATATTTTTCCAGTAACTACATAAAAAAACCACATAAAAGACCAAAACACAACTGGACCGCATTATAACCTATCCTCCAAAACTGCATCCCAAGACCAGCAAATCTTGAAATCGCAGAAATGCGCCCCCCCCAAAACTTACTAAAAATAAATAAAATCTTACTAGTAGCCCACTGACCTATAGAAAGATAAACCAAGATTCTAATTCCAAATTTTATTGGACAATGTCTTAACCACACTACAGCCGATATGTATGATTTCAAATTTGCGATTTGCCCTTTTCTTCTTTCCATGCACTACATTGCTGTCTCAGTGACTACTCAAATTGAGCAGTAAAAACATTCTGGCAGGTAAAAGAAAACCATTCAAACACCACCTGGTGAAATTCCCGAAAGAGCACACAGGTGCTAGCCTCTTTGTGAATTCTATAAAAAATTAAAGTGCCATTGAAAAATGGCTGCAAAAAGGCAGTAGAAAGGACACCTTTGAAGGAGCTGAATGCAGCCAAGAAGGCATACAGGCTTTGGGATGTTTTCAACTTTACAGTAGATATTATAACTTCCCACAAATCCAGAGCTGACCCTAAGCATTTTCTCAATTAATTTCTTAAATCCTTGTCTCTCAATAGAAGGTTGAAATTGCATTTATGATCTTAGATCAATGTATATATGAGACAAGTTCCAACACAACGATGGAACACACTCCCAAGGTACAACAATTAGGTCACTAAGCCTAAAACTTTCCAAGACCAGTTTTGTCCATGGCCAATAATCAAATAGTCAAAATCAATCCAACACTTCACCTTTCTCTAATGCAACCAAAACCTTTTCTTACCTCCACTGGTCTCACTGCCGTCATTGTACAAAGGATATAAGGTTAGTTAACAAGCTTCATTAATTCAAACAATCTCAATCAAAATGGAGGATGTTAACATCAAGAGCTACAAAGTCCAAGTAAGAAAGATATTAGAATTGCAACCTCAGTAAGAAAGAAATAATAACAGTGGCTTTAGTAATGGCTTGGAGACATCTTAAAGAGTGAACATTTGAAAATTGTACATAACGACAAAGAAATAAGGTGTGTTGTCCATTTAGGTGAAGCTAGGACTACATGTAATATGTGTCCTATTAGTTCTTTTAATTATATACATACCGGACACACTTTGGAAACTTGTTGGACCCACGTGGTGTCTTAGACATACTTGAAACATGTAGCAAGTTTGAAGGAATTAAATTGAAAGCCAACGAATAAAATCCAAACAATGTGGATTTATACCTATTAATCCTTCCCCTTTTAGGCTTTTAAGATTCCTAAAGCCTAAAATTTCTAATTTATTAATGAATAGAGCTTTCTAAAATAGATATTAGGATTTTTTATTCACATTTCTCTTTCAATATACAGTGCGTGGAAAATGGATTCTTAGGATTTTTATATATAAAATAAAGATGCATTTTTAACGTAAAAAATGAAGAAATATTTATTGTTAACATGTGTATATAAATTGGTAAGTGTATATATATTTATTTATTTTCTTTGCCATGTGTGTCCAAATTTTTTTAAAATTGTCATGTCAATGTGGCCATATTGTATCCATATCCCATGTCCGTATGTATAGTTCTTAGCTTGATTGTAATTATGTGTGATATTTCCAGGCTTTAATCTGGATGTGGGTAGTAGAAAAATGGATTAGGCAGCATACAAAATTATTCACGAAGAGCATAAATTCGTCATAGATATTGCCTCAACTTCTACAAAGCAAAATACGTATGCCCTAATGATTGCTTTTCTTATGGAATGCAATCAAATGCCATCATCTCATAGCTGAGATTTGAAAATTGAGGCACATAATGGATGATCAAGGCTACAAAGGACAAAAGCTGCTGTGAGTATTTGTAAAAACATAGCCAGATAAAAAATAAAATAACAAAAACGATTAACTATGAACAACCCCAGGAATACAATAAGGCAAAGAGGTATGTAGTTTGAATCATGCACACCCCTTATACAGATAAGAGCACCCATTGAAAGCATTGTGGTACAAGTGAAGAGCAGTAAACAGACATTTTCTGAAGTCATGAAAAATATATTGAGTGGCAAGTGAAGTAAAGGATACAATACACGTCTATAAGTACATATATGTATAATAGTTGAAGTGATGAGAAACTATAGGTTCTACGAATAAATTCAAATATTTATTTGCACGTGCTGCAGTTCTGGAACCTATTTCAGTTGGCAATTATGCCAATCCTCAAGTTTAGTTTGTGCCTTTTGTTATTGGGGGCCAAATTACCCTTTTTTTTTTGGTTGGGAATTACCATTATGCTATTTGTTCAATAAAGGGTACAGGCTAGTATATTTCATATGGTTTAGCTACCATTTTTCACTCGTTCAACTATTAAATTATCTTTCATATGCATTAAATATAAAATTCTCAAAAAGTGTACATCTCAATGCCTCAAGGCCTACACTAAGAAGCATGAACACCTACACGCGACACAAACACGACGCGGACATACCAACACGATAATTTTTAAAAAATTGGAGGACACCATCCACAACATAGCGGGGACACAGCAACAATATATATTTTATTTGTCATACATATGAATAAAATATAAGAAGAATACACATACATGTATTATGTCTGTAACAAATGGAATTCCTCAGACTAATATATAGTAAAAATGAGGACTCAATTGCCAACAACATGACTTCCATTCTAAGAAGCATGAACATGTACACGCGACACAAACACAACATGACATGGACATGTCGACAAGGCAATTTCAAAAATTGCATGACACAACACAGTAGGAACACAACAACAATATGCATTTTATACATCATATATATGAATATTTTATTCAAAGATAATGAAATCTTTTCAAAATAATACTAAGTAAAATTAAAAACCATGTATTCCATAACTTAAATGTTAAATTAGGTATAAAACGACATTGTTTCTATTTTACAATAAATCCCAAGTTATTTTCTTCAAACTTGCAACGTGTTTCATGTGTGTTTAAATGATGAACATACTTGTCCCTCAATGTCCTAAGTATGTCCAGTTCCGAAAAAATCTAAAAATTCGCGTTTTGTGGAGTGTCCAACTAAAAATTCGCGTTTGTGGAGTGTCCAACGAGTGTCATGTCTAACACTGTCTCTGACATAGACACTACACCTCTTAGTAATGTCTGTGCT
The DNA here is from genome assembly GCA_033060915.1 of Euryodendron excelsum. NCBI lineage: Eukaryota > Viridiplantae > Streptophyta > Magnoliopsida > Ericales > Pentaphylacaceae > Euryodendron > Euryodendron excelsum. Next base: position 13,516,766 of record CM065391.1, read on the forward strand.
TCTTAGGGCTCACCCTCACCTCACAAGGAGTAAGATTTAAACACCTCTCCTTATGCTTTCACTTTTATAAAAATTTGCACAGGGAAAAAGAATAAAATGCTTCTCCTTGCGCTTTCACTTTTTTAAAAATTTGCTAATAGGTCTTTGTCTCATTCTTGTGTCCTGCAAAGTAGAAAAGACAATGCAGGTGTGAACATTAATGTAATTCCATAGTGAACCTTATTTAACAAAAATACCACTTCATTCATGCAATTATAGTGGTCAAAGTCTAAGAAAAGGGGACACGTGACATAGGCACAACATGACACGACATGAACATGCTGACGCGATAGTTTTCAAAAAATGCAAAACATAATATGGCAAGGACACCGCACAATTATGTTTTCTATATATTTTTATTTGTCATATGTATGAATAGTTTACTCAAAGATAATAAAAAAATTGCAAGATGACGCCAATAAAAATTAGAAACCATATATTCCAAAGCTTAAACGTCGAATTAGGTATAAATACACAATTTTTATTTTACAATTGGATTCCAAGTTCTTTTTTAAACTTTTAATGCGTTTCATTTCATGTGTCCAAGTGACAGACGTGCATGCCCCGAGTGTCCGAAATATGTTCCTTCTAAAACAATTTAAAAAAATGATAGGACATGTGTGTACGTGTTTATGACACATATCGAGGAAGGAACAATGATTGTAGCATCCAACACAAACATGACACCTTGTTAGAAGTGTTTGTGTTTCTTAGGTTAAACTTCTCCAATTAAATCATTGAATTAAAGAAAACATAGGAAACTAAGCTCACATAATGCATAACAAGATGGCACAAACAGTTTAGTTTATAATCTGCCTCAGGTAAAAGTACAAAGTGAACTCACTTGCTATCAAGCCGGCCCACCAAAGTGGCTCATACAAATATGAATAGCCTCCAGCACCTGTCAGAAATTATTACCAAATACAATAAAGATAAGTTCATGCAACTTCATGAGAGAAAATAACAATTTATGGAAGGTTATATAACAAGTGACATGTTATAGCATGCATTGTTTCATTGCATGTCAAACACAATCAATGCCATTACACTACCATATACACACATATATATATAGCAGGAAGGGGGAAAATAGGTGTTTGTTCCTCAATTTTCTTTTCTTTTCACCTTTTTTTCTTTTTGTGGTTTTTCGGAGTTTGCAGAAAATTTGAGCAATCTTCACACTTCAGTGATTGGACAAGAAACTGTAACTTAACCATTGAAGATCCTCCCCATTTTCAAATTATTGATACAGCTATGACTGTCCACTTAAACAAACTGTGACTTCTATAAATTGAAATACAGGTTTGAAGACAAAGTAACCAATCATCTATCTCCAACAACATTAACAGTTGTTCCAGGTCATGTATTTTTTTAAAGACTAAATTATTCTAGAAGATAGAAGATGATAGCAGTAAAATATTTAAACCAAGGCATCTTGTATCTGATCCACCACCAGTACTATCTCTAATGAAGAAAGACGAGTACTTATAAAAACTGCATTGGACGTTGTTTATATTACAGCTTTGGTTTATATCTCTGTAAAAGTGAACTCCATAGCTCAAAAGCCACATAAGCCCACTCACTACCCAATACCCATCACCAACCAGATACCTAATAATTCTTAGCTAGAAATTTGTCAATTGGAGACATTAGATATAACATATTAAAGAAATAAAAAGGGAAAGGGAAAGGGAAAGGGAAAGGGAAAGAAATGAAAAGACGCTACATCAAAGCAATGCAGGCATCAACCAGGTCACCACTCACCAAACCAAGCTGACTCCAATTACTTCAAAAATAAGAAACCAACTATTAATATGTGATTTCAAGCCAACATCGGGCCAAATAAAAATCACTGGACAATAACGATCTTTCCTTAAATTCCACTAGCGTTTCGTTTCGGCTGTTTTAATGGAAATAAATGAAAATTTGGTTCCTTGCATTCTGGAAGTGAATATCATGTAAAGAAAAACGCTACAATCCTACGTCATATAATGTAGTCCTTTTGCATCAACATGCTTATCAGAGAATAACACACAAGATTAACCTACCTTACCTTTTGCCACCTTAAAAATTCATAAAAAGTATGATAATAACAGCTTGAACGCCAAAAGAAATAATACATCTTCCAAATACCCTAGAAGTTGCTCAATAATCCACTACAGTCTCAAAATATATATCCACAAATACCGAACCATGTTTGCACTACTAACTAGATCACTATCAAGCAACCAGCCATATCGATTCAATTGAAAGCCCTAGTGCCTAGTGGCATACACGACTAGACCAGCAAAGGCAACCTTGAGCAGCAAAGTCTCAAATCCAGTCCAAAGCCAGAACAATTTCCAACTTTTCTGGAGAGACACTATGACCATGCATGCAATGTACCTATGGACCATTAATTCTTAAGCTAAAATTTGAGGTGATATATTTAGAGCAAGAACTTGTTCTTATAACACCAAATTTCCCAACATATTTAGACATGAAAGCAGCACTGAACAAAACCTCACATTTAGTATTTGAAGCCCATAGAAACCAAGATGGGCTATGGATCCTAGCTAGATCAAATTGAGTTACTTCTTTCCCCAAAAATGACTAGTAATTGATCCAAGAAAAAGTTACAGCATAAAATTGAACCTTTTGATGGATATTATGTTCAAATGATTCTCCAAAACTCATATTCTTTGGGAATTCCAAACATTCCACCCATATATGCAAGTGAAAGCACCACATGGAAACGGTTCCTGAGCCAACAAAAATGCCCCTTTGACAAAGGACTCCTGAACTCATTATCTACTGACAATATTCATGTGAAGTTAAAAGGAATTTCCTCAAGCATCCAATTCCCCAATACTGAAAATTCTGCACCAAACCAACCACTGACTTACATTGTAGTTCAACAAATAAATTTCTATAATCCATAAAGCCCATTTAATTAAAGCATCAAAAACACCGTGAGGGAAACTCTAGCCAAACTTCAATCCATTTTACTGCTGCAAACAAATAATGTAATTGAATCAACCAAACTCAACTACTTCAACAACAGATTTCATTTTAACTTTTCTCATAACTACGATAATTTGGAAAACCATCACATAAACCGTCGTAGTTTAAAATATTTTATAGCGAACAAAAATCCATTAAAGAACTAAAAGACATATCTGGCTCCAATCATTTTAACAGCCAGCAAATAGGAAGAAACCAAGCAACTAGCTTTTCCCGGGCAAATTTCAAAATTACCTGCCAAGTTCATTTTATGAATTATTAGTTCAAGCCCTTTCAGTTTGATATTCGTTTCCGAAATGAAATGTGAATGTAAACGACCAAAACCCTGACTACTGTCATTCAGAATTAGTAACAGCTGCCCCAATTCTTGGAACGAATGATGAGAACATCCCAAAAGGCCATCAAATAGTAAAGATAACCGGTATGATTCCTATTAATTCAACCAGTTTCGAAGACAGGAAAACAAGTACGTCATTGAACCAACAAACCCCATGGCTTTACCAAATAAAACGCAAGAAAGAATTGGACAATTCATTCCAATTCCCATGAATTCTATATTGTTTAATGACTCCAGACATAATAAATTCCAAAACCTAATTATTTAAACAGAAAATTCCCAAATACCTGCTCTAATCCCAGAAGCACCAGCTTTCTTCAAACCTTTCTTCTTGACAATAAAACTAGTGCCAATGAATATACTCGAAGACAAGGCTAAGATCAAGCCCTTTATGTTGTCAGACACCCCCGTGTTCGTCTCAGACTCCCCCATGGTCACCATAATAGCTCAAAAAATTTTGTTCTTCTTCTTCCTCTTCTGTAACAGGAAAATTCACAACAAAACCCTTATATCTCATTCCATCATTTCCATCAATTATGCAGCAACTCATCAGTCCCTTCTTCTCATCTTCTATACAGACAGAGAGAGAAACAGAGCTAAAATATACACAGAAGTATCACACTTGGATCTAGAGAGAAAGAGGGAGAGAAAGAGATAGCTGCGAAACGAAGCTTAGATCTCGAAGAGAAACGAATGGTTGACGAAATGCTTTATGGAAGATGATATCAACAGAGGAAAGCGATGGTTGGTGGAATATGCCTTTTGGAAGATCTGTATCGAGAGAGAGAGAGAGAGAGAGAGAGAGAGAAACTGCAGAGAAGGAAGAGAGGGACAGAGACAGAGTTCGGGTGAGTGGATTGTTTCGTAGATCAACAAACAGAGAAACGAGGGAGGCAGTCATTAACCGAACTGGCAATTCGTTGGAATTAATATTTAATTTAACTATTTATTTTTTGCTATTTATTATTTGATAAAAAAAAAAAATACTTTTTGGATGGTTTTGCTATAATTGCGCCCGGTGTACAGTACGCTACCCCGTACCTGGAGGTTTGTCCTCTCTGTAACCAACTCATCTTGTCTTTTGAATCCGCTGTTATCTATAATTGTTTACTATTTTTATTTTCAATAGATAAGTCACAAGAGGAAATCAAACTAGTAAAAAACTGAATTTTAATTTTTTAAAAAATAAAATAAAATAACTAGCAGTAAAATAGCTCATCCAAATGACTGACGTTTGTGCTCTTTCTATTGCTTTTTAATTTGTGCTTTTTTTCTTCATATAATTTTTGTTCTTATATTATTTACTAAATTAGTTGAAACTGAAAGAGGAGATATTTGTATTGACATAGCCGAATATCACAAATATCGCAAAGGTCAAATCAACAATGCATCTTAAAAATTTTTATTACTAGCAGTTCTACACATGCAATGCGTGTGTAATTACTTTTATTTAACAAAAAAATAACTAAAATAAAAATAAAAAAAAAAGTCTAAACTACTCTGTATTGATATAAATATATTAATTAAAAAATTAATAATTTGATCATTCTATCTCAACATTAATAATTGTAAACCCAAAAAAAAAACTAAAAGCTGAGTTATTAAGTAAATAACTTGTTTCAATCAAAGAATTACCCAAATCCAAACTAAAGTCAAATGTGTTTTCCACAACTCACTCCTAAGCATCTAATCCTTATCGTTAATATAAAATTGTAAAGAGATAAATAAAGTTCTTAAGAGAGAAGACATGTTAATTTGACAATGAGGTAATTAGATCTTCAAATTCCAAGCTCTTTATAGCAGGTTGACCAACTATGACTATCTATTTAAGTTGTTTTGTAGATTTTCTTGCTATTGACCTGAGAGGACGAAAAATGTTAGCCATTAGTAAATTTTGGCAATTAGCATAGTGTGTAAATATGCGAATTGTTTACCTTGTCACAATATTACATGTCTCTTTGAAAGTTTGCAGTTGTTCTTTCATGCATTGATTATAAAATTGAATATAATTGTAACAAATGCATTGAGTAATATATTTAAAGAATTGGGGTAGTAAAAACATTATTTAAAAATTTTTGAGCTATCTATGATGTGTTTTGAAGAATACGATCTTACCACTTTAATGTCCTTATCCGCTTTATGATATACATTTTCATTGGTAGCAGCAAAGCGATCTTTGTTTAAATAAATAAAAAAATTGCATTGTTATAATCAATGTTTGATGAGATTTGTTAAAATAATATTGTAAATAAATTGTCATACCTTAGCTCATTCTGTGCAATCAACGCTGAAATTACCAGTTTTCACAATTGAGTAGGTCGAGCTTTAATCGAGAAGCCCTATTCAAGATTATATATTGTCATTTTTTTAACCTGTTACAACATGCAAATCAATACCAATAGGATACCAAAAATTTTGACAATCGGTGTGATGAAAATAAATGAGATTTTCATAAGAATTACCTCATTTCCAATAGGGGGACAGTTAATAATAGCTTGCTCATCCTTATATTTTTTCCAAGCATGAAGCCACTTCATTTTTTTCTTATATCTAGAGTGAAACAATCGCATATTTTCATGTACTCCTATATGAAAAAATAACAATAAAAAACAACATGTTTATGTTAGTAGGCTATAAAACATTCACATAATACAATTTAAAACAATACCTCAATGAATAAAAATTAAATAAAATTGAGATTGTTGCCATGAATTATGAAGCTAAATATTATTGTAATGAATTTGGACATTACACAATACTTGGAAACAACAATATTATTCACCAAAAAAACTACAACTGTTATGTACACTGTTCCATTGTAAAAACACGATAATATTGAATACATCAATAGTGGTTTGACAGCAACACATCTTTGTAAACAACATTGCGCGTATGCACTCCTTCAGCATTATGAACCTGTCTATTTTTTACCAAAACCTTTGTCGTTTGCTCTAGCACCCCTCTAGATAAAGCAACATATAATTGTCCATGACTAAATACATGATCTAGAAGGTATATCCCCACACTTGGGATCGTTTGCCCTTGTAACTTATTTATTGTCAAAGCAAAACTAAGATGAACTAGGAATTGCCTGCGAGTCATTTCAAAAGGTAACTTTATGTTCTCAGGAGTCGTTAGTGGAATGCGAGGAAGAAAAACTCTTGTTCCCTTGAATTGACTCGTTAAAATCTCAGAATCTATGAAATTATCATTCAAAGCACGAAATAACAGCCTTGTGCCATTACACAAACCAATGCTAGGGTCAATGTTCCTTAGAAACATGATTAGTGCACCTTCTTTTAATTTCAACACATGAGGCGACATACCTCCAAGAGAAAAGGAGTTCAAAAAATCTTGTTAGTACAAATTATGTTGGTCATTTTCAACTTCATCAAAAGAATAATATATCGTTGTTTGGCCAGGAAATTTAATAATCACTTTATCATTTAGCCTATCAACATCTCCATTGCGAGGAGTTATTAAATCTTTGTCGACCATGTTTCTCCCATCAATCATATAGTTATTAATGTTAGGATAAACTTCTGCTATTAACCGATCAATTGATTTCTCACCATCCCACGGTATTGCCATTGGCGGTGGAATTTTTATCATATCATCTGCAATGGTAGGTTTGACATCATCTCCTACACGTAGAAGAAATTTCACAAAATATTGGTCATTTATTGAGCGCATATTTTGCTTAAGACAAAGCACCTTTACATCAGCCCATAAAGGTGATTTTACGATGGATGTAGTAATTGTTTCAGCCTTTGTGCCTTTTGGGACAACAAGAAGTATCTGACGAAAATCACCACCAAAAATCATAATCTTTCCACTAAATGGTAAATCAACACCAATAATGTCGATGAAACTTCGATTTAAAGTTTCAAAAGCATAACGATTAGTCATCGTTGCTTCATTCCAAATAATAATCGTTGCTCACCTTATTAGTTCAGCCAGATCTGATTGTTTACTGATGGAGCACACATATGAAAAATATGGATTCAATGGGATCTTAAATCTTGAATGTTTTGTCCTTCCACAAGGCATGAGTGTAGCTGTAATTCCTGATATTGCTGTTGCAATAGAAATACGGCCTTGATTTCTCACAGAAGCCAACAATGCACGATATAGGTATGTCTTTCATGTTCCTCCTAGGCCATACACAAAGAATATTGTATTTTGATTACTTTCTATAGCTCCCACTATTGAATTAAATGCAAGATTTTAGTTACTGTTCAAGGTGGCAATTAAGTTCAAATCCTCTTCAAGAATGGCAATAGAAAGTTCATCCTGTTTAACTTTAGGTATTGCCGAACTATCATCCAATTCCATTGTCATTTTAGGTAGATCATAGTCAGATAAAGTCTTACTTTGTTGTTGTAAAAGTCGACTTAAATCTCGAAGGACTCTATTGAGTACCAACACGTTGTTCCTAGTGCTTGAGAATAAGTAATCTTCACTTGTGTAAGGGTAGATTTCTTCCCATAAACTTCGCACCCAAATTGGTTCACAATACACCAATACTGTAACAAATAATCTCCTGAGAGCTGATGGCATGTGAGTGATGACAACTTCTAATAAACACTGTCGTATACTATCATCACTCTCCAACAAACCATGTTGTTCAGCTACTTGCTTAAAAGTTCAACATGGGTTTCCATTAATCAGCAGTAAGTGGTCGAAGGATTTAGGTCCTCTGATATGGTTGAGCAAAATCCTTAAGTAAAATCGTTCCCCTTCATTTGGCGAAACAGTATAAATGCGACCAATTACTCTTTGATGACTTTGCCTCTTTTGCCAATTTTTTTTCACCCTGGCACCATCTGTAGTGTTGGGGGATCTCCCGATATAAGTAACAATTCGTAGTACTATCATCAACATTCAATTGGAAGAATTGAGTCAACATTGTTCTTAAGTAGTACTCATCTGACAAAACATTTGAGATATCTTGGTATGTATAAAACCTCATTTGCTACCTATTTGGTAGGTGTATTTAAAGGCATTCCACGCTAAGTGTCAATCTACTCATTGAAAATTTAAAAAAATTTCACATTGCTTCAGGAGCACAAATCTATGTTCTGTCTACAAACTGTTGTACTTCGTCATAATTAGGGCCTTGGCGAACTTCGAGTGAAATACGATGAGGACCCTTGTAGACATATTTGTATAAATACTTCACACTCTGGATACTACTACATATTTTGATATCGATATGACAATCATACTTCAACAACAACCACGGATTGTATGGAACGATCCAACTATTGTCAACTTTGATGTGTTCATTGCTTTTCAATAATACCTGATGCCCTTCTCTTCTTCGGTATATAGGGCATGAATCTATTCCTAGTGTTGTGACTGGAGAAAATGGCTTCGGGTATTGTCTTTTACACCTCCCATTCTTCATACAAGGTGAACGTTGGTTGTACATTCCACATGAACCATGTATCATATGCTTAAGCACCACACTATATAATTTAGGTTCAAGCCTCTTGTCAGGTATTTCAGCTCTAACAATGTCATCATAATCATCAGAAGTATTTAACTTGTCATTCCCCCTTTTTTGATATTCAATAATATAAGCACATGCCTTCACTTTTCCAAGTATGTGTCTGGTCAAAATATCGAACTTTAGCTTCACTAATTTTAAATGAAATACTCTCGCAAGAAGATCAAGTTGGCCATGTGATGTTTGTTCAAGTAGAAACTTAGCTTTAATTTCTACCCAATTTGGATTCCATGTCTGTAAGCACCCCATTTTTAACTGCTCGACAGTCTATGGTTTGTCCAGACTTGTACTCAAGTCAATATGGACGTATTCCAATAGAAATTAACTCTTTAAGTCTAATCCCGTCTATCCATCGCTTTCCGAGCCCACCAGGCCCAAATAGAGGCAAAATGACCACAATGCCCTTAGGGGCATTGTTCGGTCCAATTCCAAATCAGGCGCATTTTTCCAAAGACGGTAAGTCCCCTTTCCGATTCCAAATTAGGCGCGTCTTTCTAAAGACGGTAAGTCTCCTTTCCAATTCCAAATCAGGCACGTCTTTCCGAAGACGGTAAGTCCCCTTTCCATATTCTAATTAGGCGCGTCTTTTCGAAGACGGTAAGACCCCTTTCCAATTCCTTTTTCAATTCCTATTCCAATCCCTCTCTCTCGAAAGTTGATTCCTCGAGACGGTAAGTCTATCCTATCCGGCATGTTTTCTAAAGAAAGTCTCTTCGGAATGGTAAGTCCCTTTAAACCTGTCAACCGGGAGACCCCAAGTCCCCTAGATGGTAGAACGGTCCACCTTTGGCGCCTGCTAGCCCGCTAATGCAGAAATGTCCGTTTTGGCACACCTTTCGAGAAAGTTGACTTCTCAAGCGCTAAGTCCCTTTAGCAACTTCCCGAGATCAGGTAGTCTTAGGAATGACCACGAACCGTCAGAGTAGCGGAAGTACTCGTAAATATCGCAACCGTCAGAATAGCGAAAATACTCACAAGCAGGTCGATATAGGGAGTTGCCAACAAACCCCTGTATCACGAGACCACCATCAGAGTGGCAGAAACACTCAAAACCCAGGTCAATATCAGTGCCTACTAGTCCACTTCAGTGAAAAATGACCAAACTGCCCCTAAGGTCATTTTTCGGCACGTTTCTCGAGAACACACCTAAGTCCTCAGAATGGTAAGTCCACCATTCCAAGATTGTCTTAAAATAAATCTGGCATGATTAGGTGCCTTCTAGTCAGTTTCGGGCCAATTCCGAGACTTTTCCGGTCAAGATGACCATTTTGCCCCTAGGCATCCTAACGCTGCTAGGGCCATACCGGCTTTGGGTATCAAACTGGTAATCTCCCAAGAATGCTTCTTATAGTATTCCCGACCTTCCTTTATCTTTCCGGATCATTCCGAGTCACTTCCAGCAAACCCAGTACAAAATGACCGTTTTGCCCCTAGTGGGCTGGTCGCCTTTTCTAACCACACCGACTTTGGGTTTCAAGCCGATAGACTTTGGAACATTCTAAATAATGTTTCCAAATCTCAAGTCTTCTTCCGGGACATTCTGAGTCCGTCCCAACAGCTTTTCGGCCTGACTGACCGTTTTGCCCCTAATGACTCGATCAATCCGTTCGACAAATTTTGTCACCCTTTTTCAAGTCTACTACCTTCGAGACACTGTTTTAAGTGTTCTTGTCTTTTTCCGGCCTTTCGGGCCATTCTTGATCCCTTAAGTCCTTCTCGGACTTTCTAAAGTCACTTTTAGTGAAGCCAGGCTAAAAATTACATGGTAGTCACTAGTACAGGTGCCCAAATCTTCTCAAGATACGTTATTTGCCGACTTAATGAACTTTCCTAAGTTGTTGGTGCCACTAGTAGTGGTGCCAAGCCAAAAAATGGCCTGGCGCTACTCTTAGTGGCACAAAGAGGAAATTTGCCCTAGCGCCACTACAACAGGCGCCAGGTCATTCCCTTATCTATAAGTACAGAGCCTCCTCCAGCGTGAGAGAGGTCCGCAAAATCAGTCTAAAAACCCTACTTTTTGATATACAGAGCTTGTAGCCTTCTAAAACCCTAGTCTCCTTAGGTTTTCCAAACCCTAGCCTCCATACACAAATCCTAGCTTCCCATACACTCACATACACTTCTATACACTTATACACTAGCCTCCAAAGTCTCCTTTGAAAACTTGAAGTGTCGCAATCTGAAGCTTTGAAGATTGAAGACAAACTCTTGAAGATTGAAGTGAAGACCGAAGCAAGACAAGCAAAGCAAAACGCGCAAAGCTAAGCAAAATAAAGAAGACACAAGGTAGACTTCTTATTTATGTTTACACATCTTCCCCCCTCTCTTCTCTCTCCTAACCCACTTGGGTTTTCTTCTATTTTAATCCCCCATCTTCTTCCCCCCCTTCTTGCATGCTTGAAACAAGGGAATTCCCGGTCCATGTGTAGGATTAGGCTATTGGAGAGTCACCGTGTCGGGGGCTTTCTTTTAGTCTAACCGGAGACCACGTGGGTTTGGCCCCCTTGATTATATGGTGAAGCTTTTAACCTTGTATGTTCACAACCTCAATTTGCATTGTGCATATCATGATCTTGCATTCTTCCAAAGTTTGTTTTAAACTTGTTTTCAAAAGCTTGCATTAAACTTGTTTTCAAAAACTTACATCAAAATTTTCTTTTTCAAAACTTGTTTTCAAAACCACAATCCTAAGGTGATTCTAGCTTTTTCATGGCTAGGGTTACTTTAGGAAAGTGTTACATTTAAAGTGACTAATATGGTCTATATTTTCAAAACATAGTTGTTTTCAAAACCACTATCTTAAAGTGGTTCTAACCTTCTTATGGTTATAATCGCTTTAGGAAAGTGAGGTATTTTATATACTTTCTAAAAAAACTCTTCTAAAAAATCTCCTCCTAAAAATCTCTTTTCCAACATGCTTTCCATAAACTCTCTCCAATCTTCTTTCCAAAATTGTTTTCAAAAGCTCCCTCCAAAAATTGTTTTCAAAAACTCCTTTTCGAACTCCTTTCCAAAAAAGCTCTCTTCAAAATTCCTTTCCTAAAAACACTCCCTAGTTTTCCTTCTTAGAAAACTCTCTTCCCTAATGTAAGCACCCAATTTTTTCCCGCTCGGCAATCTCTGAGCTGACCAAGCTTACTTTCACACATCACATGCATATTTAGACTCTAAGCCAGCCTTTTTAACTTGAATTTAGTCCACCAGTCGCTATGGGCCCACTTGAAGCTAAATGACCGTATTGTCCATGGGCATTCGAATGTCCCGGGAACCACACCGGCTCTGGGTATCAAACCAGTAACCTTTTGAAATTACTTCTTATGGTATTCTCAACCTTCCTCTACCTTTTCGGATCATTCCGAGTCAGTTCCGGCTAACCCGGTACGAAATGACCATTTTGCCCCTGGTGGGCCGGTCTCCTTTTCTGACCACGTTGGCTTTGGGTATCAAACCGGTAACCTCTTGAGACTACTTTTTATAGTGTTCTCAACCTCCTTTTACCTTTTCAGATCATTCCGAGTCAGTTCCGGCCAACCCGGTACGAAATGACCATTTTGCCCCTGGTGGGCCGGTCTCCTTTTCCGACCACGCCGGCTTTGGGAATCAAACCGGCAACCTTTGGGAACATTCTAAATAATGTTTCCAGATCTTGAGTCCTCTTCCGGGACAGTCCGGGTTTGTCCCGGCAGTTTTCCGGTCGAGTTGACCGTTTTGCCCCTAAAGGCCCGGTCAGCCTTTCCAACACATCTTATCCTCACTTTTCAAGTCAAATACCTCCAGGACACTATTTTAAGTGTTCCTGCTCCTTTCTGGCCTGCCGGGTCATTCTCGGCTCCTTCAAATCATTCTCGGACTTTCCGGAGTCACTCCTAGTAAAGCCAGACAAAAGATTGCATGGTAGTCATTAGTACAGGTGCCCAAATCTAGTCAAAGATACGTTGCTTGCCGACCTTAAATATTTCCTAAATGGCTGGCGCCACTCCTAGTGGCGCTAGTGTAAAGTTTGGCCTGGCGGCACTGCAACAGGCACTGGTGTTGTCCAACCTTTATAAATACAGAGCCTCCTCCAGCGTTTAAAGGGTCCGCAAACTTAACCTAAAAATCATATAATTCGATATACAAAGCTCGGGCACCCCCTAAACCCTAGCTTCCCTAGGTTTTCCAAGCCCTAGCCACCATACACTAAACCCTAGCCTCCTATACACTCATACACACCCCCATACACTCATACACTAGCCTTCAACCCTCCTTGGAAGACTTGAGGAGCTGCAATCTAAAGTTTGAAGACAACTCTTGAAGATTGAAGACGAAGATCAAGACGAAGACTGAAGACCGAAGAAAGCAAGGCACGCAAAATAAAAAGATACAAGGTAGGTTCTCCATTTAAATTTCCGCACTTCCCCCTCTCTCTTCTCTCTCCAATCCACTTGGGTTTTCTCTATTTTAATCCCCCATCTCTTTCTCCCCCTTTCTTTGCATGCTTGAAACAAGGGGATTCCCGGTCTATGTGTAGGATTGGGCTATTGGAGAGTCACTGTGTCGGGGGCTTTCTTCTAGTCTAACCAGAGATCATGTGGGTCCGACCCCCTTAATTATGTGGTGAAGCCTTAGCCTTATATGTTCACGACCCCAAAATTGTATTGTGCATATTGTGATCTTACATCTTTTCAAAAATTGTTTTCAAAGTTGTTTTCAAAATCGTTTTCAAACTTGTTTTCAAAATTGCATCAAAATCTCTTTTTCAAAAACTTGTTTTCAAAACCACAATCCTAGGGTGATTTTAGCCTTTCCATGGCTAGGGTTACTTTAGGAAAGTGTTATATTTAAAGTGAGCAACATGGTCCATATTTTCAACCTTTGTTGTTTTCAAAATCACTTTCTTAAAGTGGTTCTAGCCTTCTTATGGTTAGAATCGCTTTAGGAAAGTGAGACGTTTTTATACTTTCCGAAAAGCTCTCTTTTCAAAAATCTCTTCCTAAAATCTCTTTTCCAACACGCTTTCTTAAAACTCTCCTTTCCAAAGTTGTTTTCAAAAACTCTTTCCAAAAATCTATTTTTCAAAACTCCCCTTTTCAACTCCTTTTCAAAACTCTCTCTCCTCAAAATTCACTTTCTAAAAACGCTCCCTAAAAATCTTTTTAAAAACTCTCTTCCCAAAATCTTTCTTTTCAAAAATCCCCTCTAGGATTTCCTTCCAAAAAAAACTTGTTTCCAAAAACACACTTTTCAAAAACTCCTCCCTAGGATTCCCTTCTAAAAATCTTCGTTTCCAAAAACTCTCTTTCCGAAATCTTCCCTCTAGAAATTCCTCTTTAGGATTTTCTTCCAAAATCTTCGTTTCAAAAAACGCGCTTTCCAAAAACTCTTTTCTTGGAGCCCAAGTCAAGCCCTAGAACTCACAATTAGGAAACCCTAATTTTCTGCCCAAAAACATGGTTTTCAAACTTTGCCCCAAACCTAAGTTTCCAAAACCTCTTGTTTTCACATCCAAACTATACATGTTTCCAAAACCTATTTTCTACACCCAAACTATAGTTTTGCAAATCTAGGGTTTCTAGAAACCTTTCTTTCCAAATCCTTACCAAATCAAATCTTCCCTTTAGAAAACCAAATCCAATCTCCCCGTTTAGGAAACTAGATCCAATCCTCCGTTTTTGGAAACAAAATCAAAACATCTTTTTTTAGAAACAAAATCCAATCCCTTGTTTTAGAAACCAAATCCAATCCCTTCCTAATCCAACTCTTTCCTAATTCAAATCCTTCCTAAACTTCCACTTTCTTAAATCTTAAATTTTCTAAAACTTTCAAATCTTTCCTTAAACATTAAGTTTCCAAATCTTTCCTAATCCAACCCTTTTCTAATTCTACCCTCTTTTCAAATCTTAACTTTCCAAATCCAAGTTTTCAAAACTTTCTTAAACTCAACCTTTCCTACTTTCAAGATTCTCTAAAACTCAAACTCTAAAACTTTCTAAATCTTAAACTTTCCAAATTCTAAACTTTTCAATTTTCAAAACTTCCCTATTTCAAAACTTTCCTAATTTGAAAACTTTCCTAATTTGAAAACCCTTCCTATTTCGAAAACTTTCTAAATTTGAAATTTTCTTAATTCAAAACTTTCCTAATGTTGAAACTTTCCAATTTCCAAACTTTCCTAAGTTTTAAACTTTCCTAATTTCAAAACTTTCCAAAAATGAAACTTTCCAAATTCGAAACTTTCCTAAATCGGACCTTTCCTAATTCAAACATTCCCTAAATCTAATTTTTTCTAAACCTTCCAAGTCGAGTGAAATCTTTCCTAAGTCTCTTCCCTAAGTCTAGGTTTCCTAGACCTTCGTCTTTTCAAAATAAGTCTAAATCTCTCTCTTCTAAGTTCGATCTTTTCAAATCAAAATTCAATCTTTTCAATTCCAAAATTCCAAATTCTAATTTGCAATCCTCCATTCAAAGTTCAATCTCTCAATCCTCCAATTCAATTTCCAATTCAACCTATTTTCCAAATCAACTCTTCTATTTATAATCGGACTATTGTCTGAACTACGACTGACCTGATTCCCCCAAAGGGATACGTAGGCAACCTTCATAGGTGCGGTCACAACACTTTTCAAACTTTCAATTCCGCCCTCATGGGTGCGGTCTCCATATTTTCAAATCCCAAATTCCAATCTATTTTCAAAATTTCAATTTCAAAATTTCTATTTTCAAATTTCTACTTTCAATTTTCAAACTTTTCAATTTCAATTCCATCTCTTCAAATCTATTTTCAAATCAAATCAATTTCAAATCAATCTCTTTCTAAATCTTTTTTTTTTTCCGTTCTCTTTCCTTGCACTTGCATATCATGCATCATGATAATTTATAAACATTATTTTTCAAAGAGAATAGGATTGAACAATAGTTAGTTAAAGACTCTCATAGGTGAATCTAGGGTAGATTGACATGTAGGTACTAAAAGGGCAGGGTAGGGTGATGGCTTAGTGCGTCTTCCCTGCACGTAACCAACCTTCGAACCTAGGATCACTGTTTTCAAAGACCAAAAGGAGTTATTTTTCAAAAAGGGCTAAATGTTTTCCAAAGGTTGTCAAACAACCTGTTTTTCTTAAAAACCCTCTCTTGAGGAGATATTTTCAAAACCTTTTTTCAAAAACCCTAAGTATAGTCTTCGGATTATTCTTAATTTTGAGGTGACCTAACTCACCTTAATCAAGTTAGGTGGCGACTCCAAATCTTTTTTTTCAAAAGCCCTTTATTCAATTCTATTTTCAATTCAAACCTAGTTGCACTTATTCTTCTAGGAGGGTGAGTTCTAACGAGAGAGTACAACATTTTTTCCGCTTGTGTGAGTATTTCTCAAGTGCGAAAAATCTAGGCGCGACACCTAAATCTCTTTCCTAAAAGCTTTTTCCAACAATCTCCTTCCAAAAATCTTTTCAAAAACTCTCTCTTTTCAAAATTCACTTTCTAGAAACTCCTCTCTAGGATTTCCTTCCAAAAATCTCCCTTTCTAAAAACTCACTTTCCAAAAACTCTTTCCTTAGATTCCAAGTTAAACCTTATAGCCAACGTTTAAGAAACTCTAATTTTCCTTCCCAAAAACATGATTTTCAACCTTGTCTTAAAACCTAGGTTTCCAAAACCTCTTTTTTTCTACATCAAAACTATATATATTTCCAAAACCTATTTTCTACATCAAAACTATAGTCTTTCCAAATCTAGAGTTTCTAAAACTTTACCTTTCAAATCCTTACCAAACCCAATCTCTCTTTTAGGAAACTAGATCCTATCCTCCGTTTTTGGAAATCAAATCAAAACATCTCTTTTTAGAAACAAAATTCAATCCTTTGTTTCAGCAAATAGGAATCTCAATCCTTCCAAACCCAAGTCTTTCCTAATTCAACTCCTTCCTAATCTAGTACTTTCCTAAACTTAAACTTTTGAATCTTTCCTTAAACTTTAAGCTTTCAAACCTTTCTTAATTCCATCCCTTTTCAAATTTTAACTTTCCAAATCTAAGCTTCCAAATCTTTCTTAAACTCAAAACCTTTCCTAATTTCAAGAATTTCTAAAACTCAAACTTTGAATCTTTCTAAAATTCTAAACTTCCCTAAACTTCCAATCTTTCCAAATCTAAAACTTTCTAAATTCGAAACTTTCTGAATTCTAAACTTTCCAATTTTCAAAACTTCCCTATTTCAAAACATTCCAAATTCAAAACTTTCCAATTTCAAAACTTTCTTAATCCAATACTTTCCTAAATTGAAACTTTTCTAAAACGAAACTTTCCAAAAATGACACTTTCTTATTTTAAAACTTTCCTAAATTGGACCTTTCCTAATTCGAACCCTTCCTAAATCCAATCTTTCTTTGATCTTCCACGTCCAACATTCGACTCAAGTCTTTCTTAATCTCGAGTTCTTTCTAAGTCCTATCTTCCTAGGTCTAGGGTCTCTATTCTTCCATTTCAAATTCCAATCTTCTATTCTAAATTCAAATCCAATCCAAATTCCAATTCAATTTCTTTTTCCAATCAAACCTTCTATTTTCTATCGGACTCTTGTTCGAACTACGACTGACCTGATTCCTCAAAAAGGATACGTAGGTAACCCTTGTGGGTGCCATCACAACCTTTTTCAAATCTCCAATTTCCTAATCTCTTCCGAGTTTCCAATTTAAAATTTCTATTTCCAAATCTCTATTTCCAATTTCTAAAACTTTCTAATCTATCTTTTTAAATCCCCTTTCTAAAATCAAATCAATTTTTTTTCAAATCTATTTTCTAACTCTCTTTTTCTATTGCACTTACATATCATGTATCATATCTTTTTAAACATTATTTTTCTAAAGTGGATAGGATTGAACATTTGTTAGTTGAAGACTCTCATAGGTGAATTTAGGGTATATAAACATGCAGGTACCGCAAGGGCGGGGTAGAGTGATGGCTTAGTGCGTCTTCTCTACATGTAACCAACCTCCGAACCTAGAATCACTGTTTTCAAATACTAATATGGAGTTTATTTTAAAAAAGGGGCTTAGTTATTTTCCAAAGGTTGTCAAACAACTTGTTTTCTTAAAAACCCTCTCTTGAGGAGATATTTTCAAAATCATTTTTTGAAAACTCTAAGTGTGATCCTCGGATTATGCTTAGTTTTTAGGTGACCTAACTCACCTTAACCAAGTTAGGTGGCGACTCCAAATGTTTTTCAAAAGCCCTTTATTCAAATCTATTTTCAATTCAAATCTAGTTGCACTCATTCTTCTAGGAGGATGAGTTCTAACGAGAGAGTACAATGTTTTTCCCGCTTGTGTGTGTATTCTCGAGTGCGAAAAATCTGGGCACGACAATGTCATTGTAAGGAAAAGATCTGGTTTACCGTACTTTTGTACCAAAGCCATTGCATCTTGATATCATTGATACATGTCTCATGAACTTTCAACAAATGATGATGGTAATATGGTTCTACGGCCGATATTACCTAAGCATAATTAGGTTACACACATATGGTAAGATGTTGTACAGGTAGTAAAACATGTATTGTTCAATTGTAAAATAAATAACTTACACCTCTATAATTTTCACCAGCGTATATGGAGTCTAGAAGACCTTGATAAAAGTCGGCTCGAGTATCATTTTGATGATAACGTAGCCATCGAAGTTTGTTTGATTCAATCTTGACGTAATTTTCCACTACATATTGTTGTAGGAGATGCCCCTCTTGAAGAAGAAGTGAATGATCATTGGGACGAATCTAGAATGGAAAAGCATATGTAGATTATTAAATTGAAGGTGAAATTATCTTTAGGAAATAAAAGTTATAATTTTAGATAGTATGTCTTTGTTGGCACCTGTAACATATATGAACAGAAGTCACAACATGTGACTTTTGTGCCATTCTTATTCCAACTATTTACATCCTATCCATAAGTACCATAGGGTAGTAATAAAGGATACTATAATGGATCATAGTACCCAGTGACATCTTGAATATTATGAAGATGAGCTCCAATTGATTCAATAATAATGTCTTTTCCTCCTATGTTTCTGACTTCTTCTCCACCAACTAAAATTGCAGCAACCTTAGAAGTAGTTGGAAGGTTATATGGTCACTGGTTATATGAGTGCGCCTTTATGATAAGCCTACACTCATATAGATCTTGACGATGAGCCAAATTGCGAAATGTGTGCACAAAAGGATTATAAGCATTCAAAATATATTGTAACTTTTCATTCAACTCTCTATGCAGGCCTTCAATTTCATAAATTTGATTCTCAGTCTTATAATCAGTGTCGTAGATATACAATTGCAAATATCTAGGTCTCTCGCTTGTGCTTGGTAGAAGAGTATTAATGCCACAGGACGTTGACGCTAGATTGTAATCAACATGTACTCCCATTGAAGTGAAGAATAAAACATGATTGTAACCATGGATATGGTTGTCAAAATTGTCGACCTTCCATTGTTTGATCAGAGAAAATGTTAATCATCTTAGCTGGAGCAGTAATCCGAGGCAAAGTAGTTTTTCCATTATTGCATCACATGTTAGATGTTTCATGATGGAACAACTTTGCCTCACAATGTGGGTATGTAGTTGTTTCCTGTAACTGCAATATTTGTAGCTATTCATTGTTATGATAATTCCTTACACAGTTGTGATATCTCCATTGTGGAAATGATTGAGTGTGTAAAACTACATTGATGTCACTCAAGTCATCGTGTTCTTGTTCAATGTTAGTGACATTTCCTATATAAACAGAATGATTGCATGTTAATGATTAATATGTTATATTTTTTTTAAGTTTAAGCATGATAGTTTTGCTTCTAAAGATGCTTGTGAATATTTTGGTTGTTTTTTTTCTTTTTGTAATTGCAAGTACTTTAACTTTGTGTCTCCTAACTAATATAGATTTATATTAAAAAGTATGTATATTCAATATATGAAAAGAAGAAAGAGGAAAAAAAATATAATCGTGTACCTACAACAAAGCCTGAGCTTGGGACTGCTCCTGTGGCACTTGAACCACCATGTTCATAAACTGAACCAATTGGTGCAAATCGAGATAAATGTGTTAAACTACTAGTTCTTGAGCTTGTATAAATGAAGTTAAATGGCTCTTAAAACAAATAAAATATCGCCAACCATAAATTAAAGAAACTTTGTATATATGGTGAAAACACTTTTGTGTTGTAAGAGTAGAACACAAATACATTACTCAAAATTTAAAGTTGACTCTGAAGGACCATGTGTACTTGAATTTCCATCAAAATTTGTACGTGTATGCACATTGCCTATATAAGGAGTAGCTTGAACATGCTGAGGTGAAGACCTTCTCAATCGATAATTTGTCTGCCTTTGTAAACACCCTATTTTTGCTAGCTCGGTAATTTCTGGTCTGACTGGACTCACATTCAAACCGACATAGATACATTCAAGTCTAAACCAGCTTTCTAGACTCAATCCAGTCAATCAATCGCTTCGCAGGGCTTACGGGGCCTAATAGAGGAAAAATGACCAAAATGCCCTTGTGGCATTGCTCGGTCTAATTCCAATTTGGCATGTCTTCCTAAGACCTTAAGTCCCTATTTCAACCTCGATTCTAGTTCTAGTTTCAGTCCAGACAAATCAAACTTAAACAAGCACGTTTTTTAAAAAAATTGATCCCTCAAGCGGTAAGTCCATCTAGTTTGGCATAATTTTTGAGAAAACTCCTTAGAACGAGAAGTCCCTTCAAACTTATCAACTGGGATGGAACCCAAGTTCTCGAGATGGTAGAATGGTTCACTTCTAGTGCCTGCTAGCCTGCCAGCCTGCCAATGTAGAATATCCATTATCTGGCACATTTTTCGAGAAAGTTGATCCCTCAGACGATAAGTCCATCTAGCAGCTTCCTGAGAACAGACAATCTTTGAAATGAATGCACACCGTCAGAGTGACGGAAACACTTACAAACATTGCAACCGTCAAAGTGGCAGAAACACTCGCAAATAGGTTGATATTAGAAATTGCCAACAAAACCCCTATATCACAGGACCGAACACGCCTCTTAGCCATGACACGTTTACCGAAGGATGGGATACCTTTGGAAACCAACTCGTCACACACCATCAGAGTGACGGAAATACTCAAAATCCAGGTCAACACCAGTGCCTGCTAGCCCACTTTGGTGAAAAATGACCAAACTGCCCCTTGGGGCTCTTTCGGTACACTTTTTGAAAAAGTACCTAAGTCCTCAAAGTGGTAAGTCCACCCTTCCAAGATTGTCCCAAAGATAATCTGGCATGTTTAAGTGCCTTCCAGTTGCTTCTGGATCAATTTTGAGACCATCCAGTCAAAATGACCATTTTGCCCCAAGCATCCGATCGCTTCCGAGAACCACACCGGCTCTAGGTATCAAAATGGTAACCTTCTAAGGATGCTTTTAATAGTATTCTCAACCTTCCAACACCTTTTCGGATCATTTTGAGTCTGTTCCGGTAAGATCGGTGTAAAATGACTATTTTGCCCCTAGTGGGCCGGTCGCCTTTTCCAACCATACTGACTCTAGGTATCAAATCGGTAACCCCTTGAAACACTCTCAATAGTGTTTCCAACCTTCAAGCCTTCTCATGGGTCACTCTGAGTCTATTCTGATGTTTTTCGGCTTAAATTGCCGTTTTGCCCTTGGTAGGCCGCTCAAAATTTTCAACTATTCTAGCATTGTTTCTCAAGCCAGTTACATCTAGAACACTCTTTCGAGGGTTCCTATGCATTCTCGGTCGAGTCTAGTTATTTAGAATCTTCTGGATCATTCCCAGACTTTTTAAAATCACTTCTAGTAGAGCCAAGCCAAAAATTGCATGGTAGTCATTAGGACAGGCGCCCAAATTTTTTGCCTTGCATCCTAAGGTTAAAAAAATACGTTTCTTGCCGTCTTAAAACTTTCTTAAGTGGCTAGCGCTACTCCTAGTGGCGCCAGTGAAAAGTTTGTCTTAGCGTCACTGTAACATGTGCTAAAGTTGTTTAAATTGCCTACAAATACAAACCCTCCCCCATACATAAAGGGGGTCCGCAAATTCAATCTAGAAACTCTGTCTCCCTGAAATCAGAGCTCGAAGCCTCTCCAAACCCTAATTCTCTCAAACCTCTTCAAGCCCTAGCCTCCATACACGCAAACCCTAGCCTCTACATTCCTTATACACTCAAACACAAGCCTCCAAATATCTATTGAAAAATCAAGTGCTGCAATTTCAAAGCTCTCAAGGTTCAAGTAAGGCAAAGCAAACAAAGCAATCAAAGTAAGAAGAATACGAGGTTAGTTTTCTATTTATTTTTATGTAATCCTCCCTCTCTCTTCTCCCTTCTAACCCACTTAGATTTTTTTCTATTTTAATTATCATCTTCTACCTCCTCTTCTTACATGCTTGAAACAAGAGACTTCTCGGTTCATGCCTAGGAAGGATTATTGAAGGTCATCGTGCTGGGGGCTTTCTTCTAGTTTAACTTTTGATGGTGTGGGTTCAGCCCCTTGATTATGTGGTGAAGCCTAGCCTTGTATGTTCATGACCCTATTGCATTGTGCATGTCATATTCATACATCCATTCAAAATTGCATTCAAAGTCGTTTTCAAACTTTCATCAAAGTTTTCTTTCAAAACTTGAATTCAAAATCTCATTTTTCAAATTTGTTTTTAAAATCACACTCCTACGATGATTCTAGCCATTCTATGGTTAAGGTTGTTTTATGAAAGTGTTATATTTAGTGCCACTATCAAGGTCCAAATTTGAGTTTAAGTCCTAAATTGTTTTTATCAAAACCACAATCTTAAGATGATTCTAGTCATTCCATGGTTAGGGTTGTTTTAAGAAGGTGTTATATTCAATGTGATCATTATGATCCATATTTCAAACCTTATTTTGTTTTCAAAATCACAATTCTAGAATGGTCCTAATCTTTTTATGGTTAGAATCGTTTTAGGAAAGTGAGATATTGAAGAGACTTGCAAAGGTCTATATTCAAACCTCTTTCCAAATTGTTTTGCAAATTTACTTTCTAAAAACTCTTTGTAAAGATCTACTTTTCAAAAACTCTTTGTCTTGGAGTCTAAGTCAAGCCCTAGAATCTATAGTTAGGAAACCTCAATTCCTTTATTAAAATCATGACTTCCTATTTTACATCAAATCATAGATTTTCAAAAACTCTTTTTCCACCAATCATAGATTTTCAAAACTCAACCTTTCCAATTCCATGTCAAATCAAATCTTCCAATTTAGGAAACTAAATCAATCTCCCAATTTAGGAAATCAAATCAAATCCTCAAATTTTGAAAACAAATTCAAATCATCTATTTTTGGAAATAAAAACCAATTTTCAATTTTAAGAAATAGAGATCAAATTTTTCCTAATTTCAAACTTTCAAATCTTTCATAATTTCAAACTTTCAAACATTTCCTAATTTTAAACTTTCAAACCTTTCCTAACTTCAAACTTTCAAATCTTTCTTAAATTCAAACTTCCAAATCTTTCCCAAGTTCAAATATTTCTAAATGCAAAAATTTTCAAATTCAAATATTTCCCAAAACCAACTCTTTCCTAATTTGAAAACTTTCCTAACATGAAAACTTTCCTAAAGTGAAACTTTCTTAACTTGGCATTTTCTTAAAATGAAACTTTCCTATTTTGAAACTTCCTAATTCAAAATTTTCCAAAATCCAATCTTTCCTAAACCTTGACTTCTAAATTCTTTCAAATCAAATAATCAAGTCAAATATTTACAAGTCTTTTCAAGTTAAGTGTTTCTAAATCAAATTAAATCCTTTCGAAATCTTTCTTAAATCTGACTTTTCTAATTCGAAACTTTTTAAAATCAAACTTTTCAAATCTAAATCAAATCTTTCAAATTCAATTGCTTGCTTCAACCCTAGGTTACCTAAACCCTAGGAGGTCTAAGCCCTAGTCCAACGCTAATATTAAGTTAGGAAACTTTAACTCTTTTCTAAACCAAGATGATTTCAAACTTCAATCTAAGTCAAGATGTTTTCAAAGCTCAACTCAATTTTTTCAAATCAATTCCAAGTTCGAATTCAAATCAAAGTTCAATTTCCAATCTTCCAATCAAAATTCCAAATCAAACATTTTCAAGTCAAACTTTTCAAGTGTCTATTTTCAATTGGAGCCCGAGTCCAAACTACGACTGACCTGATTCCCAACAAAGGGATATGTAAGTAACTCTCATAGGTGTGGTCATAATATTTTTCAAGTTTTCAAATTTTACAATCTTTTTCAAATTTCTAATTCCATAGCCTTTTTCAAGTATCTAATTCCTATAACCTTTTTCAAGCTTCAAATCTTTCCTTCAAATATATTTTCAAAATCAAATCTTTTTATTGCACTTGCATACCATGCATCATATCAAACCTCTTTCTAAAGTTCTTTTCAAAGTGGATATAATTGGACCTTTTATAATCAAAGATTCTAAATGAGTGAAGCTAGGGTGAATAGACACGTAGATATTGCAAGGGCGGGATAAAGTGATAGCCTAGTGTATGTTCCCCATATGTAACCAACCTTCGAATCTAGAATCACTATTTTCAAAGACCAAACACCGAGTTATTTTCAAAAAGGGCTTAAATCTTTCCAAAGGTTGTCAAACAACCTTTTTTTCTCCAAAAATCCCTCTCTTGAGAAAGTTTTCAAAATCTTTTCAAAAACTCTAAGTTTAATCTTCGGATTGCACTTTGTTTTTGGTGACTTAACTCACCTTAACCAACTTAGGTGGCGATTCCAAAATTTTTTTTTTCTTTCAAAAACCTTTAATTAAATCAATTTCCAATTCAAACCTAGTCGCACTTGTTCTTCTATAAGGATGAGTTCTAACGAGATAGTATCATATTTTTCTCACTTGTGTGTTTTCTCGAGTGCGAAAAATCGGGGTGCGACAGCCTTCTAGCTAGTTGAGCTTCTCGTTGGTCGGAAGCCATTGCAGCTCTCCTTTGCCTTTACCTTTCACGACAGTTTTCAGTTCGTTGGTCCATGTCTTGAATACTCATATCACGACGCTCTTGATTTTGACTTTGACTTTGACTTTGACTTTCAGACCTCCTTTGTTGCTGTGTAACTCAACGCCTTTCACGTCTTTCCACAACTTGTGTAGGACTCATATTCCTAAGCCTGATTTGCTCTTAGTCTTTGTCCCTCAATCTCATCTCTGAGCTTATGTGTTGCCTTCTTCATTGTTGATGAATGTAATTTTGTTCCCTAATATCCGTTGATGGTTGTCCTCTTTCATTTCTATATGTGGCATCCAAAGATTGTAACATGTTTGTGTCATTGGACTGCGATGAATCTTGCATGATTTTATGTTACTCAGAAGCACAATTACCTACACAGACAATCTAAGTAATGTGTAAAAGTGCTAATTTATTATATGACTTTGTGCAAATAGTTGAAATAGCAAATAAAGGAATACACGCTTGAAAATAATGAAATGATTTTGTATTTTTGTATATGTATAGATGTATTTAGCCCGGTTTTTAGGTCCACCAAGTCCTTTCGACTCGGCAAAACACAGAACTCTGTCATTAGAACTCATCCTCCTAGAAGGACGAGTGCGACTAGGTTTAAACTTGAAATTGGCTTGGCTAAGAGCTTTTTAGAAAAATAGAAGTTGCCACCTAACTTGATTAAGGTGAGTTAGGTCACCTAAAACTAAGTATTAATCCGAAGATTAAACTTAGGGTTTTTAAAAAAGGTTTCTTTTATAAAAAAAACTCTCTCTCGAGAGGGTTTTTAATAAAATAGGTTGTTTGACAACCTTTAGAAAGTTTTAAGCCCTTTTTGAAAATAACTCCATTTTGGTCATTCGAAAATAAAAATCTATAGTCTAGGGGTTAGTTATGTGTAGGAAAGATATCTTAAAATCATCACCCTACTCCATCCTTTCGGTACTTACATGTCTAATCACCCTTTGTTTACTCACTAGAATAACCGGTTACCATTATCCACTTAATATCCACTTTAGAATTTTGAAAACGGGTTTAGTCATCACCTTTCGGATGAATGATGCATGATGCGAATTTTGGAGGAAGTTTGAAAATATGAGAGTTTTGAAGGGGTTTGAGATAGAAACTTTGAATTGGTAGAAATTTTTAAGAAGACGATTGTGGTTGAAATAGAAGTTATGACCGCACCATTTTAGGTTGTCTCTGTATCTCATTTGGAGAGAATCAGGTCATTCGTAGTTCGGGCAAGAGCCCGATGAAAATAGGCAGGTTTGGGCCTTTGGAAAGTTTGAAGACACTTTGTAGTCTTTGGAAGAAGTTTGAAGACAGTTTGAGGTCTTTGGAAAGTTTGAAGACACTTTGTGGTCTTTGGAAAGAGAGAACTTGAGAGTTTTGATTTGAAATCGGATAATGGAGTGTTTTGAAATGGAACTTTGAATCTTTCGAAAGGGGTTTTTGAAGTATTTTGAAATGTTTCTAGAACAACTCAAGGGAGTTTTGGAAATGCTTTAAGATAACTCAAGAGAGTTTTTGAAAATATCTTGAAGTCTTGTTTGGAAAACCTTGGAAGTATGATTTTGGAGTATTTTAGTATATTGATCTTTGAAAAGTTTTCGAAAGTGGTTTTTGAAAACACCTAGGACTTTGGAACTCTAATATGGACAACTTTGGAGGTTATTTTTGATATATCACCTTCCTTTAGAATCCCTAACCATAAAGGGGTAAGAACACCTTAGGGTCGTGAGTTCTTGAAAAAATTTTTGAAAATAATTTAAAGAGAATGTAGGAGTGTTTGAAAGGGTTATGGAGTTGGTTTTGAAATCTCAAGAGAGTAGGATATTTTTGAAAAATGGAGTATAGAAAGATGATTTAAAAAGGGGTCCATGAGTTGGAACCTTGAATCATACTACCCTAGATTAGGTTGGTCTAAGGTTAGGGGTGACCTAAGGTTGACTAACTTGGGTTAGGTTAACCTATGGTTATGGTGACCTAGGGTTAATCAACTAGGGTTTGGTTAACATAGGGTTAAGGTGACCTAGGGCTAAGGGTCAAGTTAACCTAGGGTTGGATAACTAGGGTCAAGATAATCTAAGGTTGGATGGTGGTTTTGAAAGGTGGTTTTATGCACTTTTGGAAAGAGTTTTGAAAAACAAATCATGTTATGCAAAGGACTTTGGTAGACAACCCTTTTGACGATCATTTCCATGAAAATTTGACTCTAGCCAAGAATATGGTTTATATGGTTGGTGCTTGAAAACCATTCCAAAGAATGTTTTCTTAGGGCCATTATAACCTTCATCTCGACAAGAGTGGGGATTTCAAGAATTAACATAATGATGAAAACTTTTGAAAAACCATTTTTAATTCAAAGTTAGAGAGAATGAATATTTGAAAACCATTTTTGAGAAAAAGATTTTGAAAATCATTTTCCAAAGGGAACCGTTCTAATAAGTTAAGGTTCCTATGACCAATATAAAAGGGAGACCACTCAAGAGAGGGTTTTATGGGGCCATTTCAACCACTAAGCTTGAGAGAATAGTAACATTAGAAATCGAAGAGTTTGAAAATCACTTTTGTGTAAGAATAAAAAGAGAAGGGAGCCATTCTAACAATTTAGGGCTCCTATGGCCAATATAAAAGGGAGACCACTCAAGAGAGGGTTCCAGGGGGCCACTCCAACCACTAAACTTGAGAGAATAGAAACCTTGGGAATTAGAGAGTTTGAAAACCATTTTTATGCAAGTTGGAATGCAATGATGCAAAAATAGGAGTTAGGGGTTAATGGGAATATTTTCTAAGACATAATTTCCTAGAACCTTATTCTAAGCTTCAAAGGACCAACTCTTAGAACCATTTTGAAAGGAATATTGAGCTTGAAAATGACATGAAAATAAGAATAATGTAAGTTTTGTAAAACATGATTATGAACATGAAAATGAAGCCAAGCACCCAAGACATGAACAAGATAGTAATATGCAAGGGGGTCATGAATACATACAAGGCTTTAGGCTACACCACATAATCAAGGAGCTCCAAGGCCATATCATCTTAAGGTAGGCTAGTGAGAGATCCTCCTACACGGTGGCTCTCACTAACTTTCGCCTAGGCATGAACTAGGACCCCTCTTGCTTCAAGCATGCAAAAAAGAGGGGTAGAAGATGGGGATTAAAATAAATAATAACCTAAGTAGGCTAGGAGGGAGAAGAGAGGAGTGGGGGAAGACAATAATATAAAAGAAATACCACCTTTTGTCTTCAATACACTCATAATCTTCTGTGGATGTCTTGACTTGAGTTTAGAGGACTTTAGGTGTGCTTGAGGGGCTGAAAGGAGGAGTTCTATGATGTATAGGGCTATGTAGGTGAAGTGTATGGGTTAGGGAGAGGTGGAATCTAGTCTAAGTGTTGGAGGTGTGAGATATATATATATATAGGAATTTGAGGTTCTGGAGCAGTTTTTACAAAGCTTCACTATCAATTTTGAATTTGGAATATGCAAAGGGGGAGGCCTGGCATATGTGCTACATGCGCCAGTATTGTTCCATTGCCTGAATGCCATGTGGCAGCCATTATACGGGCTAAATCTTGACGGTTGATCAAATTTTGGTCATTTTGATCAAAATCTGGGCGCATGTAGCACCGCCACCGGGAGTGCTCGTCTAAACTTTGCCTCGATAATTGAGCCAACCGGAAAGGTTTCGGAGGAATTGGTTGCATCTACAGTGTTCTCCTAGGGTTTCTTGTGAATTTTCATGTTTTTAAAAAGTTTGAACAATGTTCAGAAGTGTGAGATATCGTCTCGAAAAATGTGCATAAAATTGCATCTCTGCAGAGGTTTGTGATATGCTCTACGGGGTTTGAAAGTAGCTGTTTTTGTGTCGCATGATCGAGGTCTTCGGGAAGCGATCTCTCCGATTGAACTATACCGATAAAAAGTACTCTGGAAATACTTTTGAGAATTCCATAATTTACGCATTTCTCAAGTTGTTTGATAGTGCATTATAATCAGGGAATTAGGAGAAAAGTCAATCTGGGCGGAGCGTTTATGAGACGCTCTAGGGGTTGCTAAAAGTTACAGTTTTTGAGCCACGCGATGAGGGACTTTGGGGAGTGATCTATTCGATCGAGCCGTATCGATGGAAAGACCTATGGACGAGCTTTCGGGAATTCCTTGGTTTACCCATTTCTCAAGTCATTTGACGGTATGTTATAACTAGGGAATCGGGAGAAAATGCAATTTTAGCGGAGCGTCTGCGAGATGCTTCAGGGAACTTTTATCGAGTCGGGGTGTTTAGTGTCGTAAGGTCCCTCCTTAGGTTAAGCAGGGGTGTATGACAAGACCCGCCATTCAAAATTCTAGGACCGATGTTGCTGCTTCGGGGCGTGTTCGGGTTGTTAGGGGCAAAATGGTCATTTTGACTGGGTTTGGTTGAAAATGATCAGGAATGGATCGGAGTGTCATGTTAAGCATGCCGGCTCATTCAAGAATGATCTCGGGAGAGTCTTTCACTGTTCGGTGGTATTTGTGCGGTGCTGGGGCGTTTAGGGGCAAAACAGTCATTTTGGCCGGAGTTAGCCGTAATGGGACCGAAATTGGACCTAATGGCGTGCGGAGTACGCCTAAGTGCTTAGTAGCATTTTGGAAGGGTGCACTTACCATTTTGAGGGATTTCGAACTTTTTCAAAACGTGTCTGGAGGCCGAAGGCACAGGTTTGGTCATTTTCACCGAGTCGGGCTAGCAGGCGCTGGTGTTGACCTAGGTGTTGGTTCCCGAGGCCACCCGGCCTTAGAAAATTACTTGTGCGGTGTTTGTCCCTAAGACCGCCCGGTCTTAGAGAGCTACCTATAGGGTGGTGTTGGTATCCGAGAACGCCTGGTCTTGGAGAACTACTGAATGACGGACATTCTACGTTGGCGGGCTAGCAAGCGCCAGAAGTGAACCGTTTGGAATTTGATAGGGTGTTAGCCCCCGAGATCGCCCAATCTCAAGAAGCTACCTGGATAGCATTGGTTTCTGAGATTGCCCAGTCCCAGAAAGCTGTCTAGAATGTCTAGGGACATGATGGTGTTTATGGCTTCAGTGGGACCTTATGGGTCCAGAAAGTGACTAGTTGACTGGATTGGAGTTTGAAAGACCTGTCTTGGGCTTGCATGAATTGTGATGTTTGAAAATTGGATTCGGACGGGCCGGAGATTGCCGAGTGGGCAAAAATTGGGTGCTTATAAATGTTTCAAACCTCAAGTATATGGATTAGTTGGGTGAGCTGCGAGCGTTAACACTATTAGAAGACCCAATCTGCTTTTTTCCTTCAAGAACAATTTTGTATCAATGGTGGGAAGAAGCCTATAGAAAAAATTTCATGTGTCAAAGAACATTAGGCAATTAGAATTCTAGCAAAGTTTTATAAGCTAACAAATTTAAGTTCAAACACATTTTAAAAAAAATTCCCAACCTAGTGATTTTGATGTCATATTTAGAACAGAAAAGCCCATACCACATATTAAATATGAATAACATTTGTAAAAATTATAAGAACAGTATAAAGTTTAAAAGGCATGCCAATAGGAATTTTGACAGTAACATAAGATAAAAAATGATTAGTAATAATAAGACCTAGTACTTTCTATGGGATGGGTAATTCTTCATTGTTTTGGTATTAAAGTTGTATTTGATTCCACTAGTTTTGGCCACAACACATGCACATCTTCGCATGGCCAAGACTTGTCATCATAAAGAAAGAGCAGGTGGAGGGGTGAGCATGGACAATGCAGCCTAAAATCATTCAATCCAAAATTAAATGGAATTAATGAATGGGACTGTTTATGTACATATCATGCAATGGTGGAAAAAATCACCTAATAAGAAAGAATGTTAAAAAAAAAAATCAAATCCTACTAATCAAATATAACAACCATGCACACGTACGTCGAAAACTATGGAGACTATCTAATTTTCATGTTTTCAAATCACGTTATACATGCAGACAAAGATTTTATATTAGTTTATTTTTGAAGAAGGCCTCAAGAAAACGTACATGACTGTTAGTGGATTGTACATGAATGTCACGCCCTAATTTTTCGCACTCGAGAAAACACGCAAGTGAGAAAAATACAGTGCTATTTCGTTAGAACTTATCTGTTGACTCAAGGTTGATCCCCATGTTGATTTTAATGATAACTAAACCTTGTGTTATTTTACTAATGCATTTGCTTCGTATGCAGATTAATAAAGGTCATAATTTAGACTTAGAAGTTTGACTTTAAGTCTAATACGTGTCAAAGTGAATGCACAATAAGCTAAGATTAAACAATGCACTCTAAGAGTCATGCAATGTACCAAAACAAAACATTGACACCTATTCCAACTTCAAACAAATGATTTGCATTCGAAGAGATTAAATGTGTTCAAATAAAGATTTCATCAAGTATGCATAGACTTAATAAAGTTGACTTGAATTCGAAGAGATTGAAGGTGCTCAAAAGAAGACTTCATCAAAGTGTGCA
The DNA here is from genome assembly GCA_033060915.1 of Euryodendron excelsum. Lineage (NCBI taxonomy): Eukaryota > Viridiplantae > Streptophyta > Magnoliopsida > Ericales > Pentaphylacaceae > Euryodendron > Euryodendron excelsum. The sequence continues at coordinate 13,548,133 of CM065391.1, forward strand.
AAGATCAATTGAAGATGATGTGATTGAGAAGAGATTGAAGATATTTGAGAAGAGAATGCATCGTAATTGCATAATCTCTACAAAGAATCCAAGTGAAGACTTTATCTGGGATGTAAAGACTCAATGAAGATGATATGTACTCATATAAAATGAAGGTGTTCAAGAATAGAGTTCATCAAGCTTATAGAAGTTTCATAGAACCAGGTGTCGACACCTGGGAGATAACGACTAGTTTTTCTAACATTATAATGGACTAGACTTGCATTAAATGAGTCCCAACAACCTCCACCGGACGAAATCAATACAACGGTTTATATACAAGTTTTGAACTGCATTTATATGCAAGAAATACAAGAAACACATGTACCACTGACTGATCAAACTGAAAAATCTGAATATTCTTCTTGTCTTCATTGAGTGAGCTTTTATGTTCTATCGACTCTTGATAAAGAGTTTGTAATTTGTTTGTACGACTTCATACACCTGTAAGTGAGTGTTTGAGAGTTCTCTTGTAGAAGAAAAACTCTTGTAAGTTTGAGTGGATTTTGGACAAAATCACTTGGTAGTTGGAAGAACTTGAGAAGAAGTTCTTGTATAAAAGTGAGCTGAGCACTTGGTAAATCAGCATCCATTTTGTAATTGAAGATTGCATAGTGGAGGAAGACTTTAAGGGGATCTTGAGGTGAGGACGTAGACCACGAATTGTGGTTGAACCCCGGTAATTCTTGGTGTGTTTTCTATTGCTCTGTTTTTCATTTCTCTTTTGATTACATTACATTATATATAGATTGATCACTGTTATATTGATTAGGTTAATTTTAATTAATCTTTATTACCATTAATTTTTAAAAAACCCAATTCATCCCCCCTCTTGGGTTGCCATTTGGGCCAACAATTGGTATCAGAACTTGTATTCATGTTTTAGGCTTAACATTGTAAGAATAGATCCATGGCAACCAATTTTGGAAGCTCTCTCGGTGAGTATCAATCCACAAACATACCACCTATGTTCAATGACACTAATTACAACTATTGAAATAATAGAATGAGAATCTATATTCAATCGGTAGATTTTGAATTATGGAGACTCATAGTAAATGAACCCAAAACTCCTATGATTAGAGTAGAAAGAATAGATGTCCTTAAACTTGAATCTGAATGGGATGAAAATGATCTAAAAATGCTACAATCTAATGCCAAAGCCATGAATATTCTATATTATGCACTTGATCCCAATGAATTCAATCGTATCTCCACTTGTGAATCAGATAAAGAAATATGGGATAGACTAGAGGTTACACATGAAGGTACCGATCAAGTTAAAGAGTCTAAAATCAATATTTTGGTGCATAGTTACGAATTGTTTAAGATAAAACCTGATGAGTTTATCATCGAAATGTTTACAAGGTTCACCGATATTATTAATGGCTTAATCTCTTGGAAAGGTGTATCGTAACAATGAGTAGGTGAAGAAGATTCTAAGGTCTTTGCCAAAAGCTTGGGAAGCTAAAGTCACAGCAATTCAGAAGCAAGGATCTCAACACCCTGCCTCTTGAAGAACTCTTGGGCTCTCTAATGATTTATGAGCTTACTCAAAAGCAACATGTCTAAAAGAATGAAGAAAAGAAGAAAAGGATAATTGCATTCAAATCCACCAGTCAAGATGGTGAATCAACAAGTGATGAGAATGAAGATGAAATTGCTCTCATCACTCGAAAATTCAGAAGATTCATGAATAAGAAATTGAAAAGTGGAAAGAAGCATGAAGCCAAAGGAGAACCTAGTAAAGGATCCAATATTATATACTATGAATGCAAGAAGCCTGGCCATATAAAGGCAGAGTGTCCTCTGCTCAGAAAGAGAGGAAAGAAATATCAAGGGAAGAAGACCATTGTAGCCATGACATGGAGTGATGATGAAGAATCAAGCTATGAAGAAGAAGTCGAACCTCAAGAAGTGGCTAACCTCTGTCTCATGGCTCATAATGACGATAGTGAGGTATCAGACTTTTCCTAATTTATTTTCAATGAATTGCAAGATGCATTTGATGATCTACTTTATGAATTCAGAAAAATGGGAATAAAAAATAGACTTCTTAAAGAGATGATCTCTACTCTTATTAAGGAAAATAAAAATTTACAAAAAGAAAATAAAGTTTTGAAAAATGAAGTTTGTGCCTTCAATGATAAGATTAAGAAAAACTCTTTTAAAAAAGATTCTTTAAAAGAAAACCAAATTTTACTTGACAAGGTTAAAATCTTGGAAACAACTCTTTTTATATTTGCAAATGGAAAAGAAAAACTGGATGCAATTTTGAAAAAACAAAAATGTTCACTAGATAATGCTGGTCTTGGCTTTAATCCTTTTAAAAGAAATTTTTTTTCAAAAGGCAGATTTAGTGCTTTAACTGGAAAATCACAAATCTCATGTTTTTATTGTCATAAACTAGGACATATTGCTAATAGATGCTATGCTTTACAAAAGTCTATTGTTCCTAGCAATGTATGGGTCCTTAGAAGACCATTGAGGACTAACCCCCAAGGACCCAAGATGGTTTGGGTACCTAAGGTCAAATAAATTCCTTTTGTAGGTTTGTCTTCAAGCAAAATCCAAGAAAGATCATTGATACTTGGATAGTGGTTGCTCAAAGCATATGATGGGAGATGAAGTTTTATTCACATCTCTCTCACCACAAGATGGAGGTTTTGTCACATCTGGTGACAATAGCAGAGGAAAGATCATCGGTATAGGTAGTGTTGGTAAGAATTCCTCTACCTTTATCGAAATGTATTGCTCGTTAAAGGTCTCAAACACAATCTTTTGAGCATTAGTCAACTTTGTTATAAAGGATGCAAGGTTGTATTTGAATCCTCTAAATGTAATGTAATTGACATTAATGGTAACAAGACAATCCTCACTAGGCATAGACAAGACAATATTTATATTTTCGATCTTAATGATTTATCTTCTTGTAAAGTAGAATGCCTTGCCGCTATGAATAGTGATGAAAGTTGGTTGTGGCATAGAAGACTTGATCACATTAGTATGAGCATACTTTCAAAGGTTTTTAAAAATGATTTGGTCAAAGGTCTTCCAAAAATAAAATTTGACAAAGATAGAGTTTATGATGCTTGTCAATTAGGTAAGCAAATTCGAATCTCTGTCAAATCTATAAATGTGCTCACTACCTCTAGGCCACTACAACTATTGCATATGGACTTATTTGGACTAACTATGACTTTAAGTCTTGGTGGGAAACAACATGCACTTGTTATTGTTGATGACTATTCTAGATTTACATGGACATTCTTCTTAGCCCACAAGGATGAGACAATTACAAAATTTTGTAGAAAAGTTCAAAATGAAAAAGAATTTTCAATCACTTCTATTAGGATTGATCATGGAGGGGAATTCGATTGCAAACCCTTTGAAATGTTTTGTGATGAAAATGATTTTGATTACAACTTTTCAGCTACTAGAACACCTTAAAAAAATGGGGTTATTGAGAGGAAAAATAGAGTTTTGGAAGAAATGGGTAGAACCATGCTTTGTGAAAATGGTTTACCAAAATATTTTTGGCCTAAAGCTATTAACACAGCTTTTTATATTTTGAATCGAATTTTATTTAGAAAATTTTTGAACAAAACCCCCTATGAACTTTGGAAAGATAAGAAATCAAATGTCTCATAGTTTAAAGCTTTTGGATGCAAATGCTTTGTATTGAATAACAATAAAGACAACCTCAGCAAGTTTGATGCAAAATCTGACGAGAGTGTATTTCTTGGATATTCAACACATAGTAAGACTTATAGAATCTTTAATAAGAGGACTTTAGTGGTTGAAGAATCTGTCTATGTCACTTTTGATGAATATAACTCTTTTTAAATAAATGTTGTAAGTGATGATGTAGATGAGCTAGAGCCAGACATGGAAAAGATGGACATTCAACCAAGCTTAAATGAAGAACCTCAAAAAGAAAGAGAAACACAAGAAGTTCCTACACGCCAACAAGAAATTAATGAAAATCTATCTAAGGAATGGAAATTTGTGCATAACCATCCTACGGAACAAATCCTAAGTGATCCTTCACAAGGAGTAAGAACTCGATTATCTATAAAAAAATATATGTAATCATCTTGCATTTTTATCACAAATAAAGCCTAAATGTTTTGATGATGCTGAAAATGATGAGTTTTGGATTAATGCAATGCAAGAAGAATTGAACCAATTTGAAAGAAATGAGGTATGACACATTGTTCCTAGACTTATTGATCATCTAGTTATTGGAACTAAATGGGTCTTTAGAAATAAAATGAATGAGTCCAGAGTTATTGTGAGGAACAAGGCAAGACTTGTTGCTCAAGGTTATAGCCAAGAAGAAGGTATTAATTTTGATGAAACATATGGTCCGGTAGCTAGATTAGAAGCCATTAGATTGTTACTTGCATTTGCTTGCTTTAAAGATATCAAATGGATATTAGAAGTGCAATCCTAAATGTCCTGCCCAGATTTTTCGCACTCGAGGAATACACACATAAGTAAAAAAAATACTGTACTCTCTCGTTAAAACTCATCTTCCTAAAAGAATGAGTGCGACTAGGTTTGAATCAAAAATTGATTTGAATAAAGAGCTTTTGAAAAATATTTGGAGTCGTCACCTAACTTGATTAAGGTGAGTTAGGTCACCTAAAAACTAAGCACAATCCGAAGACTATACTTAGGGTTTTTAAAAATGATTTTGAAAATACCTCTATTTGGTCTTTTGAAAACAGTGATCTAGGTTCGGAGGTTGGTTATGTGTAGGGAAGACGCACTAAGCCATCATCCTACCCTGCCTACCTACGTGTCTATTCACCCTAGATTCACCCATTAGAGTCTTCGATTAACAAATGTCCAAAACTATCCACTTTAGAAAAGAATATTTAAAAGAATGATGCATGATATGCAAGAAAAGAAAAGAGTTTAACTTTAAAAATAAACTTGGAAAAGAAATTTATGATTTGAAAAGACTTGATTTGAAATTAGATCTGAAAAGAAGATTTGAATTTTGAAAGAAAATTTTTAGAAATTGAAGATAGGGATTTAAAAATAGATTTCTAGAATTAGAAATTTGAAATAGATTATGGAATTGAAAACTTAAAGAAGATTGTGGAATTGGAGATTTGAAAAAAGTTATGACTGCACCCGTGAGGGTTACCTACGTATCCTTTTTGAGTAATCAAGTCAGTTGTCGTTCGGACAAGAATCCAATAGAAAATAGAAGGTTTTGATTTGAAAAAAGAGATTTGATTTGGAACTCAGAATAGAAGATTTGAAACCAGGATTGAACTTAGACCTAGAATTGAACTTGAAAGAAGATTTGACCCTTGGAAGAGAACTTGGACTAGATTTGGAAAGATAGAGTTTTGGGAAACCTAGAATTAGGAAAGATAGGATTTAGGAAAGACTTAAGGTTTAAGAAAGATTTGACTCGAACGTTGGACTTGGAAGATTAGGGAAGTTGAATTTAGGAAAGGTTCGAATTAGAAAATATTCAAAATAGGAAAGTTCCATTTTAGGAAAGTTTCATTTTAGGCAAGTTTTGAATTAGAAAAGTTTTGAGATTGGAATGTTTTGAAATAGGAAAGTTTAAAAATTGGAAAGTTTCCTTTTTAAGAAAGAGTTGGTTTTTGAAAGAGTTTGAATTAGGAAAAGTTTAGAATAGGAAATGTTTCGAAATTGGAAAGTTTAGAGTTTTAGAAAGTTTTAATTTAAGAAAGTTTCGAATTTAAAAAATTTAGAATTTCAGAAAGATTCAAAGTTTGAGTTTAAGAAATACTTGAAATTAAGAAAGGTTTAAGTTTAAGAAAGATTTCAAGATTTAGATTTGGAAAGTTGAAATTTGAAAAAGTATGAAATTAGGAAAGGTTGGAATTAGGAAAGATTAAAAAGCTTAAAGTTTGAAGAAAGATTTAAAAGTTTAAGTTTTGGAAACCTAAGGTTTAGGAAGGTATGAGATTAGGAAGGATTGGACTAGGAAAGATTGGGATTCCTATTTCTTAAGGCAAAAAACATTGGATTTCGTTTCTAAAAAGAGATGATATGATTTTGTTTCTAAAAACGGAGAATTGGATCTAATTTCCTAAATGGGAGATTGGATTTGGTTTCCTAAAGGGAAGATTGGATTTGATATGGAATTAGAAAAATGAAGTTTTGGAGAACCTAGATTTTAAGGTAGAACATAGGTTTTAGAAATATATGATTTTGATGTAGAAAGTGGGATTTGGAACCTAAAGTTTAAGGCAAGATTAAAAATTATGTTTTAGGAAAGAAAATTAGGGTTTCCTAATCATTGGCTCTAGGGTTTAACTTGGACTCTAAGAAAAGAGATTTTTGAAAGTAAAGATTTTGGAAAGGAGAGTTTTTGAAAAGGGATTTTGGAAAGAGTTTTTGGGAAGGAAACTTAGGGAGCGTTTTTAGAAAGTGAATTATGAAGAGAGTATTTTGGAAAGGAGTTTAAAAAGAAGTTTTGGAAAATAGATTTTCTGAAAAGGTTTTTTAGAAAGCAATTTTGGAAAGGAGATTGGAGAGAGTTTTTAGAAAATATATTGGAGAGGAGATTTTAGAAAGTAGATTGAAAAGAGATTTTGAGGAAGATTCAAAAAGAGGTTTTGGAAAGTAAGTTTAAAAAAGAGATTTTGGAGAGGGATTTGAATATGGACTTTTACAAGTCTTTAAAAATATCTCACTTTCCTAAAACGATTCTAACCACAAGAAGATTAGAACCATTCTAAGATTGTGGTTTGAAAACAACAATAATTTTGAAAATATGGACCATAAAAGTCACTTTAAATGTAACACTTTCCTAAAGTAACCCTAACTATGGAAATGCTAGAATCACCTTAAGATTGTAATTTTGAAAATAAGCTTTGAAGAAGAAGATTTAATGCAAGTTTTAAAAACGATTTTAATGCAAGTTTTGAAAACAAGTTTGAAAATGAATTTTGGAGAGATGCAAGATCATGATATGCACAATGCAAATTGGGGTCGTGAACATACAAGGTTAAAGGCTTTACCATATAATCAAAGGGGCCGAACCCACGTGGTCTCCGGTTAGACTAAGAGAAAGTCCCCGACACGGTGACTTCCAATAGCCTAATCTTACACATGAATCGGGGAGTCCCTTGTTTCGAGTATGCAAGAAAAGGGGGGGGGGGGGGGGGGGGGGGGGGGGGGGGGGGGGGGTGAGAAGATGGGGGATTAAAATAGAAGAAAACGCAAGTGGGTTCGGAGAGAGAAGAGAGAGGGGGGAATTGCATAAACGTAAATAGGAAGCCTACCTTGTGTCTTCTTTTATTTGCTTGGTTTTATTCGCTTCGTTCTTCTTGCTTTGCTTCGGTTTTCGCCTTGATCTTCGAGAGTTTGTTATGATCTTCGGGAGCTTCGGAGTTACAGCACTTCAAGTCTTCAATGAAGGCTTTGGAGGCTAGTATAGGAGTGTATGGGGGTGTATGTGTGTGTATGGGAGCTAAGGTTTGTGTATGGAGGCTAGGGTTTGTGTATATGGGGGCTAGGGTTTGAAAAACCTAAAGAAGACTAGGGTTTAGGGAGGCTACAAGCTTTGTATATCGAAGAGGAGAGTTTTTAGACTAAGTTTGCGAACCCTTTTTATGCTGGAGGAGGCTCTGTATTTATAAATAGAGGAATGATCTGGCGCCTATTGTAGTGGCGCCTGTTGCAGTGGCGCCATGCAAAATATTACATTGACGCCACTCCTAGAGGTGGCAGGCCATTTTTTGGCTTGGTGCCATTACTAGTGGCGCTAGCTAATTAGGAAATATTTAAGGTCGGCAAGCAACGTATCTTCAGAAGATTTGGGCGCCTGTATTAGTGGCTATTATGCAATTTTTAACATGGCTTCACTAGGAATGACTCCGAAAGGTTCGGGAATGATTTGAAGGGCTGGGAATGGCCCGAAAGGCCAAAAAGGGACAAGAACCCCTAAAATAGTGTCTCAAGGGTAATAGACTTGAAGAATGATGTCAAGATAGGACGGAGGGGTTGACCGGGCCATTAAGGGCAAAATGGCCAATCGGGATAGAAAGTTGACGGGATACTATAAGAAGTATTCTTGGAAGACTACCGGTTTGATACCCAGAGCCAGTGTGGTTCCCATTGCAGTCGGATGCCTAGGGGCAAAATGGTCATTTTGACCAGAATGTCTGGAATTGGCCCGAAACTGACTAGAAGACACCTAATCATGCCGGATTATCTTTAAGACAATCTTGGAAGGGTGGACTTACCGTTCTGAGGACTTAGGTACTTTCTCGAGAAACGTACTGAAAATGGCCCTAGGGGCAGTTTGGTCATTTTTCACCGGAGTGGGCTAGCAGGCACTGATGTTGACCTGGGTTTTGAGTGTTTCTGTCACTTTAACTGCGGTCCTGTGATATAGGGGTTTGTTAGGAATTTCCTATATCGACCTATTTGCGACTGTTTCTGTCACTTTGAGGGTTATGATGTTTATGAGTATTTTCGTTACTCTAACGGGTCGCGATCATTCCAGAGACTGCCTAATCTTCGGAAGATGCTAGGTGGACTTAGTGCCTGAGGAATCAACTTTCTCAAAAGGCATGTCGAAACGGACATTTCTGCATTAGTGGGCTAGCAGGCGGCAAAGGTGAATCGTTCTACCATCTAGGGGACTTGGGGTCTCGTTCCGGTCGACGGATTTAAAGGGACTTACCGTTCCGAAGAGTTCACTCGAAAACGTGCCAGACAGGATGGACTTACCACCTCGAGGAATTAACGTTCTCGAACGGTGTGCCAGATTTAATTGGAATTGGATTGGAATTGGATTGAAAAGGGGACTTACCGTCCTCAAAAAGACGTGTCCACTGGAATTAGACTGAACAATGCCTCCAAGGACATTTTGGTCATTTTGCCTTTATTGGTCCCAAGGGGCTCGCGAAACGATTGATTGACGGGATTAGACTTGAAAAATTGATTTAGATTGGAATGTGTCCATATTGACTTGAATATAAGTCTGGACGGACTGGAGACTGCCGAACAGGTAAAAATAGGGTGCTTACATTAAATGGTTTTATCACCAAAGAAGTCTTTTTTGAACAACCCCCTGGTTTTGAAGATCTAAAATTTCCTGACCATGTTTTCAAACTAACAAAAGCTTTATATGGTTTGAAACAAGCCCCAAGGGCTTGGTATGAAGGATTGAGTAAGTTTTTATTGAAAAAGGTTTCTCAAGAGGAAAAATAGATACCACACTTTTTATCAAAATAAAAAATAATGACATACTTTTAGTACAAATTTATGTAGATATTATATTCGGTGCTACTGATGAGTCGCTTTGCGAAGAATTTGCTAAGTATATGCAGGGAGAATTTGAGATGAGTATGATGGGTGAACTCAACTACTTTCTTGAACTTCAAATCAAGAATCCAAGAAAGGCATCTTCATTAACTAAGCCACATACATCAAGGACTTGATCAAAAGGTTTGGTATGGAAGAGGCAAAGCCTATAAGTACTTCAATGAGTACTACAACAAAATTGGATAGCGATAAGAAAGGTAAATCAGTAGATACTAAACTTTATAGAAGCATGATAGGCTCCTTATTGTATCTAATTGCTAGTAGACCAAATATAATGTTTAATGGTTGCTTATGTGCTCGTTTTCAATCTAATCCTAAAGAATCTCATGTGATTGCTGTAAAGAGAATATTTTGTTATCTTAAGCACACACCTAACATTGGATTATGGTATCCAAAGGGTACTTACTTTAATTTGAATGCTTACATTGACGCTGAATATGCGGAGAGTAGAGTTGATAGGAAGAGCACAAGTGGCTCTTGGCAACTCCTAGGCAATATGATGGTATCTTGGTATTGCAAGAAATAAAATTCAGTTGCTCTCTCCACAGCTGAGGCTAAATATGTAGCAGCTGGTAGTTGTTGTGCTCAAGTGTTATGGATTAAACAATAGTTAGAAGATTATGAAATCTTGTTTGATCATATTCCTATTAAGTGTGATAATACTAGTGCTATAAACTTGACTAAAAATTCTATTCAACACTCTCGCACAAAGCACATTGAAATTAGATATCACTTTATACGAGATCATGTTCAAAAAGGTGATATTGAGCTTGACTTTGTGTGCACCAACATGCAATTGGCTGATATTTTTACTAAACCATTGAGTGAAGATCATTTTTGCATGATAAAAAGAGAATTGGGAATAAGTGATCCTGTGTCTTAATAGTTGTTTAATTTGAGTGAAATTTATGTTTTGAATGTTTTAAATGTGAAATTTACATTTTGATGTCATATTCAGAATGGAAAAGCCCATACCATGTATTAAATATGAATAACATTTTTAAAAATTATAAGAACAGTATAAAGTTTAAAAGGCATGCCAATAGGAATTTTGACAGTAACATAAGATCGAAAATGATTAGTAATAATAAGACCTAGTACTTTCTATGGGATGGGAAATTCTTCATTGTTTTGGTATTAAAGTTGTATTTGATTCCACCAGTTTTGGCCACAACACATGCACATCTTTTCATGGCCAAGACTTGTCATCACAAGGAAAGAACAGTTGGAGGGGCGAGCATGGACAATGCAACCTAAAATCATTCAATCCAAAACTAAATGGAATTAATGAATGGGACTATTTATGTACACATCATGCAATGGTGGAAAAAAAAATCACCCAATAAGAAAGAATGTTAAAAAAAAAATCAAAACCTACTAATCAAATATAACAACCATGCACACGTACGTTGAAAACTATGGAGACTATCTAATTTTCATGTTTACAAATCACGTTATAAATGTAGACAAAGATTTTATAATAGTTTATTTTTGTAGAAGGCCTCAAGAAAACGTACATGACTGCTAGTGGATTGTACATGAATGTTGCGCCCCAATTTTTTGCACTCGAGAAAACACGCAAGTGAGAAAAATACAGTGCTCTCTCGTTAGAACTCATCTGTTGACTCAAGGTTAATCCCCACGTTGATTTTGATGATAACTAAACCTTGTGTTATTTTACTAATACATTTGCTTAGTGTACAGATTAATAAAGATTATAATTTAGACTTAGAAGTTTGATTTTAAGTCTAATACGTGTCAAAGTAAATGCAGAACAAGCTAAGATCAAGCAATGCACTCTAAGAGTCATTTAATGTACCAAAATAAAATATTGACACCTATTGCAACTTCAAACAAATGATTTGCATTCGAAGATATTGAAGGTGTTCAAATAAAGATTTCATCAAGTATGCATAGAATCAATAAAGTTGACTTGAATTCGAAGAGATTGAAGGTGCTCAAAAGAAGACTTCATCAAAGTGTGCAAAGATCAATTGAAGATGATTTGATTAAGAAGAGATTGAAGATGTTTGAGAAGAGAATTTATCGCAATTGCATAATCTCTACAAAGAATCCAAGTAAAGACTTTATCTGAGATGTAAAGACTTAATGAATATGACATGTACTCAGGGAAAATGAAGGTGTTCAAGAATAGAATTCATCAAGCTTATAGAAGTTTCATTGAAGTGATCCCAATGAAAGACAGAACTCGGCAATGAAATAGAAAGTTTGGCAATGAAAGAAAATGCTAAGCAATGAAAGAGAAAGCTCGATAATGAAAGAATAAGCTCAGCAATGAAAGAGAAAGATCAACAACAAAGAAAAAGAGCTCAGCAATAATAGAGTGAAGTTTTGACAGTGTGGAAACCAAGAAAAGATGATTATCAAATGATGAATTCAATCCAAATTGAATAGAGAACAACCTTAGTGAATTGAAGACTTTGATTGATCATCATGCCCTAAATAGAAGACTCCTTCAAGATCTTATAGTAGTGCTGAAACTGAATTTGATTATTGGAAGATAGAAGCAAGATTTCTAGGCAATGTGTCGACACATGAAGACAGAAGCCAAAAATTTGAAAACAAAATGATCAAGTGTCGACACATGGAGTTGATGTGTCGACATATAGAGACAGTGGACAACATCTGAAAAATGCAAACTAGATGTGTCAACACATGGAATCAAGTGTCGACACCTAGGAGATAATGACTAGTTTTTCTAACGTTATAACGGACTAGACTTGCATTAAATAAGCCCTAACAAGCTCCAATGGACGAATCAATACAGGGGTTTATATATAATCTTCCAACTGCATTTATATACAAGAAATACAATAAACACATGTACCACTGACTGATTAAACTAAAAAATTTGAATATTCTTCTTGTCTTCATTGAGTGAGCTTTTATGTTCTATCCACTCTTGATAGAGAGTTTGTAATTTATTTGTACAACTTTATACACCTGTAAGTGAGAGTTTGAGAGTTCTCTTGTAGAAGCAAAACTCCAGTAAGTTTGAGTGGATCTTGGACAAAACCACTTGGTAACTAGAAGAACTTGGGAAGAAATTTTTGTGTAAAAGTGAGCTGAGCAATGGGTAAATCAACATCCATTTTGTAATTGGAGATTGCATAGTGGAGGAAGATTTAAAGGGGATCTTGGAGTGAGGACGTAGACCACGAATTGTGGTTGAATCTCGGTAATTCTTGGTGTGTTTTCTATTGCTCTGTTTTCATTTCTCTTTTGATTACATTACATTATATATAGATTGATCACTATTATATTGATTAGATTAATTTTAATTAATATTTATTGCCATTAATTTTCAAAAACCCCAATTCACCTCTCTCTTGGGTTGCTATTTGGGCCAACATCATCCTTCTAGAAGGACGAGTGCAACTAAATTTGAACTTGAAATTAATTTGATTAAGGGTTTTTGAAAAAAGTTTGCAGTCATGATCTAACTTGATTGAGGTGAGTTAGGTCACCTAAAACTAAGTGTAATCTAAAGATTAAACTTAGGTTTTTGAAAAAATGGTTTTGAAAACTTTCTCAAGAGAGGGTTTTTGGAAAACAGGTTGTTTGGCAATCTTTGGAAAGATTTAAACCCTTTTTTGAAAATAACTCCATTTTGGTCTTTGAAAACAGTGATCTAGGTTCGGAGGTTGGTTACGTGTAGGGAAGATATCCTGAGATCATCACCCTACCCTGCCCTTGCGGTACCTACATGTCTACTCACCCTAGGTTTACTCACTTAGAATTTTTGATTATTCAATGTCCAACTATATCCACTTTGAAAAGAATTATATGATGCATGATATGCAAGTGTAAGAAAAAGATTTGATTTTTAAAATAGATTTGAGGAAAAGATTTGATTTTGAAAATAGATTTGAAAAGACTTGATTTGAAATTTGAAAGAAGGTTTTAGAAATTTGAAATAAATTATGAAATTAGAGATTTGAAAATAGATTTTAGAATTAGAAACTTGAAATAGATTATAGAATTGAAAATTTGAAAAAGATTGCGGAATTGAAAATTCGTAAAAGGTTATAGAATTAGAAACTTAAAAAAGTTTGTGAAAATTGGAGATTTGAAAAAGGTTGTGACCGTAACCATGAGAGTTGCCTACATATCCCTTTGTTGGGAATTAGGCCAGTTGTAGTTCGGACAAGAGTTTGATTGAAAATAGACACTATGAGATTTTTTTGAAAAGTTTGATTTGAAAAGATTTGACTTGAAAAATGGTTTGATTTGAACTTAGAATAGAAGATTTGAAATTGAAATTCGATCTGAAATTGAACCTAGACTTAGAGTTGAACTTGTAAAAGGGTTTGAACTTTGAAAGAGAACTTGGACTTGATTATGGAAAGAAGGAGTTGAGTTTTGAAAACATTTTGACTTAGATTAAAGTTGGAAAACCATCTTGGTTTAGAAAGGGGTTTTAGACAAGAGTTGAAGCTTCCTAACTTAGGATTAGGGTTGAACTAGGGTTTAGGTATCCTAGGATTTAGGTAACCTAAGGTTGGAGCATGGACTTGAAATAAGAAGGTTTGATCTAGACTTGAAAAGTTTAATTTGAGTTTAGAAAACTTAGAGTTAGGAAAGATGAGCTTTAAGAAAGGTTTGAAAAGGATTTGATTTGATTTTAGGAACACTTGACTTGCAAAGACTTGACTAGATTACTTGATTCGAATGAATTTAGAAAGTTAGAATTTCGGAAAGAGTAGATTTTAGAAAGCTTTAAATTAGGAAAGTTTTAAAATAGGAAAGCTTCATTTTAGAAAAGTGCCAAATTAAGAAAGTTTCATTTTAGGAAATTTTTTGTTTTAGGAAAGGATCAAATTAGGAAAGTGCTGATTTTAGGAAAGATTTGAATTTAGAAAGTATTGATTTTAGAAAGATTTGAAAGCTTAGACTTAGGAAAGGTTCAAATTTAGGAAAGGTTTGAGTTAGAAAAGATTTGATTCCTATTTCCTAAAGTAGAGGATTCGATTTTTATTTCAAAAAATGGATGATTTGATTTTGTTTCCAAAATTGGAGGATTTGATTTAGTTTCCTAATTTGAAAGATTAGATTTGATTTCCTAAATTGGAAGATTGAATTTAGTTTCCTAAATGGAAAGATTTGATTTGACATGGAATTGGAAAGATTGAGTTTTGAAAATCTAAGATTTGGTGTAGAAAATAGTTTTGAAAACTTATGGTTTGAGGCAAAATAGGAAGTCATGGAACTAGGGTTTTTAGAAAGAGATTCTTAAAAAGAGTTTTTAGAAAGAGATTTTTGAAAAGCAATTTGGAAAGGGGTTTGAATATAGACTTTTGAAAACTTTTCAATGTCTCACCTTCCTAAAACGATTCTAACCATGAAAAGATTAGAACCATTTTAGGTTGGTGATTTTGAAAACAACATGGATTTGGAATATGGACCATAATGATCACTTTGAATATCACACTTTTTTAAAACAACCCTAACTACGGAATGATCATAATCATCTTAAGATTGTGGTTTTGATAAAAACAAATTAGGGTTCTCACCCAAAATATGGACCTTGATAGTCCCAATGAATATAATACTTTCTTAAAATAACCCTAATCATGGAATGGCTAGAATCGCTTTAGGATTGTGTTTTGAAAACAAGTTTGAAAAAAAAGATTTTCAATACAAGTTTTGAAAGAAAATTTTGATGCAAGTTTAAAAACAACTTTGAAAACAAATTTGAATACATGTATGAATATGAAATGCATAATACAAGAAGGGTCGTGAACATACAAGGCTATGCTTCACCACATAATCAAGGGGGCCGAACCCACACCATTGAGGGTTGAATTTGAAGAAAGCCCCCGACACGGTGACCTTCAACAATTTTTCCTAGGCATGAATCAGGGGGTCCCTTGTTTCAAGCATGCAAGAAAGCGAGATAGAAAATGGGGGATTAAAATAGAAGAAAATCTAAGTGGGTTAGAAGAAAGAAGAGGGGAAAATTACATAAAAGTAAATCGAAAGCCTACCTTGTCTTCTTCTTACTTTGCTTCACTTGGACTTTGAGAACCTTGAAGTTGCAGTACCTTGAGTCATCAATGGAAGTCTTGAAGTCTTGTATTTGAGTGTAGAAGGTGTACAGAGGCTAGGGTTTAAGTGTATAGAGGCTAAGGCTTAAAGAGACTAGAGAGGGCTAGGGTTTGGAAGGACTTTAAGCTCTGGATTTTGAGAGACAGCATTTTTGGACTGAGTTTGCAGACTCTTTTCACGCAGGGGAAGGGTCTGTATTTATAGACAAACAAAACAGCCTTAGCGCCTGTTGCAATAGCCCTTGGGCAAAAAATACACTGGCGCCAAGCCATTTATTGGCTTGGCACCACTGATAATGGTGCCAGCCATTTAGAAAAGTTTTAAGGTGGTAAGAAACGTATCTTTCGACCCTTGATATGCAAGGCAAAAGATTTAGGCGCCTATCCTAGTGACTACCATGCAATTTTTGGCTTGGCTCTACTAGGAGTGACTTCGAAAAGTTCAGGAATGATTCGGAAGGACCCGAGTAACCAGACTCAGCCGAGAATGGATCAAATCCCTCAGGAGAGTGTTCTAGAGGTAACGGGCTTGAGAAGCAGTGCCGGAACATTTGAGAAGGTCGACCCGCCCACAAAGGGTAAAACGGTCAATTGAACCGGAAAAACACTGAAATGGATTCAAAGTGACTCGTGAGAAGGCTTGAAGGCTAGAAACACTATTGAGAGTGTTCTAAGGGGTTATCGGTTTGATATATAGAGCCAGTGTGGTTAGAAAAGGAGACCAGCCTGCTAGGGGCAAAACGATCATTTTGCACCAATCTTGTCAGAATGAACTTGGAATGATTTGGAAAGGTGTTAGAAGTTTGAGAATATTATTAGAAGCGTCCTCAGAAGGCTACCAATTTGATATCTAGAGCCGGTGTGGTTCTCGGAGGTAGTCGAATGCCTAGGGGCAAAATGATTATTTTGACCAGATGGTCTCAAAATTGGTCCGGAACTGACTAGAAGGCACTCAAAAGTGCCAGATTGTCTTTGGGACAATCTTGGAAAGGTGGACTTACCGCTTTGAGAACTTATGTACTTTCTCAAGAAGCGTGCCGGATTGAATTAGATTAGGATGATACCTTAGGGGCATTTTCATCATTTAGCTTCCAACGAGCTCGAGAAGCAACCCATGGACTGGATTGGAGTTTGAATGTGCATGTGATGTTTGAAAGTGAGCTCGGTCAGACCAGACATCGCTGAGCGGACAAAAATGGGGTGCTTATAATGAAGACAAAGACCTAAAATTAAAACTGGGTTTATGATTCTATAAATTTATAGGTTCAAACACTGATATGGAGAAGGCCACGATGAGGGGAAAAGGTGATAAGAAGCAGTAATGTGGGAAGAAAGGCATACCTAATACTGTTGGTGTTGTTGGTTAGACGGAGAATGCCATCGTAGGATGGTTGACGGAGATGGAGATGGTAGAGAGTTGTTGAGTTATAGATAAAGTAGGAGTGTGGAGAGAAAAATAACTGTATTGAAACGTGGATTGTTTCTATTAGGTTTGAATAGGTTGAGTTGTTTTTATGGAGTTACCCCCAAATGCTTGAAACATATATTCTGTATAATAGAGTAATGCACTGTGGGTATTTTTGGAAAAGTCTAATGTGGTATACTCTGTGACAGGCTTTAGCGGTTAAGGCTTTACCAAGCAAATGGGTGTTGGCTTTTTATAGTAGTATAGATGTTCAAGAACTTCAAAATATAAGGAAATTAACTTTAGTTCTTCTAATATGAAAAAAAAATTGTTGTTATTCTAAAATAGAACTTAGGAATGGTATTTCTTGAAAAGGAGAATTAGTTACTCTCGCTTTTGAGAAAAATGATGTTCATAGTCTTGAGTGTACTTGTCATATTCAGAACATACTAGTCAAGTATTATAAATTGTATTGCCTTATTAGTTTTTATCATGTAGCATTCGAAATTTTAAATTATTAAGAGATAATTACATTTTAACTTGTCCATTACAGTTGTATTTTAAAAAAAACATACAAATTAACCTCCTTAATTGTTAGTTATTTCATTTAACACCTTATGTTACGTTGTTAGAAAATTTATAGAAGTTGGTCATGGGACTTGCACGTGACTTGGAAATTCTATTTTGCAAACGAAAATGTCCAGGCTACAAGATAAATAATTGCACAAAATTACCTTTAAAAAATTTCATACGACAAAAATGTCCTCACATGGTTCTTCACTTTTTATGTTTATGTAAGTATTATTTATACAAACACATATAATTGCTCATCTTGGGAGGCTAGCGTTGTGTAATTGTGGTTATGCTTGGTTGAATTTGAAAAGGAAATGGGCGACGCCATTATTAGGCTAGGACAAAAGAGGAGGGGTTTCCTGGAAGTGCAGTGTTTGTGTGTGGTGGACAGGTGGTGGCCAAAGAGGGAAGAAGCATCAATGGAGGAGGTGGTGGTCAGTGAAGGGGAGGAGACATAGGTGATTGGATGTGATGATGACGATGGTGGACATTAGCGAGGAGATTGAGGAATAGGTCGTGACGATATCGGTGGTACGGGGAAGGGGATGAGGTACAGCGGTGGGGAGGAGAGGAGGTTGTGATGTCATTGTGGTGAGGGAAGGGGGAGAGGTAGTGGTACGGGTGGAGGGAGGAGGTGGTGGTGACAGCGAGGGACAAGGAGGGAGGAGGAGGTAGCGATGAGGGTAGAGGAGGTGACATCAGTGCTTGACATAAGAAGGGTAACAGGCCTTGGTGGACAGTAAAGGGAGTAGGTACTGATGACTATAGTGGTCGGAGGAGGGGACGGAGGCAAAATCAGGGGGTTGGGGAGGAGATAGTGAGGAAGATTAGATAGAAACCTTTGATTTAGTCAAGGCAAAGGGCAATGTTGTAATTGCATACTCTCTATTAACAATATTTATATAACTTCGAATTTTAAAAGTTGACGGGCCAATTGGTATATTTTTTTGGATGAGGGGTTATATTCAATTATAGTTGAGGATGTCAAAGTATAGTTCTTTTAATTATTAAATACAAAAAGAACTTAAGAAGTACGCATGGTTATAGGTTCAGTGGCCCTTTAAGCTTGCTCATTATTTATAGACCTTAATCAAATTTTTAGGTCTAATTATATTAATAAACGGGTTTGATACCGTTGTTTAAAACCCGATACATAGAACAATACATACATCCGAGAGGTGTGGTGGTTTCTCTTCATTTGCTACCCACACACACATTAGAGATCCAAGGTCTCTTTATATGGATGTTGTAAGTCAGGCGGAGAGAAAATCTCTAGGAAAAAGGGTTTTTACCTTGTATGCTGTAGGGAGAGAGGGCAAGAATTAAATTGTTGACTGTTAACACGTGCGCGCCTTTGTTTTTTTTTTTTTTTTTTTGGGTTATTAGACTTTGCTCTCTCGTTATTTAAACTAAAATCAAAAGATCTCATGCTATGTAAAAATAAACACATGACTCTCCTGTGGTTCGAACTTATTTACAAAATGCATGAAAATCATTAAATTTAACAGAAATTCTCTCATAGAGGTATTTTTTTTATTTTATATCTCCAAATTAAAACATTAAAAAGATAATTTGGTGAAATAAAAAAAATTTCTCAAAAGACAATATTTTATTTTGGTATAAAAGGGACAAATTGTCTTTTCGATATTTTAATTTAGAGAGAAAATAACAAAAATATCCCTATGACAAAATTTTTATTAAATTAACGGCTTTTATCTATTTTGCAGATAAGTTTAAACTAAAAGGAGATTATATGTTCACTTTTAAACCACAAGAGGGTCATGTGTTCACTTTTAAATTACAAGGGGTCATATGATTTTACTTCAAATATTAAGATGATAAAGTGTAATTACTTTTTTTTTTAGTACCACTGCCATAAACACACTTTTAGCCAGTCGTACCACAATAACTACACCATAGCTGCTACTGAAATTATCAACACTGGCACCACATAATAAATATCACTCAACCATTACTATTGCACAAGAATATTTGGATTGTATGACTTTTTAATTTTAATTTTTTAATTTTATGATCGATGTCATAAAAGAAATGAGTCCAAAGTACATTCTACCTCTCGTATATAGAAAAAGGAATTTGAAATAGTAATGGAATGTATCTTGCATACCACATATTGGGCTGACTTCAAATAGTTCATGTAAAACTAATGACAGATTTTTTTGAGCAATTAAAAACATATTATTTTAGCCAACAACAAGAACACATGAAAAGCGCTCCATGAACGTACACGATCAAGTAACCAAGTTTGTACGTAGGAGATTTATTTTTCATGAGGCTGAAGCCGAACCGGAACACCCCTTGTCGGAATGGGAGAGGCATGGAATATTATCTTCTCATTCGGAATTGCTTTCTCCAATTTATATTTTGTAACGACATTATGCAAGAAAACAAGTATCTCTAGTCGCGCATACTCTTTTCCAGGGCACATTCGAGGTCCTCCCCCGAAGGGTACAAATGTGTATGGTGCGGGTCCGCTTCCTTCAAATCTTGATGGATCGAACTTTTCTGGGTTCGGAAAGTACTTAGGATTCTTGTGTGTTGAATGTACTGTCCAAAATGTCTGCAAGAAAATTGTTTTACTCTTCATCACGTTGATCAAACTTTACTGTGTTTTATGTACAGCACTATGAAGACTTGAGAATGATTATCACATACCTTCCATCCCTTGGGAATGGTAAAACCAGCATATGTGAAGTCAGTTGTGGCCTCTCTAAAAGATCCTTGGGCAGGTGGTGCTAGCCTCAATGCTTCACGTGCCACATTCCAAGAGTGCTTCATCTTCTCAATGTCTTCCCAAGTTAGCAACTCTCCTGGACCCTTTGATTTTGCAATCACCATTTGTTCTGTTGATCAAGACAAACCAGTTTCTTGTTGAAGTCAAATACGTGCTGAAACTGTTAAGTTTTGCTGCTTTTAAGGAATGAATGTGGAAAATACACTCACATGAATGCAGAAGCACACACACAACATTACATATATACATGTGCATGCGTACACGCTCGCACAAGAGAGAGAGAGAGAGAGAGAGAGAGAGCAAAATGCGTGTGGTTCTGCCAAATAAAATCAACTTCAATTGGAGAAAATCATCACATGTGACCATCACGCAGGTGAGTATTTGCGAAAACATATAAACCAACCAAATATGCTGAAATCATAGTAGATGCACAGTGTGTGACAGTTCACATGCATGGAATAATTTATCCCAATTAGGGTATCATGTTGGAATATTGCAGAAAAATGAACAAAAATTTTAGACAAATTAGAACAATAACATCAGGACCAGGACTGTTAAAAAAAGTAAAACTAAAAGTTTGAAGAACTCATCAAGGTGACTCAATAAATCTATTCCTCAAAATGGCATATAAATTGGCAGTGAATTTTATTTAGACATTCACTAGGAGAAGCCAAACTAGTTTGGATTATTACCTCTGTAGACCTCTTCATAAATATGGGGAAGCTCTGCAAGAAAGTTCAAGACCATGGTGAGTGCAGTACTTGTAGTGTCATAGCTGGCCACCAGTAAACCTATGATGTTATTAGATATCTCCATTTCATTCATCAACTTGTCATTTTCGTGATCCACGGCAAGCAACATGCGAGACAACAAATCTTTGGCAACCAAATCCGTATTAGAGGACAGTTCTCTTTCCCTCTGCCTAATGACTGCCAAAAGCTCATTTCGAACAATTTTTCCCCCTTTAATGGCTCGATTGTAAGCAGTTCCGGGCAAATCAATGGGCACAGAAAACATACCGGATGTGACAAGACTAAAAGGGTCGAACAACCTCTTGATGTGTTCAGGATCATCAATGTTCATAAACAAATGACATGCCAAATCAAAAGTGTACTTCTTCGACAAAGGGAAAACCTTAATTTCTCCATTCGGAGCCCATTCTGCCTCTATGTGCTCACGTGCCATGGTATCCATTATCGGTATGTAATGGCGCAGAGCTTCTGGCTTGAGAATTTCATGCATGAAGTTGCGCTTCAAGGCTGCTATGTCTTTTAGAGAATTCTCAACGAATGAAGGGAAGATCAAAGCCTTCTTGATTGAGAGTGGTAACCAAGAAGTGAGAAGCTTGTTCTCGTTGGAGAACAAGAACTTGTTCCCGGCCGGTCCACAAAACACGGCCATCTTCTCTCCCAACAGCGAGGTTTGGAACACTTCTGGTGAGAACTTGTTCATTCTCTCCCTTACGTATCTCTCTGGGCCTAACATGGCAAACTTCACACTTTCTCCAACCATCGGCCATCCTGTTGTTCCCGGAGGAAGTTTTGAGCGGCCCGTGTTGCGTTTTTTAGCCCGAGAAATGAGAAAGAGTGATGCAAAGAGGATTACAAGGGGCAGTAGATATGAGAATAGGGCATCCATGTTTCTTTTTCAGTAATAACAATGAACAGGAGGATGAAATGTGCATGCCTCCAGTAAGGTTAGTGAATGAGTATATATAGGTAAACAAAGGCCTGAAAGCCATTCAAAGCTGCATTTGCCAAAGTAATGAAACAAAATAGAATAAAAAGCCGGAAATGCTACTGAAATATAGTGAATCTTGACAAAATTGGGTATTGGCACCACCATGACAACGTCGCCCTTCGGAATTAACATATTCCAGTTTATGTCTTATGTTACAGAATTCTTTTCTCATGTAAGTACAGTTTCACTTTTGACATTGGAGTTAAATTAGATAGTGTTGAGATTAGAGGGAATTAATGCTACTGAAATAAAGTCCAAAACTTCAGATCAACAAAAAAAAAACAAAAAAAAGAAGAATAAATAAACAAAGGAGGTAACTTGTAAGTTAATGAATTATGTTTGACTCAGCTTGCAAAAGCCTGACTTTTGTTTTCTTTTGCAAAAAGGAGGAACTTCAAAAACAAAAAAACAAAAAAAAAAAAAAAAAAAGCGCTAAAAGCTTGACTTAGAGTTGATAAATTTCGTTAAGAAAACCAAAAAAAAAAAAGAAAAAAGAAAAAAGAAAACTGCTCCATGAGTGAAGAGAGATTGCAGGTATAACACCTGCAGTAACATTCCCTTTCCATGTATCAGTGGGGGATCTAGGAATCATGGTTAGGGGGCCTAAATATATGTCTTAAAATTTGACAAAAATGATCTAATTATTTCATTCTTAGTGAAGGTATTGAAAATTATACTAAAAGATCCACTTTAGTAAACATAAAATTATAGCCACTACCCATGTGATTAAGTGCCACTCTACTATAAAATAAACTAAAAAAAGTGTAAGTTAATCCAAAATTATTATTTTCCAAATAAGTACAAATTTATTAATTAGTGAAATTATTTTAAATCGGACCAATGACATTGCAACATATCATTACACTTGAAACAAATAGGTAAAAATCTACAAATTTCATTTTTCATCCTTTCCTATCATGACACATGCTTTAATAATTTAAAATATTTAAAAATGAGGAAAAAGAAAGAGTTTGATGTTTCAACGTAGAAGTTTTCATAACGAGTTAGAATGAAAAAAATAAATTAAAGGAATATGAATAGAAAATTCCTCAATTTAGAATTGGAGGAAGAATTTTCTAAAATTATAAGAGATGAAACTAAGAAAATTTAAAATAAAAATTTCATATCTTTGAATTTTAGATAAACAATTCCAAAATAACATAGATTACCTGAATTTAATAAATATTTACTAATTATGAATAGAAGGTAAAAGTTTCTATATTTAATTATTAGACCAATTCTATTATGTTATATATAATATTAGTTATTTTAAAGTTGCAAAAAAATTTGAAAAATATATATATATTGAGTTTTCAACATCAAAAATCTAACAACCAATTACTATAGTATCTTGTATCGATAAAAATAATTTTTGGATTAATAACACTTTGCATCCTTGCACTTTACAACAAATCTCATTTTAAGACATTCATGTTTATTTATAATAGTTAAGCCTTTACACTTTTAATTGGTTACAATGTTAACTTTTTATTTAGAAATAGACAGAAAATTCGCACGTGACAACTAGGTGGCCTTTTTCAATGGAAAATTATATGAAATCCAACCACTTTTTATCCCAAAAGCTCACGGGTATCGCACGTGAGTCAAATTGGGGGGCTTTTTTTTTTTTTTTGTTTTTTTAACATGAACCAAATTATATCATACATCATAGTAAATTACACTCATGATTTTTGAGTGATTTCAGAAAAATTTGGGATGGATTATTAGGGTAGAGCATGATTTTACATTTTTGCTCTTTGAAAAAGACAAGTGCTTGTCATATGTGAAGTTTTTGTTTATTTTCTAAACGGAAGTTAGCAAAATGTTGACATTGCAAGAAATTAGAAGTATAAGTACTTAATTATTATAAATAAAAATAAATGTTACGAAATAAAATTTAGTGTAAAGTACAGGAGTGCAAAGTATAATTACTCATAATGTTTATTTAATGTTTAATTACTCTAGAATTTAAAATTAGATAATAAATAATATAGGGAAATAATAATGAGAATGAGTATTCCCTATTTCAATACCCAAACAAAAACTTTAGATAATATTATCAATAATCAACCTAGCTGGTTTAGTTCATAGTTGTCAAGAAACTCATTTGAAAGGGGGAACGCTTTTGATATAGGTACGGAACTCATGTCAAAATTTTGGGAAAACGCTTGCGAAATATTCTAGAAACTCTTGGGAAACGTTTAGGATGCTTTTGGAATACTTGATGAAAATACTTGCAAAATGTTACGAAAACTCTTAGGAAACACTGTTTTTGAGAACTGCTAAATAAGTATCTATTAAGCGTTTATGAAAACTAAGTATCCATTAAATTATTCATATAGGTATTCACTAAGTTTCTAAAAATTCTCATGCCCGTTTGGGAATAGTTTTTTTTAATTAAATAAGCTAGCTTAAAAAACATAAAAAATAAGCTGGTTTAAAAAAAGCTTGGTTAGGGTATTTGGTACTAGCTTGAAGTTTTTTTTGGTTTTTTTATGTAAAAATAATCAAAGGACCCTCAATGTAAATTAAATTACATATTCGTGATGTTCTGTAAAATTAAAAAAAATTCAACATTAATTATGATACTATACTAATTTATTTTAAAAATTTTCAAACTTAATTATTTTTTAAAATTTTCACTACAGTAGAATAAGCAAAAAAAAAAATTCAAAATTTTTGCTTTTTACTTTGTACTTGTTAGCCTAAAGAAGTAAAAAAAGAAAAAAAGCTAGCTTAGTAAAAAAAAAAAAAAAAAGCTTGCTATCAAACACGAAAAATTTTAAAAAAAACACTCAAAATAAGTTGTTCCCAAACGGACCCTAAGTTTTCTAAAGACTTTCTTTACGTTTTACAAAAATTTCTTACTAAGCTTCCGATTAGTTTTCTAATCAATTTTTCAACTAGTTTAGCCAGCTCTTTCACCCCGGAAGGAAAGAAAGAGATCGAAGAGATGAACTCTTACATCGGATAGATTGAACATGCCTTTTTACTATCGAAAAGAGGCCTTATAGCCCGGGTTTAGTTGACAGAAATTGTAAAATTTTTATTACTTCAAATAGATCAACAAAACCGAAAGACCAAAAGGCAGTTCCTTACCAAATCAAATGGAAATTTGCTAAGAAGGGTATCCTTTCAAACATTATTTTTAAAATTTTTATGGGAATTATATAAAATTAAACAAAAAATATGCTACCTTGATTTTCGTCATTATAAGTAAATAGCAAGAGAGAATTTACGTACAAACATATATTTATGTACAGAAAGAGATGGAATTGTTAGAAAAGTACACACTGTGGGGAAAGTCATGAATCAAGTTACGACTTTGAGACGTATTGTTAGACACTATTTTTAAAGTGATATTCACCCCTACTATCTTTGCTGCTGGGTTGATAGCAAATCACTTTCAAGATACAACAAAGTTACCTGAAATCTGCAGACAGCAATTCTGAAGACTTCTTTTTAGAACTCTTCTACAAAAGTTGTATTACAGACAAAACTTGAGAGAAAGAGATATTGAATAAAAGAGGGTCTGTATATCTATCATATTATACATCAACGTAAGTCTCTGGATGCAAAGACTCCTATTTATAATCACCAATGGGCGTTTGAAACTATCTTTATGAATGGTTACATCGAATCCAATGAAAAGACACTTTTTCAATTTGAAACAGTGGCTGTTTTGACGTTTAAGATGGAAATTCTTAGTATGGCTCGAGCCATTACCAGCATGGCTCAAGCGATATGGCTCGAGCCAACTTTGAGCGATGCTCCCTGAACCTCTATAGAAAATCTGCAATCACACAAGGCTCGAGCCATAGTCAGGATGGCATGAGCCATCTTGTTCAAGAGACTATTTTCAACAAAAACAAGCTATTTGATCCATTAGATTAACACCGACACTCTATAACTCATAGTTATCCATCTACTTAACATTGCAAGCTATATCCGTAAGAAATATCCAACAATCCCCCACTTAGCTTCAAATGTTAAGGTTGAAATCCAATACCCCAATAGTATCATACATAAAAGAAGGTGTCTTTCGACTTGAACCTTTAAATAGTGTAAGTATTTCAAAGCCATAATAGAATAAATGGTAGCCTTAGACTTTAAACCAAAATCCTTATACGTCAAAGCCGGAAAAACCACACACATGGTACTATATACTTTCAATGAGAAGTTCACAAAAAATTTAGCACTATTATGGCGATGTGCTACACCCTGGTCTCATAAACATTTACAAAAGTAAACCCCAAACTTTTGTTAGAGGCGACACTACTTTATATGTTCATATAGGTGAAGTTCCTCTAGATGTCTTTGTTGTGCAAGACAAATGTTATGAACTTCATTAAGAGTAACAATACTCATCCTCAAAACTGCAACATCTAGCACTGAACTCCTTGGAATGGATTATCAAATATTAAAATCTTTACAGTGCTATAATAGTCATTAATCAACAACTTGTTGCTGCACATTAAACCTTTAAAGAGTTGTAGTGCTAGTAAAAAGATTGGGTTCCTATTGTTGGTGACTTTTTAGAAAGGGTTTCAACCCCATTCCACTAGATGTGATTTTTATCAAATCTCTCGAGAGACCTTTTGTAAAGTATCTGCCACAAGTAATGGCAATCACCATCCAAAATCTATTATTTGACACACTCAAATCTTAGACTCATTATGTCCATATATGCTATTATACACATAACTATATAACCTAGACATTGTAGTCTCCAAATCACAATACAAAGAAATGGCTAGCATCAGTTGTGGCCATAACTCTTTAACATCAATACATATCTTAGCTATTTTGCCTCTTTGCCTGTAACATCTCAGATTTCATGGTGGAATATTTATACTTGTCTGTTTCATTACAACCCATGAAACAGTGCATCAACCAAGTTTAAAAACACCAACCAAAGATTGATATATCATCACTTGCACTAGTGATCAACTAATATCAATATATCTTTCTAGTATCATTGGAAGCTTTATGAAATAATCCTAAATCAATCACCCATTTAGGGTTGCCAAAAACCCTTCCAATGTTTTTCACTAGGAACACACATATATATTAGAAGTTTCCAAACTATAAATACTATATTTGATCTAGTGCAATGCAAAGCATACATCACGATACCTATTGCATTAACACACTTTTAGAATTTTCATGTAGTTTAAAAGAAGAATCATATGAGATACTTGATTCCTTAAATTCTAAACCTAAATTTAAGAAGTATCATCTCAACATTCACTATGTTTCTTAACTTTAATACCTAAGATAGTATCTACTTCATTCAACACTTCTTTCGAAGTTTGAATTTAGACACTTTTTAATTTCTGAAACATATTCCATAGTGGTCTCAACAATTAGCATGCTATCCATAGATAAATAACAACACCATATTCATTTGTACAGTTAGTGTAAATGCATATATCCGCATTATCATGTCTAAAGTCATAACAAAATCAATCTCATGCCATTGGTTCAATACTTGTTAAGGCCATATAAGGACTTTACCATTCTTTCAAACTTTCTATCATTCAACAAATGCAATCGATAGAGCTATAAACAAATATTAAGAAATAGAAGCTTTTGACATTTCCAAGGCAATACTTATAGCTTGGAGACAAAGAACAAACTAATAAGCAAAACATAGTTGAGGAAAATCGAATCATAAACTACAATAGTTTCATACAACCATTCATATTGCATATGAAAATCATGCTTTCATAATTTGAGACCATTTAGATGTATACACACAAAGAAACAATAGACCAAAACTATACATTCTATTAATACACTCTTTATGATTCACACTAATATGAATAGCAATTTGTGGATAATCACCCACTTAATATTCTCCCATATTCTCATCTACACATTTACATAGAATTCAGTGCATGTATATAAATTTTATACTATGCATCTTACATAGTTCATCATGTACATAGAATTCATATCATGGAAATCATGACTTGTATCATAAAACCAACAAATTAGACTTCATATTTAAGAGAGAACATGAAAAACTAAGAATGAAAAAACCACTATATTTCATGAAAGATATCAAATCAAAGAACGTGTGGATCAATCATGTATAGTCTACATAAACCAAGAAATATAGCATATCAGATGAAGAGCACAAAACATTCCAGAACTTGTTTCGTTGTATTGCACCAGATCATGAACAAAAAACTGGTTCCGTTGTATCTAATCTAGATCAGGAGCACTCCAATTCGTGTCTTCAAAGACCACAAAAATGAATTCTGACTTCACAACAAAATATCACTTTAAAATTGTTGGAAAAATACACACTCTCGGGAAAGTCATGAATCAAGTTGCGGCTTTGAGGCGTATCGATAGACACTATCGTTAAAGTGATGTTCACCCACACTATCTTTGTTGCCGGGTTAATAGCAAATCACTTCTAGGATAAAACAAAGTCGCCTAAAACCTGCAACCAACAATTCTGAAGACTCTCCTTTAGAGCTCTCCTATGAAAGTTATATTACAGACAACTTGAGTGAGAGAGATTGAATAACAGAGGGTATATATATCTATCAGATTATATATCAAAATAAGTCTCTGGATGTAAAGACTCCTATTTATAATCACCAATGGGTGTTTGAAACCATCTCTATGAGTGGTTACATGGGATTCAATGAAAAGACACCTTTTCAATTTGAAACAGTGGCTGTTTTGATGTTTAAGTTCAAAATTATTAGTATGGCTTGAGCCATTACCAGCATGGCTTGAGCCATATCAAACATGGCTCAAGCAATATGGCTTAAGCCAACTTCGAGCGATGCTCTCTGAACCTCTACAGAAAATCTGTAGTCACATATGGCTAGAGCCAGACTCAGAATGGCTCGAGCCATCTTGTTCAAGAGATTATTTTCAACAAAAACAAGCCATTTGATCCATTAGATTAACACCCACACTCTCTAACTCATAGTTATCAACCTACTTAACATTGCAAGCTATATCTATAAGAAATATCTAATAGGAATCATGAAGAGAGAGTGAAGACACAGTAATAATATAAAGCTAGAGAAAGGACAGAAGAGGGCAGACGGACGAATTCCATTGATTTTGTGAGATATACATAATCTACATTACACAAATACAAAGAATCCAAGTGAAAAGTCACATATGTAGAAATGTTGTCTCTAGCTATATGGTATATATGAGATCTTCTAAAATTGTGTGTTCAAGCCCAAAACAGATAATCGTAATGTGTTAGACCAGGTTGTGATAGAATCTCTTTGCATCCCCTTTCCCTTTTATGACTTCTTTTTGTACTTTGTTGGTAAGAACTTGACTAAGGAGAAGAAGGCTGAGCTTGAAATAATGAATTGAAAGCAGAATTTGATTGAATATTGAATGAATGAGAATGTCCATAACCATTCTTAGTTTTATAGTCCCTAATACAAGAATTAGTTGTAACTGATTAACTGCCTAACCAACTAACTGTTAGAATAAAATTATTCTTTTATTAAATTTCAAAACTTTATTTACATTATTTAATTATTCGGTTACAAGTTTTTATTACAAAGTTTATTACATCATTTGTTACAAGGGATTTAATGGGGTGTTACAATATTTACTAGCTATTCATTGAAAAGTTTAATAGCCATAACGACTAGTTTCTTAAAGTCTATATAAGTCTCATACTTGTCATTATTTGGTATGCATACAAAGGTGATACATATAGAAGACAAACTTGAGATATACAAAGCTCTACATTCTCTTATTCTCTGCCATCTTCTATCTACTATCACTACAAGAAATTGGTCTTTTAGCGAGGAAATGATTTGTTGCTAAAAATCACATATTTGTTGCCAAAACCTTTTTGCAAGGTAATGTTACTCCTCGCCAGGTCATTGTAAAAGGGTCGTCTCGGATTCTATTTTGCGACGAACATCCGATTCCTTGCCAATAATACATATTGAGCAACAAAATTGGTTTGGCACCAAAACTTCTTTATTTTGCGACACAATGATTTCTTGCCTAAGTTTCATCGCTAAATGTCTGTATTTCCTCGCTAAAAGCCTATTATGAAAAATATTTAAGATGAACTTTAGCAGCAAGCTTGTCGTCGCAAAAGAATATTTGACATTTAGCGACGATGTCTTGTGGTTGCTAGCTTGTTGTCGCAAAAGAATATTAGACATTTAGTGACCATGAGTTTTGGTTGCTAGCATGTCGTCACAAAAGGATATTAAAAATTTAGTGACAAATTTTAAAAAGTTTCTGGTTGCTAAATATTAATTTTGGCGACGAATTTTCTCCTTGCTAAAAGACATACGATGAAACCACCATGCATATTTGTGGCATAGTTGTTTCGTTACTAATAGAATTTTTCCTTGGTAAATCGACAATATCTAACTTGCAATAATAGTTTATTTCTTGCTAAAAGTGGCTACCGCTACTATTTACTCTTTTAAATTTCCCTTCCTGTGCATTCACAATCATACTATATTTCCAAAGATACATGAAAAAAAAAATATAAAGAAGTTCTAAAGAATATCATAAAAACATTAGTGAAGTTTACAAATATTTCCAACATCTAAAGTTCAAATCCATAAAATTATATTTAGAAGTAAATGCATAGAGACAAAAAAAATCCCAAAAAAGATTCAGTTGTGAGCTTCTCTCATCTAAGAAGCACAAAATTGTAACGATATATAATAATCCATTATCTAAAAGTACAAAAACAAATTCAGAACTTCATCAATCTTTGTCTTGCAAGAGGTGTCGTAGCTTATTCAACAATCTACACATAAGACAAGATATAAGAATTAGAACAAAAATAGGAGTAATGGATAACTAATAAACTAGAAGGTCTGATACAAAAAAAAAAAAAAAAGAAAAGAAAAAGATAAACTTTGAAAGAGGAAACACTTCACTGATACCATTACCCAAAAAACAAAAAAAAAAAAAAAACACAAATTATAGGAGCAAAGAGAACAAGAAGTCATAAACATAGAATCAAATGAGGAACCAAATAGGGAATAATCATAAGCATAGCATTTATCAGTATGATTGCATGTTGATAACAACCTCCAGTGTTAGAGAACAAGTCAAATTGTCCAGTTTGTCAAAACACAATGCAAACCCAGTTTTAGCCCAATTTATATTAAAATTTGAATTTATTGGAAGTTAATTAGCAAGCAAATCTTACATGGTTGGAAAGATATACGAGTCTATTTTCTAACTAAAAAAACGGAGCATGATTTGCTTTACTGTGGAGAGAGATATGACTGTTTTACTAAAGCATGTCATAGCTGTAGAGCTAGAAATTCAGTCAATTTACATTGAAATATGAATTTATTGGAAGTTAATTAGCAAGCAAATCTTAGATGGTTGGAAAGATATACGAGTCTATTTTCTAACAAAAAAATGAAGCATGATTTGCTTTACTGTGGAAAGAGATAAGGTTGTTTTACTAAAGAATGTCATAGCTGCCTGCAGAGATTAAAATTCAGCATCCAGCTTCATTTCCTGCATCCTTGATTTTTGGGTCACCACAATTTCTAGGCAACATGGTTTTCATCAACACCTCACAAAACCTCCCAGATAAGCAATAAAAATTTTGCTGCTTTGATAAAGTTGAGATAAACCTAAAACAATACGTAGTAATATGCTATGCTCATTCTCTAAAATAATGCTCTCATTGTCAATTACAGTGTTAAGGAAAAAAACAAAGTACCTATATATCACCAAACTCTACCTGCACTCATAAACCCAATCTGAAATCTAGATCATTAAAAATTTCTAGGACAAACCCAAATCGCAAATCACGTAGAGAGGAAAAATACATCTAACCCAACTCACTAAATAGGGTTATTGAAAGAACTGACATCAATAAGCACATTTTAAGCAAAAACTCAAACCCAAATAAACATTAAATGGGGTTCTAAATCAAAAGCCAACGAATTGCAACCTCAAAAATAAACATATTCATGCCAACATGCAAAGAAAGAAAATAGGAGGTGGTTAGAAGCATCTCAGTTGTATTCTAATTTTGGGATGACAATGATGTCTCCTCACCGTATGAGCTGAAAGGAGATAGATATATACCACAAATGAGTCCCATTGCAAAAGTAGAATTTAATTTGGATGGTGTCCTTTCAGCTAATTAAGGAGAACAAAAATTAATCTCAAGAAGAAAAAAAAAATTCAATGCGGATGTGTATTTGAACTCGAAGAAAATATCTTGCGAGATTTGCTCCAAGTTCTATTTGGTGATAACAAGGCACATGCTTTTGTTCTGGTTATGAATGCCTAACATGTCCAACCATATTGGAAATTACTTGACAACCATTTGCTCTTGGGTATTACATTGTTATGGTCGTGTCAGTAGACCAACCACATGGTAATAGGAAGAAGGAGGCAAGTTTTCTCCATGACCTTGAAATCTAGGAATACAAGGACAGAGAGAGTGAGGGATAGAGTGGTTTGGCCATTGTTGCGGGTGAAGGCTGAGAGAGGTGGCTGGCCAACCAAGAGGAAAAGATGGAACAGATAGACAATTTGAAAAAACCTGAGTTGAAATGTATGATACATTAGGGATAACCCGTGCCTACGGCACTCTCTAATAAAATTTAAACCTATTTATTTATAAATAATAAATTTTTAGATGATAAATTTTGTTAGATTGGATTAAAGAAAAAAGACCCAGGCAAACCTCACAAGAGATAAAGAAAAGAACAAAAATTAAAACTAAAATTGAAATACACATGCTTTACATTACAATAGAATTAGAACAAATAGAAATAAAAGATGTAATCTGACAATTAGGGTTTAGGTTGATCTTTCGCTTGAACAACACAAACAAACAGGCAATTAACTGCAAAAGTAAAAAAAAAAAAAAAAAGGAGATTGACAAAGGCAATGCTATGAAATAATAAGTACCTGAAATCTAACTACAAATTTTGATTTTAGTGATCTAACAGAGCCTATTCAACCAAATACAAACTTCACCACCATGTATCATTTTACAGAAGCACTAATCACAACATATACAGAAAAAAGAAAAAACCAAATGCTGAAGTTGAAGCAAACTCAGAATGTAAAGAAAGCTTCTGTACAAACATATAATTTCTCTTTATGCCTTTCCAAAAGTTTCACTCACGTTGGTGATTGGTGGATTAGCCAGTGAGGAAGAGAAAGAGAGAGAAAGAAGCATAAGTGCGGCATAAAAAACAAACCCAAATGTAAACAAACTGCACAACATAAAAAAAAACTAATACAGATACATGTAGATACACACAAAAAAAAATGGGAACAAAGCAGAGCAGCCCCAAGAATTCTCGATATATGATTTCTCTAGTATCCCCACTCCAAACACGGCCTGTTACCCACCCATCAGTTGTTTCCAAAACTCATTAAGTTCTTCTTGATCTCTCTCCACGTCCCCACCAATTCACACCTAACACAGTGAACATGGTCCTCCACAGTAGTTGTATGCCAAAAAAATTCACAAACCACAGGAATAAAGGAGAAAGAAGGCAAGGAGAGAGAGAGAGAGAGAGAGAGAGAGAGAGAGAGAGAGAGAGAGAGAGACAGGCACACAGATCTAATTTCAAAATTTGAACCACAAAAGTGAAGGCATCAGAAAATCAAGACATACACCACAGTAGTTCATGATACAACCATTGGATAAAACCAGAAATGAAAAACTTACACAATAATGTACAAAAAAAATGAAGAAAAAGTACAAAAACGAATAAAAAAAGAAAAACTTACACAATAATGATTTTTTTATTTGCCAGATTGTTTGCCAAAAGACATGAAGAGCAGAAGTGGAATAACCGATATACAAAGAGGAAGTGAAAGTTAATTCGCATTGCTCAGAACCTAGCCTTCTCTTCCTTTCTTCTCTTTCTTTCCCCATTTTCTTCCTTTTCACTTCCAATCTTAACCACACAAAAAGCCCCTTAAAACTTGAAATATAATATAAGATGATACAATGTGCATGTATGTAACAGTGGGCAAAAACCAAAAGGGATTTATGAGAAAACCACTCATCCTCTTCGTCACTCTCATTCCTACAGCTGATAACACCTATTCTTTCGAAAACCAGTGTCTCACTCACTAAGTGTGTATAGATGATGAAATCTAGTAAAACCAATTTTTTTCATCAAAGCATTCAATGCTTTCTCATCCAAACTATATGCACATCAAAATCTCACCTATTAAAGGAACAAAAAAAAAAAAAAAAAAAAACATAAATCAAACCAAAAGAAAATTAAAATCACAAAAAAAGAAAACCTTCAGCACATCGGAGGAGATGGGTCTTTAGAGAGATAGAGAGAGAGAGGTTTTAAAAAGAGCATATTAGAGTGCAGCCCTGAGGAAGTGGCGTAATGGTGAGGAGGTGGTGGCGGTGAGACTTGGCTGCTAGTGCAGCCCTAGTTATGCCATGGTGACTACATGTAAGAAAGGAAGGAGATGGTGGTCAGCTTCTATATCTCTCTACTATCTGTTTTTAGAAGTAGATCTACCCTATGTAGTTGGGCTAAAAGAGAGGAGAGGTTTGAGAGAGTGTGTGTCTGAGATGTGTGAGCCATCTATGGGGGTTTATGAGAGAGGAAGGGGAAGAAGGAGGCTGTGGTGGTCCTCAACTATGTTGAGTTTAGAGAAGAAAATGCAAAAAATAGAAAGCAAGGAAAAAGGTTATGACCATGGAGTTTTTTTGGTATTCGTTCTCTTTAGTTTGCATTTATGTGAGAAGACCCTGCTTTTACTTTCTTAACAAAGCATCTGACCAGTATGTAAAAGACCAAAAATCTGACTATTCGGTATTCAAGCTTTGAATTAATTTCAGCATCTAAGCACGGTCCCACAACGGATTTGACATTATTGGGCAGAGTGGATGGTGCAAGAGAAGAGCTGAGATGTGATCTGAACCGTATAACCAATGACAAAATTGATGTCAGCCGTCCGATCAAACTATGTCTCTTAGACATTTTGAAAAAATTGAGCTGCTTTATTATATAGATGGTTTCAGTAGGTAACGGCAAATTCTTTATATTAACCAAGTTGACGCATCCTAATTTAGCATTATTTAAAAATTAGATTGTCAAAGACACATTTACAAATCTGACATTTTCCATATAATTCACACCATCAATCTTAATAAAAAATACATGTTAAATAAATGGATATTGGAGGATCTTGAGACAAGAGTCAGTCTCTGTTTTCTAATTATTTAGAAGCATTGTACGATTGTTTATTGAATTTGCTTTCTTAAGTTGTTAAAAGTTTGTAACCTTTTAAAAAAGGAAGTCAACTCTTCATGAATATTCAATAAGTATAAAGAAATAAGAAGTGCAGTACGACCTAAGCTAAGTTAAGCTTCAATCATCAAATATGTTGGAAGAAGAAAGGATAAAAAACAGAAACCCTAATCTCTTCATCTTCCTTACCTGATTACAAAATGAAAATTTTAATCTTGATTGGCAAACTATAAAGTAGCAGGTGCAGCAAAAAGATTAGAGAAAATAACAAATGAAGTGATTGATTGAACTTTAGTGGGGTCCAATATTCTTTTCAAAGTTTCAGATTAGGTGGCCTAATTTAAGGATAAGAAACAATAAAGCTTGATCGCAGTTTGATTGGAAGCTCATAAGCATAACATTTAGCAGTTTGATTGCATGTTGAAAACAACCTCCAATGTTAGAGAACAAGTCAAATTGTCCAAAAAGAGGGGCTGTCCAGTTTGTCAAAACAGAGTGCATACCCTATTTCCAGCCCACTTTACATTAAAATTTGAATCTACTGGAAGTTAATCAGCAAGCAAATCTTACATGGTTGGAAAAATACACGAGTTTATTTTCTAACCAAAAAAACGGAGCATGATTTTCTTTACTGTGGAGAGAGATATGACTGTTTTACTAAAACGTGTCATAGCTGCAAAGCTAGAAATTCAGCAACTCTGTTATTCAGCCAACTTGTCATCGAAATATGAATTTAGTGAAAGTTAATCAGCAAGCAAATATTACATTGTTGGAGGGATATACGAGTCTATTTTCTAATAAAAAAAACGGAGCATGATTTGCTTCATTGTGGAGAGAGATATGGCTCTGGAGAGACCTTGTTTTCCTGCGTCTTTTAGCCACCCCACCTCTTTTCATTTTCCTTGTTCTTAGTGTTGTTTTGTCAAGAGTCTCATAAATGTTTTTCGTGTTTTTCTTGTCCTCTCCATAAATGGTGGTAGTCAAAGATTGATTGTCTTTGTAATAAACTAAGTGTGCTTGTGTGTCTGTCAAACTAACTTGCTTTTCTAACAGATCATACAATAATCAAAGGCATAATGTGAAACTAATGGTTTCAGTAGGCATAATCTCAAACTAATGCACATTGGAGGATCTTCCCATCAGAGTTAGTGTATGTTTTCTAATGATTCAGAAGCATTCAAGGATTGTGTATTGAGAGTAGTTTACTTAAGTTGTTAAGTTGTATAAGACTCAATCATCAAGTAGCTATAAACTAAGTTAAACATGTATAACTAAGACAATTTCTGCTTTTTGACATGTAACCCAAGCAACACATAATTAAAGTTTACAATTTGCATTCATACCTGATGATTGGGGTCTTGCCATAAGTCGCATAAATATATCCAATCCTGCTCCTTTATATGTGAGGGCCGGTTGGCTCGCCCTTCTTCCGCTGTTGGGTAAGACTCGAATTTCTTCTTTGATCGGGAACGATTGTCACTATATCACGTACTCATGGCTCGTAATATTTCTTCATCTACATAAGATGCTGTAGGAAGTTCGAATTTTTCCTACAATTTTACGAAATTATAATATTAGTTATGTATTTACATAGAAATTTCATGTAAACACTAGTATAGTAGAGTATATAGTACTTACTTGAATGTGTTCAATCAACCTCTCTTTCGCAAAGGGGCATACTTTCGAACAACAACACCTAACTCTGTGGTATATCTCGTCAAGTCACCAGTAATTTCACTAGTTGGTTTTCTTGTTGCTCTAGAGAAGCCCAACTTTATCCGCTCCCCACTACCTCTAACCTTGGCTAGCTCTAGACCTTTTGTTTTTCCTCGTCCTTTCTTTGAAGTTGATATGTCTGTTAAATCCATACACATACATACACTTTGTATTAGTAACTAGGGAATGACCCATGCCTACAACACTCCTAAACAGACATGCAGTCAGTTTAACATATAATTTTTATTTAGAAAATTTATAGATCAAAACTACGTGAGTACATTCGTAAATTATTTTAAAACCTTTTGAAAGATACACTTGCTCAAAATCCCAACAAAACATTTTTTTCAATATCAAGCAACCACCCAACCATGTAAGATAGTTTGTATTTTGAAAAATTCTAAATAAGAAACAAATAGTTAGTCACCTCGAAAATGCAGAAAACAAAACTAAGCACTACCAAAAAATGAATACAAAGTCAATTAGACATAAATTTTGGTTATTCTCTAAATGAATCAAAGCAACTTCTATCCATGAATTATGCTTAAATGTATTTTTCTTTTAAATGGTCTCACTGGTATGTGAAATGTATGTGATGCAAGCTAAAATAGGTGTTGAGTGCAAAACAGTGGGAGGAAAGCCACATGAATTTGTGTGCGTGAGAGAGAAAAAGAGAGAGTTCAAACACACATAAGTAGGGGAATAGAGGGGAAAAAGAAAAGAAACTCTTATAGACTCAAATTCTCGTGATAAAATAACATGGTATCCATCAATTTGTGCCCTCAAAACTATAATTTAGAAGCAAACTTCTCGCTGAAACCCAACCCCAAATTTCTCTATACCTGAGTAATGCACTGCTTTTGGTTCTTCTACAAATTTTGCATCCTATTCATTCAATCAAATGGGTGATAGAAAGATGTTTTGTAAATTGCAAACCAAAATAAAGATACAAGATAAAAGAGAACACAGGAAAAAGAACAAAGAAAAATAATGAGACAGAGAGAGGGTTTCAATGAACAAACAGAAATCAAGTGAAGCAAAATATAATTTTAAGAACATAGAAAAGACAACAAACGTCCAAGGGGCACATACACAATCAAACACAGATGACAAATGTCATTAAAAATACAACCAAAAAAAAAATAGTAAAATTGGTAAAACTCAAAAGCTGTAATTATCAGCTTACAATCAGACTTAAATCTTCGACATTGGACGCCTTCGATAGCCGACTCAGTCT
The DNA here is from genome assembly GCA_033060915.1 of Euryodendron excelsum. NCBI lineage: Eukaryota > Viridiplantae > Streptophyta > Magnoliopsida > Ericales > Pentaphylacaceae > Euryodendron > Euryodendron excelsum. The sequence continues at coordinate 13,586,240 of CM065391.1, forward strand.
TGAATGAGAATCCTTATTTGCCTCAGCTGATGCGATGACGGCCAAAGCTCTCTTCGTGGAGATTGAATGGTAGAGAGGTTAGATGATGGGTTCACAAATTGATGGTCAAGGAGGAAGGTAGCCATGGTGGTTTTGCTGGGTTAGCCATGGGAGTGTGGGACCACTAATGTAATGTTCCTGAGTGAATGTGTAAAAGGTGTAGAAAATGGACTTCAGTCGTTGATTGAAGTATCTTATATGTTTTAAACCTTTAGATCAAACTTTGTCTCTAACACATTTTCAGCTGTTCATCTAAGCCATTCAATGAAAATGAATACAAAATGTATGCCACGTACGACAAATGTCCCATCAAAGATTCAAAAACTTAGCTGCTTTTATTATATAGATGTGTTAAAAAAATTGCTTCAAATAATTAAAAAGTGGATATTTTTGATCAATTTATGCCATGTAAACATATTCATTATACTATAACACATACCGGGTGTCATGGATGTGCTCTGTTCCACAGTCTCGGATGACTGTGGATTAATATATGAACTTCGCTCTAGATCAGGGGTTAATCCTAACGATCCTTCAGTTGCAGGTGCTGATGTAGTCAAACCTCGACCTCGTTCTCTAGTAGACATTTGTAATAAGTTTTTGTACAACGGCGATAATTAGTTTAACAATAATTACTTTTATGATAATAAATTAAAGAAAAAAAGCATGATAAGTCCACACGTACCTCAAATCAATAAAATTTAAAGAATAATATGAAAACCACTAAATATTGATACATAACAAGCTATAAAAGTATCACAAGACCAAAAAGTTTTCACCAATTTTGATCTATTTAATTTTAGTGAATTGGAGAAGACATATTTGCAAAAATTTAAGTAATTCGCTACTATTCAGTGTCACTATCTATTGACATATTATCTCCCTCTGTAGTATCATTGGTAGAGGACTCAACATCGTGCATTTCACTATCATCGTCGATAAAAGAATCTTCATCCTCTTGTCTCTACTCATCACTTGGTATGGTATTGATATCAACATGTACCAGCTCCATGTCATCTCTGTGCATCATTACGGGTTGGTCAATAACCTCAACTGTATTGCCAAATCCATATGACTCATCCTCTTGGTATGGCTCATGTTCCTCGTCCTCTTCTTCTTCTTGTTCTGGAATGTCATATACTGCTCAAGGAAATATCTTATGTACAACTCGCCAATTAGCACCATTCCTCGTATCACTCAAATAGAAAACTTGTTTTGCTTGAGATGCTAGCACAAAAGGTTCATCTGCATACCATGTTTTGGTTTATGTTTACACTAACAAAGTTGTGTTCATCCACAAGTACACCAGATGCCCTACCAACATCGCACCAATCACAGCTGAACAGGGTAACACGGTTTCTACCTAAATATGACAACTCAATATCATCTGTAACAACACTGTAAAAATCAATACTTTGCCCTTCATGGTCACCTTTCACAACTAGACCACAATTCTGGGTATTATGGTGTTTCTCGCGTTCTTGAGTATGAAACTGAAGCCCATTAATTATGCAACCACTATATTGTGCCATTTCAGGATCAAGACCCCGAGCCAAATTTAGAAGTTGATGGTCTACACCTTCATAGTCTTCTTTCCATTGTTGTGTCACCTAGTTTCATATCTGAATAAGATTAACATACAAAAATATATATCATTTAATTATGGTATATAATGGGAGGGTAACTAAAATGCACTGAAATGCTTCACATGACTTATAATCCTTACCCATTCTAAAAACCATGCTTGAAAATTCTCTTGATAACTCTTTTCTACGTTCTGGTTGCTTTCTCCCTTGAGCTCTTCCTTATGTTTCCTATAAAACATGACTTGCACTTAGATAGGATATGAATTTTGGAAATGAAACTCAAAAACTGAAATTAAACGCAAAGTTTTATTAGTAGTTAACTCACTCTACATAGGGGTATACTTTGTCACAGTTGTTCAACACATATGATTGAACGTTGGCTAGATCTTCCAAATTAAGCTCCTCACAACGTGCAGCTCTCAATCCACGAACAGTTTGGGCAAATATGGGCAATCCTTCAGCTTGCTCAACCAATAGATCTCCTTCATAGTTTCGCTCTGTTATGTTAAATCTCATTTCAATCCCTTCAAAGTACATTGAACAGAAGTTCATGCTTTCCATATTAATGTAACCTTCAGCAATGGATCCTTCAGGACAAGCTTTGTTACGCACATACTCCTTTAGAATTTTCATGTAACTATTAATAAACATATCAATACATACAATCAACCCACTGCATTTTGAAGACGAATAGTAAAATGTTAAGATTTTAGAAGTATTTGTTAATTGTGATAAATACCTTTCAGAGGGGTATGTCCATCGATATTGCACTGGTCCAGCAAGCAGTGCCTCATCTGCTAGGTGAATTGTTAGGTGGATCATTACATCAAAAAAACCTGGTGGGAATATTTTTTCCAACTTGCATAAGACAAAAACAATGTTATTCTTCAGTCGTTGTAACACATCTATATTCAATGTATTTGATGTCAACTCTTTGAAAAATAAACCCATCTCAATTAATGTGTTAGACACATCCTTCTGTAAATATACGCGAAGTGCAACAGGAAGAAGTCGTTATACTAGGACATGACAATCATGACTTTTAAGTCCTATTATACGACAATCACTGACACTCACACATCGAGAAATGTTTGAGGCATAGCCATCTGAAAATTTTATTGAACTTAGGAATTCACAAAAACCCCTCTTTTTGGCCGGGGAGAAAGTGTAACATGCAGACGGGATGTATATTTTCTCATTCACATGCTTTGGATGTAGCTCAGGCCTTATCCCCATATCCTTCATACCAAGTCGAGCCTTATATATGTCCTTTGTTTTTCCCTGAATGTTCAATAAAGTTCTGATGATACTATCACATACATTCTTCTCAATATGCATGACATCGAGATTGTGGCGAATCTTGAGGGTTTTCCAATAAGGCAATTCAAATAAAATGCTCTACTTTGACCAATTCAAGTAAGTAGGAGACCGTTTTCTTGTCTTTCCATGTTCATCTACCTTCCCATATGTTGGCTGCACCACATTTTCCAATTATTTAATCACATCTTCTCCAGATAATATTTTTGGTCTCGGCCTACATTCTACCTTACCATCAAAAGAATGCTTACTTTCCTGTAAATGGTGATCTGTCGGTAAGAATTGACCATGTCCCATATAACAAGTCTTTCTCCCATGATGTAAGTATCGATGAGATGCATCTTCAGTGCATGTCAGGCAAGCTAATTTCCCTTTAGTGCTCCAACCAAACAACATTGCATATGCAGGGAAGTCATGAATGGTCCATACCAATGCAGCATGTAACTCAAAATTTTGGTCACTAGATGCATCATAAGTCTCAACACCTACATCCCAAAGTTCTTTTAACTCATCTATCAACGGCCGTAAAAACACATCGATGTCAATTCTAGGAGCCTTACGCCCATGAATAAGAAGAGTCATCATGAAAAATGGATCCTTCATACATTTCCATGGTGGCAAATTATACGGGACAAGAATTACTGGCCACATATTGTATGAGGTACTCATGTTTCCAAATGGATTGAAACCATCACTTGCCAACCTAAGCCTAACATTACGAGGATCACTAGCAAATGAATTGTGTTTTTTGTCAAAGTCTTTTCATGCTTCAGAGTCGGCAGAATGATACTATACTCTATCTTCCTCGATTCACTTGTCCTTATGCCATCTCATATCTGCAGCTATCTTCCTTGAGGCAAACCATCTCTTTAGCCTTGGTATCAAAGGGAAATATCTCAATACTTTATGAGAAACCTGCTTACCCTTCCCCTTTTTAAATTTGTACCTAGGTGCTTTACATAAGGGACACTTGTTTGCAGATTTATACTCCTTCCAGAATAGTACGCAGTCATTCTTACATACATGTATCTTTTCATAGCCAAGGCCTAGGTCTCGAATAACTTTCTCAGCCTCATCATGGTTTTTTGGGATTTTTGCCCTAGAAGGAAATGCATTCTTCAACAGCTTAAGTAGCATTGTTAATGACTTATCACTCCACTTATTAATTAATTTTATGTGAAGCAACTTTACAATAAAAGACAATTTAGAGAACTTCTGACAACCTCTGTAAAGTTCTTGCTCCGCATCGCTCATTAACTTGAAAAATTTATTCCTTTCTCCATTGGATCCACTAGGTATATCAGGACCATGGCTCTCAGAAGTCACCCCTGGCCAATCATCTGTGAATCTTTTAAAAGGCACATTATCTAGTATTTCTTGCATGTCATCCACACCAGTGCCCTCTTCGTCAACCACAGGATCATTATCATTGTCATTACATTCATGATCATACTTTTCCCTATGATGAACCCATCGACTATACCCAACTACCACCCCCCATGCAAACATATGCTCCTTAACTTCATCTGGAGTCATCTCATTGATATTATTGCATTTAATACATGGAAATGGTATTGTAGTCTCACCAGGTTCGATATGATCAGTTGCAAATTTGAGAAACTCTCTTACTCCTTTAATATATTGAGAGTGCCTTCTATTATGAATCTCCATCCAACTCCTATCCATCTTAAAATCCATATCATGTCAACATATCGTTACATGAATGAATGAAACATTACTATTAATGATGTATATATGTTATTTATAATAAAAACGATAAGAGAGAAACAAGGGATATGAAATAAATTAAATATTTAGAGCATGGTAGTCAGACAATAAAAATTAGAGAATAAATGGTTTGTACACAAAAATCATTAATTTTGTTCATATTATTATATTTAGTGATCACAACAAATAGTACCCAAGTAGACTACATATACAACTTTAAGTAGTCGTAATGAACACTACAGTCAATGATTAATATTTTACTCAATAAATTCAATTAAATAATTTACCTATTACGATTTTCCATGTAAAATAGTTAAATATATCTTCTTAGCTATGGTATCTTAACACAACAAAAATGTCTTGTAAATCAGCAATGGAGAATGAAAAGAAAAAAGTAAACACCAATACGAAGTCTGATACAATAGTAGGGATGAAGTGGCCAACCAACATGGGACACCATGTGAATGGACAACTCCACGTGCCTTGGTGGTGTCCAGTACAGTCGTAGGAGGAGTGAGTGTTGGGCAAGACATAGATTTGATGGATTTTAAACTAATCATATTAAATTTTAAGGAAGAACATAAGACCAGGTGGGTGTGAGATTTCAAATTTGGTCTGGGATTAGCTACCAGATCAAAAGAGATTACTATTTGTTTGTGACATTATCTTTGTTTAATAGATGACTCAAAATTTTTATCAGTTCCTTTTAATATGCCATTCACAGAAAAGAATTTGCCTTTGTTCTCTAGGATTAGCAAGCCTAAAGATTTGTCTTCACCCAGTTGACATGGATATAGATAAATAAACAAGGTACTATTTGTGCTCAGAAACCTAAATATATGTGTGTTATAATCACAAATGATGCACTTAATTTGATGGACATCATATGTTACTAGAAGCGTCATCTTCCCAGAGTCCAAAAAAAATTAAAAACACTACATACATTTTACCACTTGTCACATCCAGACCAATTCAATTGCAAAAATCATATGAAGTAGAAAAATTCCTAAAAAAAGGGGAAACTATGACATGAATGGATCAGGTAATATGAATCAAGTAATCATTTACAAAAGAAAGATAATGTGACATGAATGGGTTTAGTTTCATTCGGATTCTAAATCATAAATTATTGGATTCGATTAAAAATTGTAAAATATGATGAAACATATAACATACCGGGTTAAGAAAACAATAATATTATCGATGTAACACTTATCGCAATTCATGAATGAATCAATGAAGCATTACCAGTCAAGCTAACCAATTTCCACAAGATCATTGACAGGAATAAACAAACAAAATATGGGGCCTACAATAACTAATAATCAGGGTGTAGGCATTAGCTTCCAATTTAGGGAGTAATTTATAAGAAATTAGTTTTTGTTCAACATATGACATTACCTATCTTCAGTCAGTACATATACTCTTAGAAATATCAGTAATAGGCATGAACAAAAGAATAAAATAAAAAGTAACAAAGAAACCTCAAAAGCTAGAACCTTCCACCACCACTACAACCCACAGCACACATTACAAATCTCATTAAGAAGATGAAAAGGGAAAAAATTTGTGAAACTCAAAAGCTTTACTTTTTATCTTACAATCTCCATTAAATGTTTGGCTTTGGACATGATCAAGAGGCAACCTGGCCTCGATTGAAAATGGGTCATTCGGCTCTATTGATGGGGCAGTGACCAAAGCTCTCTTCATCAACATCAACCGACTCTGCGAACAGGGACATGATCGAGAGCTAACCTGCACCACCACTACAACCCTCCCCTCTACCACCAGTACAACCCTCCCTACCACTAGCACCCTGCTCCCCTTGGTGGCCCTCCCTACCATCCCAAAACTCGAGTCACAAAAAGCCAACACCCAAATACAGGGAGAAAAAAAAAAGAAATACAAAGAGAGTGAAGCACTTACGGTATAGAGATCAACGGTGAGGGGATTGTTGACTCCTCCGGTGGTGAATGAGAGAGAGAGTGAGAGATAGGCAGTGAGAGAGAGTGGTTGCAGGGAGAGAGCGTAGGAAATTTTTGAGATATAGGCAAAGAAAGAGCGGGAGAAAAGTTTCTACCTGGTAGCAGTAGCACATGCAAGACATACAAATAAAATTGAAGAATATAATAACATTTTTAAATTGAATAAAATAAAACCCTACTAATACAAATAACCCAATTTAATTTAGTCACTATTTGGAACCATGTATTTTTGTCAATTGGATTTCAAAAAAGCAAAGAAAAGGGTTTCCAAGACAATCCCCTTTTTGTGTTTGGCATTAATTTACAGGAATTAAAAGAAATTTTTTTAGTTATTCTTATTTGTTTAATAAGGAATCAAAAAGCAAAATATTTTGATGACAACAGTGCCCCTATATTAGGCTAGTTAGATAATTAAAAAAAAAATAAAGGGAGGGCAAGGTTGTAACTATCTACCAATTAAGAATTAATTATTTCCAATTCACATGTAATCCGACTAATTGCCAAACGATTTCAAGGTTTTTCATTTTTCTTTTTCAAATCCCACCAAATCAATCCTATTTTAAATTTTATTCATTCAAAACATATGAAAGTGGATTGTTCCAATTGTAAAATCGACCAGTTAGGTTGACCCGCAAACAACTGAAATGGATTGGTTGTTTAGTAGTTATTTTTTTTACTTTTTTTTTTAAGTCGGTACATAAAGTAGTTTGGTTTTATGGGTTTGGAGTCATTCACGTGTCGGGTTGGATAGTGACCCACTATTCAAACCTCCAATGTCAGGTTCAAAAATAATGTAACCCATTTCCACTTGGTTTGGTTCGGGTTGGGTTTGGGAATGGCCCTACGGGTGTGCATGGGTTGGTTTAGTATGGGTTGATGGCTAACTTATAACCGAGCCAATCTTCATCGGTTCCAAGATTGGTTTGGGTCGGTTCCTCAATTTTGCCCAAGCCGGGTTGGGTTGGTTCTGCCTGTACAGTTGTGTGTTAATCCAGTTTAGATACAAAATTTTCCAAACATATGCAGCAAGGTCTCATAATGGTTTAGACATTTTCATAAGATTATGCAGCCTTACTTCTTGAGTACGAACATGTTGTTTCAATGTTTTTAACGTATGACTCTAAATTGCAATAAAACAACCACATAAAATGAATGTCCAAGTGGGTTGAGGTGCTTGCCTCTCGCACCAATGACCACCCTGCTATGGTGAAGTTCCTTAAGGAAAACATATTTTCACGTTTTGGCATGACTCGCGCCATCATTAGTGATGGTGGTAAGGATTTTCGCAACAAGCTTGTCGAGATTTTAACGCGCAAAGACGAGGTTTTGCACAAAGTTGGTACCCTATATCACCCCCATACGAGTAGTAAAGTGAAATTGGCCAATAGAGAGATCAAGCAAACCTTACAAAAAACTATGAACCCCACATGTAAAGATTGGTCTATACGAGTAGTTGATGTGCTTTGGGCATACCGAATAATGTACGAAACGTAATTACTAATGTCTCCCTACCGGCTTGTCTATGGCAAACCTTGTCACCACCCAGTTGAGGTCGAACATAAATCTTATTGGGCCATTGGACAGTTCACCAAGAGTTTAGCTAACACCGGAACCCTTCAAAAACTCCAGTTATCTTAATTGGAGGACTTACGAAATGATGCGTTTGAAAATGGCCACATTGCTAAGGCTAAAATGAAGACCTTCCAAGACCGGAATATCCTGACGAAAGACCTTCCATGTCAGTCAAAAGGTCCTCTTATATATAAGACCCGTTGCATATCTTTCTGGGTAAGCTCTGCAGTAAATGGAGTGGTCCTCTTCTTGTATGGGATGTTGCTTCCCATAGAGCCATCACTATTTATAATCCCGATACGGGCTCTGAATTCAAGATCAATGGGCATCGTCTGAAACCCTATCTAGAGGGTTTTCTGCGAGAAGCGGAGAGTCTAGCTCTTCATGACCCACCCCTCTTACGAGTAGTCCCTGCCCATCTCCTCTTTTTTTTGTATCTTACATTTTTGTAGTTTTTTTCCTTTTTTTATTTGTTTTATTTTATTTTTTTTTGGTGTGTCGTGCCGCATCTATCCTTTCTTGCTTCTCTTCCCGCTCGGTAGTCCGTGCTCGATTCCCATTGGGGGGGGGGGGGGGTTTCTATTATTTTCTTACGTTTTTTCTTCTCTCTGCCTTTCTTTCTGTCCTTTTCACCATGGAGTCAGTTTTACTCTCAAATCGTCAGGACGCCCATGTGTCTCGTCCTGATGAGCCGAAAGCTGATGCCTAGAAGGAGTCTTTGTTGGTCGAAGCGTCGGGATGCCCAAGTATCTCGTCTTGACGAGCCGAGAGCTATGCCCAAAACAAGTGTTTGTTGGTCGAAGTGTCGGGACACTCAGGTGTGTCGTCCTGATGAGCTGAGACCTGATGCCCCAAACAACCCTTTGTTGCTGGAAGCGTTGGGACGCCCAAATGTGTCATCCTGACGAGCAGAGAGCTGTGCTCCCATTACTTGGCCTAACATCAGGACTTGATTCAAAACCGTCTTGACGACCGTGGGGTCTTCGGCCAAATTGTTTTAGCGTCAGGACGGGTTTTACCATCGTCTTGACGATCATGCCCTTATTTGAACAGATTGGGGCTTACTTTTATTTTGTCGCCTAAGATTCATTCGAGGGAGGGAGAGGGTTGCTGCGTCTTTGAGGGCTCTGGTGCCGTGATTCAACCTTTAATCTTCTCTAGGTGTCTTGAAGCCTCCGTCTAGGTAATTCGTCTTCACATTCTACTTTCATTTGTCTTCTTTTTGGCGACTCACGCTTGGATTTCGCTAGGTAGCCTTTGATCGAATTAGGGTTTCATTGTGGTGTTTCATGTGAGTTGATTGGGTTGTTTTGATTCATTCTCGGATGGGTGATATGGGGTGTTGGCTTGAACTTGAACCTTACAAATGGGTGATGTGGGTGATGTGGGGTGTTGGTATGACAAATATAATGGAATGGGATGGAATGAGATGATAATAAAAAGTTGAACTTGAGTATGGAATTGAGTACTTTATGTATGTTGTGATTAGCATTTCTTATTTCATATTATTATATTGTATATTTGCACATGCTACGGAAAATAGAGCATTGTGTTGTCTTCATTTTGATATATCATAAGCTGTAATTGGTTAAGGATTGAAGAAGTTATGCTAAATTTCCTCCAGGTGTATCGAATCTAACTATAATACCTTATTTTAATTATAACTCTACTTATATATTGAATTTGCATGTGATTTAAGTGATAATTGAAAATAGATTCATGATAGAACATGCATGTCAAATTTCATAGTGTTAGAGTTTGTGGTTTGAGAAAAATTGCATTTTTAAGTTGACATTTTTGGATTGATTTTAGTTAAGTTACTAAATTTTGGTCGAGCAGTGAAAGTGCCAACAATTTTTGCATTTTCTTTTTCATTTTCACCTTTAAAAATAAGTAAAGGACATACAATAAGAAAAATAAAAAAATAATAGGATGAAATGGCTTGTCCATGATATACTCGTAATGACTTGTCAACACCCATCTCTTTCCCCCCGGCCCCCTCCCCCTGGGAGGTTCTATACATTCAAACCTCTCTACCAAAGCTATGTTTCATAGAAGAAATCTTCCATAAAGTTTACCTCTTCTTCTAGTACATTGCTGCTTTCAAGGCTTGAAATAAAATATCAATACTCTTTCATTATATTTATTACAATAATAAGATGCAACATGTGAATAAATTTCTAACAAAGTAGTAAGGCGGTATAAATAATGTTAAATAGGCAATTATTTTTTAAAGTGTTAGATAAGAAATTATTTTAAACCACCATTACAAATTCAACCAACGTAATTCTTATCAATAAGTTCCTTTTTTCTATGAACTTTACGATCTGAAGAATTAAACAAAGGCAAATATGAGGAAAACGAAGAGAAAATGATTCAAATAAATACAAAAATTAAAATCTGCACATTTGATCTCAGAGAAAGAAAACTATAAAGATGGGTACCGGTAAAAAGAAAAGTCAACTGCAACTTCAAAAACAGAGATGCCATTAGAACAAAAGGCTAATTTAAGAGCCAAACCAACCTTCACAAACCCCTTCCTAACATCGAGGTCTTAATACATCCCTTAGTTCAGGTCAATGCACTTGTAACTGCCCAAAACCAAGGCATTTTCATGCTTAGAAACACAAATACAGGTAGGTTTCCAAATAGGGATAACCATGGGTGGTCTGGAGAGAGAGAGAGGGAGTTGTGCAGATGCTTGGTGGGTGCACTGAGCGTGTGGTCGTTCCATGTGAGGAGTTGGCCACTGAAATGATGGTGGAAGGTGAGTGATCTATGGAGAGCCGGTTGGGCTTATGAAAAATGAGGTTGCTAGAGTGAAGAGGAAGGCCAAAGATGAGGCGTTTTGAGAGAGAGGAAGAGGAGGAATGGAGGGAGGGTGTTCTAGTGAGTGAGAGGTGTTGAGTTCTCTATTGGGTTTTGTACCCATAGAGAGAGAAAGAGAGAGAGGAACGTAGAGAGAAGCAGTTTGAATATATGAAGCATATAGAGCATGCTCAGTAGGTGTTTGATATTTGAAACTTATTTTTCTCTCTATCATCAACTTACCTTTTACTTCTCTGTAGGCATATCCATAGCCTTTAATGCCTTCACCATTTTTGTGAAAGAGAGAGAAAGAAAGAGCAGAGAAGTCAAAAGAGAAAGAGTTGTTAGGGGTGCAACCACTAACTTTTATGATTTTAAGCAGGAGCTGAAGAGTGAAGTGGTGTATAGGATTGATCTCAGCTGTTGATTAAAGCAAAGGAAATGTTTCTAGCCATCGGATTAAGAGATAGACATTTCAAGAAAGAGTGAGCTGGAATGTAAGATAGATATGCCATGTAGGACAAATGTCCCATCAAGATTCAAAAACCATTCTGTTTTATTATATAGATTTGGAGTTGGTTGAAACCAATTATAAAGTTGGAAATAAGTGACATTATCGATATTTAAGTAAGAAATGAAGATTACTTAGGTATTGCAATAACAAAAGGCAAGGTTGGTAAAATTGTTAGCTAGTGGAACTTTGAATTTTTGTAAAAATGGTTACAAAAATTAGGACTATCTTGTTTTAAATTTTTTAAAAATAACTTAGTTGTCCTTGCAATAAAATAAAAATACAAGACTCATTTACACTTATGGATGCAAAACAAATCAATTTACTCTATCAATACTCATGTTCATCTTTCTAAAATCTTATTCGAGATTAGCATCTAACATAAACAAGCCAAAGTTGATTATATTTTGTTAACTCATTAATTTTCTTAGCTCGAGCTAATAAGCTAAACTAACGCTATGAGATTGTATAAGAAACTAGGTTGCTTGAACTTGGATTGTGTTTGAATTCATTTTTCAAACTATGCTTAAGTAAGCTATTACTTTTTCTTTTATTTTTTATTTTGATTGGAAGCATGCTATTATTTGACTCAACTTAGCTCGTTTATGGCCAAAGGGTTCTTTTTTTCTTAAGAAATAAATAATAACCAATAATAATTTGACTAAAAGATTAAAATCCACTATTGTTGGGTAACCCAACCCAAGTCTCGATCAACCCCGGAGAAGGAGAGAGTTTGATCAAAGCAGAGAGAGGACTTTAACAAAACGAGCCCTAATTGTTTGCTTAAAAATTTCATCATTCAAATCTAAAGCTGGAAATGCCTAAACCTCATTTAAGCCTCATCCTACTACTATTGCATCTGTTAATCCTTCAACTCACATCCACAATATCAGCGATCAGGTACAAGTTTTACCCTAACCCCCGTTTAGTTTCCAAGAAAATGGTGGAAATAGCAAAAGAAAACCTTGAATCACACATTGTCCGTTGCTTCAGTTCTAAGAAGATGAAAATTAAGAACCTTGTCGAGACAATGCATTATGTTTATGATAATTCCTTTGCATTATTTGAACATTGTTGTACCCATAATGACTTTTGAGAAGTATTGACATGTACTATGTTTAAATGCTTTAATAAAGTTTTATTTTTGGTTGAATTTTTTTGGCTTAAATCAATAGTTTCCTGCAAGCATTTGTATGGCAAACCTATACTTTGCGTATGAATTGGCTGGTTTATTAAGTCAGTATTTTGTCTGGACATGAGATGGTAATCAAATTTGTGTTTTTGATTGAATTAGGGAACAACATGAGTGAGAGAACTAGTGCCAAAGACAAGGCCAAGAAAGATACTGCGAGCAAAGCTATTGTCCCGTTTACTCAGTCTTGTTCTGAAGCTAGTGCCCCACCTGACTTTGATGCAGAGTGTTTTAAAACAAAAGATGCACAAAAGGGGTACAACAAGGTTTGGGGAAGGAAGAAAATTGTCCTCGAGAGAGGGATCAATCTTATGGACTTTCGAGATGAACCGTACATTTGGAAGGATGAAATTGAGGGGCGAGGCTGGAAGAAATTTGCTAACTTTTCTGGAGGTGCAGTGCCTATATTGTGTGCTGAATGGTTGGCAAATATTTTCAAGACGAGCATCACACCCGGGGCCTAGCGAATAGAGTCTTGGGTAAGGGGCAAGGTTGTAGTCATAACTCCAGACACTTTTGCCGAGATCTATTAGTTGGAGAGGGTCCGCAATGCCCTATTCAAAGACTCAGTCGACGAAAAGATTGATATGACGGTGGTGGCCACTGAAATTTTGAAAGAAGGAGAGAGGTGAGCAGAAAAGAAGAATTTTGTGGGGCGAAATGCACTAAAGGACAGGTACCTACCTTTACACCTGTGGTCCTATTACAGTTTGATTCCAATTGCCCGAACTTCAGAGGTAAGCAGAACGAGGGGAAAATTACTATGGGCTACAGGCACACACAAGTCCATTGATCTTCCATTGTACATGTGGTACCAATTATATGACAGCCACCGGTTGGGGGATCCTATGACCAATATCCCGTTTTCATGCCTACTCACGATGGCCTTTGCTAAGGCCAAGGTGGCTGAGTCCGCCTTCTTGTTCAAGAAATTGACTCAGCAGCCAATTGACAAAGCATCCATTAACAAGTCAAAGGCTTAGCAAACCAGGTTAAATAGGAAGAAACAACGGGTAGGGACATCCTTAGAGGGACAGTCGTCACAGGTGGGTTGACTAGCAATGTTGATCTTACCAGCTTGGTTCAAATGGTAGAGCAACAGAACCTACGAATGGATCGCCAAACTGAGAGGTTGACAAAGTTTGAGGACAAATTAGTGGAGCAAAATAAGGAGTTTGAGGAATTCTAGCAGGTGATCCTGGGGCGATTTGATAAGTTAGAGGAGCAGTAAAAGAAGTTTCAAGATCAACAGAGTGAGCAGACAGAGATGTTGAAAGAGATAGCCAAGGTAATGGCTCGTCAACAACAGGAGCAAGATGAGGATGGGGAGGAAGATGTTGAAGCAGATGATGAGAAAGAGGAGACAGTCATTGGGGAGGTGTAGAGTTTAGGTTGCCTTTCATTATACATGTGCATCATCCTGATTTAAAACTTGCATGTTTTGGTTAACTTTTGCCTTGCTGATAGACACTTTTATATGTCATTTTTGGTTGTTATGATATTACTGAATGGTTTACCAAGCAGCACCCAATGCAATTTTCTCGACAGGACAAAATTCTCACCTTACACTTTTGAATTTAAGCTGGTGAACATGCCCTATCTATTGTCATATTTCAATATAATACTTTCCATTAGAGGATTCTTTAGTGGAATATTCACTATAACCTGTGATTTGCACTCTTCAATACTTGGATGGATAGCTATGGGCATTCACACACTTGGGCTTTGTATTGTCTTTTAGAGTGCTTTATGTTTAGTGAAGGTAAAATTGTTCCGCATCTCTCCTATTCAATAGCCTCATTATGTTTGACTTTGATTCACTTAGTGAGAATTGATTGATGTGATTGACATGTTAGAATTCTGAGTTTTGCGCACTTTGGATATGACACTGGTTTTAGTTCACTTGATATCACCGAAGTAATCACTTGAATGCACCTTGTCCACAGCCAGCTTGAGTCACAACATCAAAACGTCTAGTTGGGTGTTTTGTTAGAACCTCATGTCACTGTATGGTAGCCCCGTTGCATAAGCAAATGATCAAAACAGGGTACCGTGTTGTTGATAAGAGTTCATGTGGATGGTTCTTTTCAATTCTTTTAAAAAAAAAAAAAAGAGAAGAAAGAAAAAAAAAACAAAAGAAATAGAAATGCTTAAAAAGAGATAAAAAGAGAAAAAAAGAGAGAAACTGGTGATATGAGATAGAGCATTGAAAGAAGAGGCCATTGTTGAGTCCACCTTGCGTACCCTGGAACGTGGCAAGTTTGTTGTCCATTCTCTTTTAGTTGAACCCTACCACCATTGAAAGCCTTTGTAGATTCGAAGTGTGCAGCCCTTCTGAACTCAGTTAGTGAATTCTTGTGTTAATTACATTGATTGATTCTCATTGTTAATATTCTTTGATGAGGCTATATCATGTCCTTTGCTGCACATTATTTACGTTCTTCATGATGGGAATGCTTTTACTAATCATATTCATTTACTCCTATTAGAAGAGCAACCCATGAGAGTTCCTAAAGATTCAATTTCTTGTTGAGTGAATGACTGGTGAGTTTTTGAAATCGAAACTTCAAGGATGCATGTGCTTGAGTTCATAATGAGGCATTTATGGTACTTTGGTGAATCACGCACACTTCACTTGTTACTTCTACTTGATGAGATGCAATCTTGTGTATCCATTGGGTATGAGAATGAATTGAAACTTCGAAGTTTGGGGGTGAGTATTCTTAGTACTATCTGTTTAACTGTCTATGAATGGGGGCATACATGATGATTGAGAGACATGATGCATATGCTCAGTGCATTCGGGATTTTCACGAAAGTGGGGAACTATCCTTTTTGTTATTTATGTAGTGTTATTTTTCTAGGGGCTACCAAAATGCAAGTTGGGGGGTGTGATTTCACTGTAAAATTGCAATCCTAACCTTCTAAGTAGCTTTTGTTAAGCCTAAAGGAATGTAGCTGGTTGTTTAGTAGTTATTTGGTATTGATTGGCTTCTTGGCATTATTGTAGGTTTTTGAGGTAAAAGAGAGGCGAAAGTGCAAAGCTATTAAAGGAGCATCGTCAGAACACAGTTGCGGATCATCCCGACGACCAGTGGAGGCAACAAACTCAAAAGGAGCTCATCGTCAGGACGCAGCTTCTGAGTGTCCTGACGTCCAGATTGGAAGTAAACTTCAGATCCAGATATCGTCAGGATACAGAGATGGATCATCCTGACGCCTAGATTCGGAGAAAGAAAAATTGTAAAGAAAAGAGCACCATCGTCAAGACGTTGGATTATTCTGGCCTGACGACTAGAAGGGAGGATATCCAGTTTCGACTTATCGTCAGGAAGCAAAAATTAGCGTCCTGACTTCCAGATTGGAAGTAAAGTTTAGGCCAGATATCGTTAGGACGCAGCGATGGATCGTCCTGACGCACAGTTTCGAGAGGAACAAAAATTGTAAAAAAGACAGCACCATCGTCAAAACGCTGGATTATTCCGTCCTAACGAGAAGAAAGGGAGGATATCCAGTTTGGGTTTATCGTCAAGACGCAAAAATCCAGCGTCCTGACAATCGAGCCCGAGATTTGATTGCAATTTTTTATTTCCTTATCAGCTGAGTACCTATAAAAAGGGCAAGTTTTCAGTTTGTTACGGTTACGCAATATATAGTGGTTTTTGAGAGCTTTTGAGAGGACACTTGTTATTTTTTTGTTCTTGAATATGTACACTTCAATAATTCAGAGATCAAGTTATAATATAAGTTTGGGAGTTTTCTTTTCTATTGCGCATTATGTCTCTAATCGTTATGGGTAACTAATCATCGATCTTCTTGGGGACGAATGAGAAGGCGACTAGGGTTTTCAGTAGTCACATAAGGTACTATTACATTGGGCAATTATTGTTATATTAGTTAATTCACAGATCATCTCTTGTTTATTCTCTTATCCAGAAACCTTGCTTTTGTGATCATATTCTGGTGGGTTCATGACTTACGTTACTGCATGGGAAACTATGCTTGAATCCCTGATATGAATGCTATGGAATATAATGTTTCAAACATTGAATGAAGACAGAGAATCTTTATTGGGTTTAAATCTGAAATCTTCCGATTGAAAGGTGTAAGTTGTCACCAATGAATTGAGTTCATTCAATACCTTGTGGGTTTACCGAACACTTAGTCGTTGGATTTTTCCAAGCCAAGATTGTCTTTACTTAGGTTTTAATATCAACTCTCTGCATTGGTTTATATACAAATAACCGTTTCACGCAACTCAAATAATTTTTTTTCACTTTTCCTTTTGGAGTTGTTCTTGATTTTTGTGCTTGTGCTATGACGAACGTGGGTTCTCTTCTTGGATTGGACAACAACTGTCTTCCCTATAGATCGACCTCGGAGCTTCCGAGTAGACTACATCGAAACCGTTTGATTGTGGTCTTTCTATCGCATATCTTGGAGCCGAACATATAATATAATTTATTAAGTCAAAATGCCAAATAATTTGGTATTTACGTAAAAAGGGACAAACCAACTAGTTACATATTTATTTACAATTAGTTTTCCCACACGTCCAATTAATAAATAGTACGTAATTTTTTAAATTAGTAGTAGTAGTACTATACTAATATTTTATAAGTAGAAATAATGTATTAAAATTAGTCATAGTCACATATCATATAAATTCTTAATTATCATGCCCTTAAAAACTAAAATTGGTTGCTCCTTTTACCGACGAATCTATAATTTCCATACTAAAGACTAAGTTTTGACCACCATTAGCAAGGAAATTTATGTCTCCTCGCTATTAAATTTTTCCCGCCAAACATAAAATTCCCTCCAATTATTTTTGTGATTACTATTAGCAAGGAAGTTTGTATTTTGTCTGTATAACAGATATTGATTCTTTTTTAGTAAGAAGCCTACTAATTCCTCGCTAAAATCTTTATATTATACGTCTGGCGAGGAACAGTATGCCTTGCGAAAGGTTTATACCTTTAGAATTAGTGACGAGCACACAATTTGACGCCAATAAGTATTGAAGGTTTTTTGCAACCAGATGCTTTTGACGCTAAAATAATTTTTTTGAAACCTTTATCGACGATCTATTCGACCCCTCACTAATACTTTTTCCCCAATCACCATTCGTGATGAATTTTACTTTTCCTTGCAAATTCACTCTCACGCCACATATCCCGCAAAAAAAAAAATTTCACCAAAGATTTTGCAACAACTATTTGCGACAAATTTTTTTGTTTGTCGCTAAATATGGTCCTTGGAAGATTTTAGCGACGAATCATGGTTTTCCATGCTAAAAAGGTACCTTTAGTGTCAAATTTCGTTCCCTCGCCAATACTTTCCTTGCTAAAAGACCAATTTGTTGTAGTGTATTTCTATACTTTCTATATTTTGCTTTATAGGCAACCGCGGCTGGAACGGTTTATTGTTCTTCCAGTAGACGTGACTCCCGGGATGACAGGCTGTGAGCAATTGGGTTGAATCTTGGAGCAACTGATGTCCGATTGTACCTTCACGTAGGGAGGCACATTTGCTTTAAGATAGTGATATCACACTTCTCAATTCTTATAGGCAGGCTTTTCTATTTTTCTTTAACTATGTTTTATTATTTATCGAGTTAATACTATTGCATTGTAATTTGGTTTATTCTTAAGTTGTGATTTGTTTGGATTAATGCGAATTATATGATGTGTTTTATGAAATTCTTCCAATAATCTAAAGCAAGTGTGAACTGATTATCTATGTATATCTTTGTGTGCATGAGCACATCTGAATTTCTAATGTGATGACGTCGGAGCGTGTTTTAATCCCTTTATGTTTATATTTTAAGTTTGTATACAGCGTGTGCTACTGATTTTGAAAGTTCATTGTGTCTTTGAAAGTTTATTGTGTTTCTCGGCTTCGTCATGTATTGTAATGTTAGTTGTCACTCAAACTGATTGTTTTGTATTGAACTCTATCCAAATACCAAATTGAAGTGTTATGATTTATTTCTTTTAGAATCATCCCTTTAAAGAAAGAAATGTTACACAGTTTTCCTTTAGAAAACAGTTTCTATCTTTATTAAAAATATTTTGGCTGGTTTGAATTCAAAAGTTATTAGTTTAACTGTTAGCTATTGCGTGATATTTCTGTATTGTGTGAACGAGGTCAGTTACAATTTTTAAATTTATTATTTGTTTGTTACATCGTGCCATTCACTTTTAGCTTTAAGCATTTTAGATGCATTTAGATTTTAATGTTTATCTTGTGGAGCAGTTAAGAAAGAGTCGGTTTGACCGTTGGTTGTGAAAATTGAATTGGTGAATTGATTGTTACCTTACAAGTGAATGTCATTTTAATTGATTATTAGTGTCTTAAATATATGGACTGAAAGTTTAATATTTTATAGCCATTGAAATGAATATTGTAGTAGGCAAATTCTATATGCGAATTAATATATTATTGATTGATGGTCTGTTACAGTAGCTTTTATTCTAGTAGGAAATCAAAAGGCTATTTAATTGCTAATTACTTTATTACTTATAACTGTTGTCAGATATGTGTATGTATATATCCACAGTGGGCATTGAAATGTAGTAGAACATTATTTACGGCCCATGCAAAAGTTGGTGGATCATGCTAGTTAATGATTTTTCAAAGGTGAATTTATCTTTTACTTTAATGTGGATTCCTATAGGATTAGTTTTTTGCTACATGAGTTGGTGGTTTTTCGTGTGTAATCCTAGAAGATTAAAATTGATAAATTAGTTTGGGTAACCAAAAACAGGTTATATTTTTGGAGGAAAATATTAGATTAGATTATTAAAATTAGTTTGGCATACCAAAGCATATTTCACAGCTTAATAGTTTTTATTGTTCACTGGTTTTCTTAAAACCTAGCTATTTGTAGTTTGCTCAAAATCAGTTTAATATTTGATTTCTATTTGGAGTAATATTTTTTTTTTGGTCATCAAGTTCCTATTTTCTGAGAAGCACTCGAATGAATAGAGAATATGTGCTGAAATGTGGGGGTTGTTCCTGTGTTTGTAAATATGCAAGTTATACGTTTTGTAGCTTTGATTTTTAAATCTTAAACAAATATTTTATTGTGGGAGATGATACTAATCTTGTGAATGTGTTAGAGATTTTTACTTGAAATATTCTCACAGGAGCTTGAGTTATATCCACACTATTCACAAAGGAATGACTTGGATGGGAGCTCAAATATTACACATGGGTTCTTTTACAATTATCTATTGGTGTTCTTATGTCTGCATATATCCTAATATGGCACCGGGAATCAACTGCGTGGGGTTTTCTTTGTGACATGAATTTCTCTATCAACTGCCTATATGGTTTTTCATCGTGACAGGGGTTTTACTATTCTGATATTGGATATCTCTTATTGCCTAAGAGGGTATGGATTTCTCTAATTGCTTCTAATATTGTTTCTGGCTTTCTCTATGGTATTCTCTACACTTATGATTCAAGAAGAATCAATGCATATGGAATGTTTCAGTCAGTTGTTCTAGCAATATTCTCTTATAATTATCTCTTGAAGTTTGGAATCATTTGAAATCTATTATGGCATCTCATTATGGGTTTGCATATGGTCTTTTCTGTGATATTTATATCTCTCATTGAATAAGAAGACGGGGTTTTCTCTTATGGTATTCATATGGTCTTCTATGATATTTGAATGGTCTTTTTATTATATTATATATTTCTTGCTCACCAAGATAAGGAAGATTATCATTCTCTATCAGTGGGTTTCTTTATGGCTAAGCTGGACACTAGCTTTCTATATATCTATTGTGCTCTATCAGATGGTATTCTTCATGGCATATTTATATATGAAAGCATTGATATCTATGGCTTTTATGGATCTGGCAAGAAGGGATTATGTTTATATGATTATGAAGTGCTTTCTCAATGTGGATATTTTCTATGAACTAGCGTTAGAGACTAAATTCTTTAAATATTGAGGCAGACTTGAGAAGCCAAAATGTTACTTAAAATTAATTGCCTCTGGACTAGCGCTTGAGGCTAACTCCTTTATATGTCCAAGGGGGATGAGCCTAAGCCCACAGGGAGTGACCTAGGGAAGTAACCCGTCTTCTGTGATTGGGGACCGCATGAAGGAAGTTCAACGGGTAAAAACAATCCATACTGTGTAACTCAGTACCCAACACCGTTACAAAAGGAGACACTTAAGATGTTCTTTGGCTCATCCCTAAGGCATTTGTGCTATGGAAATGTGAACGTTAAGGAACGGTATAACCCTAAATGAGTCCAAGGTGGGCAAACTCCTGTAGGGTATTCTTGTCACATGTACCCTTGGAGGATTCACCAAAGTGAGAGTCATCGTGAATCCGCGACTATGAGAATTGGGATGTTCTCTAGTAACTCTCATGAGAATCAAGATTGGTGCATGACCATGATTGCACTAACCCGCGAACATGTTTAATGGTCGGTACTGTGTGTGTGACATGTTGAACTCTGGCTCAAAGGGTCTAGTTCATGGTGTAGTCTCACTATGATCCTTCAGAGGAAAACTGTTAACACTAAGTGAGGTTCAAATCCAAAAGACACCTAAACCTATAGCGCAGTATTAAGGTTGCCCAAACCTATTATATTTATTTTTGTTTATTTTAAAGTTTTAAAATTTGTGGGGGTTTGTTAGAATAAAATTATTCTTTTATTAAATTTTAAAACTTTATTTATATTATTTAATTATTCGATTACAAGTTTTTATTACAAAGTTTATTATATCATTTGTTAAATGCGATTTAATGGGGTGTTACAATTTTACTAGCTATTCATTGAGAAGTTTAATAGCCATAATGACTAGTTTCTTAAAGCCTATATAAGTCTCATACTTGTCATTATTTGATATGCATACAAAGGTGATACATATAGAAGACATACTTGAGATATACAAAGCTCTACATTCTCTTATTCTCTATCCTCTTCTATCTACTATTTTTTATGCTTTCTATATTGTGCTTTTATGGGCAACCGTGGCTGGAACGGTTCATTGTTCTCTTGGTAGACGTGATTGCTAAGGAGATAGGCTGTGAGCAATTGGGTTGAATTTTGGAGCAACTAATGTCTGATTGTACCTTCACATAGGGAAGTACAGTTGCTTTAGGATAGTGATATCACGCCTCTCAATTCTTACAGGCTAGCTTTTCTGTTTTCCTTTAACTATGTTTTATTATTTACCGAGTTAATACTATTGCATTGTAATTTGGTTTATTCTTAAGTTGTGATTTATTTGGATTAATATGAATTATATGATGTGTTTTATGGAATTCTTCCAACACTAACTACCTCACGTGACCACAAGCTTTGTTTCGGTGTTTAAGAACAGAGCACAACAATCTAATTGTCTATTAAACCGCCTAAACAACCAATTGCAACTTGGTAATACCCACTTCCAGTTCTACTAATACATTTGTCCAATGATATCTATCCACATCAAATCATTAATCCATCTCATAGCTTTATTAATCCAGCTCAACCCTTTTCTTTTTCACTTTCGACCGTTGTTCCTTTAGTTCATTTGAATTTGCTTACCGCAACTCATATCATTTGTTATTTGGCAAATGTTAACATATGCCCCCAAGAGCATTTATTTTATTGGTTTTTATTCCCACCCACATCTTTTATGTACTGTTTTATGGAATAACCAACCACTCAAACTTAATTATATCTATTAATTTAAATGAAAAAACTAACCTTTTAAAACTATTAGACTCACATGCTTCATTAAATGGAATTTGAACATGAAGTGGTCCCAACTTATTTAATGCTCAGGCACTTGAAAATGTAAAAAAAACTAATGGCTAGCAGACATGCATCTTTTAAGCTATGGGCCCACACCAACTACTCATATGGGGCTTGTTATAGATTGTAAACAGTCATGTGCTTGGATATATGAGATTTCCCACCATCGTTTTTTATCCTCTCTTTAGCTTTTCCAACTCTCTGCATACACAACAATGGAAAGACCAATTTTGAGCTCAAGATAAAATGATCATTTTAAAGAATTTCAACTTTACATTCACAAGTTATCCTTAAAAGGTACCATTACTAACGTCACTTCCTTGTGTACTTATTTTTTATTTTTATTTTTATAAATACCTTGTGCATTGTATATTAATAAGATAATATCTATCTAATATGAAATTTAAAAATATAATTTTTTTGTACTTTCTTGTTTCACTTTCTTGTGCATTTTTTTTAATTTTATAGATTCCTTGTGCATCGCATATCACTAAGATAGTTTCTATCAATCATGATATTGAAAAATACCATTTTTTTGTGCTTTCTATTCTTATATATTTATAGGAAAAATGGATGAAGAATTTGATAATGGAATCAATCCCGTGAGAAGAATGGTCAATTTGAATGAGTTTCCTAGTAATGATAATGAGTTTCAAGGATTTGATTTAAATGAGTATCGAAAGGAGATTGAATCTTCAATGTTAGATTGAAAAAATTTGTGATTTGTTGAAGGAGTGCAAGAAAATGAAAGTTTGATAGTAAATGAGTCTATACCTTTTGTTGGTCTATGCTTTCTTAGCGAGGAAGAGGCTCTCCCTTTCTATAGAAATTATGCAAAAAGGCAAGGGTTTTCGATTCTAAAAGGAAGATTCATAACAAAAAGTGGAGAACTAAAAAGATGAGACTTCTTTTGCCATTGTGAAGGAAAAACACCATTGAAAATTATTTAACCATCTATAGAACAATGAAATAGAGAATGTGTGAGTGCAAGGCTCATCTACGCATCACTTTACGGAAGTCTTTTGATATTTTTCCACAAGAATGACATGTTACTAGGTTTGTTGTAGATCACAAACATGAGTTGTTGAATCCTTCACAAATGCATTTTCTTCTGGCAAATCGAGCTATCTTTGAAGATGATGAAGAGCATATTCTATTACTGAAAAAAGGAGATCTTTCAATTAGACAAATCATGCGTGTTATGGAGCTTGAAAAAAATGTCAAACGTGGCTATCTTCCATTTTTTCAAAAAGATATTCGTAATCTTTTTACCAAAGTTAAGAGGAAGAATGGAGTGAATGATGCCATGAACCTTTTACAACATTGCAAAATTGCCAAAGAAGAAAACTTGAAGTTTCAATATGCATTTAAAGTAGATGAAGAAAATAAGTTAGTGCAGATTTTTTGGTCTCCAGCTTATTGCTTTGATTGGTACCAAAAATATGGAGATGTAGTTGTCTTTGATACTACCTATAAGGTAAATACTTACGAAATCCCTTTTGGAATTTTTATGGGAGTCAATAATCATGGAAAGACCATATTGTTCGAATGTGCACTTCTTTGAAATGAGACAACATGTGCCTTTCAATGGTTGATGAAGGTAAGATTCTAATTTTGTATTGTCTTTTGAAACTATCTATTATTATATATTCTAATGCATTTCACTTTTAGTTGTAGACTTTTTGTATCATTGATGAAGAAGCCACACAAGACTATCTTAATTGATCAAGATCCATGGATAATGGATGCAATTGCCAAAGAGTTGCCATCAACAAAACATAGCTTTTGCATATGGCACATTACCGCTAAATTTAGTGGTTGGTTCACATCTATTCTTAGGAATCAATATAAAAAATGGTGTGCTGATTTTTATAAGTTATACAATTTGGAGACTTGTAAAGAATTTGAGCATCAATTGCCTCAAGTGGTTGCAAAATACAGCTTGGAGGCTAATAAACATGTCAACGGTATGTACTAAATCAAGAAATTTTGGGTGCCCGCTTACCTTCGAGATTATTTTTTTGGAGGGATGACACTAACGGGAAGATCAAAGAGTATAAATGCATATGTCAAGCGCTTTATTAATTCCCACACAAACTTGACCCAATTTGTTAAACAAGTAAGTTTCTATTTGTTAATTAATTAAAAAAATTTTTTGAAAGATTTTACATTTATTTGTATTTTTTCATCATTATAATTTTTTTAATTATGTCACTTCTAGATTGATCTTGCTATTGAAGACATTGAGCAAGGGGAATTACGTGACACAATGTTGGAGACTTATAGAAGTTCTTCCTTGAGATTGATGTCACCATTAGAGGAGCAAGCTCGTGGAGTTCTCACACCCTTTTCTTTTAAAAAATTTCAACAAGAGTTTGGAAGAGCAACTCAATACTCACTATTGGACAAAAAGGATGGTGAGTTTGTGATGCAACATTATTGGGAAAAGAATAGTCAAAAGCACAAAGTGTTTTGGGATGGTAAGATGACAAGTTGTAGTTGTAAGCACTTTGAGTTTCGGGGGATACTATTTAGCATATTTCTTCACAAGGATTTTTATAAAATTCCATCTATATACCTACCATAGCATTGGTGCCGCGATTCATTACAAAGTGAGCAAGGGTTGCAAGTTTTGGCATGGGAAATTTTAATAGAGAGAGGACCTTTAGGTGATAATTATACAATTGAAAGGGGTGCCATTCGCACGCCGTTTTTGACCAAAGCCCTCTTGACTCTGGAAAAATATGATACTCTCTGTTAGAACTTGCCCTCCTTGAAGGACAAGTATGACAGGGTTTGATTTTGAAAACTTGATTTAAATAAGGGCTTTTCGAAAAAATTTAGAGTCGCCACCTAACATAGTTAAAGATGTGCTAGATCACCTAAAACTAAGTATAATCCGAAAACTAAACTTAGGTTTTTAGAAAATGTCCTCCCAAGAGGGTTTAAGAAAATAGGTTTTCAGCAACTTTTTGAAAATGTTTTAAAACCCTTTTGTAAACGTGACTCCGAGTTGATCTTTGAAACTAGAAATCTATGGTCTGGAGGTTAGTTACATGTGGGGAAGATATCCTAAGATCATCACCCTATCCCGTCCTCTTAGTACCTACACGTCTATTCACCCTTAATTCACTCACTTAAATCACCGGTTACTAAAAGTCCACTCGTATCCACTTTAGAATCTTGAAAATGGGGTTTGGTCATCACTTTTTGGATGAATGATGCATGATGCATGTTTTTGAAAAGATGTTTGAAAATAGAAAGTTTTGAAGTGATTTGAGATAGAAATTTTGTCTTGATAGAAACTTTTGAAAATGGAACTTGAGTTGAAATAAAGGTTATGACCGTATCATTTTAGGTTGCCTACGTATCTCATTTGGCAAGAATCAGGTCATTCGTAGTTCAAGCGAGGGACCAATTAAAAATGGACTCATGAGAGTCTTGGAAGGTTTTGAAAGAAACTTAACAGAGTTTTGAAAAGCTTTTGAAAATAACTCAAGAGAGTTTAAGGATGTTTTGAAATCTTGATTAGGGATTTTTGAAAATAGAGTTTGGGTTGGAATAGGGTTGGAGCTCTTGTGAACTTGCTTTTGAAAAGGTTTTGAAAACTATTTTTTGTACATCTTATGAAAGGTATGTTGAAATATTTCATCACCTTTAAGAGGTTAGCTAATGAACAACTAAACTCCTTTAAGGCTTGGATTTTTGAAAAATATTTTTAGAAAAGGAGTTAGAAACTTCCCTTAGGGTTTTTGAAAAAGCTTTTGGTTATAGAACCCTATTTGATATCTCACTTTCCTTAGGGAACCATAATCATGAGATGACTAAGATTGCCTTAGGGATGTGACTTTTAAAAATCACTTTTAAAAGAGGTTTTGAAAAACATTTAGGGTTTAGAATCCTATTGTGAACCTTTGAAGATTACATTTAATATATCACTTTCCCTTAAAAACCTTGACCATAAAGGAGTTAGGGACACCTTAGGGTTGTGATTTTTTGAAGAACATTTTGAAAAATAGATTTTGAAAGTATTAAGGGTCTAGTCATTTTTTGTTCAGACAAGTTTAAGAGAGTTTTTAAAAGTATTTTGAGAGAAGTAGAGGAGTATTTTGAAAAAACTTTTGAATTAGGGTATTTGGAAACTTAAGAGATTATGATGGTTTTTTTTTAAAAATATGTTTTGAAAATATCATTTTAAATTGAAAATGGTTTGAAAAGAGTCTTGAAATTGGAGAACCTTGAAGTTTAACTAACCTTGGCGAAGGTAACTAGGGTTAGGAGGGCCTAGGTTTAAGTAACTAGGTTTAGGTTAACCTATGGTTTGATTAACTAAGCTTAACTATCTAGGGTTAGGTTAACCTAGGATTGGATTGACCTAGGTTCACTAACTAAGGTTAGGTTAACCTAGGGTTTGGTTGACCTAGGGTTAACTAACTACGATTAAGTTAACCTAAAATTTGGTTGACCTAGAGTTAACTAACTTGGGTTGGTTAATCTAAGGTTGGACAACTAAGGTCAAGTTAACCTAGGGTTTTGATAGGTGGCTTTGGAAAGTGATTTTGAACTAGGGTTTTGAACCTGGGCATTTTGAAAGGTGGTTTTGAACTAGGTTCACCTAGTGGTTTTAGAAAGTGGTTTTGAAGTATGGTTTTGAACCTAATGGTTTTGAAAGGTGGTTTTGAACTAGGGTTTGGACCTAGTGGTTTTGGAAGATTTGAAAATTTTATTTTATGTTTGAAGCTTGAAAGAATGTTTTGAAAAGCATTTTATGAAAACCACTCAAGTGAGTGTTGGGTTTATATGATTGGTATTTGGAAATCACCCAAGAGAGGGTTGCCTTAGAACTATTTCAACCATTAACTCATGAGAGTAAAAATTTTGAAATTCAATATATAATAGATAATTTTGAAAACCATTTGAAACTTTGAAAACCACTCAAATGAGGGTTGTTTTGAAAATCACTTTTGTGCAAACTCAAGAGAATGAACTTTTTGAAAACTTCCTTAAGGAGGGTTGTTCTGAAAACTACCTCCGGGGTACTAAAACTATTATAGTGAGATAGGGTTCATATGGTTGTTTTGATAAAAAAATCACTCCAAAGAGGGATTCCTTAAGACATTCCAACCTTAAAACTCAAGATAGCACAATCATTGAAAACCTCCCTAGGGAGGGTTATTTTTGAAAGCTTTGAAGATATTTAAAATATCTTTTAGAGAGAGGATTTTGGAAACCATTTTTTATGCAACTCAAGAGAATGAAATGCATGGATGCAAGGGCAAAGATTGAGGGCGTTTAGAGAGCTTTTTATGCTTGGAAAACTAGGTTCTTGGCTGAAACTTCAAGAAAGTCCAACTTAGAGGCCTTTTTAGAAAATTGTTTTGACACGGACTTTGTAGAACTCTTGAAATGGAACTAATGGTGGTTTTGAAAAATGTTTTTAAGAATAAAAAATGAAGCCAAGGCAAGCAATACATGAATAATATAACATTTACACAAAGGGTCATTGTAAGCACCTCATTTTTGCCTGTTTGGCAATTCTCGGCCAGACCGGACCCACTTTCAAATGCTACAACACATTCAAAATCAAACCGACCTTCCAAACTCTAGTCTAGTCAACTAGCCGCTGTTGCGCCCAGATTTTTCGCACTCGAGGAATACTCACCCAAGTGGGAAAAACACTGTATTCTCTCGTTAGAACTCACCCTCCTAGAAGAATGAGTGCGACTAGGTTTGAATTGAAAATAGGTTTGAAATAAAGGGCTTTTGAAAAAGATTTGGAGTCGCCACCTAACTTGATTAAGGTGAGTTAGGTCACCTAAAAACTAAGCATAATCCGAAGACTACACTTAGGGTTTTTGAAAAACAATTTTTGAAAATATCTCCTCGAGAGAGGGTTTTTAAAGAAAACAGGTTGTTTGGAAACCTTTGGAAAACATTTAGCCCTTTTTTAGAAAAATAACCCCTTTTGGTCTTTGAAAACAGTGATCTAGGTTCGGAGGTTGGTTACGTGTAGGTTCGGAGGTTGGTTACGTGTAGGGAAGACGCACTAAGCTATCACTCTACCCCGCCCTTTCGGTACCTACATGTCAATCTACCCTAGATTCACCTATGAGAGTCTTTAATTAACCCATGTTCAATCCTATTTCACTTTAGAAAAACAATGTTTGAAAAGAAACTAACATGATGCATGGTATGCAAGTGCAAAATAAGAGAGAATTGAAAAATAGATTTGGAAAGAGATTGATTTGAAATTGATTTGATTTGAAAATAGATTTGAAATTGGAAAGATTTGAAATTGAAAAGTTTGAAAATTGAAAGTAGAAATTTGAAAATAGAAATTTTGAAATTGAAATTCGAGATTTGAAAAGATTTTGAAAACCGCACCCATGAGGGTGGAATTGAAAGTTTGAAAAATATTGTGACCGCACCTATGAAGGTTGCCTATGTATCCCTTTGGGAGAATCAGGTCAGTCGTAGTTCGGACAAGAGTCCGATTGAAAAGAGATTGATTTGAAAAGAGAGATTGGATTGGAAGAAAGAGATTGAATTGAAAATTGAATTTGATTTGAGATTAGAAAAGGAGATTGAATTTGAGAAGATTGGACTTGCTTTGGAAAGATTGATTTTGGAAAAACTTGGTTTTGGAAAGATGGAGGTTTAGGAAACCTAGACTTAGGAAATGCTTGACTCGACTTGGAAGGTTTAGGAGATTAGGAAAGGTTGGATTTAGGAAATGTTTGAATTAGGAAATGTTCGATTTAGGAAAGTTTTGAAATTAGGAAAGTTTGGGAATTTAGGAAAGTTTTGAATTAGGAAAGTTTCATTTAGGAAAGTTTTGAATTAAGAAAGTTTTGAATTAGGAAAGTTTTTTAGGTTTGGAAAAGTTTTGAAATTGGAAAGTTTGAAAAAGGAAAGTTTTTAGTTTAGGAAATGTTTGAATTAAAAAAGTTTCAACTTAAGAAAGTCTTAAATTAAGAAAGTTTTGAATTTAGAAAAGTCTTAGATTTGGAAAGATTTGAAGTTTAAAAGAGTTTAGAATTTAGAAAGTTTTAGGTTTAGAAAGATTTAACTTAAGAAGGTTTCAAATTTAGAAAGTTTTGAATTTGGAAAGATTTGAAATTTAGAAAGTTTAAGATTTAGAAAGTTTTTAGAGTTTTAGAAAATCTTGATATTAGGAAAGGTTTGAAAGCTTGGATTTGAAAAAGATGTTTAAAAGGGGTAGAATTAGGAAAGGGTTGAACTAGGAAAGATTTGAAAGTTGAGTTTTAAAGTTTAGGAAAGATTTTTATGTTCAAGTTTTGGAAACTTAAGATTTAGGAAAGTAGAGGTTTAGGAAAGATTTGAATTTTGAAATTTAAAGAAAGATTTAAAGTTTAAGTTTAGAAAACTTATGGTTTAGGAAGGAATTGAATTAAGAAAGGTTTGGATTAGGAAAGGATTGGATTTGGTTTCTAAAAACAAGGGTTTGATTTTGTTTCCAAAAACGGAGGATAGGATCTAGTTTCCTAAACGGGGAGATTGGATTTGGTTTCCTAAAGGGAAGATAGGAGTTGGAAAAAATTTGGAAAGGGAGATTCTAGAAACCCTAGATTTGAAAAATTCTAGTCTCGATGTAGAAAATAGGTTTTGAAAACAAGGATAGTTTTGATGCAGAAAACAAAAGATTTTGGAAACCTAGGTTTAGGGCAAAGTTTGAAAATCATGTTTTTGGAAAGAAAACTAGGGTTTCCTAATTGTGAGTTCTAGGGTTTGGTTTGGGCTCTAAGGAAAGAGTTTTTTTTTTTTTTTAAAAACGCGTTTTTAGAAACGAAAGCTTTCTAGAAGGGAATCCTAGGGAGGAGTTTTTTGGAAAGTGTGTTTTTGGAAACATAGATTTTGGAAGGAAATCTTAGAGAGGAAATTTCTAGAAGGAAGATTTTGGAAAAGAGAGTTTTTGGAAAGATTTTTAGGAGAGATTTTTGGGAGGTGAATCTAGGGAGAGGATTTTGGAAAGGAGTTGAAAAAGGGAGTTTTGAAAAATAGATTTTGGAAGGAGTTTTTGAAAACAATTTTGAAGAGGGGAGTTTTAGGAAAGTATGTTGAAAAAGAGATTTTTAGGAAGAGATTTTTAAAGAGAGTTTTTAGAATGTGTAAAAACATATCACTTTCCTAAAGCAATTCTAACCATAAGAAGGCTAGAACCACTTTAGGAAAGCGGTTTTGAAAACAACAAGATTTGAAAATATAGACCAAAAGGTCACTTTTAATGTAACACTTTCCTAAAGCAACCCTAGCCATGGAAAGGCTAGAATCACCCTAGGATTGTGATTTTGAAAACATGTTTTTGAAAAAGAGCTTTTGATGCAATTTTGAAAACAAGTTTGAAAACAGTTTTGAAAACAACTTTGAAAACGAATTTTGGAAGATGCAAGATCATGATATGCACAATGCAATTTGGGGTCGTGAACATACAAGGTTAAGGCTTCACCACATAATCAAGGGGGCCGGACCCAAGTGGTCTTTGGTTAGACTAGAAGAAAGCCCCCGACACGGTGACTCTCTAATAGTCCAATCCTACACATGGACCGGGAATTCCCTTGTTTCAAGCATGCAAAGAAAGGGCGGGAAAGAGATGGGGGATTAAAATAGAGAAAACCCAAGTGGGTTGGAGAGAGAAGAGAGAGGGGGGAAGTGTAGAAAATTAAATAGGGAGCCTACCTTGTATCTTGTTTATTTTGTGCGCAGTGCGGTCTTCGGTCTTCGGTCTTGATCTTCACCTTCAGTCTTCAAGGATTGTCTTCAAACTTTGGATGGCTGCTCTTCAAGTCTTTAGAGAGTGGTTGAATGCTATTGTATGAGTGTATGGGGGAGTGAATGAGTGTATAGGAGGCTAGGGTTTGTGTATAGTGGCTAGGGTTTGGAAAACCTAGGGAGGCTAGGGTTTTTGAAGGTGCTCGAGCTCTGTATATCGAATTGTGTGATTTCTAGGTTAAGTTTGTAGACCCCTTTCACATTGAACGAGGCTCTGTATTTATAGAGGGAAGACAAACCTGGTGCCTGTTGTAGTGGCGCCAGGCCAAATTATACACTGGCGCCACTAGGAGTGGCGCCAGGCCATTTTTTGGCTTGGCGCCACTACTATGGTGCCAGCCATTTAGGAAACAATTAAGGTCGGTAAGCAACGTATCTTTGACTAGATTTGGGCGCCTGTACTAGTGACTACCATGTAAACTTTAACCTGGCTTCACTAGGAGTGACTCTGGAAAGTCCGGGAATGATTTGAAGGAGCTGGGGATGACCCGGAAGGCCGGAAGGGAGCAAGAACACTTAAAATAGTGTCCTGGAGGTATTTGACTTGAAAAGTGAGGATAAGATGTGTCGGAAAGGTTGACCGAGCCTTTAGGGGCAAAACGGTCAACCGGACTGAAAAACTGCCGGGACAGACTCAAACTATCCCGGAAAAAGACTTGGGATCTGGAAACATTATTTAGAATGTTCCCAGAGGTTGCCGGTTTGATACCCAGAGCCGGCGTGGTCGGAAAAGGAGACCGGCCCACTAGGGGCAAAATGGTCATTTTGTACCGGGTTTGCCGGAACTGACCCGGAATGGTCCGGAAAGGTAAAGGAAGGTTGAGAACACTATAAAAAGTATTCTCGGGTCATTACCGGTTTGATACCCAGAGCCGGTGTGGTTGAAGAAGGAGACCGGCCCTCTAGGGGCAAAACGGTCATCTTGTACCGGGTTGGCCAGAAGTGACTCGGAATGATCCGGAAAGGTAAAGGAAGATTGAGAATACTATAAAAAGTATTCTCGGGAGGTTACCGGTTTGATACCCAGAGTCGGTATGGTTCCCGGGGCATCCGGATGCCTAGGGGCAAAATGGTCATCTTGACCGGAAAAGGTCCAAAGGGTAATTTGGTCATTTTTTACCGGAGTGAGCTAACAGCCACGGGTGTTGACCTAGGTTTTGAGTGTTTCCGCCACTCTAACGGTATGAGTATTTCCGCTACTCGGACGGGGTTGATGAGTTGTGAGTATTTCCGCTACTCGGACGGGGTTGATGATTTGTAAGTATTTCCGCTACTCGGACGGGATTGATGATTTGTGATTATTTTCGCTACTCGGACGGGATTGATGATTTGTGAGTATTTCTGCTACTCGGACGGGTTTGATGATTTGTGAGTATTTCCGCTACTCGGACGGTTCTGTGAGTATTTTCGCTACTCTAACGGCTCTGTGAGTATTTCCGCTTCTCTAACGGTTGAGTATTTCCGCTACTCTAACGGTTCTGTGAGTAGTTTTGCTACTCGGACCGTCTCGAGGAATAAACTGTCTCGAGAGTGGGACTGGAAGGGGTCTTACCGTCTCCGAAGAGACGTGCCTGGATTGGAACCGTCTCGAGGAATAAACTGTCTCGAGAGTGGGATTGGAAAGGGGTCTTACCGTCTCTAAAGAGACGTGCCTGGATTGTGAGTGTTTCCGCCACTCTAACAGTTTTGTGAGTAGTTTTGCTACTCGGACCGTCTCGAGGAATAAACTGTCTCGAGAGAGGGATTGGAATTGGAATTGGAATTGGAATAAGAAAGGACAATGCCCCCAAGGGCATTTTGGTCATTTTACCTCTATTCGGGCCTGACAGGCCCGCAAAGCGATGGAAAGACGGAATTTGGACCTAGAGGATTGGTTTCAATTGGAATATGCCCAAAATGACTTGAAAACAAGTCTGGACGGAGTGTAGACTGCCGAGCGGTCAAAAATGGGTTGCTTACAGCTGCTTTCCTGGCCTGTCAGGCCCTTTTGAAGCCAAATGACCAAAATACTCCTGAGGCATCGCTCCCATCCAATTCAATTTGGCACGCTCTTTGAGGGGATACCTAAGTTCTCAGAACGATAAGTCCACCCCTTTCAAGATTGTCCCAGACAATCCAGCATGCTCAAAACACCATTACAATCAATTATGGGCTCGTTCCGAGGTCTCCTGGTACGAATGACCATTTTGCCCTTTGTGTGTCGATCATCCTTTCCAACCACAGCTGCTCTGGGTGTCAAATTAGTAAACCTCTAGGGGCATTCCCACAAGTATCCCTGATCTCTAAATCTCATTCTAGTTAATTCTGGACCTGTTCAAAGGTTGTCACACCTCAATTTTTTGCACTTGAAGAAGACACGCACAAGTGAAAAAAAACATTGTACTCTCTCATTAGAACTCATCCTCCTAGAAGAACGAGTGCGACTAGGTTTGAATTGAAAATTAATTTTGAATAAGGGGTTTAGACAATATTTGGAGTCGTCACCTAACTTGATTAAGGTGAGTTAGGTCACCTAAAACTAAGTACAATCTGAAGATTACACTTAGAATTTTTGAAAAGGTTTTGAAAACTTACTCATGAGAGGGGTTTTTAGAAAATAGGCTGTTTGGCAACCTTGGAAAATATTTAAGCCCTTTTTGAAAATAACTCCATTTTGGTCTTTGAAAACAGTGATTTAAGGTTCGAAGGTTGGTTACGTGTAGGGAAGACGCACTAAGTCATCACCTTACCTTGCCCTTGCAGTACCTACATGTCTATTCATCCTAGGTTCACTCATTTATAATCTTTGATTAACAAATGTCCAATTATATCCACTTTGAAAAGAATATTGAAAAGAGGTTTAACATGATGCATGATATGCAAGTGAGAGAAAAAGGTTTTGATTTTTGATAATAGATTTGAAAAGAAAGACTTGATTTTTGAAAGAAGGTTTCAGAAATTAGAGATTGGAAATAGACTTTTAGAATTAGAAACTTGAAATAGATTATGGAATTAGAAATT
The DNA here is from genome assembly GCA_033060915.1 of Euryodendron excelsum. Lineage (NCBI taxonomy): Eukaryota > Viridiplantae > Streptophyta > Magnoliopsida > Ericales > Pentaphylacaceae > Euryodendron > Euryodendron excelsum. The sequence goes on from CM065391.1 coordinate 13,620,539, forward strand.
TGAAAAAGGTTATGAAAATAGAAACTTAAAAAAGGTTATGACCGCACCTATGAAGGTTGTTTACGTACCCCTTTTTGGGAATTAGGTCAGTCGTAGTTCGGACAAGAGTTCGATTGAAAGTAAACACTTCGAAGTTTTTGAAAGTTTAACTTGAAAAGTTTTGATTTAAAAAAAGTTTGATTTGAACTTTGAATAGAAGATTTGAAATTGAACTTGGAATTGATTTTAATTTGAAATAGAACTTGAGGATTTTGAAATTGATTTTGATTTGAAAGGATTGAACTTGGAAGAAGAACTTGGACTAGATTTGGAAAGATTGAGATTTTGAAAACATCTTGACTTAGATTGAAATTTGAAAACCATCTGGGTTTAGAAAAGAGTTGAAACTTTCTAACTTAGAATTAGAGTTGAACTAGGGTTTAGGTATCTTAGAGTTTAGGTAACCGAAGATTGAAACATGTAATTGACTTAGGAATGTTTGATTTAAATTTAAAAGGTTTGATTTTAGAAAGTTGGATTTAGGAAAGGTTCGAATTAGGAAAGTTAGATTTAACGAAGATTTGAAAAGAGATTTGATTTGATTTAGAAAGACTTGACTTAATTACTTGATTTGAATGAATTTAGAAAGTTAGGTTTAGGAAAGACTAGATTTTAGAAATCCTTGAATTTAGGAAAGTTTCAAAATAGGAAAGTATCAAATTAAGAAAGTTTTATTTTAGGAAAGTTTGAACTTAGGAAAGTTTTGAATTTAGAATGATATGAACTGAGGAAAGTTTTGAACTTAGAAAGATTTGATTCCTATTTCCTAAAGTTGAAGATTTGATTTTATTTTAAAAAATTGATGATTTGATTTGGTTTCTAAAATTGAATGCTTTGATCTAGTTTAGTAATTTGGAAGATTTGATCTAGTTTCCTAATTTGAAAGATTGGATTTGACATGAAATTGAAAAGGTTGAATTTTGAAATCTTGGATTTGAAAAGCTATGATTTAGTGTAGAAAAAGAGATTTTGAAAATCTATTATTTGATGTAGAAAGTAGAGGTTTTGGAAACCTATGATTTGAAGCAAAAGAGGAAATCATGTTTTTTTAAGAAAGAGAATTAGGGTTTCCTAATCATGGAATCTAGGGTTTGACTTAGACTCCAAGAAAAAGAGTTGTTGGTAATAGAACTTTTGAAGAGAGTTTCTAAGAAGGAAACTTGAAGAAAGTTTTTATAAAGTGGATTTTTGAAGAGAGCTTTTGGAAAGGAGTTTGAAAAGAGTTTTGGAGAGGGGCTTGAATATGGACTTTTAAAATCTTTTGAATGTCTCACCTTCCTACAATGATTCTAACCATAAAAAGTTTAGAACCATTCTAAGTTGGTGGTTTTGAAAATAACATAAATCTTAAATATGGACCAATATGATCACATTGACTATTACACCTTCTTAAAACAACCCTAACTATGGAATGGCTTGAATCATCTTAAGATGGTGGTTTTGATGAAAAGCAATCTAGGGTTTTCACCCAAAATATGGACCTTGATGGCCACAATCAATATAACACATTTCTAAAACAACCCTAACTATGGAATGGCTAAAATCACTTTAGAATTGTGATTTTGAAAACAAGTTTGAAAAAGAGATTTTCAATGGAAGTTTGAAAGATGATTTTTTATGCAAGCTTTGAAAACAACTTTTGAAAACAATTTTTGAAGAGATATATGAATATGACATGCACAATGTAAGTAAGGTTGTGAACATACAAGGTTGGCTTCACCACATAATCAAGGGGGCCAAATCCAGTTGGTCTAAGGTTGAACTAAAAGAAATCCGTTGACACGGTGACTTTCAACAGTCCTTCCCACACATGAATCGGGGAGACCCTTGTTTCAAGCATGCAAGGGGGGGGGGGGGGGGAGGGGTAGAAGATAGAGGATTAAAATTGAAGAAAACCTAAGTAGGTTAGGAAGAAGAAGAGAGAGGGGGGAAGTATGTAAACGTAAAGAGAAAACGTACATTGTTTTCTTCTTGTTTTGCTTCCTTTGTTTGCTTTTCTTTGCTTGATCCTTGAGAGCTTCCAAGTTGTAGCACTTTGAGTCTACAATGAAGGCTTTGGAGGCTTGTGTTTAAGTGTATGGTGTGTGTATAGGTGTTAGGGTTAAGTGTATGAAGGCTAGGGTTTGGAGAGGCTGGAGAGGCTAGAGAGGCTAGGGTTTTAGAGAGACTTCGAGCTCTGTAATTTAAAAAGCAGAGTTTCTAGTCTGAGTTTGCGGATCTTTTTCATGTAGGAGGAGGCTCTGTATTTATAGACACAAGATTAGCCTGGTACCTATTGTAGTGGCGCTAGGGCAAATTTTCCAGTAGCACCACTAGGAGTGGCACTAGGCCAATTTTTGGCTTGGCGCTACTGCCAGTGGCGCTAGCCCCTTAAGAAATGTTTTAAGGCAGCAGAAAACATATCTTTCGACCCTTAATATGCAAGCCAAAAGATTTGGGCGCCTGTAATAGTGACTACTATGTAATTTTCGGCTTGACTTCACTAAGAGTGACTTCGGAAGGTTCGGGAATGTTTAGGGAGGCCGGGAATGATCTAAAGGGCCAAAAATGGGTAGAAACCCTTGAAATAGTGTCCCGGGGGTAACGGGTTTGAAAAACAATGTTGGGATTGTTAAAGTAGTTGGTCGAGCCCTTACGGGCAAAACGGTCAACTAGACTGAAAAACCATCAGAATGGACTTGGAATGACTTATGAGAGGACTTGAAGATTGGAAACACTATCTAGAGTGTTCTGGGGAATTTTCGATTTGATAACCAGAGCCGGTGTGGTTGAAAAAGGTTACTGGCCCACTAGGGGCAAAACAGTCATTTTATACCAGGTTCACCGGAATGGACTTGGAATGTTCTGGAAAGGTGCTAGAAGATTGAGAATACTATTAGAAGCATCCTTGAGATGTAACCGGTTTGATAGCCAGAGCCGATATGGTTCCCAGAGGCACTCGGATGCCTAGGGGCAAAATGGTCATTTTGGTCGGATGGTCCCGGAATTGGTCCAGAACCGACTGGAAGGCATTTGAAAATGCTAGATCATCTTTGGGACAATCTTGGAAAATGTACTTACCGCTCTGAGGACCTAGGTACTTTCTTGAGTAGCGTGCCAAAAAAGGCCCAAGGGGCAATTTGGTCATTTTTCATAAGAGTTGGCTAGCAAGCACTAGTATTGACCTGGGTTTTGAGTGTTTCTGCTACTCTGACAGTCTGTAACGAGTGTGTTTCCAAAAGTATCTCATCCTTTGGTAAACGTGTCACAGCCAAGAGGCCAGTTTGGTCTCGTGACATAGGGGTTTTATTGGCAATTCTCAATGTCGACCTGTTTACGAGTGTTTTCGGCACTATGATGGTTGCGATGTTTGTGAGTGTTTCCACCACTCTGATGGTGTGCATTCATTCTGGAGACTGCCTGATCTCGGGAAGTTGCTAGGTGGACTTATCGTCTGAGTAATCAACTTTCTCGAAAGACATGTCGAATAAAAAACATTCTTCATTGGCGGGCTAGCAGGCGCCAAAGGTGGACTATTCTACCATCTCTGGGACTTGGGTTCCATCCCGGGTGACGGGTTTGAAGGGACTTACCGTTCTGAAAAGTTTTATCAGAAAACATGCTGGACTAGATGGTTTTACTGCTTGAGGGATCAACTTTCTTGAAAAGTATACCGAATTTGATCTGGATTGGAATTAGATTTGAAATTGAATTTGAGATTGAAATAAGGACTTACCATTTTCGGGAAGACGTGCCAATTGGAATTAGACCGACTAATGCCCCAAGGGCATTTTGGTCATTATGCCTCTGTTGGGCTTAGTGGGCCCACAAAGCGATTGATTGACTGGATTGAGTTTGGAAAATTAATTTTTACTTGAATGTGTCTGTGTCGATTTGAACATGAGTCCAAACGGACCAAAGATTGCTGAGCGGGCAAAAATGGGGTGCTTACAGAGGTCTCATAGTTCAAATGAATATTTTGCCCTTGGTGGGCCAGTCATCCCTTTCAACCACGCCGACTGTGGGTATCAAACCGGTAATCCCTTAGGACACTCTTAATAGTGTTCCCGATAGTCAAATCCCATCCTGGTCGACCTCAAACCAATTTTGATGTCTTTCAGCTCAAATGACCATTTTACCCCTAGTGGGCCGGTTGTCCTTTTCAACTACTCTGGCTCTAGGTATCATATTGGTAATCCTTCAGAACACTCTTAATAGTGTTTTTGACCCTCCAATGCTATCCTGGTCCATTCCGGGCCTATTTAGGTACTTTTTTATTTAAATAACCGTTTTGCCCCTGGTAGGCCAGTCATCTTTTTCAACTATACTGGCTCTGGGTATTATACTGAAAACTCCTGGGACACTCCTGAGTGCCCCTGTCTCTCCTCCAGTTAGGCCCTATGGCCCGACAGCTTTTTAGATCAAACTAGAGCCACTTACAGTGGAGCCAGGCCAAAAAATGGCTTGGAGCCACTAGGAATGGCGCCCAAATCTTTGCCTTGCGACCCATGTTGAATCAAATCTCAAAGATCACTTCTATATGCCTCTCCTACTGGTGCTAAGCAGAAAAATGGCTAGACACCACTAGCAGTGGTGCTAAGCCAAAAATTGGTTAGGTGCTACCTCCTCAACTTTTGCTTATAAAGACAGACCACCCCCAGCGTATTCTAGGTTTGAAAAATCGCAAAAAGAATGTTGCCTCGCTCAAGACAGCCCTCGAAATCCTTCCAAAATCCTAACTCTCTCCAAGGTTCAAGCCTCCTTACCCTATACACTCTAAACCCTAGCCCTCGAGCACCATTGGAGGCCATCTTCAGTCCTTTCGAAGTTCTCTCAAGTCTAAGGCAAAGTGTCAGTAGAAGCTTGAAGGAGGTTCAAAGATAAGGTAGGGTTTTTTTGCACCCTGATTTTTTGCACTCAAGAAAACACAAGTGAGAAAAACACGGTACTCTCTCGTTAGAACTCATCCTCCTAGAAAGGTGAGTACAACTATATTTGAATATAGAAATTGATTTGAATAAGGGCATTTAGAAAAATTTTGGAGTCGCCACCTAACTTTGCTAAGGTGAGTTAGGTCACCTAAAACTAAGTGCAATATGAAGATTAAACTTAGGGTTTTTGAAAAGGTTTTGAAAAACTTCCGCAAGAGAGGGTTTTTTTTTTTTAAGAAAACAGGTTGTTTGGCAACCTTTGAAAATATTTAAATGCTTTTTGAAAATAACTTCATTTTGGTCTTTCAAAAACAGTGATTTTAGGTTCAGAGGTTGGTTACGTTTGAGGAAGATGCACTAGGCTATCATCTTATCCCGCCCTTGCTGTACCTACATGTCTATTCACCCTAGCTTTACTCATTTAGAATCTTCGATTATCCATTGTCCAATTATATCCACTTTAAGGATTTTAGAAAGAGGTTTGATATGATGTATGACATGCACGTGCAAGAAAAATATTTGATTCTGAAAATAGATTTGAAGAGAGGATTTGAAGCTTAAAAAAGGTTATGGAATTGGAAACTCAAAAAAAGGTTATGGAATTAGAAACTTGAAAAAGGTTGTGACCGCACCCATGAGAGTTGCCTACATATCCCTTTGTTGGGAATCAAGTCAATTATAGTTCAGACTCGGGGTTCGATTGAAAATAAACACTTTGAGGTCTTTGAAAAGTTAGACTTGAAAGGGTTTGATTTTGAACTTTGATTGGAGGATTTGAAATTAAACTTTGATTTGAAATCAAACTTGGAATTGACTTTGATTTTGAAATTGAACTTGGACTTGATTTGAAAAAATTGATTTGAGCTTTGAAATCATCTTGAATAGAATTAGAGTTTGAAAACCATCTTAGTTTTTACTTGAGTTTAAAGAAGAGTTCTTAAAAAGAGTTAAAACTTTATAACTTTAGGATTAGGGTTGAACTAGGATTTAGACATCTTAGGACTTAGGTAACCTAGGGTTGAAACATACACCTGAATAAGAAGGTTTGATTTTAGAAAGTTTAATTTTAGGAAAGTTTTGAATTAGGAAAGTTCTACTTTAGGAAAGTTTCGAATTGGAAAAGTTCCAAATTAGAAAATTTTTGAATTAGGAAAGTTCCATATTAGGAAAGAGTTCATTCTGGAAAGATTTGAATTTTTAAAAGTTTTAAATTTAGAAAGATTTGAACTTAGAAAGATTTGAAATTTAGAAAGATTTGGAAGTTTGAAATTAAGAAAGGTTTTAAAGTTTGAATTTAAGAAAGATTGAAATTAGGAAAGATTTGATTTCCATTTCCTAAAGTTGAATATTGAATTTTTTTTTCCAAAAATAGATGATTTGATTTTGTTTCCAAAATTGGAGGATTTGATTTGGTTTCCTAAATTGGAAGATTTGATTTGACATAAAATTGAAAAGGTTGAGTTTTGAAAATCTATGATTTTATGTAGGAAAAGATTTTGGAAAGTTATGATTTGAGGCAAATAGAAAGTCATGATTTTATGTAAGAAAACTAGGGTTTCCTGAACATGGACCCTAGGGCTTGACTAGGACTTCAAGACAAAGAGTTTTTGAAAGTAGATATTTAAAAAGAGTTTTTAGGAAGTAGATTTACAAAACTATTTGGAAAGAGATTTGAATATGGAGTTTTGCAAGTCTCTTGAATATCTCACTCCCCTAAAATGATTCTAACCACGAAAAGATTGAAACCATTCTAGGGTTGTGATTCTAACAACAACTAGGGTTTGAAATATGGACCATAATAATCACGTTGAATGTAACACTTTCCTAAAACAATCTTAACCATGGAATGGCTAGAATCACTTTAAAATTGTGGTTTGGATAAAAGCACTTTAGAGTTTGAACCCCAAATTTGGACCTTGATGGTTACGTTGAATATAACATTTTCCTAAAACAACCCTAACCATGGAATGGCTAGAATCATCCTAGGAGTGTGATTTTGAAAACAAGTTTGAAAGAAGAAAATTTTGAAAGAGAACTTTGATGCAAGTTTGAAAACAACTTTGAATGTAATTTTGAATGCAATGTATGAATATGATAACCACAATGCAATAGGGGCGTGAACATATAAGATTTGGCTTCACCACATAATCAAGGGGGTCGAACCCACACCGTCTTAGGTCGAACTTGAAGAAAGCCCCCAGCACGGTGACCTTCAACAATCCTTCTTAGACATAAATCAAGGAGTCCCTTCTTTCAAGCATGCAAGAAGAAGAGGTAGAAGATGGGAATTAAAATAAAAGAAAAGATGAGAGAGAAGAGAGAGAGAGAGAGAGAGATTACATAAAAGTAAATAGAAAACTAACTTTATCTTATTCTTGCTTTGTTTGTTGTACTTGACTTGAACTTTAAGAGCTTTGAAGACATAACACTTGATCTTCAATAGATGCTTGAAGGCTTGTATTTGACTGTATGGGGTGTATGGAAGCTAGGGCTTGAGTGTATGGAGGCTAGGGTTTGAGGAGGCTTGAGAGAATTAGGATTTTGAAGGAATTTGAGCTCTGTTTTCAGTGAGGCAGAGTTTCTGGACTGAGTTTGCAGACCCTTTCTATGTAGGGAGAGGGTTCGTATTTATAGGCAATTGAAACAGGAACTGGCACCTGTTGCAGTGGCGCCAGCCATTTAGGCAAGTTTTAAGGTGGCAAGAAACCTATCTTTTTACTCTTGGGATGTAAGACAAAAGATTTAGGCACCTATCTTAGTGACTATCATACAATTTTTTGCTTGGCTCTACTAAAAGTGACTCTAGAAAGTACAGGAATGATCTAGAAGGCTAGGGATGGATGAGAATCTCTAAAAGAGTGTCTCGGAGGTAAATGCTTTGAGAACCAGTGCCGAAATAGTTAAAATGGGTGACCGGCCTACCAGGGGCAAAACGGTCAATTTGACTAGGGAAACACCAGAATGGACCCCGGAGTGACCCAGGAGAAGGTTTGAAGGTTGGAAACATTACAAACAGTGTTTCAAAGGGTTTTCGATTTGATACACAGTGTCGGTGTGATTGGAAAAGGCGACCGGCCCACTAGGGGCAAAATGGTCATTTTATACCAGGCTTATCGGAATAGACTCAGAATGGTCCAGAAAAGTGCTAGAAGCTTGGGAATACTATTGTAAAGCTTAATTTTCCATGATAAAAAAAAAGGAGAAAAAAACTGTGGTAAAGGAAAAAAATAATTTCAATGAAGTCTTTACTTGCTCTATGACAATACTTTTTGTTTTTTTTTTTTTTTTTTTTGCTACCCTGTTAGTAGTTGTTACTCTTCAGTACAAAAGCATTTCAAAAGAATAACACAAAAACATCAAAATGGACTTGCTTGACGTGGAGGAGCTCACCAGAATCGATGTTCGTTCCCATCTCAATGAAGAAATTTTAATGCTCTAGAACCTATCAATTTAACCCATTGTAATGCAAACAAAGTACCAAAGCATGAAATGTGTCACGACCTGCAACCCGGCCCATATGGATTTAGGGTGCATGACCGCCCAGTAGCTTAGCTACCTAAGGCCGCATTGCATAACCCGGTTGAATACCTGTGCTTTTATTATTTAAAAGATACATAATTGCGGAATTTAAAATTTTATAAACGTAAAGTAAAACGTGTGTCATACATAGTAGGGCTGTGCCTAATCTCTGAAATATAATCATTCTATAAGGTGGGCCTATCAAGGCCACCATAGTTATAACATTATAATATTACAAAACATTAGGGGTCAACCCCTAAATTAGTACATAACATAAGGCCCGTGGGCCGCAATTCAAATGTCCATGTAATGGGCCTCCTTTAAGGCCTCCCAGTTTGTTCACCTGAAAACATTTTTAGAAAAACGTAAGCTAATGCTTAGTGAGTAACATTAATGCATGAGCATAAAATACCATATGCTACATTTATATTTAATGTACATGACAGTAGAGTCACATTTATGCATGAGTGGCATGAACTTAGAATCACATAAGTATAATCTTAAAGACACTTTAAGCATAGGCTTTTGTATTAAAACATCATACCATTTCGAGACATAATATCATCAAGGAGAGACGTGGCATACATAGATCATCATAGTATTTGACATATCTTGATTCTTGTTCTAAAACATAAGTGTGTTACTACCCAACTAATATTTTTCTTCAGCGTATATGACAATAGCCGAACGTTTATGCATACATATTGCGTACCTAGGAATGTATAAGTGTAAGCTTGAAAATGCATAGTTTATACTACCATATCAACATAAGTTGATATCTCTAAAACATAAGGTTGAAGAAACGAGAGACATGTCGTAGCATGCTCCCGTAGTACATGACATAGCTTGTCATTAGTATAACACATCAGAACTTGTAAGCATACATTTTAACTCATCGTATAGCATTAGACACATCCATAACGTCGTTCTCGAAATGTATAAGGCATAACCTTGAGAACATAGGAATTATAGCATTATTTTGGAACATTGTATCGTAAGCTTTCATAACAAAATGTTACAACATTTCGAACGTAGTACAGTAGGAGTGAGACATAATGCATAACATGACCTCGAAAGGCATAACATAGCTATCATGAGCATACCATGGCATTATACTGTAAGACATTTCATAATATCGTAGAAAGGAGAGATATATTGTGACATTACAATCTATCGAAGCATACATAACTTGTTGTGAAACATTAGGACAAATCATATTTCTCATTCTAGAGCATAAGTATGTTACATCTCTATATTAGAGCTAGGCTCCTCATAAATAACCTTAAAGGTCATATATAGAGTTCTTTAGACTAAGATCTTAAATATGTACAATATTGCCCGTTTAGCGCTTCATGTCACGCATGTGCCTACCTCACGGGTTTAAATGCATTGCGACAGTAACACTTCGCCCTGCCTACTCCCTCGGGAGCGCTTGAGCTATCTGAGTACTTAGTACAATAGTGTCCGTTCTGGCTCGCACCTGCCTACCCCCTTTCGGGCGCTTGGTCTCAGCCCCACGGTATACATAAGTCTCTTTAGGCCAACATAGTAACCATGAAGGTCACATATAGGCTCTTTAAGCCAACATAGTAACCACGAAGGTCACGCATAGGCTCTTTAGGTCAACATAGTAACCATGAAGGTCACGTATAGGCTCTTTAAGCCAACATAGTAACTATAAAGGTCACGCATAGGCTCTTTAGGCCAACATAGTAACCATGAAGGTCACGCATAGGCTCTTTAAGCCAACATAGTAACCATAAAGGTCACGCATAGGCTCTTTAGGCCAATATAATAACCATGAAGGTCACGCATAGGCTCTTTAAGCCAACATAGTAACTATGAAGGTCATGCATAGGCTCTTTAGGCCAACATAGTAACCATAGGCTCTTTAGGCCAATATAGTAACCATGAAGGTCACGCATAGGCTCTTTAAGCCAACATAGTAACCATAAAAGTCACGCATAGGCTCTTTAAGCCAACATAGTAACCATAAAGGTCACGCATAGGCTCTTTAAGCCAACATAGTAACCATAAAGGTCACGCATAGGCTCTTTAGGCCAACATAATAACCATGAAGGTCACGCATAGGCTCTTTAAGCCAACATAGTAACCATAAGGGTCACGCATAGGCTCTTTAGGCCAACATAGTAACCATGAAGGTCACGCATAGGCTCTTTAAGCCAACATAGTAACACGCATAGGCTCTTTAGGCTAACATAGTAACCATGAAGGTTACGCATAGGCTCTTTAAGCCAACATAGTAGCCATAAAGGTCACGCATAGGCTCTTTAGGCCAACATAATAACCATGAAGGTCACGCATAGGCTCTTTACGCCAACATAGTAACCATAAGGGTCACGCATAGGCTCTTTAGGCCAACATAGTAACCATAAAGGTCACGCATAGGTTCTTTAGGCCAGGGATGTCTCCCAATATAGATAGTTTATTTCCCGTCCCCTATCGTAGGACTAGCATAGTTTATTTCACGTCCCCTAGCATAGGACTATCATAGTTTATTTCACGTCCCCTAGCGTAGGACTACCGGGCTAGATTAAAGTCTTGCCACGAGAAGACCCTGAGTTAGATTCGTACGTTAGGAGTCTTACATCTACTTTATATGAACGTTCTAGTTCGTGAGTTGTATTTATGTCATAGGTAGGGTTCGTATGTAACTCAAAGCATGATATTTATTCTTGAATGTAATCATTGAGCCATCAAAATAAATGGAAAGAAATGCATGAAATGTAATTGAACTTGCAAACATTTGGAGAGTAATAGGTCTTACTCATGGCATATCGTTACTCACCTCTCTCCAATAGAACGGGTGCTAAACAAGGCATTCCTACACAAAATGCACATGAAAGTAGAGAAACATGAATACAAGATTATAAGGCAAAGCAATAACATGTAAACTAAGACTAAACACATAAGTCCCTCAAGCCCGACTCAATAACACCTCACTCGAATAACGGAAGAGCGAGGCAAAACCCTAGGATAAGGCCTCAATGAAAAACGAGAACATAAGGTTAAGGTTTGAACATGGAAGCCGAGACATCGACTCCTTCATTGCATCTCAAACACTTCTCAAGGAATATCTCACACTCTAGGTTAGTCTCATTTTAAAATAGGCTTAAAAGGCTTTAATTTGATAGTTTGTGGGCTAAAAACACATTTCGGATGAAGAAGTTATGCCTAATAGAAAATGGGTTAAAAGTTTGGAAGAAGAATGTTACTGGCAGAATTTTGGGTCAACTTCAAAATTCAATATCTCTCAAACCACAAGGAATTAGAGTACAAAATTTATATGGATACAAAGATCTATGAGTCTACTATCCAATGCTTCAAACGGTGCATCAATCCGAGTTTTCTAAAGAAAGTTATACCCATTTTACGAAATAGTGTTTGAACTGGAAAGTGAAACCGGGGGCTAGACGAAGGTGTCTACTCCAGAAACAAAGGAGTCGCCTCCTGAGCTGAAGAAACAAATCTGGGAGTTATCTGGGCAAAAGTGTCGCCTCCAGAGACTAAAGTGTCGCCTCCTGAGCTGAAGAGACAAATCTGGGAGTTATCTGGGCAAAAGTGTCGCCTCTAGAGACTAAAGAGTCGCCTCCCAAACTAAACGAATAAATCTGGGAGTTCACTGGGACAATGAGTCGCCTCCAAAAACCAAGGAGTCCACTCCAAAGCTAAAGGAATAATTCTGGGAGTTTACTGGGACAAGGAGTTGCCTCCACAAAATGAGGAGTCCACTCCAAAGCTAAATACCCAGATTTTACTCGAAAATCTCCAAACCTCACTCAAATCAAAACCAAACTCTATCAAAACTCTCACAAACCCTTCCAATGCTTCTAGGATTCAAAGATAGACCCAAGAAGACCACAATAACTCAAAATCAAACACTATAAACAAGAAAATCGAAGGGATCTAGGGTTTTAGGAACCCAAACCATAACTTGCATAAGTTGGGGATTTCACATCCCAAACCCTCAAATCTTTCAATGGGACTTCCAACATTCTATACTTAGCTAATTTAGGACTCAAAAGAGTCACCCACAGCAATCTCAACAATATAACTCACAAAGATATATATACATACACATATACAATTGGAGGAGAAAATAGAACCTTACCTTTCTTCAAGCTTGGTCAAGACTTCTAATGGCTTAAATCTCTTCCTCCTTCAATCTCCCTTTCCCTCCTTCTCCTCTCTCTTCTCCTCTCTCTCAACCGATTGTGTGTGTGCATCTGTGGGTGTTTGTGTGTTTGTTTTATGTACATATATATATAAGAGCATACAAGATGACACACATGGGAATAATCCCATGTGTCTCACCCCATAGGCTTAAGCTACAACCCAAGCTCCCATTGGTCACTCTTGACTCAAATGAGACAATAATTAATATTACACAATGCAAATACTAGAAATTCTCATTAATATAAATGAGTAGAGGTTCGGGATATTACAAAATGTGCAAAAATTTTAATGTTCAAGCCTACAAATAAAGAGCTAATCAGAGCTAAAAAGTGTGTGTGTGAGAGAGAGAGAGAATATGGCACAAACCCAGCAAAGCATTAAAAACCCACACCTTGAACTGATATCTATGTTACCTTTGGTGGGAGGTGGACACGGAACCTAATAAGTGTATGACTGACCATGGTGGAGAAAGTGGTCGTGGATCTCTCGTAAGAGAGAGATGGAGATAAAGACGAAGATAGATATGGATATGGTTCTTGTCACCGAGAGAGAAGGAGAAGGTCGAGCCAACCTTAGGGTAGTGGCAATCGGAGAGTTTCTTGGGAGAGAGATTATAGGGACTGCTCATCTCGTGGAAGAGAAAGTGAGTGACAGCTATCAATTGACTATGATGTTTAAGAGGAGCTAAACTATCAATGTCGTTGATCGACTTTTCATTGGAGATAGGAGAAAGAAGAGAGAGGGAGGGGGTTAGGTTTTCAAATTTTGAACAAAAATGAAACTTTTCGACGCTAACATGTATGGGATGGACTTTAAGAAAATCCTACATGATTTCAACCGTTGGATTTAAGACAAAATCATTCTCAACCATTAGATTCAATTATTGCTTTGGGCGGGATTTTGAGTTAGTGAGGTCCACTCAAAATTGATCCAACCCATTGAATAAAGCTTAAATAAATCTCATTTGTTGGATACAAAATATATGCCATGTAGGACAAATGTCCTATCAAGAAACTGTTGCCCCATTTTTTGAGAATTATCTCATTCGTCCTACTTATATTATGGCTAAAAATTTCATATATTTGTTGCACAAAATGATGTGATTAAACTAAGATCTTTCATTTTAAAACAAAACATCAATAAAATTTTTTTTAATAACAAAAATGTCATTGTTGAATATTTTGGAGGGTTTTCTAGATAACTTTCTTTTGTAAAGTTTAATTTTCCATGATAAAAAAGGAGAAAAAAATTGTGGTAAAGGAAAAAATAATTTCAACAAAGTCTTTATTTGCTCTGTGACAATACTTTTTATTTTTTTTGCTACCCTGTTAGTAGTTGTTACTCTTTAATACTAAAAGCATTTCAAAAGATTAACTCAAAAACATCAAAATGGAGTTGCTTGACATGGAGGAGCTCTCTGAAATCGATTTTCATTCCCATCTCAATGAAGAAATTTTAATGCTCTGGAACCTATCAGTTCAACCTTCTCTAATGTAGATAAAGTACAAAAGCATGAAATGTGCCCAAAGTTTATGTTAAAAACCAACAAATAAAGAGCCATTCAGAGCTAAAAAGTGTGTGCGTGAGAGAGAGAGAGAGAGAGAGAGAGAGAGAGAGAGAATATGGCACAAACCCACCAAAGCATTGAAGACCCACACCTTGAACTGATTTCTATGTTACCTTTGGTGGGAGGTGGAGACGGAACCTAACAGGTGTATGACCGGCCATGGTGGAGAAAGTGATTGTGGATCTCTTGCGAGAGAGAGAGAGAGAGAAAGAGAGAGAGAGAGAGAGAGAGAGATGGAAATGAAGATGAAGATGGATATGGATATGGTTCTTGTCCCTGAGAGAGAAGGAGAAGGTCGAGCCGACCTTAGGATAGTGCCAATCGGAGAGTTTCTTGGGAGAGAGATTATAGACACTGTTCATCTTGTGGAACAGAAAGTGAGTGACAGCTATCAATTGACTATGACGTTTAAGAGGAGCTGAACTATCAAGGTCATTGATCGACATTTCATTGGAGACAGGCGAGAGAAGTGAGAGGGAGGGGGTCAGGTTTTCAAATTTTGAACAAAGATGAAACTTTTCGAATACTGACATGTATGGGATGAACTTTAGGAAAATCCTGTATGATTTCAACCGTTGGATTTAAGACAAAATCATTCTCAACCATTAGATTCAATTATTGTTTTGGGGCACGATTTTGAGTGAGTGAGATTCTCTCAAAATTGATCCAAGCCATTGGATAAAGCTTAAATAAATCTCATTCGTTGAATACAAAATGTATGCTATATAGGACAAATGTCCCATCAAGAAACTATTGCTTCATTTTTGGTGAATTATCTCATTCGTCCTACTTACATTATGGTAGAAAATTATATATACTTGTTGTACAAAATGATGTGGTTAAATTATGATTATTCATTTTAAAACAAAACATTAATCAAATTTTTTTTAATAACAAAAATGTCGTTGTTGAATATTTTGGAGGGTTTTCTAGATAACTTTTTTTTTCGCAAAGTTTAATTTTTCATGATAAAAAAAGGAGAAAAAAACTATGGTAAAGGAATAAATAATTTCAACACAATCTTTGCTTGCTCTATGACAATACTTTTTGTTTTTTTTTGCTACTCTGTTAGTAGTTGTTACTCTTCAGTACTGAAAGCATTTCAAAAGATTAACATAAAAACATCAAAAATGGACCTGCTTGACGTGGAGGAGCTCGCCGAAATTGATGTTCAGTTCCATCTCAATGAAGAAATTTTAACGCTGTGGAACCTATCAATTCAACCCCTTCTAATGCAGACAAAGTACCAAAGCATGAAATGTGCCCAAATTTGATGTTAGAACCAACAAATAAAGTGCTAATCGGAGCTAAAAAGTGTGCGCGTGAGAGAGAGAGAGAGAGAGAGAGAGAGAGAATATGGCACAAACCCAACAAAGCATTAAAGACCCATACCTTGAACTGATTTCTATGTTACCTTTGGTGGGAGGTGGAGATGAAACCGAACAGGTGTATGACCGGCCATGGTGGAAGTGGTGGTGGATCTCTCTCGAGAGAGAGATGGAGATGAAGACGAAGATAGATATGGATATGGTTCTTGTCGCCTAGAGAGAAGGAGAAGGTCAAGCCGACCTTAGGGTAGTGGCAATCGGAGAGTTTCTTAGGAGACAGATTATAGAGACTGCTCATCTCATAGAAGATAAAGTGAGTGACAACTATCAATTGACTATGATATTTAAGAGAAGCTAAACTATCAGAGCCGTTGACTGACATTTCATTGGAGACAGGAGAGAGAAGTGAGAGGAAGGGGTTTAGGTTTTCAAATTTTGAACAAAAATGAAACTTTTGGGATGCTGACTTGTATGGGATGGACTTTAAGAAAATCCTGCATGATTTCAACCGCTGGATTTAAGACAAAATCATTCTCAAGCATTTGATTCAATTATTGTTTTGGGCGGGATTTTGAGTGAGTGAGATTCACTCAAAATTGATCCAAGCTATTGAATAAAGTTGAAAATAAATATCATTAGTTGGATACAAAATGTATGCCATGTGGGATACATGTCCCATTAAGATTAAAAAAAAGTCTTGTTTTATTATATAGATTGTTTTAAATCCTATTGCTAACAACTACCTAAATTAAATTGATAGATAAATAAATTTTATTATGCTATTTTATTATTTCAATACTTGATATAAGAATTGGTTGAGTTATCAATTTTGATTTTTAATTTATTATTTTGGGTATTAATAAGAAGTTATAGAAAAGTATATTTAATAATTTAAATATATCAAGTATTAGAAAAATACCACAAATATATGCGAATATGATATTAGTAAAAACACACAAATCATGAGCTATACAAACTTTTTTTTATAATTGATAAAGTCAAAAAAGTCTAATGGCCCAATTGTACTATTATGATTATATATTAAATATATAATTAATGATATGCTAAAATTATATTATATTAAATATAATTTTTAGTCGAGTTTTTTTAAAAAAGTATAATACGTAAAACGTTTAAAACATATATTATATGGTCCAACTCAAAAAAATAAATATTTTTCATTAAGTTTCAGATTTAGACAAAAAATAATTTTATTTATTTATTTATATCTGTATACAAATATTATACATGAATAATATTTACTAATTATGATTCATTAGTACATGCCCATTCCATTCTATTGCTGTGGACCAAAAGGGGGCTGAGGCTCAGTATTGGCCAATTTAAATTCGCATTACCAATCATGATGCCTAACTAAACAATATAGCCGTTACAGGAAATTCCGAACGGACCCTTTTTCAAATTTTCAAGTTAAATTCAAAAAACCCCAATGTCCTCCCATTTCAGCTCAAGAAGCAAACCCACTCTCTCTTCTTGAACCCCACCACCTCTCTCTCTCTCTCTCTCTCTCTCTCTCTCTCTCTAACTTTTGCCCCCACCACCTATCCACCCACCATGGCTGCTGAAAAGAAAGAAGCCGAAGCAGATGAACAAGAGAAGACAATCCCTGTACTCACTGTGCTCAAGAACGACGCCATCCTCAAGAACATCTTCCTCCTAGACAACCCACCTTCGATCCTTGAACCCAAACCCAACGAACCCGTCGAAAATGGTGACCAACCAGTTCAAGAACACGAAGAAACTTTTCTGGTTGGACGACACCCAGATTGCAACATTACATTGGATCACCCCAGCATCAGCAGATTCCACCTCCGAATCCACTCCAAACCCTCTTTTCAGAAGCTCTCCCTCATCGATTTATCATCTGGTACTTGTTCAATTCTCACTCTCTACATATATATACACACACTAACGTATTTATAGCTCCACTGCTTCAGTAGTCAATATGTATGTTTGTATGATTAGAGTTTCTTGGTTCTTGGTTGTTTCTTGTTCAATTCTCATTCTCTCTCTCGACACATATATATACATATTCACATTAGGATAGATATAAATTTAAATAGGTATGTATATGTATATATATGGGTAGAGCTCTGATGGGTTCCTGGTTCTAAATTGTTGTCTTATTATTGTTGTTTCAGTACATGGGACTTGGGTTTCGGGGAAGAAGATTGAACCGGGGGTTCGAGTAGAGCTTAGTGAAGGTGATACACTGAGGCTTGGTGGCTCGAGTAGGGTCTACAGGCTTCATTGGATTACACTGAGCCGCGCCTACAATATGGAGAACCCCTTCGTCTCGCCATTGAATGCCTCAGTGCAGGTGAAAGAAAGCGAAGAAGAAGGAATGCATCAGGTGAGAGTTACTGCTTCAATTGGCGTCAAATGTAAGGTGCCCACAAGTTGTTTCTTGAAATGTTTCTTGACTTTTAATTTTCCTTTCTTTGTTATGATTGTATAGGTTCAAAATTGTTTGTTTGATAAAAATAACCAAATTCAGTCACTGGGTAATGATTTGGAGGGTATGGATCTGGTATTTTCTGATGAGAATTTAAAATCATTCCTGGGCAATGTGATACCATCGGCACCTCCATTGCCAAAATTCATGAATTCACCTTCATTTTCTGATGAAGAAGTAGAAAACAATAGCACTTCCATGAAAGATCATGAACATAAAGAAATTTTGAGCCTCGGGTCTGGGCTACTCACAACTGGGCCATTGGCCTCGTCTTTGTCTGTTGGAGATCTCTGCAAGACTGAAAATCAACAATTTGACAAAGATGACCAGAGCCCACGACCTTCTGTAGCTATAGAAATGCTATGTGAGATTAAAAAACCAGAGACGTCCCCTGGAGGGTTGGAAAAAAATTTGAACTTATTGGAAAGCTCGAAGTACTTATTTTCTCATGAAGAAAGCAAAAACCAGTACTCATTGAGAGAAGACTGTGACCAGAGGGAAATCCCATGCTTTTTCCATCAACATCTGTTGGCAGAATCTGTAAACTCATCTTTGCCCAGCGAGATTCTTATCTCAAGGATCGATGATCAACAATCGGATGAAGAAAACGTGAACCCAGAACCTCTCTCAGGCTATGAAGGACCATCTGTAATAGAAAATCTTGGAAACCCACCAATAAAGTCAGAGCAAAAATTTAGCTTGCCTGTAAGCTTGATTTCTTCATTATCTGATGAAGGAGGCCATCAAGTTGCTGAAGTATTTCAGATAACTGAGAACCAGGACCCATTAAGAAAAAATCATGACCTACGAGAAATTCCCCTCTTTCAGTCTGAAGCTCTTGCAACAGAATCTGTGGACTCATGTTTGCCTGGTGGGAGAGTTCTCTCAGAAATTGAAAGCCAACGATTTGACGAAGCAAACAAGAGTGTGCACACTCCCTTTGCTGCTGGAGGGTCTCAAAAGGAAAATCCAGAAATCCCTCTGGTAAAAGCTGAGCAAAAGTCCAACTTGCCTAGCATTTGGTCAAGAAGAGGTCAACCTTCTAGTGTTAATCAGATTCAAGCTGGCAGGAGCATAATAAAGAGCAGAGGGGCTGACACCAATGCTGAAGTGGAATTACTACATCAGGGGGATATCGCAAATAATGCAATCTCAAAGGCTCTTTTCACTGGTTTAGATGGAGATGAAGAAGCCTATACACCAGACAAAGAGAATTTTACCCCAAATACTCTTACACTGTGGTCTATGAAGAAGATGGGTAAGGTAGAGCAAATCAAGGTTTGC
The DNA here is from genome assembly GCA_033060915.1 of Euryodendron excelsum. Classification (NCBI taxonomy): domain Eukaryota; kingdom Viridiplantae; phylum Streptophyta; class Magnoliopsida; order Ericales; family Pentaphylacaceae; genus Euryodendron; species Euryodendron excelsum. Next base: position 13,639,859 of record CM065391.1, read on the forward strand.
AGGTCAAACAGATTATCCTCTTTGAAAAATAAAGTGATCCCAAAGGCTCTTTCCGCTGGTTTGGATGGAGATGAAGAACCCTTTGCTCTAGACAAAGAGAATTTGACCCCAAATACTCCTCTCTTAAGGTCCACGAAGAAGATGGGTAAGGTAGAAGAAATCAAGAATTCTAGGTTACATAGATCACCCTCTTTGGAAAACGCTCTTAACCCCCCCAACATCCATTTGGAAGAAGACATTCTTGCCTCTTCAGGCCAAGAGATACAGACACTAAAAGTGCTCCAAGAACGGAAATCACTGATGGCTGCCTCCAGGAATCAAGAAAGTTTGGAACCACAGGTGATCGTAGTGAAGAGTAGAGCCGAAAGAGTGCCATTTCAGCCTCTACTTGTGAACTCTAACAGCAAGAGCAAGTCAGAAGCTTCAGTTCATAATACCACTACAATGAGCAGCAATTCTGTGAACTATAGTCAAACCATGGAGAAGGTCACCAACCCTTTTTGGGTAAGTCAGTCTGAAAATTTTCTTGGTTATGTATGATTGACTTTTTTCCAGGTTCTAATCCCCTTGCAGAACAACTCTACTGCAGGAGAAAAGAAGAGGTGGAGCATGGTAGTGGACACTACTTGTCTTCTGAACAAGGAGTCAAGGACAGCATTACAGCTTTTGCAAGGTCTCAAGGGGACACAATTGATAATTCCACGAATTGGTAATAAACTTCTACTGTACCGTTGTTTTTGTCATTTTCCATATTAAAGTCATGATCGTCAAAATGAATATTATGTGAAGTCTTTCCTCTTCTAACAAAATGATGATGCTCCACATTATCAGTCATAAGGGAACTGGATTGCATGCAACGGCGAGGTAGTCTGTTTAAAAGAACAACTGAGGTTTCTTCAGCATTACAATGGATTGAAGAGTGCACGGTGAATGGACATTGGTGGATTCATGTTCAGAGCTCAGAGGAGGAGGGAAGGCCTATTGCACCAACTCCACCTGCTTCTCCTCAGTCTCAATTCAGTGGGGAGAATAGCGGGTTCCTAGGTGGGGTGGCAAGCTCAGTGGCCCTTTTTGCTTGGGGAAGTTTACTTGAAATTGTTTCCCCAACAGCAGAAGACCATATCCTTGAATGTGCTCTCCTTTTCAGGAGGATTAAGAATGATGGACATCTCGTCCTTCTTACAAATGATCTCACTATGAAGATCAAAGCCATGGCAGAAGTAAACTTCACTACCACCACTTCTCTCTCTCTCTCTCTCTCTCTCTCTCTCTCTCTCACACATAGTCTTGAGTTTATGCTGAAATTAACCATTAAGAGCAAGCAAGCCAAAAATAATTTCATTATTGTCTCCCCTTTATTCATGCATTCTTCGGATGTTGCTATTGGAACTTGAAATTCTAATTGTTGCACCCTAATTACGGCCTATGTTATATGGACTCGGTTATGGGTGTTGGGTGCGGGTATGTGTCTAACTGTCTAAGTGTCGGATTCTTTTGACTCCTATGTCCAAAGATACGAGGACACGGCAAAATATTCATATTTATTTTGTACACTAAACTATTTTCTATGATAAAATAGTGTTTACAATGTGCTATGGAGCATTTCGTACATAATATAGGAGCTTTTTTGCATTTTTATATGGTAAACTCAAATTAATATTTTTGTTAGGTGAATGTTCAACAAATGCGTCAGACACATATCATACCCATATCGACTGTGCATGTCGGGCATATATCATACCCAAGTATTGGAGACTAGGAGTCCAAGTATCGAGTACTTCATACATTTTAGAAAAATACATGTACTATAGATTACAGCAACCGAATGAAATGTGGTCCCCCCACCATCTTCCCCCTTCTCTCTTCCCCCCACCCCCCCCCAAAAAAAAAGAGGGCTTCATTACCCCGGTCGACTGCGTTTTTTTAGTTGCATGTGTGTGTTTCCTAATGTGCAATAGCATCATTATAATGCTCAGTGTGGAATGAATACTTATTTATACATATACTTTTCCAGGGTTTGATCTGCGAGACAGCACAAGAATTCCGTGAAAGTCTGGTGAACCCATTCTCTGAGAGGTTCTTGTGGGCTGATAGTTCTCCCAGAGGACTGACTTGGTCTTGTGCAGACGATGTTGTTCTACGGGAGAAATATTACCGCGGCCACTTAAGGAAGCCATCAAAATCAGGGGAAGGCGCCAAAGGTTTAAAGCTAATATTGCTCCACAATTCTCGTTATGCTCAGAGTTCAGTGAGCTAAAAACTATCATTTTGCTGTAATTCAGTAATTGGTAGTAAACACTGTTCTGAACTCTTCTTTTGAGCACTGATTTGGAAATTTGATTTGATGTGGCTTGTTTCACATTTGTCTCAATCAGTTGCAGTTCATTTGATTATATACGTTGGAGGGTCAATCAGGGTAACAGTATTTGTTTCCATCCAAATGCCATTGTATTCTGCTTTATTTAATTGTCATTTGTCCCATTAACAACCAGTAGACATTTGCACCCCCCTGTGGACATTTGAACCTGAGAAGGGTGCAGGACACAATATGCCAAACCAATTCTTGTATTTTATCAAGCCAAAAAAATAGAAGTCAGAACATGCATTAAATTTAGTAACCAGCACTGAAATGGTGGATGAAGCAATTTCCCCAAATTTCCTGACTCTATTTTTTTTATTTGGGAGGTTCATGTGTGATTATTTGTTTGTTTTCAGTCCTGTTTTCCACAAAATTCAGGACAGTTTAGACATATTTTCCCGAGTTTCATATTTGGAGACAGATAATTTGGGAATCAGTTTTTGTTGATCAGTTTCTCGATAATTACACTCCTGAGTATAACCAATTCTTCTTCTTCTTCTTACTCTTCTACTTCTACTTCTTCTTCTTCTTCTTTTTCTTCTTCTTCGTGAGTTGATGGAAAACTTGAAGGTAGGAGGTTTGTGATTGGAATCACATTATCATTCTTAGTTGTACAGGATGGACATTCCACAAACGAAAAATAGGCAACTAATTACGGTGCCACCCGCATCTCTTTCCATCAACAAGAAATCTTAGGTTGGTTGGTTGGTTGCTGATGTTGCCTTCCAGGTGTAGTAGAGTTTATGTTTATCCTTTGAACTACTCTTATCTATCTTCAGGTCCAAATGATTTGGACTTTTAAGGGCCATTAACCATTTAATACCTGTAGAAGTGAATTCAAAGGTATGACTTAAAGCAGTCAAGTTGAACTAATTTATGATCTGTTGATAAGTAAAATGAAATGCTCAGAATTTGTTTGACCCAGATTCATTTTTTTGAAACTTTTCTGAAGAATTATTTTTGCAGCCATCAAAGCACGTATATATAGCGAGTTTCACCGCGCAATAGAAGGGATGTGAGAGGAGAGAGAGTGATGTGGTGCCCCAAAGAACTGAATATTTTCTCCCAAATGATTGTGGATTTCATTGAAAGGGTCACGTCAATTTAGCGATTTTCACCGCAATAGTAGCTATGGAGGATGTAAATTTCAAAAACATGGCTGGTCAAAATAAGTATAAATGGACAAAATTGCCTCTCAAGACCATAAAAGCGAGCTTGATTTGGAGGGCAAGCATATTATCGCCTCCACAATAGGCCTGCCCTTAAGAATAAAGAAAAGATAATAATAATAACAAGAAGAAAGTGTTCAAAACAATTACTATTACTATAATAAAAATAATTAAAAATCCAATAAATTATCTATCTTTATATACAAACATAGAAGGGGAAAAAAATAAAAATCTTTCAAGGAGTGACAAACTTTATATCAATTTATCACCCACAAAAGAATTGAGAACCCAAGCTAACAAGGAGTGACACCAAAGTCCAACCCATTTTCAGATGCCATGTCTACACTATTGAGCTTCAAGATCACTTTTAAGTAGCCAAAACTTTCAGTTCTCCACCCAAGTAATGATAAATAAGCTTTGGGGCTTGTTATATTACAGAATCCCATAACAGCATAGCATCTTTGTATACAAGAGGTCGAAAAAATGAGAGGAAAGAAACATTTATTAAAACTCAAGAAACTACAGATACATGGAGTCACTTCACCTAATAAATACTTATGCCAGTAAAAAACAATGGATCCCTACTACAAGCCAAAATCAAATTACTCATCCAAATCATTCAAGATCATTTGAACCCGACTCCCCTCCTGTCTTCTGAGGATAATTACATGACCCCGACATAAGAAACGAGAAAGAAGTTTCTGAATCTTCAAATGGGGGCCGCGGAAACTCATGGAACCCACTAAGATTACATGTATCGAAGGACAATGTTGAGAAAAAACTAGCAGGATCATCGCTACTCCCCCTAACATCCACTAAATTTTGAACTCCATTTCCGATAGGGGCATTTGGGCCTAAGTTGACTCCTGTTAATCCAACATTAGTTGTTGGGTCATTGCTTTCCCCTCGATCAGATGGCCCGGCTGCTGATCCTTTCATCTCATCAAGGGGAATGGCAGGAGTATGGCCCTGGAAAAGAGCAATGTGTCCAAAAAGCTTGTCTTTTCTTGAGAAAGTAGTTCCACAGGAACAAAGCCATTTATCCCTGCCACAATGCTTCTCATGTGTTTTAAGATCTGCAAGAACTGAGAATTTCTTGGTGTTGCATCTATTGCAAGTGTAACTTTTGTCACAATGGGTCCTCTTGTAATGGTTCTTCACGCATAAAATAGTCTTCAGAGGCTGAAACTTCTTATGATCTTTGTTCCGCTTGCAACCAGCAAATGGGCAGGAATACCGCTTGATAAGCATTGGCTCGGAGCTAGATTCCTTAAGGGGTTTTGCAAGTGCTGCTGCAGTTTTGTACTCATCCCCATGACCTCTCATGTGCATCCGTAAATTAGCATCCCTCTTGAATCCTTTTCCACATATCATACAGAAGTGGGTGTGAGGTGCAAGAATTTCTTCTTTCTCTAGTTGCAAGATTTCATAGGAACCAGGGGGAAGGTTCTCCCCTTCATCAGCATCTTCTTCATCTTTTGACTCGTGTTCTTCGGTGCAGTTTTGTTCAGTCTTGCAACCACCAGTTATATCAACCTGGTTGGACTGATCAGAAACCTTGCTTCCACTAATATTTTGTGGGAGAACACTGTTATTTAAATTTGGTCCCGAAGGAAACATGACTCCGCCAAGCTGCTCAAACTGGCTGTTAGAAGGATTTGCAGAGAGGGTTTGCTTCACAGATGGGAGAAGGCAACCTGCAGTTGAAATCAATTGAACGATAATTGAAGTGAGATCAGCTGTGATAAGCTGCTGTTGCTGAGCTACAAGTTCATCAGACCGACTAGCAACTTGGCCTCTCCGGCCAACAATCAGATGCACCAAATCCTGGAGTTGGTGGATCTTTTGTTCCAGAAATGAGAGGTTGTTTAGCAATGCCCTTGGATCCCAATCTTGGATTCTACTTGCATCACACGTCTCATTCATCTGACCGTCCTGTTGATCTGGGATCTTGGTTTGATTACTGGGATTACCAGTCACTGAAGGTGGGGTTTCAGAAGGTTGGTTGAATTCGGGATGTTGGGGTTGAATTATCATGCCATAGTCTCGAACTGAAGCACCTTCCCACTTTTGCTGATATTGCTGCAGATTGAAATTAGTGAAAGATTGGTGATCAGGGGGTACCTTTCTTGGTAATTCATTGCCAAGGGAAGAAGACTCTGTCAGTGTGTCTGCACATAGCCTCTCCTTAAGATCCATTTTCAATTCTCCTCCACGAGTATACCTAAATCAAAGCCAAAAAACTGCAATATGGGGACAGGATAGAAACACATTCACCAGAATTTCAAGCAGAATAAACAAAAAAGAGGGAAAACCAAAAAAAGGAGTACAAATAAAACCCATGCAAAACAAAATAAGAAAAGCCTAAAACCGATATCAACAAATTATATAATAAAAAAAATCACCAGCCACCACTATTCAATCAATCAAAACTCAAACTACCCCTCGCACAAAAAAAAAAAGATAAAGAGAAAGAAAAGAAAAAAAGAAAGAAAAAAGAAGAAGAGTCATGTTCAAGCTATTAGAAGAGGAAGAGGGAGGGACCCAAATCATATGATAATCATAGGAAAAAAGCTCTCTTTATGCTCACAAGAAAACCTTTTTATTTTGTTGTTGCTAAATACCCATGTTCTTATATAAGAAATCCAGGACAGTACATCCAACATTTAAAAATTTAGACCCAAACCTATAATTCAACAATTACTCGTAAAATAGAACATTCTCAAACTCAGAAATCACGTGTAACCCCCTTTTTTGGAAGGTAAATCATCTGTAACCCTCCTCACAATGAAACTCAATCTACTCAGCACCTAGCCATCGAAAGGACAACAGAAGGAGACGCGGGGGTGGGAGAGGGGCGAGGTGGAGAACAAAAGTTGAACAGAAGATCTTCTGAGAATGTTAATCTCATACCTCTAAAAAGTTTTCCAAAACCAACAGATATCTCAGTACACTTCTTATCAAAACAAATCATCTGTTTTTTCTTCTTTTTTTTTTTTCGATTGACATCTAACTGACCAAACTAAATCCAATTTCAAGATTGGTATGAGTAGAAGCTATTTCACAAAAAGAACATCAGATGATGCCAACAGATCCTCAGCACGCACAATCAGAGACTAAGGATTAATACATAAATTAAACGGAAGATATAGCATGCGATATTGGTAAGTAAAGAACCCTAGAAAGAGAACCAACTCAAAGAAGAGATGGAGAGAGAGAGAGAGACTCACCAGATTCAAGATTGCAAGGATGCTCTCTGTCTCGCTCTGAGTTGGCAGTTGTGCTTAGAGAATGAAAAGAGATACAAGATTGAAATAGGACTTCAATATATCAGCATGCTAGCTCTCTGGCACCTGGAAAAAAGAAAAGAAAAGGAAATAAAGTAAAATAAATATGTTTATAACTTGACTTTATTATATATATAAAAAATAAAAAGAATTAGGGTGTGAGGTTGTAAATCCTATATTGTTTTGTTATATTAGAAAAATAAAAAATATTTCATTCATTTTTTTTTTCTCTTAAAAAATTTAAAATACGAATACAGTATTTTGTTATATTAGAAAAATAAAAAATATTTCATTCATTTTTTTTTCTCTTAAAAAATTTAAAATACGAATACAGTATTGAAACTTTTGAGGGACTATAATTTGTCAAATCCATCAATCATCACCGTCCATTTATTGAATGTTAAACTCATCAATCACCAACCTTTGCTTGATGGTTCAAAATCTGATTTTGATCTATTTCATCATCCCGCTACTTTTGTCTGTAGGTAATAACATAGCACCGCTAGTGGACGAAAGCTTGAATGACTGGTTGGAGTTCAGCATAGATGGACCCATCAACAGGATGATTCTCACCCTCTTTTCTTTTTCTCTCACCGTTTTTCTGATAATATGTATCTACATGTACATTTGACCAGGGTTTTGGATATAGAAGCAAAATCTCATATACATATAAGTCTTTTAAGACTTAAAATAAGATCATGGGAGGGTGAACTGGTGGGTTTACCAGGAGGATTCGCCACCAACTGGATTATTCTTTGGCTCTTTTGTTTTTCTTTCTTTCTCAATATTATATGTATATATTATGTGTGTATTGGGGGCAGCGTGAACTGGGCGGGGGATTTAGCGCGCAGGAGGTTAATGCCAATTGCCACCGCTCAGGTCTCTGACCCCACTTCAAAGGAGTGACCTGCATGTGACTTTGTTGTTGTGCTGCTTCTAGGAAAGCAGATCAGCACAACAGACTAAATAGATTACAATTTACGGAGGTATACATATTTGATGATGAACTCTCTCTCCCTCTCTCGCTGGGTGTTGTTTTCAGTGCACAAGCCCAAAAATTTGACACGCTTGCCATCAAAGAAGAGAAAAAGGAGCAATAGTCAATATGAAATTGAATCACATGAGATAAAGGTTATTAGTTTGTGGCCACATCCTCGTGACAATTGCATAAAAGAAGTCCTATTTCTTTTCTTTTCACATACAAGATTGAAAGTGTTGGTTTCCGGGTCGGGTCGGGTCATGGACTCAAATCGAGCGCCCATGATGAGTGACTCGGTAACCATATGGATACAATCATAAATGTTAAAGAACAGACATGTCCTATTGCATAGTGATCATTCGTTGGTGCCTCTTAGGTGTCTATATAAACACCAAGAGCGTCTAATGTTATTAACTAATTGTCCGTAATCTCTCTCTCTCTCTGTGCAAGTAAACAGACATAGAGAATAGGTTTATGTTCTGTAAAAATACAGTGTTGTTCTTCATTGTAACAACACTAATCGCTGTAGATTCAATGCGTAGAACATCCTCTTCAATTTCGGATTAAACATTTAAGGTATGGGTTTAATCCGCTTCCGTATTTGTTTGTAATTTTTTACATTGGTATTAGAGCATATTACGGTGTTCTGCATACTGTAATACTGTTTCTATAGTATTTAGATGTATATACATGTATTATATGCATTGTTTTTGCAAAAAAAATTTAAACAGGCGCTAATGGTGTTATAGACAAATAGTCCCGAAATTGCTTGGCTTTTCAGTATGTTGTAGCCCATACATGTTTGATTATATGTGGAAATTTTCTTCATTAAAGGCCTTGTGGATTGAGAGAAAATTGCAACCCAAGTTGTAATTCCAAAAATTTTGTGTGCTTCGTTTTCTCTCCACACAGATTTTCAAGTGCTGAAATTTATATGGTTGTATTAATTTTCTCGAGACCTTTCTAACAATATATTATTTGCGTAGCTTGGACTTACTGTTTGATAGATAGGAGCATTTGAAATTTGGCCTAAAAATTTGGTTCGGGTTTATCGAAGAAGACGATGAAACATGTTCCAGTCACAGCCATAGGAAAGTGCAATGCAACCCCATATACAAAATTCCCCAACAGGGAAAAAATTTGCAGGAATAGGCTCGCAATACAGAGTCGATTTGGACCTTGCTGAATAGCTCAAAACGGACGCTGGGAAAGCTGCGCGTGGAGCCCACGCGTTGTCAGGGGCAGTGCCAGCATCCACGCAAGTGCACAGATCCTAAGCCATTCCACGAGCCGAGCTGAGTTGGCACCGAAGCTGGCTTTCAAAGCCTCTCATTATGCGCCTAGCCTGTTGCTCTGCTGGCTTCCTAACCTTGCCCACTCACACCTCTTGGCACATGTGAGTGGTCTTCTAGGTTTTGTTTTTATTCTGTTTTTTTCCAGTGTACTCCAAATAAAATTTCTGATTTATATGTATTTTCAGAATATTTAAAAATGTTATTTCTAATTTTATTTTTTGGAAAAACAAAGTCATAAAAGATTTTTTAGTCCCCATATATTTTTTGTGATTTATTTTTGGTATTTTTTTAATTGTTAAAAATTTTAAAAATGTGAATAAATGCCTAATTGCTTATGTAGTTTTTTAATATGTTGTTATTGAGTACTGTAGCATATTGGATAATATCATTAGCATTTATTTTATTGTGTAGCATGTTATTTCATGCTATTATGTCAGAATTTCATATTTCTTTTTAGATTGTTGGCAAATTTAGTTAGAAAATATATACATGCATGCATGATATGAATTTAATATTGATTAGCATGCCTAGAGATGCTAGATCAAGTGGCAGGTTTAATCGGTGGAAGAGAAATTTTTTAGATTTTACTCCCGATAAACTGAAATTTTGCGCATTAATTAAATTAAATATTAATAATAATCACTTGGAGCACGAGAGATGATTGGAAATTTTGTGAACTTTCGATCTCGCTATTTGTGAAAGTTATTAGTGTTTGAATTTAGATTTTTACTGCAAAATCATAATGTGTTGTGCTAATATCCCCTCTGCATAATCTTTGTATGTAAATAAAATGGTAGCGAAAAACATAATAACTAAATTGATTAAGGGGGAAAAATTGAATAGCGGCAACTATGACATCTCCTTAATGAGAGAGAGTTCTTGAAAACTCTTGACTTGGTTACACCAAAGCTTGCGCACCCACAAACTCTCCAAGACAAGAAGGCATATGAGTCTTGGTTACAAAATGATAAAATTGTACACTTTACTATATTAGCAAGCATGCATAGTGATCTTATTGCTGAGTATGAGAACTACCTCACCGCTCATGCAATGTGGGCAGCTCATAAAGAGAAGTTTGATGTTACTTCTCTAGCAAGGCTTCGTGGGCTAACAAAACGATTTGACTCCTACACCAAGAAGTGCATCATTCAATGAAACAACACTTACAAGTCATATTAGTATGATACACGAACTAGGTGCTACCAGTCACACTAATGAACAACAAGTCCAAGCTATACTTCACTCTCTTCCACACTCTTGGGGGCACATGCAGCAAAATATACCGGATAATGAGAGTGTGAAAACATTCAAAACTTTATCGCGTCATCTAGAGCTTAAAGTTGAGCGCCTTTAGGCTGCTAAAGTTGACAGTAACTCGTATATTGTTGATGGTAGGATCTTTAGATTCAAGCGTAAGCATGGTGGGAACAAGGCTGAGGTTAAAGCTGGACCTAAGAAAGCTAGTTCTAATAAGCACAAAAGGGGTTTCAAAGGTGGTAAGATAGCTAAAGCTATAGCGGTCTGCTACAATTGTAACAAGAAGGGTCACTTTGCTCATGAATTCACCGAGCTGAAGAAGGTACTCGCTAATTCTGTCTCTCAGACTGACTGTTTTGTTACGAGTCAAATCTTTATTGCTTGCTCTTCTAATCTGTGGATTGCAGTTTCAAGAACAATAGACCACATAGCGAGACATAGATTTGGGTTCGTCGAGTATCATCGAATTCCAAAAAGAAGTAGACATATTTACATAGGGAATAAGTCTAGTATCAATGTACTTGGCACTGGTATCTATTAATTAGAATTGTAACATGTGCCCACTTTGTATTGCCATGATGTATTGTATGCTCTAGGGATTCAACGAAACTTATTATCAATTAGTAGTTTACTGAATATACGCTTTACTTTTTGTTTTGAGGGTCAACGCGTTAGCATTTATAAGAATTAGAATTATTATGGATCTAGTTTTGTAAGAGATGGTTTTGTTGGATATTTAATATTCTAGTAATAATAGTTGTGCTTATGACCCTTATTCTTTTAATACATCTATGGTGTTGTTGATTCAATTAAAATGGCATACTAGACTAGGTCATATCAGGAAAGATCGCATGACTCGGTTAGTTCGAGATGGTTTCTCAAGCCCAGTCACAAAAATTCATTTGCGTGATTGTGAGAATTGTCTTGTAGGCAAATTAACTAGAAAACCATTTGGTAAAGCCATAAGGGCATCTATACCATTGCAATTAATATACTCCGACATATGTGGCCTAGTGAATGTCAAGGCAAGACACGATGCTCCTTTTTTCATCACATTTGTAGATGACTTTACGCGTTTTGGTCATGTTTATCTGCTCTCCCATAAGTTCAAAGCATTGGATTGCTTTAGACATTATGTCAAATTGGTTGAGAATAAGTTAGACAAGAGTATTAAGGCTCTTAAAACTGACTGAGCCATAAGTATCTTTCTTAACAGTTTAAAAAACTTTGTGAAGATAAAGGGATACTTAGATAGTTGACAATTCCAAGGACTTTGCAGCAAAATGGTGTAGTAGAGAGGAGGAATCGCACCTTATTAGATATGGTTAGTTCGATGATGGCGCAAGCTAATCTTTCTATTTCATATTGGGGGAATGCTTTGTTGATTGATGACTACATCCTTAACTGAATGCCTTCTAAATCAGTGCTTTTCACCCCATACGAGTTATGGATTGGGGAAAAACCTGACCTAGCTAATTTGCGTCCATGGGAATCGGCAGCCTATGTAGTATGTACACAATACTTCTTATGCTTAGGCCCTAGAGGAAAGAAGTGTATCTTAATCCATTATTCTAAACACTCTAAGGACTATTGTCTTGTAAGCACCCCATTTTTGCCCGTTCGGTAATTTCTAGTAGTAGATAACCAAATGGCTCTTGGTATTTCGAGCCTCTAGGCATTATAGGCAAGCTTTTTGAGACTGGGCGGTCTTCGAAACTAACTGCCGACATCGTCAGAGTGACAAAAACACTCATAAGCATTAAATGGTTCACTTTTGGTGCCTACTAGCCTGTCGATGTAGAATGTCTATTATGTCCCCTGGCATCCAGTAGCTTCCTGTGATCAAGTGATCTCCGGAACCAACACCAAAATTATCGGAGTGGCATAAGTACTCACAAACAGCTCAACATGGGCACACCCCAAGCAACCTAGTGTCAAAAGACCAACCATGCCTCTTGGTCATGACATGTTTACCAAGGACGGAATACCTTTGAAAACAAACTTGTCACAATGGTCGGAGTAACAAAAACACTCGTAAATCGAGGTCAACACTAGTGCCGGCTAGCCTAATCGGTGCAAAATGACCATCTTACTTGACATGTCTTTCGAGAAAGCACTAATTCCTCAAGACAATAAGACCACCCCCACACTGTGCCTCGACTCCAGTCCCATTCCAAAAAAATCCAGGTTAAAATGACCATTTTGCCCTTATGCACCCGCACATCTTTGGAGAAAGTAAAAATTTCTCAAGACGGTAAGGCCATCTTCTAAAAATTGTCTCTAGATAGTCCAGCATATTCTAGTTACCTAATAAAGTCCATCTTAGTCTTATTCCGGTAAGCTCCGGTCAAAATGACCTTTTTACCCCTACATGCGTGAGTTCAATTTTAAGACTACATTGGCTTTAGGAATCAAATTGGGCCGCACTGTGATATTCTGAAAAGAGTCCCTAGCATTCACAAGTGAGGCCCTTGACTTGAAACACCCTTTAACTAATAGAAGCTTTGAGAAGTGTGTCACAAACGCTTCTCCAAAGCTGACTTTTCCCGCATTTCTTAAGCTAAAACGCACTGTCAAATGATTGACAAAACATGCAAATTAGGGAATTCCTAGAAGCCTGAGCGACAGGCTTTCCATCGATATAGTCTGATTGTTATTAATGTCACGCGAAGTTTGTGATCGAACGACTCAAAATAGGGTACTTTCAAAAACTGGGAAAGCATGTGAAAGTTGCTCTCCATGTCCCGTGTCAAATTTCGATTCTCTGATTATAATGCACCACCAAATGATTGGCAAAATATGTAAATCAAGAAATTCCCTATAGTCTTTCTGAAGGGCTTTTCATCAGTTTGGTTTGAAAAGATGATTGCTTCCCGAAGGCCCAAATCACATAGATTAAAAAAGGCTATTTCGGGAAACCAATTGAGCATTTCGCAGACTTTTCCAAAAGCTAATTTTTAAACTCGATCCCAAGGTGATTTTATCTATCATCTGGAATCATCCATGGCTCCTCGAGGGCACTAAGTTTAAGAGAAACTATAGGGGAATATTGCTGCCATGCCTAATTTCTCTAGATCTTTCCCGAACTGCACGAATATTGAGGAGAAGCGAGCATAAAAGTTTCCAACGGGGAACCGTAAGCTATATATGTGCATATTTTGATCAGATTGACATAAAATTTGTCTTGTAACCCAAGTTTGGGAAGTACAAGAGTGCCACATGGCACTTTCCCATAGGGTTAGTCCTCGCACATATATTACATGTGTGTGGACAAAATTTTTTCTATGTGCATGCAATACATGCACGGAGACCAAACCAGAATGCCTATAAATACTAAGTCAGCCCCTTGTGTATTTCAAAGACAGTGAGGAAACTCTGCAAAATAGCCTCCCAGCTCTGAAATTCGCAAAAAAAACACCTAACGTAAATTCAAAGTTCATTGAAGAACAAGCTTCAAGCCATGGTGGATGTTGTGCCCCGATTTTTGGCCTTGAGTCTGGGTCTTGACTTAGACAAAACCCGATACTCTGTCTATTAGAACTCATCCTCCTTAGAGGATGAGTGCAACAGATTTTGAACTTGAAATGCATTTGATTAAGGGCTTTTGGAAACAGGTTTTGAAGTCGCCACCTAACTTTGATAAAGGTATGTTAGGTCACCTAAGACTAAGTAAAATCCGAAAACTAAACTTATGGTTTTTGAAAAGGTTTTAAAAAACTTCCTTAAAAGAGAGTTTCTGGGAAAACAGGTTGGTTGACAACCTTTAGAGAATGTTTAAACCCATTTAGAAAAATGACTCTGTTTTGGTCTTTGAAAATAGTGATTCTAGGTTCACAGGTTGGTTGTGTAGGAAAGATGACCGAAGACTATCACCCTAGCCTGCACTTGCGGTACCTACATGTCCAATCACCCTAGGTTTTACTCACTTGAATCTCTGATTTCTAAATGTTCATTTGTATCCACCTTGAAAAGATTTTGAAAAGGGGTTTGTCATCACTATTTGGATGTAAATGCATGATGCGATTTGAAAGAGAGTTTGGAAAATATTGAGATTGGATTTTGAGAAGCCCTTGTGAACTTGTCTCGAAAAGGTTTTCAAAAATTGTTTTGTATGTACCTTACGAAAGGTATATTGATGTTTCATTGCCTTTGAGAGGTTAGTTATGCAAGAACTAAACTCCTTCAAGACTATGAGTTTTAGAAAGTATTTTTAGAAAAAGGGGCTGGACACCTCCCTCAGGGTTTTGGACTTTAGGGTTACGGAACTCTTGTTTGCATATCTCACTTTATCTTGAACAACCCCAACTATGGGGAGGTTTAGGATTGCTTCAAGAGTATGATGTTTAGAAATAGTTTTTAGAAATGGTTTTGCAAAGCATTTAGGGTTTGGAACCCTAATATGAGCCTTACAGGTTTCATTTGATGCATCACTTTCCTTAGACAACCGTAACCATGAAGAAGGTTAGGATTGCCTTAGGGTTGTGAGTTTTTGAAATCATTTTAGAAATTGTTTTTGAAAGATGTTAAATGTCTAGTCTGTAAGCACCCCATTTTTGCCTGCTCGGCAATCTCTAGATCGACCGGACTCATATTCAAACCGAACAGACACATTCTAGTCAATCAATCGCTTCGCAGGGTGCTGGGTCTAATAGAGGCAAAATAATCAAAATGCCCTTACAGTATTGCTTGGTCCAATTCAAATTTGGGATGTCTTCCTAAAGACGGTAAGTCCCTATTTCAAACTCAATTCCAGTTCCAATTCTAAGTTCAGACCAATCAAACTCAAATTGGCACATCTTTCAAGAAAGTTGATCCCTCATATGGTAAGTCCATCCAGTCTGACACGTTTACCAAGAAAACTCCTCAGAATGGTAAGTCCCTTCAAACCTGTCGACTGGGACGGAACCCAAGTCCCTGAGATGGTAGAACGGTTCACTTCTAGCACCTACTAGCTTGCCAATGTAGAATGTTCGTTATCTAGCACGTCTTTCAAGCAAGTTGATCCCTCAAACGATAAGACCATCTAGTAGCTTCCCGAGATCAGGCAGTCTCCGGAATGAATGCACACCATTAGAGTGATAGAAACACTCACAAACATCACAACCATCAGAGTGGCAAAAACACTCACAAACAAGTTAACATTGGGAATTGCCAACAAAACTCCTATGTCACGGGACCAACCTCACCTCTTGGTCATGATATGTTTACCGAAGGATATGATACTTTTGGAAACCAACATGTTGCACACCGTTAGAGTGACAAAAGCTCTCAAAACCTAGGTCAACACCAGTGCCTGCTAGCCTACTCCAGTGACAAATGGCAAAACTACCCCTTGGGCCTTTCCGGCATGCTTCTTGAGAAAGTACCTAACTCTTTAGAGTGGTAAGTCCACATTTTCAAGATTGTCCTAAAGATAATCTGGCATGTTTAAATGCCTTCTAGTCGATTCTGGATCAATTTCGAAACCATCTGGTCAAAATGACCATTTTACCCCTAGGCATCTGATCGCCTCCGGGAGCTACATTGGCTTTGGGTGTTGTAAGCACCCGATTTTTGCCCACTAGGCAATCTCCGGTCCAATTGGACTCACATTCAAACCGATACAGATACATTCAAGTCCAAACCAGTTTTTCAGACTCAATCTAGTCAATCAATTGCTTTACGGGCTTGTAGGCTCAATAGAGACAAAATAACCAAAATGCCCTTGTGGCATTGCTCTGTTTAATTCCAATTTGGCATGTCTTCTTAAAGATGGTAAGTCCCTATTTCAACCTCAATTCCAGTTTCAATTCCAATCTCGACCAATCAAACTCAATCTGACACATCTTTCGAGAACGTTAATCCCTCAAACGATAAGTCAGTCTAGTCTGACATGTTTATCAAGAAAACTCCTTAAAACGGTAAGTCCCTTCAAACCTATCGATCGAGACGTAACCTAAGTCCCCAATATGGTAGAACGGTTCATTTCTGGTGCCTCTTAGCCCGCCAATGTAGAATGTCCATTATTCGGTATGTCTTTTGAAAAAGTTTATGCCTCAGACAATTAGACCATCTAGCAGCTTTCCGGGATCAGGTAGCCTTTAAAACGAACGCACACCGTTAAAGTGATAGAAACACTCACAAACATCGCAACTGTCGGAGTGGTGGAAACCCTAAAAAACAGGTTGATATTAGGAATTTCCAACAAAACCCCTATGTCAAGGGACTGACCTTGCCTCCTGGCCATGACATGTTTACAGAAGGACGGGATACCTTTGGAAACCAACTCATCACACCGTCAAAATGACAGAAACACTCAAAACATGGGTCAACACTAGTACCTGGTAGCCCACTTTGGTGAAAAATGACCAAACGACCCCATGGGCCCTTCCGACATGCTTCTCAAGAAAGTACCTAAGTCCTTAGAGCAGTAAGTTCACCTTTTCAAGATTGTTCCAAAGACAATACGACATGTTCAAGTGTCTTCCCGTCTCTCGACGATCTCCGGCCTGACCAGAAGCACCTACAAACTAACACAAGCATACTCAAGCCTAAACCGACTTTCCAAATCTAGTCCAATCAAACAACTGCTTTGCGGGCCTACTGGGCCCATTAGAGGCAAAATGACTAAAATACCCTTGTTGCATTAGTCAATCCAATCCACCTTGGCATGTCTTCCATAAGACGATAAGTCCATTTAAATTCAAAGTCAAATCTATTTGTCCCGTCATTCGAGAAAGTTGATCCCTCATTGACGATAGGACCATTTAATCCAGTACGACATGATCACCGAGAAAATTTATTCCCTAGATCGGTAAAACCCCTTTCACACTCATTTCTAGAAAGTACCTAAGTCCTCAAGATGGTCCAGTCCTTCCAAGGCTGTCCCTAAACAGTCTAGCATGTCCAGTGCCATCCAGTCAACCCTGGTCCTTTCTTAGAGGTTCCCTGGTCAAAATGACCATTTTGCCCCTAGGCATCCAAACGCCATAGAAAACCACACCGGCTCTGGGTATTAAACTGGTAATAACCCAGTCAACTCTGGTCAACCCCCAGTTGACCTTGGTCAACTCTGGTAAACCCAATCAACCCCGGTCAATATTGGTCAACCATGGAACTCCTAGGATGAGGTGACCATGATCCGATCAATCTCTTCAACCATACCGGCTCTGGAAATCAAACCGACAATCTCCAGGACACTGTCCATAGTATCCCCTTCCATTTCTGGTCTGCTCCCGCCACTCGACACTTTTCGTTTCAAACCAAAACCTCCTTACTCCACTCTGAGTGAAGCATGACCAATTTTTAGCCTTGAGCCACTTTTAAAGGCGCACACCAACTGTCAAAAGTGGTTACAAATCAACCAGCCTTCTGATCAGCCCTATTTTTCAGCCCCCATTAATGAACCTGCGCCACTATTAGTGGCGCACGGTTTGGCTTTGGCCGTGCGCCACTATTAGTGGCGCACGCTCTAGCTCAGACCGTGCGCCACTAATAGTGGCGCACAACCCCCTAAAATCGGTTACAAATCGACCAACCCTATATTCTAGCCTTTTTTAAGCCATCATTAAGTCCCCCTGTGCCACTCTTACTGGCGCACAACCAAGCTCAAGGCGTGCACCACTAAGAGTGGCGCACCAGTCCCCTACTTTTGCACTATAAATACAGACCTCCCCCTTACTGTTTTGGGTAAAAAAAATCTCTCTAGAAACTTTCTCTCTCTGCTAAGACAGCTTTCAGAGCCCTCTTTCTTTCTCTCTTGAAGTCCTGGCGGCCGTGTCCTAGTTCGAAGCTCCGAAGCCCTAGCTCCCGAGCTCTATTGAAGGACATCCTCTACTGCATAGAAGCTCCCGAAGTCTTTCCAAATCCAAGGCCCGAGCCTCCATCAAAGAAAGAAGAAATGATACAAGGTAAATCCTCAGTTTACCTTTCCATTTTCCCCCACTCTCTCTTCTACCTCCAAACCCACTTGAGTTCTTCTCTTTTTTAAACCCCTATCTCTAAACCCCCCTTTCTTGCATACTTAGAACAAGAGGATGTTAAGTCCATGTCGAGAGTGAATAAGAGGAGATTACTAATCAGGACTCTCTTCTTGGCCTTCACTTGTTTCACGGCATAGCTTTAGGGCCCTCTTGCAATCTGGTGATACCTAGCCTTGTATGTTTCATGCCGTTATTATCGTTGTCAGGCATTTGCATTCTTGTCACCTATTTATCCCCTAAAATCATTTTGGAAGTTATTTTCGCAAAACCACCATTCTAAGGTGATCCTAACCCTTTCGTGGTTAGGGTTTTCCTTAAAAAATGTACCATTTTAAATGGCTCCCGTTGGCCTACATTTGTTTTTTTCAAAAATACATTTTCGGAATGATCCTAGTCTTTTCATAATTAGGGTTGTTTCGAGAAAAGTGTGACATTCAAAATGACTCGAAAAGGTTTACATTTTTGGCCTTGTACCTTTGTTGTCTTTCAAGTCACGAGCCTAAAGTGATTCTTGCCCTCTAATGGCTAGAATGGCTTTAGGCAAAGTGTGATATTCATTTGGATGTCTAAAATCCAAGGTAGGGTTTCGGGCCCTAAAACATATTTTTAAACTCGGTTTTTGAACCATTTACAAAACTCTCATTTTGTCAAACCCTAGAAATCCAATCTTAGGAAAATCTTGTTTTTGCCAACTTGGAAACTTTCCTTTTCTAAGCCAAAATCATACCTTTTTTAAAACTCTCAAAATCCTCAATTTCCAAATTGATCAAACCTTTCCTTTTCAAACTTTCTTTTTTAAAATCGATCGAATCAAAACCTTTTATTTCAAATCCTTCAAGTCACTCCTTCTTCAAACCTTCCAAATGTAAAACCTAAATTGACTCCTTCCATTTTGGAAACAATCCAAACCAGCATTTTTCATAATCAAATCAAATCTTTTCAAATCAAGCCAATATTTTCAAATCAAATCCAATCTTCTTGAAAAGGAAATATTTTCAAATCCAATCTTCCTGAAAAGGAACATTTCAAAAATTAAATCTTCCTGAAAAGAAAATATTTTGAAAATCCAATCTTTTTGAAAATAAAATCTTTCAAAGTCAATTTTTTTTTTAAAAGGAAACATTTTCAAACTCAAACTTTCCTGAAAAGAAAACTTTCTAAAAATGGAAATTTTCTAGAAATAGAAATCCATTTTAAAATTCCAACTCTTTCAGACTCTTGTCCGAACTACGACTGACCTAATCCTTTTTAAGAAAGTACGTAGGTAACCCTTTATGGGGTGCGGTCATAACATTTTCAAATTTCTAATTTCACAACCCTTTTTAAATTCCTAATTCCATAATCATCTTTCAAACTCAATTCCATCTTTCAAACTCTTCTTCAAATTTTGTTTTCAAATGTTTTCTAAGTGGATAGCATTAAATATAAGTAACCGGTAAGTCATAATTAGGTGAGTAAAAGGTGAATAGACATATACGTACCGTAAGGGCGGGGTAGGGTGATAGTCTTATGACATCTTCCTTAGACGTAACCAACCCCCGGACTTAAGAATTTTTGTTTCAAAGACCAAACTGGAGTCAATTTTCAAAAAGGATTCCCAACATTTTTAGGGTTGTCAATTAACCCTACTTTCTAAAACCCTCTCATGAGGATGCCTTTCAAAAATACTTTCGAAAACCTAAGTTTAACCGTTGGATTTTACTTGGTCTATATGACCTAACACATCTTTAAATATGTTAGGTGGCGACTCTAATGATCTTTTCAAAAAGCCCTAGTCAATTCCATTTCAAAAATTCAAAACCCCATCATATTTGTCCTTCTAGGAGGATGAGTTCTAACAAGAGAGCATTGTGCTTGTTCCTGGGCCAAGAGGGCTTGGTTCGGTCCAAAAATGGGGCACGATAGCTTGGCGACTCCATTGGGGACAATTAGAGAGTTAGTCCTATGTCATGTCCAGTCACCCTTTACTCACTTTAGGTTCGCTGGTTACCTTGTTGAGTTATATCAACTTTCTACACTTTTCAAAATTCCAAAATTTGCAAAATGACCTTTGTTTTGCAAAACATCAAACATTGCATTCATTACATGCTCTTACATTGTTCATACATTATACTTTATTTTACATTTGAGTTCCTCGAAAAGTACTAATGCTGTGTATTTATTTTATAGGTGGACCCTTGTTCAAATTTTAGTTTATGCTCATAAACTGCCATGTATGCTATATATGATAGGATGTATGGGAGTTGCTGAGCTCTTTCCTCCAATTTCCAAAATCTCACACACACTTGCTTGTGCATCTTCATGGAATATTGACCCTGGTTACTACCTTCTAGTTAGAAGGGGGAACAGTACATTGATTGTTGGTGGTAGATAGATATGTCACCTAACCAACGATCTTTAGATAATTCCCCCGCTTGAATCACCAACCTCTAATGGCACCACCCAGGGGAGTGGACATAGGTTTGAAGATCCAGGAGCTGAGCTTTTTAGGAAGCATTAGTTGCCCGCAACCTCATGTTCATATAGCACCCATGCATAGCCGAACCTTTACCCGATTTAAGGCAAATGTCGTTCTCAAAAACCAAGGAAGAAAGAGCAACCGCTTTTCAATTTCCTTATTATTATGCCTACATACGTGAATGTTTTGCTATCAATATCTTCTCATTCATGCTACTAAACTGCTCATGCATATGTAATCATCCCATGGCAAGAGTTCCAAAGTAGCTCAAGCCACTTGCATTCCATGCATATGATCAACCTCCAAGAGAATGGCCCATGAGCCAATGTCATATCATAAGCCTAGCCAATTCCTAAGGATTCCAAACCCTAAGGATCATGGCATGCATCCAAGAATCATTTCATAAGAGGGGCCCTAATCCCTTTCACTCAAGGAGATAAGGTTGCCACAAGGCAAGGGTCAATCCAGAGACAAGGTCATTTAACGACCTCCCAATACCAATAAGGTGAAACTGAAGACTCGAAAAATAGTTTAGGTAGATAAGTGGAAAGTCCCATAGAAAATGTTCCCTTCCCCCAAATCTATGTAATTTCAGCTTTCTGTCTCTAAAGAAATAAAATTGCTTGTTCTATTGTCCTTGAATGAAATGGTTGTGTAGAATGAATGAAACAGGCATATGTATGGTATCTGCATACAGAGGCAATCCCTTATTTCCAAAATGAGCCTTAGCATCATACCTAAATCCCAAAAAACAGGAACACCTCTAGGTCATGCATTGTATAAACGCTTTTCAAGGATAAGTACTAACGTTTCCCTTGTTATCTGCCTTTTTTTTTTCCTTTCTCTTTCCCTCATTCCACGAGAATCAAAAATACATTCAACTCATCATTAATCCAAAAGGAAGTAAAAGCACACCACTACTTACTACTCTAGAACTGATGGCCAACGGAAAAGACACCACCGCCAATTGGTCAATCGAAAAATTCATGGGGGAGATCCCATTGCTGATGGGTGGGGAGAAGAATTCTTGCACCCCAAATATGCCGAGGCGGAGGCCCTTTTAGCCAAGAATCTCTAGCCTATAACTGAGTATGACTACAAAGATTTGGGTTGGGAATTGGTTAAGCCCAAGCTGCCAACGGCACCATTTGATTTTACGGAGGACGACCTCGCTTGTTTGTTTATAGAATATGAAGAAATGGAGGAAAAAGAGATCAATGACCGCACCAATCTCAACTACCCCTTGGAAGATTTATCCATCCACCCTGCACTTAATGAGTTTGACACCAAAGAGGTTGGCACAATTCCCAAACCCTACTAAGGGTTGTGGACCAAGAGCCTACAAGGAAGGGATGTTTTCCAAAATTCATCCACTTTTTTCTATCCTTTTACATTTCTTGCTGTTAATTTGCATGTTTCATTTAATAAACTCATGCCAGGTTAAATCTTGTTGAATGAGATAATAAGCAATTTTCTTCTATATTCTTGTGAATGGTGGAGTACTTCCAGGAAATTACTCTTCAACCAATAACCCTGCTTGGTGGGTGTGATAGCATTAGCAGCCCATCCAAAGCAAGAAATCCTTGAAAAGAGAGAGAAAGCAGATCCAACTTAAGAATGTAAAGTTTACCTAAAAAGCAGCACTTCAATGGCATCTGAGCTAAGCAATGGGTAGTCGGGCTATCAAAAGGAAGAGGAGCCATTGTTTTATCCTCCCGCAAAAATCTTTGTATAACCCACTAGAGCCGAAGATGTTTCTTAGTCGAAAACCCAAACTACAGTTGCTTCATGCATACTGGAGCAAATATCGATAGTAAATGAGCCTATACATTAACAGCTGCTGTCTGAAAGACATCATTGGAACTTTGAACTGAGCTTTATAGGCTAAGCAATTTTACTTGAAATGATGAGAGACCCTCATTTCTTCTACCATACAGTCAAAAGATGACCATTGCATAGCCCATTTGAGCCATTTACGTTCCTTTTCAAAAAAAGCATGATCGCTGCCCATACTAGGTTAAGGCAAAGAGATTAGTACATCTCTCAAAATTGAGAAGCCAAAATGAAGCTAGAAAGCAAGCATGGGATTAGTTGTCAACAAATATATATATACAAAAACAAAAACAAATACAAATACAGGATAGGAGGTTTACAAGAGAATAAGTCTTTTTATTTAAAAAAAAAAACAAAGAATTCTTGCCAAAAGTGATCATAGGTTCTCATTAGCCAAGTAGAGATAAATAAGATTTTGAGCCTTTATCCGTCCTTTTAAACACCCCATAACCTGGCCCACATTACGGTCCAAAGGAAAGTCCTTTCGGATCAAAGAAAATTGCTTAGTCAAAATAAGCTTGATTGAAGTGACAGTAACACACAAGCGAGATGGCATTCATAGGGGAAGATTTCATTACCAAGAGCAACTCCGGTCTTACGCAACCTCAGTTGAAGATAATAGTTTTGTGCCTACAAACCTTTTCATTTCATCCCGTGAACCCAACCTACATTATGGTCCGAAAGAAGTCTACTCAGATTGAGGGCTTAGCCACCTATTGCTATGCTAAGGTCATGCAGGTTGTTGCTTGAGCAATGTCTCAAAAGGTCAAGAGTTTAGTGTAAGCACCCCATTTTTGACTGCTCAGCAGTCTACACTCCGTCCAGACTTGTTTTCAAGTCATTGTGGGCATATTCCAACCAAAACTAACTTTCAAAGTCCAAATCCCGTCTATCCATCGCCTCGCAGGCCCACCAGGCCCAAATAGAGGAAAAATGACTAAAATGCCTTTAGGGGCATTGTTTCTTTCCAATTCCAACTCCAACCCCTCTCTCGAGACAGTTTATTCCTCGAGACGGTTCCAACCCAAACACGTCTTTTAGGAGATGATAAGACCCCTTTCCAACCCCTCTCTCGAGACAGTTTATTCCTCGAGACGGTTCCAATCTAGGCACGTCTTTTCGAAGACAGTAAGACCCCTTTCCAATCCCTCTCTCGGGACAGTTTATTCCTCGAGACGGTTCCAACCCAGGCATGTCTTTTCGTAAATGATAAGACCCCTTTCCAATCCCTCTCTCGAGACAGTTTATTCCTCGAGACGGTTCCAATCTAGGCACGTTTTTTTGAAGATGGTAAGTCCCCTTTCCAATCCCACTCTCGAGACAGTTTATTCCTCGAGACGGTTCCAATACAGGCACGTCTTTTCGAAGGCGGTAAGTCCCCTTTCCAATCCCTCTCTCGAGACAGTTTATTCCTCGAGACGGTCTGAGTAGCAAAAATACTCACAAAATCGTTAGAGTAGCGGAAATACTCACAAATAGGTCGATATAGGGAATTGCCAACAAACCCCTGTGTCACGGCGACCACCGTCAGAGTGGCGGAAACACTCAAAATCCAGGTCAACACCAGTGTCTGTTAGCCCACTTTGGTGAAAAATGACCAAACTGCCCTTTGGACCTTTTTTCGAGACTTTTCGGTCAAGATGACCATTTTGCCCCTAGGCATCCGAATGCCCCGGGAACCACACCGGCTCTAGGTATCAAACCGGTAACCTTCTGAGACTGCTTTTTATAGCATTCTCAACCTTCCTTTACCTTTCTGGATCATTCCGAGTCAGTTCCGGCCAATTCGGTACAAAATTACTATTTTGCCCCTGGTAGGCCGGTCTCCTTTTCTGACCACACTGGCTCTGGGAATCAAATCGGAAACCTCTGGAGACATTCTCAATAATGTTTCCAGATCCCGAGTCTTCTTCCGGGACAGTCCAAGTCCGTCCTGGCAATTTCCTGGTCCAATTGACTGTTTTGCCCCTAAAGGCCCGGTCAACCTTTCCGACCCATCTTATACTCATTTCTCAAGTCAAATACTTCCAGGACACTATTTTAAGTGTTCCTGCTCCTTTTCGGCCTTCCGAGTCATTCCCGGCTCCTTCAAATCATTCCCGGACTTTCCGGAGTCACTTCTAGCGAAGCCAGGCTAAAAATTGCATGGTAGTCACTAGTACAGGCGCCCAAATCTAGTCAAAGATATGTTGCTTGCCGAGCTTAAACATTTCCTAAATGGATGGCGCCACCAGTAGTGACGCCAAGCCAAAAAATGGCCTGATACCACTCCTAGTGGCGCTAGTGTAAACTTTGGCCTGGCACCACTGCAACAGGCGCAAGTGTTGTCTAACCTCTATAAATACAGAGCCTCTTCCAGCATTTAAAGGATCCGCAAACTCAACCTAAAAATCATATATTTCGATATACAGAGCTCGAGCACCTCCAAAACCCTAGCCTCCTTAGGTTTTCCAAACCCTAGCCACCATACACAAACCCTAGCCTCCTATACACTCCTATACACCCCCATACACTCATATACTAACCTTCAACCCTCCTTCGAAGACTTGAAGAGTTGCGATCTGAAGTTTGAAGCTTGAAGACAACTCTTGAAGATTGAAGGCGAAGATCAAGACGAAGACCGAAGACCAAAGAAAGCAAGGCGTGCAAAATAACCAAGATACGAGGTAGGTTCTCCATTTAAATTTTTGCACTTCCCCCCTCTCTCTTCTCTCTCCTAACCCACTTGGGTTTTCTCTATTTTAATCCCCCATCTCTTTCCCCCCCTTTCTTTGCATGCTTGAAACAAAGTGATTCCCGGTCCATGTGTAGGATTGGGCTATTGGAGAGTCACCGTGTCGAGGGCTTTCTTCTAGTCTAACCAGAGACCACGTGGGTCTGGCTCCCTTGATTATGTGGTGAAGCCTTAGCCTTGTATGTTCACGACCCCAAAATTGCATTGTGCATATCATAGTCTTGCATCTTCCAAAAGTCGTTTTCAAAGTTGTTTTCAAAATTGCATCAAGTTCTCTTTTTCAAAAATTTGTTTTCAAAACCACAATCCCAGAGTGATTCTAGCCTTTCCATGGCTAAGGTTGCTTTAGGAAAGTGTTACATTCAAAGTGACCAATACGGTCCATATTTTCAAATCTTGTTGTTTTCAAAACCGCTTTCCTAAAGTGGTTTTAGCCCTCTTGTGGTTAGAATTGCTTTAGGAAAGTGAAATGTTTTTACACCTTCTAAAAACTCTCTTTCAAAAAGTCTTTCTTCCTAAAAATCTCTTTTTCAACATACTTTTCTAAAACTCTCCTCTCCAAAATTGTTTTCAAAAACTCCCTTCCAAAATCTATTTTTCAAAACTCCCTTTTTCAATTCCTTTCCAAAATCCTCTCCCCAAAATCCATTTTCTAAAAACGTTCCCCAAAAATCTTTCCAAAAACTCTCTTCAACAATCTTCTACCAAAACTCTTCCTAGAAAAACTCTCTCCAAAAATCTTTCCAAAAACTCTCTTTCCAAAATCTTTCCTCTAGAAACTCCTTTCTAGGATTTCCTTCCAAAATCTACGTTTCTAAAAACACACTTTCCAAAACTCCTTCTCTTTAAAAATCTTTTTCCAAAAACTCTATCTTCAAATTCATTTTCCAATAACTCCTCCCTAGGATTCCCTTCTAAAAAACCTTCGTTTCCAAAAATGCACTTTCCAAAAACTCTTTCCTTAGAAGCCCAAGTCAAGCCCTAGAGCTAACCATTATGAAACCCTAATTTTCTTTCCAAAAACATGATTTCAAACTTTTCCCCAAACCTAGGTTTCCAAAACCTCTTATTTTCATATTCAAACTATACATGTTTCCAAAATCTCTTTTCTACGTTAGAATTCTACACTTTCATAACTAGGGGTTTCTAGAATCTCCCTTTCCAAATCCTTACCAAATCTAACCTTCCTTTTAGGAAACCAAATCCAATCCCTTCTTAATCCAAAATTTTCTTAATTCAACTCTTTCCTAATTTCCTACCTTCCTAAACCATAAGTTTCCTAAACTTAAACTTTAAATCTTTCTTTAAATTTCAAAATCCGAATCTTTCCTAATTCAAATCCTTCCTAATTCTCAACTTTCCTAAATCTTAAGTTTCCAAAACTTGAACATAAAAATCTTTCCTAAATTTTAAAACTCAACTTTCAAATCTTTCCTAATTCAACCCTTTCCTAATTCTACCTTCTTTTCAAATCGTAACTTTCCAAATTCAAGCTTTCAAGTCTTTCCTAAACTCAACCTTTCCTAATCTCAAGGTTTTCTAAAACTCAAACTCTAAAAAACTTTCTAAATCTTAAACTTTCCTAAACTTCAAATCTTTCCAAATCCAAAACTTTCTAAACTTAAAACTTTCTTATTTTCAAAACTTCCTTATTTTCAAAACCTTTCCTTTTTCAAAACCTTTCTTAAAATGAAACTTTCTTAATTTAAAATTTTCTAAACTCAAAACTTTCTTAATTCAAACATTTTCTAAATCTTTCCTAATTTAAAATCTTTCTAAAATTCTAAGCTTTCCAAATTCAAAACTTTCTTAATTTGAAACTTTCCAAATTCTAAACCTTTCTTAAACTAAACTTTTCTAATTCCAAAACTTTCCTAAGTTGAAACTTTCCTTTTTCAAAACTTTCCTTTTTCAAACCTTTCCTAATTCAAAATCTTTCCTAAAATGACACTTTCCTAATTTTGAAATTTTCCTAATTCAAGACTCTCCTAGTTTGAAAACTTTCCTAATTCAAAACTTTCTTAATTCGAAACTTTCCAAAAATGAAACTTTCAAAATTTGAAACTTTCCTAAATCGGACCTTTCCTAATTCGAACCTTTCCTAAATCCAATCTTTCTTAAACTCTCGAGTCTTTCCTAAGTCTCATCTTTCTTAACTCTAGGTTTCCTAAACCTCAATCTTTCCAAAACAATTCTAATTTCCCATCTTCTATTCTAAGTTCAAAATCAAATCCTCTTTCCAATTCAATCTGTTTCTTCCAAATCAATCTCTTTTCAATTGGACTCTTGTCCGAACTACGACTGACCTGATTCCCCCAAAGGGATACATAGGCAACCTTCATAGGTGCGGTCACAACACTTTTCAAACTTTCAATTCCACCCTTATGGGTGCGGTCTCCATATCTTTCAAATCTCAAATTCCAATCTATTTTCAAAATTCCAATTTCAAAATTTCTATTTTCAAATTCCTATTTCCAAATTTTCAAACTTTCCAATTTCAATTCCATCTATTCAAATCTATTTTCAAATCAAATTCTTTTCAAATTTATTTCCAAATCTATTTTTCAATTCTCTTAACTTGCACTTGCATATCATGCATCATGTTAGTTTATTTTCAAACAATGTTTTTCAAAGTGGATAGGATTGGACATTGGTTAATTAAAGACTCTCATAGGTAAATCTAGGGTAGATTGACATGTAGGTACTGAAAGGGCGGGGTAGGGTGATGGCTTAGTGCGTCTTCCCTACACGTAACCAACCTCCGAACCTAGATCACTGTTTTCAAAGACCAAATGGAGTTATTTTTCAAAAAGGACTAAATGTTTTCCAAAGGTTGCCAAACAACCTGTTTTCCTAAAATCCCTCTTTTGAGGAGATATTTTCAAAATCATTTTCCAAAAACCCTAAATGCAATCTTTAGATTATGCTTAGTTTTTAGGTGACCTAACTCACCTTAATCAAGTTAGGTGGCGACTCCAAATGTTTTCCAAAAGCCCTTTATTCAAATCTATCTTCAATTCAAACCTAGTTGCACTCATTCTTTTAGGAGGGTGAGTTCTAACGAGAGAGTACAGCATTTTTCCCGCTTGTGTGAGTATTCCTTGAGTGCGAAAAATCTGGGCGCGACATTTAGCCATCCCTAAACACTAGCCCTCTGAGAGGCAGCATCAAGGGTGTCACTGCCAGGATGGCGCAAAATGCTATCACATTACAGCCAAAAAAAGGGATAGAGGATGAAAGGGCAAAAGTCCCAACAAAAAGGATACCCCCATTTTCAAGAATATAAGTCTGGGACATTCAAAAAGGCTTTTACTTTCACAAGTGCATATGTTTACATTCCCACTTAGTAAAAATTTCGGCATGAGCTTCAAATATGGACAACATAAGCCTCCTGCATAAACAAACACACAAACACATTCTGCATATATCATTCAATCATCCCATGAACATCAGCATAGCCATCTTGTATTAAGGTTACAATACCAAAATGAAAGGGTATAAAATAAAAATCATCTGACAAAGTCTCAAATGTCTAGATACTCATGAAAAGATAGATCATGACAGAGGTGAATCCAACTCAAAATTGCCCTAGTCTGCTGGATAAAAAAGAGACAAATCAAGGGCAACCTATGAGCCACCGGCTCCTTACAAGAGAACCAAAAAAGCTAAGTCAAGATAGGTGATAGATAAATATAGCTACTATAAATGTAGAAAATCAAAAAGAAGAGAAAAATAAGATGAGCTCATTGGATCACCACCCACTCGGGCTAACTGGGCAAATAAGGTAGCCACCTCTGCCTGATACCAATCCTGCTCACCCCGATACTGCTCACGCTCAGCCTCATACTGGTCACGCTCTGCCTGGAACTGATCCCTCATGGCTGTAAACTTGCTGGAGGCATATAACCCTGTGAACAGCGCCATAAATCCACCATCTCATGACCTACAACCACACCTCCTACCATTACTGTAAGCACCCCATTTTTGCCCACTCGACAATCTCTGGCCCGACTGGATGTAGTCTTCAAACACCACACCATGTGCAAGCTCAAGATGAGCTTTTCAATCTCCAATCCCACTAATGGGTCGCTTCTCGGGCCCACAAGGACCCACTGGAGCCATAAGCACCATCATTCCAGGCAGTTTTCCAGACCAGGTAGTCTCGAAAACCAACGCCATCTAGGTAGCTTCCCGAGATCAGGCGATCTCAGTGACCAACACCTTATCAAAATTCCAGATGGTTCACTTCTAGCGCCTGCTAACCTACCTATGTAGAATGTCTGTCATTCGGTAGTCCTCCAAGACCAAGCGCTCTCGGAGACCAACACCACTCTCACAGGTAGCTTTCTAGGACCAGGCGTTCTCAGGAACCAACACCACCCCTATAGGTAGCTCTCTAAGATAGGGCATGCTTAGAGACCAACATTGCACAGGTAGTTTTTCGAGATCGGGCGGTCTCGAGAACCAACACCTAGGTCAACACCGGCACTTACTAGCCTGATTTGACGAACAATGATCAAACCTGCCCCTGGGGCCTCCAAGCATGTCTTGAGAAAGTTCAAAATCCCTCAAAATGGTAAATTCGCTCTCCCAAAGTGTTACTAAACTGTTAGGCGTACTCCACATGCCTTTCGGTCCGATTTTGGTCTCATTCCGATTAATTCCAGTCAAAATGACCGTTTTGCCCTTGAACATCCTAGCACTGCACAAACCCCATCGAATGGTGAAAGACTCTCCCAAAATCATCCCTAAATGACCCGATATTTTTGACACAACACACTAAACCATTCCTGACCATTTTCGACCAAACCCGGTCAGGATGACCATTTTGCCCTTAACGGCTTGAACACGTCCCAAAACAACACCAGTCCAAAGATTTTGAACAAAGGGTCTCGCCGCACACCCCCGTTTAACCTGAAGAGGACCTTACGACGTTAAACACCTACGACTCGATAAAAGTTCCTTGGAGCGTCTCGCAGACGCTCCGCCTAATTGTCTCTTCTCCACGATTCCTTGGTTATAACGCATCGTCAAATGACTTGAGAAAATCGTAAATTAGGGAATTCCTGAAAGTTCATCCATAGATCTTTCCATCGATACAGCTCGATCGGATAGATTGCTCCTCGAAGTCCCTCATCACACGGTGCCAACACTGCTACTTTCGATAACCCCTGGAGCATCTCGCAGACGCTCTGTCGAGGTTGATTTTTTCTCCAATTCCCTAATTAAAACGCACCGTCAAACGACTTGAGAAATGTGTAAAACTGGAAATTTTCGAAGGTATTTCCAGAGTACTTTCCATCGGTATGGTCCAATCGAAAAGATCGCTTCTCGAAGGCCTTGATCATGCGACACGAAAACAACTACTTTCAAGCACCCACAGAGCGTATCACAGACGCTCTGCAAAGATGCCATTTTAAGCACATTTCCTGAGACGATATCTCACACTTCCAAACACCATTCAAACTTTCCAAAAACATGAAAGTTCATCGGAAGCCCTAGGAGAACATCCTGAGTGCAACTGATTCTCTCGAAACCTTCCTGATTGGCTCAATTATTGAGACAAAGTTTGGACGAACCTTCTTGGTGATGGAGCGTATGCTACATGTGCTCAAATTTTGATTAGATCGACCAATTTCGATCAATAGTCCAGATTGAACCAGTACACAGGGTGCCACGTGTCATTCTGGTAATGGAACAGTACCTATGCATGTGCTACATGCGTAGGTCAAATTTTGGCCAGCCGCACGTAGCACATGTGCCGGGCCTATTCCAGATTGCTTGTAAATACTA
Source organism: Euryodendron excelsum (assembly GCA_033060915.1). NCBI lineage: Eukaryota > Viridiplantae > Streptophyta > Magnoliopsida > Ericales > Pentaphylacaceae > Euryodendron > Euryodendron excelsum. Next base: position 13,670,984 of record CM065391.1, read on the forward strand.
GACCCCCCCCCCCCCCCCCTTTGCATATTCTATCTCCGAAATTGATGCGAAACTCTGCTGAAACTGCTCCAGAACCTCGAATCCTTACATATATTCCACCTATCCAACTTGGGCTAGATTTTACCTCCCTTAAGCCTAAACACTTCACCTACAAGGCCTTATACACCATTACACACTCAATTCCAGCCCCTCAAGCCCTCTTGAAGTCATTAAAGCTCCAATCAAGACATCCATTGAAGACTACAAGTGCGTTGAAGGCAAAAGGTGGTATCCCTTTTACATTTGTGTCTTCCCCCACTCTTCTCTTCTCCCTCCTAGCCTACTTAGGCTATTCTTTATTTTAATCCCCATCTACACCCCCCCCCCCCCCCCCCCCCATTCTTGCATGCTTGAGCCAAGAGGGGTCTTAGATCATGCTTAGAAGAAAACAAGTGAGAGCCACCGTGTAGGGGGACCTCTCACTAGCCTACTTTGAGATGGTATGGCCTAGGAGCCCCTTGTTTATGTGTTGTAGTCTAAAAGCCTAGTATGTGATCATGACCCCTTGCATATTACTATTTTGATCATGTCTTGTGTGCTTGGTTTCATTTTTATGCTTATCACCATGTTCTATGATGCTTACATTACTCTTAGCTCCATGTCATTTTCAAGCTCTATATTTATTTCAAAAATTGTTCAAAGAGTTGGCCCTTTGAAGTTCAGGATGAGATTTTAGAAATCATGCCTTAGAAGATCCCCTACTAACCCCCTAATTCTCATTTTGGCATCATGACATTTTAATTTGCATAAGGGTTGCTTTCTAATTCTCTAATTTTCAAAATTTTCATTCTTTTAAGTGTAGTGGTTGGAACGGTCCCATAGAACCCTCTCTTGAGTGGTCTCCCTTTTGTTTGGCCATATGAACCCTCTCTTGATGGAATGGTTTCCTTGAAAAATGATTTTCAAAATCCTTCTCCAAAGATGATTTTCAAAAATGCATTCTCTTCATCTTTGCATTAAAAATGGTGCCTTAAAAAGTTGTCATCACCATGTTGATTTTTCGACTCCTTACACTCTTGTCAAAATTATGGTTATAATAGCCATGAGGAAACTTTCCTTGGAATGGTCTCCAAACACCAACCATATAAACCGTACTCTTGGCTAGAGTCAAAATTTTCATAGAAATGATTTTAAAAAGGGTTGCCCACCAAAGTTCATTGCATAACATGTTTTGTTTTCAAAGCTCTTTCCAAAAGTTTATTGAACCAACTTTCAAAATTATTTTCCAATCCAACCCTAGGTTAACTTGACCCTAGTTGACCAACCCTAGGTTAACTTAACCCTAATTGACCAACCCTAGGTTAACTCGACCCTAGTTAACCAACCCTAGGTTAACTTGACCCTAGTTGTCCAACCCTAGGTTAAGTTGACCCTAGTTCACTCACCTTAGGTTAACTTAACTCTAGTTAGTCAACCCTAGTCCAACTTAACTTTAGGTCATCCCTAACCATAGGCTAACCCAACCTAGGTTAGTAAACTTCAAGGTTCCAACTCTTGAACTCTTTTCTAAATGATCACTCAATTTTAAGCTATTCTCACTACCCACTTTTTCCAAAACCTTTAATCCTCTTGAGATTTCAAAATCCAACTTCAAGGCATTTCCAAAATTGTTTTCAAAAGGTCACAAACCTAAGGTGTCCCTAGCCCTCTCATGGTTAGGGATTCCAAGGAAAAGTGATATATCAAGAACAACCTCCAAGGTTGTCCATATTAGGATTCCAAACCCTTAGCCATTTCCAAAAACTACTTTAAAAAACTAATTCATCAAAGCATTCTAAAGTCATGCCTCCAAGGTTTTCAAAACAAGACTTTGAAAACACTTTCAAGTTCTCTTGAGTCGTGCCAAAGTATTTTTTCAAAACTCCCTTAAGTTGATCCAAAAATATTTTCAAAACACTCCACCGTCCAATTTCAAGTCAAAACTACTAAGACCATAAAGAGTCTTCAACTTCCAAGACCACAAAGTGTTTTCAACTTCCCAAGACCTCCAAGTGTCTTAAATTTTTCCAAAGACCTCCAAGTGTCTTAAACTTTTCCAAAGACTTCAAAGTGTCTTAAACTTTTCCAAAGACCTCCAAGTGTTTTAAACTTTTCCAAAGACCCCAAAGTATCTTCAAACCTTCCAAAGGCCCTAATGTGCCTATTTTCCATCGGGCCCTAGTCCGAACTACGAATGACTTGATTCTCATCAAATGAGATACGTAGGCAACCTAAAATGGTGCGGTCATAACTTTTATTTCAACTCCAATCCCTTTTCAAAAATTCCAATCAATTCAAAGTTTCTATTCCAAGCTATTTCAAAACCCCCATTATTTTCAAACTTCTTCCAAAAACTTGCATTATGCATCATCCATCCGAAAAGTGATGACTAAACCCCGTCTTTAAAACTCTAAAGTGGATATTAAGTGGACAATCATAACCGGTTATTTTAATGAGTGAACAAAGGGTGATTAGACATGTAGGTACCGAAAGGGCGGGGTAGGGTGATGATCTTAGGATATCTTTCCTACACGTAACCAACCCCCGAACCATAGATTTTTGTTTTCAAATGACCAAAATGGAGTTATTTTCCAAAAGGGCTTAAATCTTTCCAAAAGTTGCCAAACAACCTATTTTCTTAAAAAACCCTCTCTTGAGGGAGTTTTCAAAGTCTTTTTCAAAACTTCTAAGTTTAATCTTCGGATTAGCACTTAGTTTTAGGTGCCCTAACTCACCTTAATCAAGTTAGGTGGCAACTTCTATTTTTCTGAAAAGCCCTGAGTCAAACCAATTTTCAAACTTAGTTGCACTTGTCCTTCTAGGAGGATGAGTTCTAGTGACAGAGTTCTGTGCTTTTGGTCTCCAAGCCGAAAAGACCTTGGACACCCAAAAACTGGGGCACGACAACTACATCAAAGGAAGTCAGGCTTCCTATGGATCTCTCAGCAAAATGGGCTGTATAATCAACATCTGGTGGAAGTAATGAGGTAGCACCTAACTGGGGCTCAAACAATGGTATGACAGTATCCCCACGAAGAAACCCATACCTGTCCTGGGGAGGAACATCGGCAACCCGAAACTCCTCAAATATGTTAGCCAAGACTCAGCCCTTACAGATGATACTCTAGACAAAGATATCGAGACAAGATACCTCACAATCTCATAATATTCAGAACCAGTGAAGGGTCTCCATGTCATGTCATCCGGTATCAACAGCTCCAAGTTCACCTAAATAGTGACAAAATCTGTGATTTTAGAATGATAGTCAACCTGACAATGCGCCCACCTCAACGCCCGCAGATAAGAGTCAACCATACAGACCCAAGAACGGTGAACAAGTAGGTACTCGTAAATCCACCAAATCAAGAAAGGCTAGAAGCCAGTCATACTGCTCTAACGGGCTGAAGTCCTCTATCGCGTACTCCCAAGGAAGCATGTAAAGGTGAAAGATCCCCAATCTACACCCTTCAGGGCATTTAGATCAGCCACTAAACTCACCAATGGAAGAGGGATGGTGGACCTGTTGTTATTGCAGAAATAGCTAAATACAACAAATAATACTAACTGGTGCCTCATAATGGCCCGGTGGGCTGGTGGGGGCTTAGTACTGAAATCTAGAATATGCCAGCAGAGAAAGGCAGTAGTGAATGATGGCCCTATGAAAGGTGGTATGTCCAACAAATGACAAATCTTGGCCACGTCAACTGGCCTCAACTCAATCTGGCGACATATAAAGGACAGCCTAGTAATGATCGCCCAGTCTAATGGGGTCGACCCATGCTTAAAGCTAACAAAATGGAATGTCCCAGTCTCCCCGAACCACCTCTTAACCAAAGCATGAACTAGCCGATGATCCAACCGATCCGTCTGAAGCCGTATAAAAGAACTAAAGCCTATGTCAACTAAGAAGGTCTGGTAAGACACAACAACTGACCTTATTGCCCCAAAAACTAGATGGAATACCCCTCTAAAGGCGAAATGTCTGTGTGGAACCATTTGTTGGCAAGCATAAGCACTAGGATGGTAGGTAAGGTCACCCAAAGGCGGGATATCGGCTATCATCAGATCATCTAAAGCAGGGTTGGCACATCTAATCTTAACACTCGCTCTCCCATAACTTGTAAGAGTGTGGCCCCTGTGCCTCATCACTGTCATTGTTACCGCTCTCCTTAATGTCAGGCTCAAAGGGTGGCTCATTGGCCATCCTGCCACTGCTAGTGGCTACCCGACTGCTCCTAGAATGAGAGCTACTCATAGTAGCCTCTCCGGTGACTGGATCCCCCTGAACGCCCTTGCCAAGTCGGCGTCTCCTCTTGGATCCTCCCTCACCTACATCGGCCATCCTGGAAAAAGAGAAGAAAGAAAAGAAGCATGTCAAGATCTATCAATTTGCAACATGAACAATAACAAAGGAAAAGAAAAGAATGCAGAAAAAAAGAGGGACAGGGGCAGGAAAGGCTTCAAGTTTCCCAAGAAATTTCTCAACTTCAAATTACCCAATTTTATAAACTTTTTATCCTTAAAAAAGTTGTTTTCAAAATCACTACCAGTTTTATAAACTTTTTACCCTCAAAAAAGTTGGTTTCAAAACCACTCCCGGTTTTATAAACTTTTATCCTCAAAAAAGTTATTTTCAAAATCATTACCGATTTTGTAAACTTTTTACCCTAAAAAAAGTTGATTTCAAAATCATTCTTGGTTTTCTAGCTTTTTCCTTATAAAAGTTTATTTCAAAAGCAATCCTGGTTTTCTAAACTTTTATCCTCAAAAAGTTGGTTTCAATTTCAATCTCGATTTTCTAAACTTTTTCTCCTCAAAAAGTTATTTTCAAAATTATTCCCGATTTTCTAAAAATTGTTTTCAAAATCAGGCGATTTTCTAAACTTTTATCCTCAAAAAGTCGGTTTTAAATCAATCTTGGTTTTCTAACTTTTCCCTAAAAAAGTTCAAATCAATTTTAACCTAGGTTCCTCAAAAACTTTCCCATCAAAAAGTCCACCGATCTGGGCCTGAAGCCCGGGTTTTCAAAAGCTTTGCCCTACAAAAAAAGTATGGTTTTTTTTAAGGATTTTCCTCAAAAAGCCCAAGTCCTATGGCTTTTTAGGGCTTTCCCTTAAAAGCCCCGGGTCCTATGGTTTCTTAGGGCTTTCTTTCAAAAGCCCCGATCCTATGGTTTCTTAGGGCTTTCTCTCAAAAGTCTTGGTTTGATAGTTTCTAAGACTTTCCCTTCAAAAGCCTATCTCTCTCCCTGTTCTAAAGAACCCTTTTTTTAAAGTTTCTCTAAACCTTTTTTCCACAAAAATTCCAAGTGCCAAATTTTTTGAAAAATCTAGCAGAGTCCCGTTTAAAAAAGGCCTCTACAACGCGACATAACTATAAACTCACAACACCACCAAACACATAACACCTCGCCACTTGCCCAACATGAGGCATAGACAGGCAAACACCAATTTTTTCTAAAATTTCCAAGGCTATTTCCTCATTTTTTTTTCAAACACCTTCAAAAAAGTTCACAAGTTTTCCAAAAACATACAAAAAACTTTTTAAAATATTCCTAGAATTTTCTAGCAACAATCCAACACCCCCAGGATTTATTTCTCAATTTTCCCTATTTTCCACATTTTAAAACCTTGTTCTAATTTTGAAAAAAAAAAATACAATTGTTCTCAGAAAATTATGAAACTCCACACAGCTACTCAAAACATTTTTTTAAGGCTTCCTATGCAAAAATATTGTAGGAAAATGCATTACCCAGTGCCTAAATTGCTAGTTTTTCTAAGCCTGTAGGAAACCCCTTTCGCAAAATGTGGCAATCTACACAAACTCACTCAAATGATCACCAAAATGCAAAAACGACTTTATAGATGCATCCAAAATATTCAAGAACCTCAATTTCAACTATACACATGCTTCAAATGGAAATCTACACATTGAACTCAACCAAAAACAAGAAAACTCACTTTTTGGGATTTTTCGGCGATTTTTTCTTCTCTAGCGACTTTCTAGGGATGAGGTCACTTCCCAGTGACTCCCCAGCATTTGACAAACACTCCCCAACAATGCCCAAGAAAAATCTCCTGAAGTGTTTTGGAGAGAAATCTCAAAAATGGCATAAAATCGAACCAAAACCCTCAAACCCGTAGCTGCTACTTCAAAAATCCCCGCAGTCCGTGCATCACTTATAGTGGTGCAAAAAGAAACCTAAGCTTGGCACCTCCAAGAGTGGCGCACAACCGAGGCTTGGCCCGTCTTGGCCTTTTCCTTGCCAAAACCAGTTTTAAATGGCCTCATACCTTCATTTTCAAGCTTCAACCTCTAATTTTCAAAGCTTCAAACCTCTGGTCCCTTCGACCGCCTTGCGACCTTCATTGGGTATTTACTTTATCATTTTCTGCCTTTAACAGGTAAAAACAAAAAAAGAGGGGCAACTATTAGCACCCCATTTTAGCCACTCGGCGATCTCCGGTTTGATCGGAAGCACCTACAAACTAGCACAAGCATACTCAAGCCTAAATCGGCTTTCCAGATCCATTCCAATCAAACAATCACTTTGTGGGCCCGCTAGGCCCATTAGAGGCAAAATGATAAAAAATGCCCCTATTGCATTAGCCAATCCAATCCAGCCCGGCACGTCTTCTATAAGACGATAAGTTCATTCAAATTCAAAGTCAAATCCATTTGTCTTGTCATTCGATAAAGTTGATCTCTTATTGACAGTAGGACCATTCAATCTAGTACGACACGATCACCGAGAAAGTTTATTTCCCGGATCGGTAAAGTCCCTTTCACACTCATTTCTGGAAAGTACCTAAGTCCCCGAGATGAAAGAGCGGTTCACTTCTAGCGCCTGCTAGCCCACCAATGTAGAATGTCTGCTAATTCGGCACGTTCTTTGATAAAGCACAAACCCCTCAAGAACGGAAGACCGTCCAAGCCTAGCATGTTCTTTAAGATAGCACAAACTCCTCAAGAATGGCAGACCGTCTCAGTCTGGTATGACCTTCGAGAAAGCTTATTCCTCAAGGCGGTAAGGCCCTTTCAAACTTGTCCACCAAGAAAGTACCAATTCCTCGGATAAAAGTCCAGTTAGATTCATACTGGTCAACACCGATACCTGTTAGCTTCTCCCTGTGAAAAATGACCATTTTACCCTAAACAGGCCCGACATGTTCTTTGAGAAAGTATCAAGTCCACAGAACGGTAAGACCACCTTCTAAGGCTATCCCTAGATGGTCTGGCATGTCCAGTGCCATCTAGTCAACTCTGGTCCTTTCTCGGAGGTTCACTGGTCAAAATGACCATTTTGCCCTTAGGTATCCAAACTCCTAAGAAAACCACACTGGCTCTGGGTATCAAATCGATAATAACCCAGTCAACTTTGGTCAACCCTAGACAACCCTGGTCAACCCCTAGTTAACCTTGGTCAACCCCAGTCAACTCTGGTCAACCTAGTTAACCCTGATCAATCTTGGTCAATCCTGAAATTCCCAGGATAAGGTGACCGCAATCCGACCACTCTTTTTAACCATACCAACTCTGGGAATCAAACCGGCAACCTCTGGGATACTATCCAGAGTATCCCCTTCCATTTCTGCCCAGGTCCCATAGCCCGGCACTTTCCTCTTCAAACTAAGACCTCCCTGCTCCACTATGAGTGAAGCTTGACCAATTTTTAGACTTGAGCCACTTCTAGAGGCGCACACCAACTGTCAAAGTTAGTTACAAATCAACTAGCCTTCTGATCAGCCCCCTTTTTCAGCCCCCATTAGTGAACTTGCGCCACTATTAGTGGCGCACGGTTTGGCTTTGGTCGTACGCCACTAATAGTGACGCATAACCCCTCAGAATTGGTTACAAATCGACCAGCCTCATATCTAGCCTTTGTTTAAGGCATCATTAAGTCCCTCTGCGCCACTCTTAGTGCCGCATGGCCAAGCTCAAGACGTGCACCACTAAGAGTGGCGCACCAGTCCCCTACTTTTGCACTATAAATATAGACCTTACCTCTCATTGTTGTGGGTTGAAAAATCTCTCCAGAAAATCTCTCTTTCTGCCAAGATAGCTCCCAGAGCCCTCTCTCTTTCTCTTTCGAAGTCCCAGCGGCTGAGTCCTAGTCTGAGGCTCTGAAGCCCTAGCTCTTATGCTCCATTGAAGGCCATCCTCCACTGCTTGAAAGCTCCCGAAGTCTTCCCAAGTCCAAGGCCCAAGCCTCCATCAAAGAAAGAAGAAATGATCAAAGGTAAATCTTCAGTTTACCTTTTTGTATTCCCCCACTCTCTTTTCTCCCTCTGAACCCACTTAGGTTTTTCTCTTTTTTAAACCTTTATCTCTAAACCCCCCTTTATTGCATGCTTAGAACAAGAGGACGTTAAGTCCATGTCGAGAGTGAACAAGAGGAGATTACCGATCGGGACTCCCTTCTTGGCCTTTACTTATTTCACGACATGGCCTTAGGGCCCTCTTGCAATGTGGTGATACCTAGCCTTGTATGTTTCATACCGTTATTATCGTTGTCATGCATTTGTATTATTGCCATCTCTTTATCCCCTAAAAGTATTTTTAAAGTTGTTTTCTCAAAACCACCATTCTAGGGTGTTCTTAACCCTCTTGTGGTTATGGTTTTCCTAGAAAAGTGTAACATTTTAAATAGCTCCCATTGGCCTACATTTGTTTCTTTTCAAAAAAACGATCTTGGAATGATCCTACTCTTTTCACGATTTAGGTTGTTTTGAGAAAATTGACATTCAAAACAACCTGAAAAGGTCTATGTTTTTGGCCTCGTGCCTTTGTTATCTTTCAAGTCATAAGCCTAAAGCGATTCTTGCCCTCTAATGGCTAAAATGGCTTTAGGCAAAGTGTGATATTCATTTGGATGTCTAAAATCCAAGTTAGGGTTTTGGGCCCTAAAACATATTTTCAAAAGACTCGGTTTTTGAAGTATTTACAAAACTCTCATTTTGTCAAACCCTAGAAATCCAATCTTAGGAAAATCCTGTTTTTGCCAACTTGGAAACTTTCCTTTTTTAAGCCAAAATCATACCTTTTTTAAAACTCCCAAAATCCTCAATTTTCAAATTGATCAAACCTTTCCTTTTCAAACTTTCTGTTTTAAAATTGATCGAATCAAAACCTTTTATTTCAAATTCCTCACGTCACTCCTTTCTCAAACCTTTCAAATTTAAAACCTAAATTAACTCTTTCCATTTTGGAAACAATCCAAACTTGCTTTTTTCTAAATGAATTCAATTCTTTCCAAATCAAGTCAATATTTTCAAATCAAATCCAATCTTGCTGAAAAAGAAACATTTCAAAAATCAAATCTTCTTGAAAAGGAAACATTTTCAAAATCCAATCTTCCTGAAAAGGAAATCTTTCAAAATCAAATTTTCTTGAAAAGGAAACATTTTTAACTCAAACTTTTCTAAAAAGGAAACTTTTTAAAAATGGAAACTTTTTAGAAATAGAAACCCATTTCAAAATTTCAACTCTTTCGGACTATTGTCTGAATTACGACTGATATGATCCTTATTGCAAGCACCCCATTTTTGCCCGCTTGGCAGTCTCCAATCCGTCCAGACTTGTATTCAAGTCAATATGGATATATTCCAGGTCAAACTAGTTTTCCAGACCTAATCCAGTTAATCGATCACTTTGCGGGCCCATTGGGCCCAAATAGAGGCAAAATGATCAAAATGCCCTTGTGGCATCATCCTGTCCAATTCCAGTGGGCACGTCTTCTCTAAGACGGAAAGTCCCCTTTTCAATCCAATTCTAGTCCAATTCCAGTCCAGTTCCAGTTCAAATCAAATTCAGCACGCCTTTCAAGAAAGTTGATCCCCCCGAGGCGGTAAGTCCATCGAGTCCAGCATATTTTTTGAGAAAAATCTTTAGAACGGTAAGTCCCTTCAAACCAGTCAACCGAGACGAGACCCCAAGTCCCCGAGATGGTAGAACGGTCCACCTTTGACGCCTGCTAGCCCACCAATGAAGAAATGTTTGTTATTTGACACACTTTTTGAGAAATTTGATTCCTTAAGTGATAAGTCCAATTAGCAGCTTCCTGAGATTAGACAGTCTTTGGAAGGATCGCAATCCGTTAGAGTGACGAAAATACTCATAAACATCGCAACCATTGGAGTGGCAAAAACACTCGCAAATAGGTCAAAACCAGTGCCTGCGAGCCCACTCGGTTGAAAAATGACCAAACTGCCCTTAGGGTATTTTTTGACATGTTTCTCGAGAAAGTACCTAAGTCCCCAGAACAGTAAGTCTACCCTTCCAAGATTTTCCTAAAGACAATCCGACATGATTAGGTGCTTTCTAGTCGGTTTCGGGCCAATTCTGAGACCCTCCGGTCAAAATGATCGTTTTGTCCCTAGGCATCCGAGCGCCCTGAGAACCACACCGGCTCTAGGTATCAAACCGGTAGCCTCCTGAGGATGCTTCTGATTATATCCCCGGCCTTCCATTGCATTTCTGGGTCATTCCAAGTCAGTTCTGGCAAACCTGCTGCAAAATGACCGTTTTTTCCCTAGTGGGCCGGTCGCTTTTTCCAACCACATTGGCTCTAGGTATCAAACCGGTAACCTCTTGGGACATCCTAAGTAATGTTTCCAAACCTTGAGTATTCTTCGAGGATATTTCAAGTCCATCCTGATAGTTTTTCAGTCCGATTAACCGTTTTGCCCCTAATGGCCCGGTCAACCCTTCCAACACATCTTGACAACATTCTTCAAGTCGACTACCCCTGAGACACTATTCTAAGGGCTCCTGTCCTTTTCTAGTCCTTCGGGCCATTCCCGGTCCTTTAAACCATTCATGAACTTTCCAGAGTCACTCCTAGTGAAGCCAGGCTAAAAATTGCATGGTAGTAACTAGTACAGGCGCCCAAATCTTCTGAAGATACGTTACTTGCCGACCTTAAAACTTTTCTAAGTGGCTGGCGCCACTAGCAGGAGTGCCAAGCCAAAATTTGGCCTAACGCCACTCCTAATGGCGCCAGAAGGAAATTTTGCCTGGCACCACTGTAGCAGGTGCTAGTTCAGTCTTCTGTCTATAAATTTAGAGCCTCCTCCAATGTGAAATGGGTCAGCAAACACAGTCCAAAAACCCTCCTCTTCGATATTCAGAGCTCGAAGTCCTTCCAAACCCTAGTTCCCTTTAGGTTCTTCAAACCCTAGTTTCCATATACAAACCCTAGCATACATACACTCACATACACTCATATACATTCACATACTAGCCTCCAAAGCCTCATTGAAGACTTAAAGTGCTACAACTTGGAAGCTCTTGAAGATCAAAGTGAAGATCGAAGTAAAGCAAGCAAATAAAAGAAGACGCAAGGTAGGTTTCCTATTGACGTTTACATAATTCCCTCCTCTCTCTTCGCTCTCCTAACCCTCTTAGGTTTTTTTCTATTTTAATCCCCTATCTTCTTTCCCCTCTTTCTTGCATGCTTGAAACAAGGGACTCCCCAGTTCATGTGTAGGATTAGGTTATTAAAAGTCATCGTGTTGGGGGCTTTCTCTTAGTCTAATCGGAGATCACATGGGTTCGGCCCCCTTGATTATGTGGTGAAGCCTCTAACCTTGTATGTTCACGACCTTAAGTTGTATTGTGCATATCATGAACATGCATCTCTCCAAAAATTGTTTTCAAACTTGTTTTTAAAACTTGCATCGAAAATCATTTTCAAAACTTGTATTAAATCTTCTTTTTCAAGCTTATTTTCAAAATCACAATCCTAAGGTGATTCTAACCTTTCCATGGTTAGGGTTGCTTTAGGAAAGTGTTACATTTAAGTGATCTTCATGGTCCATGTCACGTCCAAATTTTTTGCACTCGAGGAATACATACATAAGCGGAAAAAATACTGTGCTCTCTCGTTAGAACTCACCCTCCTAGAAGAATGAGTGTGACTAAGTTTGAATTGAAAATAGATTTGAATAAAGAGCTTTTAGAAAAGATTTGGAGTCGCCACCTAACTTGATTAAGGTGAGTTAGGTCACCTAAAAACTAAGCATAATCCCAAAACTACACTTAGGATTTTGGAAAACGATTTTGAAAATATCTCCTCAAGAGAGGGTTTTTAAGAAAAACAGGCTGCTTGGCAACCTTTGGAAAACATTTAGCCCTTCTTGAAAAATAACTCCGTTTTTGGTCTTTGAAATCAGTGATCCTAGGTTTGGAGGTTGGTTACGTGTAGGGAAGACGCACTAAGCCATCACCCTACCCCACCCTTTCGGTACCTACATGTCAATCTACCCTAGATTCACCTATGAGAGTCTTCAATTAACAACTATCCAATCCTATCCACTTTAGAAAACAATGTTTAAAAAGACATGATGCATGATATGCAAGTGCAAGAAAAGAGACTTGATTTAGAAATAGATTTGAAAAAAAGAATTTGATTTGATTTTAGAAGAAAGATTTGACAGGATAGATTTGGAAATTGGAAAGTTTGAAAAATTAAAAATAGAGATTTGGAAATAGAAATTTGAAATTGGAAGTCTGAAAATAGATGGGAGATTTGAAAAGACTGTGGAATTTGAGATTTGAAAAATGTGGAGACCGCACCCATGAGGGTTGCCTACGTATCATTTTGGAGGAATCAGGTCAGTCGTAGTTCGGACAAGAGTCCGATTGAAAATAGAAGAGTTGATTTGAAAGAAAGAGATTGAATTAGAAATAGGATTGGAAGATTAAGAGATTGAACTTTGATTGGAAGATTTGAAAAGATTTAATTTTAAAAGAGTTGGTTTTGGAAACCTAGACTTAAGGACTTCGAAAAGAAGGATTGGATTTGACTTGGAAAGATTTTGGAAAAGAATTGACTTGAATATTGGACTTGGAAGATTAGAAAAGCTTGGAATTTAGGAAAGATTCGGATTAGGAAAGTATCATTTTAGGAAAGTTTTGGAATGAGGAAAGTTTTGTTGTAAGAAAGGTTTTGAAATAGGAAATGTCGAATTTACAAATGTTTTGAATTAGGAAAAGTTTAGTTTAAGAAAGGTCTAGAATTTGGAAAGTTTCAAGTTAAGAAAGTTTTGAATTTGAAAAGCTTAGAATTTTAGAAAGATTTTAAATTAGAAAAGATTTAGAAAATGTTTGAATTAAGAAAGTTTCAACTTAAAAAAGTTTTGAATTAAGAAAATTTCATTTTAAGAAAGGTTTTGAAAATAAGAAAGTTTTGAGAATAAGAAAGTTTTAGATTTGGAAAGATTTAAAGTTTTAGGAAAGTTTAGAGTTTTAGAAAGATTTACGAAGTTTAAAAAGATTTAACTTAAGAAAGTTTTGAATTTAGAAAGCTTTGAATTTGGAAAGATTTGAAATTTAGAAAGTTTAGGATTAGAAAATCTTGAGATTAGGAAATGTTTGAATTTAGGAAAGATTGGAAAACCTAGATTTGGAAAGTTAAGATTTGAAAAGGGGTAGAATTAGGAAAGATGTGGAAGTTAAGTTTTAAAATTTAGGAAAGATTTTTATGTTCAAGTTTTGGAAACTTAAGATTTAGGAAAGTAGAGGATTAGGAAGGATTTGAACTATGAAAGATTTGGATTAGGAAGGGATTGGATTTTGTTTCTAAAAGGGAAGGTTTGATTTTGTTTTCAAAAACAGAGGATGGGATCTAGTTTCCTAAACGAGAAGATTTGAATTGGTTTCCTAAAGGAAAATTTTGATTTGACAAGGATTTGGAAAGGGGAAGTTTTAGAAATCCTAGATTTAGAAGGCTATAGTTTTGACGTAAAAAATAGGTTTTTGAAAATATGTAATTTTGATATAGAAAACAGGGGGTTTTGGAAACCTAGGTTTTAAGGCAAGTTTGAAAACCATGTTTTTGGGAAGAAAATTAGGGTTTCCTAATCGTGAGTTCTAGGGCTTGACAAGAAAAGGAATTTTTGGAAAGTGCGTTTTTGGAAACGAAGATTTTAGAAGGAAAATCCTAGAGGGGAGTTTTTGGAAAGTGAATTTGAAGATAGAGTTTTTGGAAAGAGATCTTAAGAAAAAAAAAGGAGTTTTTGAAAAGTGTGTTTTTGGAAACGAGTTTTTAGAAGGAAAATCATAGAGGGGAGTTTCTAGAAGGAAGATTTTGGAAAGAGAGTTTTTAGAAAGATTTTTGGTAGAAGATTGTTGGAGAGAGTTTTTGAAAAGATTTTTAGGGAGCGTTTTTAGAAAGTGGATTTTGGGGAGAGTATTTTGGAAAGAGTTGAAAAAGAAAATTTTGAAAAATAGATTTTTGGAGGGAGTTTTTGAAAACAACTTTGGAAAGGAGAGTTTTAGGAAAGTATGTTGAAAAAGAGATTTTTAGGAGAAGAAACTTTTGAAGAGAGAGCTTTTAGAAGGTATAAAAATGTCTCACTTTCCTAAAGCGATTCTAACCATAAGAGGGCTAGAACCACTTTAGGAAAGCAGTTTTGAAAACAACAAGAATTGAAAATATGGACCATAAAAGTCATTTTAAATGTAACACTTTCCTAAAGCAACCCTAGCCATGGAAAGGCTAGAATCACCCTAGGATTGTGATTTTAAAAACAAGTTTTTGAAAAGGAGATTTTGATGCAATTTTGAAAACAAGTTTAATGCAAATTTTGAAAACAAATTTGGAAACGATTTTGGAGAGATGCAAAATAATGATATGCACAATGCAAATTTAGGGTCATGAACATACAAGGTTAAGGCTTCACCACATAATTAAGGGGGCCGAACCTACGTGGTCTCTAGTTAGCCTAAAGGAAAGCCCCCGGCATGGTGACCCTCCAATAGTCTAATCCTACATGTGGACCGAGAGTCCCCTTGTTTCATGCATCCAAAGAAAGGGGGGGGAAAGAGAAGGGGGATTAAAATAGAGAAAACCCAAGTGGGTTAGGAGAGAGAAGAGAAAGGGGGAAAGTGCAGAAACGTAAAACAAAAGCCTACCTTGTGTCTTGTTTATTTTGCACGCCTTGCTTTTCTTCGGTCTTCATCTTGATCTTCGTCTTCAATCTTCAAGAGTTCGTCTTCAATCTTCAAGGCTTTAGTTTGCAGCACTTCAAGTCTTTAAAGGAGGCTTGAGACTAGTGTATAAGTGTATGGGGGTGTGTATAAGTGTATATAAGGCTTAGGGTTTGTATATGGTGGCTAGGGTTTAGAGAACCTAAGGAAGCTAGGGTTTTAGGAGTGCACGAGCTTTATATATCGAAATATAAGATTTTTTGACTGAGTTTGCGGACTCCTTTCACGCTAAAGGAGGCTTTGTATTTACAGAGATAGGAGGCCTGTTGTAGTGGCGCCAGGGTAAAATTCCTCTTAGCGCCACAAGGAGTGGCGCCAAGCCATTTCTTAGCTTGGCGCCACTACTAGTGGCGCTAGCAAGTTCGGAAAATTTGTAAGTCGGCAAGCAACGTATCTTTGACTAGATTTGGGCGCTTGTACTAGTGACTACCATGCAATTTTTAGCTTGGCTTCATTAGGAGTGACTCCGGAAAGTCCGGGAAAGAGTTTGGGAGACCGGGAATGACCCGGAAGGTCAATAAAGAGTAGGAACACTTAAAATAGTGTCCTGGAGGTTTTTGACTTGAGAAATGAGGATAGTATGCGTCGGAAGGATTGATCGAGCCATTAGGGGCGAAACAGTCAACCGGATCGGGAAGCTGTCGGGACGGACTCAGACTGTCCTGGAAGAAGACTCGAGATTTGGAAACATTATTGAGAATGTTCCCAAAGGTTGCCGGTTTGATACCCAGAGCTGGTGTGGTCGGAAAAGGCGACTGGCCCTCTAGGGGCAAAACGGTCATTTTGTACCGGGTTTGTCGGAATTGACTTGGAATGATCTGGGAAGGTAGAAGAAGGTTGAGAATACTATAAGAAGCAATCTCAGGAGTTTACTGGTTTGATACCCAGAGCCGGCGTGGCTAGAAAAAGGCGACTGGCCTACTAGGGGCAAAACGGTCATTTTGTACCGAATTTGCCGAAATTGACTCAGAATGATCCGGAAAGATAGAGGAGGGCTGAGAATACTATAGGAAGCATTCTCAGGAGGTTACCGGTTTGATACCTAGAGCCGGTGTGGGCCGCGGGGCGTTCGGATGCCTAGGGGTGAAATGGTCATCTTGACCGGAGAGTCTCGGAACTGGCCTGAAACTGACTAGAAGGCACCTAATCGTGTCGGATTGCCTTTAAGACAATCTTAGAAGGTTGGACTCACCGTTCTGAGGACTCAGGTGTGTTCTTGAGGAATGTGTTGGAAAAGGCCCAAGGGGCAGTTTGGTCATTTTTCACCGAAGTGGGCTAGCAGGCACCGGTGTTGACCTGGGTTTTGAGTGTTTCTGCCACTCTGACGGCTGTCGCGTGATATAGGGGTTTGTTGGCAATTTCCTATATCGACTTGTTTGTGAGTATTTCCACTACTCTGATGGTTGTGATGTTTGCGAGTATTTTCGCTACTCTGACGATTCGCGATCATTTTCGAGACTGCCTGATCTCGGGAAGCTGCTAAAGGGACTTAGCACCCGAGAATAAACTTTCTCAAAAGGCGTGCCTAAATGGACATTTATGCATTGGCGGGCTAGCAGGCGCCAAAGGTGGACCATTCTACCATCTAGGGGACTTAAGGTCTCGTCTCGGTCGACAGGTTTAAAGGGACTTACCGTTTCGAAAAGATTTTCTTCGAAAAACGAGCCGGACCGTCTCAAGGAATAAACTATCTCGAGAGAGGGATTAGAATTGGAAAGGGGTCTTATCGTCTTCGAAAAGATGTACCTGATTGGAGTAGATTTACTGTCTCGAGGAATAAACTGTCTTGAGAGAGGGATTGGAATTAAAAAAGGGTCTTACCATCTTCGGAAAGACGTGCCTGATTCGGAATATGGAAAGGATAATGCCTCTAAGGGCATTTTGGTCATTTTGCTTCTCTTTGGGCCCGGTGGGGCTCGTGAAGCGATGAATTGACTTGAGTACAAGTCTGGACGGAGTGTAGACTGCCGAGCGGTCAAAAATGGGGTGCTTACAGTCCATATTTTCAAATACTTGTTATTTTCAAAATCACAATCCTAGAATGGTTCTAGCCTTCTTATGGTTAGAATCATTTTAGGAAAGTGAGATATTTTTAAAGACTTGTAAAAGTCCATATTCAAATCATCCCCAAAATCTCTTTTCAAACTTGTTTTTCTAAAAAACTCTTTCTAAAAGTCCCTTTCCAAAAACTCTCTTTTCAAGTCTACTTTCTAAACTCTCTTTTCCAACATACTTTCTAAAAACTCTCTCCAATCTCCTTTCCAAAATTGCTTCTTAAGAACTCCCTTCAAAAATTTATTTTCCAAAACTTCTTTTCAAACTCCTTTCTAAAAAGCTCTCATCAAAATTCACTTTCTAAAAACTCCTTTCTAAGATTTCTTTCCAAAAATCTTCCTTTCCAAAAAATTCACTTTCTAAAAACTTTTTACCTTGGAGTCCAAGGCAAACCCTAGAACCATGGTTAGGAAACCCTAATTTTCTTTTCTAAAACATAATTTTCAATTTCACAATTTTGGCCTTAAAACCTAGGTTTTCATAACCTTCTTTTCATATCAAAATCATAAACTTCCAAAACCTCTATTTTCTACATCAAATCATAGACTTCCAAATATAGGATTTCTAAAACTTCCCCTTTTAATTCCATTTAGGAAACTAAATCGAATCCTCTGTTTTTGGAAACAAAATCAAATCATCTCTTTTTGTAAATAAAATCTAATCCTTTGTTTTAGGAAATAGAAATCAAATCTTTCCTAATTCAAATATTTCCTAATTCCAACCTTTCCTAATTCCATACCTTTCCAAATCTTAACTTGCTAAATTCTAAATTTTCAAATCTTTCTTAAACTCAAATCTTTCCTAAACTTCAAGTGCTTCTAAAACTCACACTTCCAAACCTTTCCCAATTTCGAACTTTCCATTCCAAATCTTTCCAAAATTCTAAACTTTCTTAAGTCAAACTTTTCCTAATTCAAATCTTTCCAAAAATCAACTATTTCTTCAAAAGGAAACTCTCCAATTTCAAAACTTTCGTATTTCAAAATATTCCAATTTCAAAACGTTCCTAAAATGAGACTTTCCTAATTTAGAACTTTCCTAATTCGAAGATTTCCTAAATCCAATCTTTCTTAAATTTCAACTTTCCTAATCTTTCAATCCAAATTCCAACTTAAACTCTTTTTTCCAATCAAAATCTTCTATTTTCAATCGGGCGCTTGTCTGAACTACGACTGACTTGATTCTGAAAAAGTGATACGTTGGCAACCCTCATGTGTGCGGTCATAACTTTTTTTCAAATCTCCAATTCCATAACTCTTCTTAAGCTTCCAAGCCCATGATCTATTTCAAGTTTCTAATTCCAAGATCTATTCTCAAATCCTTGTTTCCAATTTCTAGAACTCTCTTTCGAAAATCAAATCTATCGTTTCTAAAACCTATTTTCTGATTTCAAATCAAGCCTTCTTTCCAAATCTATTTCAATTTCAAATCAAGTCCTTTTCAAATCTATTTCCAATTCAAAGTCTTTTCTTACACTTGCATATCATGCACCATGTTAAACTTTTTTCTAAAAATTCTTTTCTAAAGTGGATAGTTTTGGACATTTATTAATCAAAGACTCTATTGGGTGAACCTAGGGTGAATAGACATGTAGGTACCACAAGGGCGGGGTAGGGTGCTGGCTTAGTGCGTCTTCCCTACACGTAACCAACCTTCAAACCTAGATCACTATTTTAAAAATCAAAATGGAGTTATTTTAAAAAAGGGCTTAAATATTTCTAAAGGTTGGGAAACAACTTGTTTTCTCCAAAAAAAAAAAAAACCCTCTTGGGGAAGTATTTTCAAAAAAACCTTTTTTCAAAAACCCTAAGTGTGATTTTCGGATTATGCTATGTTTTTAAGTGACCTAACTCACCTTAATCAAGTTAGGTGGTGACTCCAAATTATTTTCCAAAAGCCCTTATTTAAATCAATTTCCAATTCAAACCTAGTCGCACTCATCTTTCTAGGAGGATGAGTTCTAACGAGAGAGTATTGTGTTTTTCTCACTTGTCTTTTTTGGGTGCAAAAAATCTGGGCGCGACACTCTTTAAGGAGGTACGTAGGCAACCCTTCATGGGGTGCAGTCACAATCCTTTTTAAAATTTCAATTTCACAACCCTTTTTAAATTTTGAATTCCATAACCATCTTTCAAACTGTGAGACCCTAATTCTCTTAACCTCATTCTTAGCTTGATTTCAATGTATTTTATGAGGTGTTGATACTAATTGAGGTGCTTGTTTAACATGTTTTAACATGTGTGAGTTATAGTGAGATTTTCATAATTTTTAAATAAGATCAAGGGGTGATTAGTGGATTTAATTTATGTTTAATTAACTTAATTATTCACATGGATTATTTTATGTTAATCATGTTAAATTAAACTATAGGGAAATTGGTTGGGAGCAAAGGAAGGAAGAGACGAGTGTAGAGTTAGATATACCTTTGTATCTAACTTGGCTGACAAGAGAGGGGAGAAAAAAGAGAAGCTTGTGTAGAGATTAAGGTGCTTGATAGGGAAATTGGTTGGGAGCAAAGGAAGGAAGAGAAGAGAGGAAAAAGAAGAGAATTCAAAGGGAATCCAAAGGGGGAAACTTGTGTTCATCTTGAATTCATTAATTAAGGTTAGTGAGGGCTTTCATGGTGAAAGCCTTGATTCATCTTGACAAACATGTTCTTGTTTGTGTTTGATTTTATTTCTACCTTGGTATTGCACTTTAGAGTCTTTGGTGAGCTTATGTGAAGTGTTGAGGTGGGTTGGAGATGAAAAACCATGTTTTGAGAAGTTTCATTTTTGAGCTAAGATGACGGGGGGGTCGACCCCTGACCTTAGGAGTCGACACATGTATTATTTTGCTACAAATTTTTGGTCTCTATCCCAAGGTGTCGACACATTAAACAAAATTTTACACATTGTTCGAAAGTGACGACACATGTAACTATGGGGTTGACACATGGGGCTGGCAAGTCGACACACTTTGGTAAAATGGTCATATCTCACTCTAGAAAACTCGAAATGGCGTACCGTTTGAAGCGTCAAAAAGTAGACTCATGGAGCTTTCTATTGATATGAAGTGTGCACTCTAATTTCTTGTAGATTAAGAGATATGGTAGTTTAAAGATGACATAAAATTTCTATCAACAGCATAGTTTTTCAAAATTTTAGTCGATATTTCAATGGACATAACTTCTTCATCTAAAATGTATTTTTGACCCATGACCTATCAATCTAAAGATCTTTAAGCCTAGTTTCAAATGAGATTGACCTATTACATTGTCTTAGATTTTTGGTGAAAGTTATTTCTTGTCTTTAGTTGTCTTGTTGAGAGTGTCTATGACGTGTTGGACGTGTATCACTTGAACTTATGTAAGATGTATGCATTCATCATTTATATTGATTATAAGTTATTCATTTTCATTTCTCTTTGATTATTATTGATCTTATGGTTCTTATACTAACATGGCTGAGGTGATATGGGTTCACGGAGAACAAGAACCATCAACATTAACCAAGGACTAACCGTACCGTGGTGTGAGTACGATAACATGTGAGAAATATATAATAATCATATTCATATTGAATTGTTTGTCTTTTGTATTGTCACACCCCAAAACCGGGCCTATACGGATTTAGAGTGCATGACCGGCCAACAGCTTGGCTACCTAAGGCCGCATTACCTAAACCGATTAAACACCTATGCATTTATCATTTAAAAGATACATATTTGCGGAATCAAAACTTATAAATTTAAAATGATATATGTCATATATGGCAGAGCTGTGCCTAATCTTCAAAACATAAACATATCATAAAATGGGCCTATTGAAGGCCACCACAGTTATAACATCATAATATTGCAAACATTAGGGTTTAGCCCTTATACACGTTACATATCATAAGGCCCGTGGGCCATAGTCAAACTATCCACGAAATGGGCTTCCATCTAAGGTCTCCCAATTTGGTTACCTGAATACATTTTAGAAAATGTAAGCTAATGCTTAGTGAATAACAATAATGCATAAGCATAAAATACCATAGACTAACATTTATATTTAATGTACATGACAATAGGGGTACATTTATGCATATATGACATGAATTTAGAACGTGTAAGTGTAAGCTTAGAAACACATGTGGCATAGACTTTCGTATTAAGACGCTTCGTCATTTCTAAAACATAATGTCGTAAAGTAGTGAGGCATGTCGTAGCATGAACTAGTAGAGTATGACTTAAATTGTCATTAGCATAACATATCATATCTTGTAAGCATACATCTTAGCTCGTTGTATAATATTAGATGCATCAAATATTATTATTCTTGGTAATGTATAAAGCGTAGATTTGAAAACATAAGCAGCATAACATCATATTGGGACTTTATATCGTAAGCTTTCATAATGAAATGTTATAACTTTTCGAACATAGTATCATGGTGGTGAAATATAAAATATAACATGATTTCGTAAGGCATAACGTAGCTATCATAGGCATACCACGGCATAGTACTGTAAGACATATCATAACATTAAAAAAGGATAGATATATCATGTCATTAATACTTGTGGAAACATATGCAACTTGTCATGAAGCATTTGAATAAAACATATTTCTCATTCCAGAACATAAGTGTGTCATGTCTTTACATCAGAGCTGGGCTACGCATCAGTAACCATAAAGGTCACCATAGGGCTCTTTAGGCCAACATCAAAGCTAAGCTCCGCATCAATAACCATAAAGGTCACCATATCAGTAACCATAAAGGTCACCATAGGGCTCTTTAGGCCAACATCAAAGCTAGGCTCCGCATCAGTAACCATAAAGGTCACCACATCAATAACCATAAAGGTCACCATACGGCTCTTTAGGCCAACATCAGACCTAGGCTCCACATCAATAACCATAAAGGTCACACATAGGGCTCTTTAGGCCAACATTAGAGCTAGACTCCGGATTAGTAACCATAAAGGTCACACATAGAGCTCTTTAGGCCAACTTATCCCTCACTTCACCCCACTTAAGAGGTCTTTTTGGTATTGGGAATCATAGTAACTACAAGGGTCACACATAAGGCTCTTTGGCCTAACATAAGAGCTAGGCTCAGTCATTAAGAGCTATGCTTAGTTCATTAGCAACATAGAGTGCTTTAAGCCAATCATGAGAGCATAGCTTAGTTCATTAGCAACATAGTGTGCTTTAGGCCAATCATGAGAGCAAGGCTCAATCATGAGAACTAGGCTTAGTCATTAAGTGCTACGCTCAGTCATTAGCAACGTGGAGTGCTTTAGGTCAATCATAAGAGTTAGGCTCAATTATAGTAACCATAAAGGTCACACATAGGCTTTTTAAGTCAATCATAAAAGCTATGCTCAGTTATAGTAACCATAAAGGTCACACATAGACTTTTTAAGCCAAGGGATATCTCCTAACATAGCAATAGATTATTTCATGTCCCCTATTGTAGGACCATCGTTGCTAGCTTAGAGTCTTGCCACGAAACACCTTGAGTTGGTGTCGTCCATTAGGAATGTTTCATCTCTTTTATGTAACATTCGAGTCCATGGGTTCTCATTTCATAACATAAGTAAAGCTTGCATGCACTTAACAGTATAACATTTATACTTAAACATAATCATTGATGCATTGTAATAAATGGAAAGCAATGCATGAAACGTAATTGAACTTGAAAGTTTTTGAAAAGTTATAGAGTTTTACTCATGGCATATTATTACTCACCTCTATCCTTGTGAAGTTGTGCTAAATATAAGTGTTCCTACACATAGAGTACATAGAAGCATCAAACACAAGACCCCAAAGCAAAACAAGAACATACAAGCTGGGGTTTAAGCATTGATCTCTCAACCCTAGGTCATTCATCACTTTTCATTCACATTAGAACAATGAGCCTACATTCTTGGTTAATTTCATTTGAAAATAGGCTTGAAGACCTTTAATTTGATAATTCATAGGTCGTAAATACATTTTGGGTGAAGAAGTTATATCCCATAGAAAAGGGACTTAGATTCTAGAAGAATAATGTTACTAATAGAATTTTGGGTCAACTTCAAAATTCAATATCTCTCAATCTCTAAAGAATTGGAGCACCAACTTTATATGAGTACAAAGGTCTATGAGTCTAATTTTTAATGCTTCAAACGGTGAATCAAGCCAAGTTTTCTAGGACAAGTTATACCCATTTTACTAAACAGTGTTGGGCTGTGACCTGGGACCGCGCTACCAGGGGCTCCGGGACTGCAACTGGTGCGAAGAAAATGGGTTTTACCAAACTAAAGTTCAATCAAACATCTCGTAAACTCTACCAATGCTTCTAAAGTTCAAGATTGACCCAAGTAGACTACAATATTTCAAAATGAAGTTAAATCAACAAGTAAATCAAAGGGATCTAAGGTTCTTAGACATGTACAAATTTGGAGGTTTTCAACCCCAACTCCCATTCCATCTACGGGAGCTTACAAACTCTCAAGATCAAACTAATTGGGACTCAAAGAAGTCACCAAAGACATCAACCCATATATATATATACATACACACAACTACACATTTACAAGGGGTAGAGTTCTTACCTTTGTCTCTCAAGCTTCCCAACGCCAATAATGGCTTCCTAAGCTTGGGTGGAGCTCCTCCTACCCTCTTCCTCCTCCTCTTCTTCTTCTTCTCGGTGGATTTGGGTGTGTGTAGTTATTTTGGGTGTCAGGGTTTGCGGCAGCTCAGATCTGAAGTTTTAAGGTAAGTATTGGTATTTATAGGCCTTCAGAAAATTCACGGTGCAAAGCCCTAATTAGTGCATAAATGGATCTTGCGGGTGCGAGGGGTCCCACGACGTCATTTGCAGATTTACACCTAATCTGTTTCTTCTAGCGAGCTATCTCACAAGGTCCCTCTTGAAATTGTACCCTCACTACTTCTTCCAGCCAGCTGTCCCGCGAGATATCTCGCGGGCGCGAGGTGTCCTGCGAGGTCCCGTGAAGTTTGGTGCAGTCTCCAGTATTTCGGCCATAACTTTTTCCTCAAATGTCGGATTGATGAGATTCAAAGTTTTCTAAAAACAAGACTCCAATATCTACAAATTTTCCACTAATAATATTTTTTTAATTTGAATCATAACATGGTTAAAACTAGCAATAAGAGAACGACTTTGCTAGAGGCAGATTCATTCGACTTTTGCAGGTGACCCATTATCTCAAAATTCATCTAGCTCTTATTGATTGCCCCCTTGAGGCTTTATAGAAGAAAATTTCTAACATCTAGGGTCCTTACAATGTGATCAATACATTCAAACCTCACATAAGACATAAGGGATTTTAGCTCTCCATTTATACTGCAAAAAATGAGCCAATTACATGGTGTTACATGAAGTGATTCCAAAAAATAGAGGTTTGGGATATTACATATATGATTGATGTTGGTGATTATATCTATGAGATGATAATGGTGATTATCTATATATGAGGTGAGGTGGCATTGCATACCATTCATCTTGTATACTTTGCATGACACGGGAGCAAGTTAAGCATGGTGGGTTAACCAAGGCTTAGTCATGGTGGACTAGCCTAGGGATGCCACGGTGGACATTCCTTAATGACGAGCCATCGCTCATTGGGCCAACGTTATCTAAACTTGCACGCATATGTGGGTGACACATTATTACATTATTATTCTTTCTTCATGGATAACTATTGTGGATGTTTATATATATCATTCTTTATGAGTTCGATTATCTACTGTGAGCACGTTGACTTTTAGCTCACGCCCACATAAACCTTTTTGGTAGTTGAGACAAAGATAAGGGTCCAGTTCATTGTAGTCTTGGTCTTAGCCGTGGTGGCTTTCATGGTTATGTCAGGATGTCGCATGGCAGGGATTAAGAAAGTTTTTACCAATGTATTTACAATGTCACGTTGGGTTTTGTATGAGATATTAGGATTGGGATTTATGTTTGTATTATGTTTTCTATTAATGTAAGTTAGTAGTAGAAGATTCTGGGGAGTTTGTTTATTTTTCAGTTGGAGATGTAAATGAGTTTAATTTATGGTCTATTATCACATTCTATGTTTTATTATTTAGTTACTGTTTCTTATAAGTGTTGTTAAGGTGTCGCTTACAGGTATGGTGACCTGTGTGATCACGCTTTGCCTAATGTGACATTAATGATGTCTAATTAGGTTTGGGGTATGACAACTTGGTATCAAAGTTGTGGTTTTAGCCAAGGTATATAACCAAGGCTACGGTGTGGAGTCGGTATGTAGGATTGTAGTGAACCATAGGGTGTTGTGGGAGCAACTGATCCACTAGTGGCTGAGGAATGGATGAAGAAGTTAGAAGCTATTTTCAAGGTGATGGGAGTAACTGAAGAATAGAAAATATCTTTGGCTACTTTTATGTTGAAAGGCGAGGCACGAAATTGGTGGGAAGCTATGAGGTGAATGATGAAAGTTCAACTCAAAGGAATATAGATCATATGGCAACGGTTTGTAGAGATATTTAATGAGCAATACTTCCCTCTTATCTACCGTTATCAGAAAGAGAAAGAATTCATCACATTAAAACAAGGGAGAATGTCAGTAGTGGAATATGAAGAGCAATTTATAGATTTGTCTAGATTTGCACCCGACTTGGTACGCACTAAGGATGCAAAATGCAGGCGGTTCGAATAAGGTCTAGATTTGCTGATCCAGCCCCGAGTATCTCTGTTTGAGATTATTAGATATGTGGACTTGGTAAACAAATCCAAAATTGTGGAACTGGATGTATAAGAATATTCGGGCAGACAGGAACAATTTAAGAAGGGAAGGTTTGATACAGGAGTTGGAACATCACGACTTAGGCCTTCAAAAACTGCTACAACAATAGAACAAAGTCGGGCACAAGCTAGGTCTGAATTGGGAGGTGCAAGTTCCAGTAGTCTAAGGGGTACATGGAGTCTTAGGAGCAAAGGATCATGGAGGCCGCCAATTAGATTTACTAGTTTGAGATTTGTCAACACTGGAGGAATTATTTGCTATCGGTGTGGGGTTGAAGGGCATATAGTTAGAGATTGGCTAGTGCCATGGACAGATAAATGTTATTAGTGTGGTCAATCTGGACACATAGCAAGGAATTGTACCCAAGAGCCTACAACAACATCATTGGTAGGTAGTGTAGCTGGTGGAAGTAAAGAAGCAACCGGAAGTGCACGGCAAGGGCAAGCAACAACTCTTGAACTGAGTGTATGCTATGACGCAAAAAAATGCCCAAGCCACTCCTAATGTGGTGACAAGTATGTTATCTGTAGCTGACAAGAAAGCATATCTCTTGATAGATCTGGGAGCTACACATTCATTTATTTCTACTACATTTGGCATGCATTTGGATAGACCATGTAATTCATTGTCGTAACCTCTACTTGTTTCTACCTTAGTGGGAGATGTGGTATTGGTGGAGGAAGTATATAAAGATTGTGTCTTGAAAATTGAGGATAAGGAGTTGGTAGCTGATTTGATTCCGTTGACTATCCATGATTTTGATTTGATTTTGGGGATGGATTGATTATCATCATTGTAAGCACCATATTTTTGCCCATTCAGCAATCTCCGATCCAACCGGACTCACATTTAAACCGACACAAACACATTCAAGTCAAAATCAATTTTCTAGACTCAATCCAATCAATCATTCACTTCATGGGTCCGCTGACCCCCAACAAAAGCAAAATGACCAAAATACCCTTGGGGCATTACTTGGTCCAATTCTAGTTGGCACGTCTTCCTAAAGATGGTAAGTCCCCTTTTCAATCTCAAATCCAATTTCAAGTTCAATTCCAATGCAAATCAAATCTGGCATGCCTTTTGAGAAAGTTGATACCTGAGGCGGTAAGTCCATCTAGTTTGACACGTTTTTTAAGAAAACTCTTTGAAATGGTAAGTCCTTTAAGCCCATTGACCAGGATAGAAACTAAGCCTCTGAGATGGTCAAAACGGTACACCTTTGGCGCCGGCTAGCCCGCCAATAAAGAATGTCCGTTATTAGCATGTCTTTCGAGAAAGTTAATTCCTCAGACGAAAAGTCCACTCAGCAGCTTTCCAAGATCAGGCAGTCTCTAGAATGAACATGGATCTTCAAAGTGGCAGGAACACTCATAAACATAGCAACCGTTAGAGTGGCGGAAACACTCATAAACAGGTCGATATCGAGAATTGGCAACAAACCCCCTATGTCATGGGACCAAATTCACCTCTTAGCCATGGCACTTTTACCAAAGGATGAGATAACTTTGGAAGCCAACTCATCACAGACAGTCAGCGTGACGGAAACCCTCAAAACCCAGGTCCACACCAGTGCCTGCTAGTCCACTCTGGTGAAAAATGACCAAACTGCCCCTTAGTTCTTTTTCGGCATGCCTCTCGAGAAAGTACCTAAGTCCTCAGAGCGGTAAGTCCACCCTTCCAAGATCATCCCAAAGATGATCCGACATGTTAAGTGCCTTCCAGTTAGTTTTGGACCAATTCCGAGATCATTTGGTCAAAATAACCACTTTGCCCCTAGGCATCTGAGGGGCTTCGGGAACCACATTGACTTTGGGTATCAAACCAGTAACCTCTCGAGAATGCTTCTAATAGTATTCCTGATCTTCCAATACTTTTTTGGATCATTCTGAGTCTATTTCGATGAACTTGGTACAAAATGACCGTTCCGTCCCTGGTGGGCCGTTCGCCTCTTCTAACCACACCTACTTTGGACATCAAATTGGTAATCCCTTGGAACACTCTAGACAGTGTTTCCAACCTTCAAGTCCTTTCATGAGTCATTCTGAATCCATTCCGGTGATTTTTCGGTCTAGTTGATCATTTTGCCCATAATAGCTCGGTCGACGATTTCGACATTGTTTTTCAAGTCCGTTACCCCTGGGACACTATTTTGAGGGTTTTTACCCATTTTTGGCCTTCTGAACCATTCCCAGCCTTCCAAAACATTTTCGACCCTTCTCGAGTCACTCCAAGTGAAGCCAAGCCAAAAATTGCATGCTAGTCACTACTATAGGCGCCCAAATCTTTTGCCTTATATATCAAGAGTTGAAAGATATGTTGCTTGCCGACCTTAAAACTTTCCTAAGTAGCTGGCGCCACTAGCAGTGGTGCCAAGCCAAAAATTGGTCTTGCGCCACTAGGAGTGGCGCTAGAAGGAAAGTTGGCCTGTCACCACTGCAACAGGCGCCAGGTTAATCTTTTGTCTATAAATACAGAGCCTCCCCTTGCATGAAAAGGATGGGTAATCTAAGTCTAGAAACTCTGTCTCTCTGTATACAGACCTCGAACGCTCTCCAAACCCTAGTTCTCTTAGGCCTCTTCAAACCTTAGCTTGTATACACTCTAACCCTAGCCTATATACACTCTATACACTCATATACAGACTTCCAAGCATCCATTAAAGACTGAAGTGCTGCAAGTTCGAAGCTCTTAAAGTCCAAGAAAAGCAAAGCAAATAAAGCAAACAAAGTAAAGAAGATACGAGGTTGATTTTCTCTTTACGTTTATACAATTCCCCCCTCCCCCCTCTCTCTTCTTCCTTTTAACCCACTTGGGTTTTCTTTTCTTTTAATCTCTTATCTTTTTTTCCCCTTCCTTGCATGCTTGGAACAAGGGAATCCTCGATTCATGTGTAGGAAGAATGGTTGAAAGTCACCATGTCGGGGGCTTTCTTCGAATTCAACCTTAGACCATGTGGATTCGGTCCCCTTGATTTTGTGGTGAAACCTAAACCTTGTATGTTCACGACCTTACTTGCATTGTGCATTTCATGTTCATACATCTCTTCAAAATTGTTTTCAAAAGTTGCTTTCAAAGCTTGCAACAAAATCCTCTTTAAAACTTGCATTCAAAATCTTGTTTTCAAAATCACACTCCTAGAATGATTCTAGCCAATTAATGGTTAGGGTTTCTTTAGAAAAGTGTTATATTCATTGTGATCATCAAGATCCATATTTTGGATGTTAACCCCAACTTGTTTTTCATCAAAACCACAATCTTAATATGATTCTAGTCATTCCATGGTTAGGGTTGTTTTAGGAAGGTGTAATATTCAATGTGATCATATTAGTCCATATTTCAAATCCATGCTGTTTTTAAAACCACTAACCTAGAACGGTTCTAATCTCTTCATAGTTAAAATCATTTTAGGAAAGTGAGATATTAAAAGGGTTTCAAAAGTCCTTATTCAAACCCCTTTCAAAAATTGCCTTCCAAAATACTTTCTAAAAGCTCTCTTCAAAAATTCAGTTTCTAAAAATTCCTTTCTAAAAACTCGCTTCAAAAATCTATTTTCCAAAAATCTCTTTTCAAACTCCCTTCCAAAAGCTTGCTTCAAAAGATCTACTTTCCAAGAACTCTTCTTCTTGGAGTCCAAGTCAAGCCTTAGGTTCCATGACTAGGAAACCCTAGTTCTCTTTTCTTAAAACATAACTCCTTATTTCGTATCAAATCATAAGATTCCAAAACCTCTTTTCTACACCAAATCATAAATTTCCAAAATCCTAGATTTCCAAAACTCATCTTTTCCAATTCCATGTTAAATCCAATCTTCCAATCAAATCTAATATTCCAATTTGGGAAACTATAACAAATCCTCTGTTTTTGGAAACAAAATCAAATTATCTATTTTTGAAAATTGAATCCAATCATTTATTTTAGGAAATAGAAATCTAATCGTTCCTAAATTAAAACTTTCCTAATCCAAACATTTCCTAATTCCATGCCTTTTCAAATCTTAACTTTCTAAAATCTATATTTACAATCTTTCCTAAACTTCAAGTGTTTCTAAAACTCAAACTTTTAAACCTTTTTTAACTTCAACTTTCAAGTCTTTCTAAATTCAAACCTTTCTTAAATTCAAGACTTTCCAAAATTCTAAATTTTCAAAAGTCCAAATTTTTCTTAAGTTTCAAACTTTCCAAATCCCGAATCTTTCCAAAGTAAAAATCTTTCTTAAATTAAAGACTTTCCTAAAATGAAACTTTCCTAATTTGGTACTTTCCTAAAATGAAACTTTCTTGTTTTGAAACTTTCTAATTTCAAAACTTTCTAAAGTCCAATCTGTCCTGAACTCCAACTTTTCAAATTATTCCAAGTTAAGTGTTTTCAAATTAAATCAAATCTCTTTTTAAATCTTCCTTAAATCTAACTTTCCTAATTTAAACTTCTCCTAAATCCAACTTTCTAAAATCGAACTTTTCAAACCTAAATCAAATCCTTTCCAATTCAACTACATGTTCCAACCCTAGGATACCTAAATCCTAGGAAGCCAAACCTTAGTTCAACCCTAATCCTAAAGTTAGGAAGCTTCAACTCTTTTCAATCCTTTCTAAAACTCTTTTCTCAAACCAAGATGGTTTTCCAATTTCAATCTTAGTCAAGATGTTTTAAAAATCTACATCTTTCCAAATCAAGTCCAAGTTTTTCTTCCAAGTTCAACCTTTTCAAATCAAAATCAATTTTAAAATCCCCAAGTTCTTTTCAAATCAAAGTCAATTCCAAGTTCAATTTTCAATCTTGTATTCCAAGTTCAAATCAAACTCTTTTTTAAATGAAACTCTTTTTAAATCAAACTTTTCAAAACCTCAAAGTGTCTATTTTCAATTAGACTCTTGTCCGTACTAGGACTGACTTGATTCCCAAAAAGGGATATGTAGGCAACCCTCATGGATGCGGTCATAACCTTTTTCAAGTTTCTAATTTCACAACCCTTTTCAAGTTTCCAATTCTATAACTATTTTCCAACTTCCAATTTCATGATCTATTTCAAGTTTCTAATTCTAAAATATATTTTCAAATCTCTATTTTCAATTTCTAAAACTCTCTCTCAAATTTCAAAGTCTTCTTTTCAAATATATTTTTAAAATCAAATCAAGTCTTTTTAAATCTATTTCCAATATCATATCAAGTTCTTTTCAAATCTACTTTCAAAATCAAATCAAAGTCTTGCGCTTGCATATCATCGTGTCAAACTTCTTTTGCAAAATTCTTTTCTAAAGTGGATAGTTTTGGACATTTATTAATCAAAGATTTTGAATGAGTGAGTCTAAGGCGAATAGACATGTAGGTATCGCAAGGGCGGGGTAGGGTGATGGCTTAGTGTGTCTTCCCTATGTAAGCATCCCATTTTTGAATGTTCGGCAGTCTATACCCCATCCAGACTTGTACTCAAGTCCATATGGATGTATCCCAATCGAAACCGACTCTCTAAGTCTAAATCCCATCTGTCCATCGCTTCGCAGCCCCGCCAAGCCCAAATAGAGGCAAAATGACCAAAATGCCCTTAGGGGCATTGCTCTCTCCAATTCCAACTCCAACCCCTCTCTCGAGACAGTTTATTCCTCGAGACGGTTCCAAATCAGGCACGTCTTTCTGGAGACGATAAGTCCCTTTTCCAATCCCTCTCTCGAGACAGTTTATTCCTCGAGACGGTTCCAAATCAGGTACGTCTTTCTGGAGATGGTAAGTCCCCTTTCCAATCCCTCTCTCGAGACAGTTTATTCCTCGAGACGGTTCCAAATCAGGCACGTCTTTTCGGAGACGGTAAGTCCCGTTTTTAATCCCTCTCTCGAGACAGTTTATTCCCCGAGATGGTCCATGTAGCAGAAATACTCGCGAACATCGCAACCGTCAGAGTAGCAAAAATACTCACAAACTAGTCGATATAGGGAATTGCCAACAAATCTCTGTATCACGCAACCACCGTCAAAGTGGGAGAAACACTCAGAACTCAGGTCAACACCAGTGCCTGCTAGCTCACCTCGATGAAAAAATGACCAAACTGCCCCTTGGGCCTTTTCTGAGACTTTCCGATCAAGATGACCATTTTGCCCCTAGGCATCCGAATGTCCCGAGAACCACACCGGCTTTGGGTATCAAACCGGTAACCTTCTGAGATTACTTCTTATAGTATTCTCATTCTCAACCTTCCTCTACCTTTCCGGATCATTCCGAGTTAGTTCTGGCCAACCCGGTACAAAATGACCGTTTTGCCCCTGGTGGGCCGGTCTCCTTTTCCGACCACACCGGCTCTGGGTATCAAACTGGTAACCTCCTGAGAATGCTTCTTATAGTATTCTCAACCTTTCTTTATCTTTCCGGATTGTTCCGAGTCAGTTCCGGCAAACCCGATGCGAAATAACCGTTTTGCCCTTGGAGGGCCGGTCGCCTTTTTTGACCACACTAGCTCTGGGTATCACACCGGCAACCTTTGGGAATATTTTAAATAATGTTTCCAAATCTCGAGTCTTCTTCCGGGACAGTTCGAGTTCGTCCCGACAGCTTTCCAACCCGATCGACCATTTTGCCCCTAACGGCCCGGTCAACCCTTCCGACAAATCTTGTCCTCATTTTTCAAGTCAAATACCTTCGGGACACTATTCTAAGTGTTCCTGCTCTTTTCTGGCCTTCCGGGTCATCCCCGGTCTTCCAAAATCCTTCCCGGACTTTCTGGAGTCACTCCTAGTGAAGTTAGGCTAAAAATTACATGGTAGTCACTAGTATAGGCGCCCAAATCTAGTCAAAGATACGTTGCTTGCCAGCCTTAAACATTTCCTAAATGGCTGTAGTGGCGCCAAGCAAAAAAATGGCCTGGCGCCACTCCTAGTGGCGCGAGTGTAAAGTTTGGCTTGGCGCCACTGCAGCAGGCGCCAGTGTTGTCCAACCTCTACAAATATAGAGTCTCTTCCAACGTGAAAGGGGTCCGCAAAATCAGTCTAAAAATCATATATTTTGATATACAGAGCTCGTGCACTCCCTAAACTCTAGCTTCCCTAGGTTTCTCCAAACCCTAGCCACCATACATTAAACCCTAGCCTCCTATACACTCATACACACCCCCATACACTTATACACTAGCCTCCAACCCTCCTTTGAAGACTTGAAGAGCTGCAATTTGAAGTTTGAAGATTGAAGACAACTCTTGAGGATTGAAGACAAAGATCAAGACGAAGATCGAAGACAAGCAAGGCGTGCAAAATAAACAAGACATACGGTAGGCTTTCTCTTTAAATTTTTGCACTTCCCCCCTCTCTCTTCTCTCTCCTAACCCACTTGGGTTTTCTCTATTTTAATCCCCCATCTCTTTCCCTCCTTTCTGTGCATGCTTGAAACAAGGGGACTCCCAGTCCATGTGTAGGATTAGACTATCGAAGGGTCACCGTGTTGGGGGCTTTTCTTTAGGCTAACTAGAGACCACATGGGTCCGACCCCCTTGCTTATGTGGTGAAGCCTTAACCTTGTATGTTCACGACCCCAAAATTGCATTGTGCATATCATGATCATGCATCTTCCAAAAATCGTTTTCAAAGTCGTTTTCAAACTTGTTTTCAAAATTGCATCAAAATCTCTTTTTCAAAACATGTTTCAAAATCACAATCCTAGGGTGATTCTAGCCTTTCCATGGCTAGGGTTGCTTTAGAAAAGTGTCGTATTTAAAGTGACTTTTATGGTCCATATTTTCAAACCTTGTTGTTTTCAAAACCACTTTCTTAAAGTGGTTCTAGCCTTCTTATGGTTAGAATTGCTTTAGGAAAGTGAGACGTTTTTATACTTTCCAAAAAGCTCTCTTTTCAAAAAATCTCTTCCTAAAAATCTCTTTTTCAACATACTTCTCTAAAACTCTTCTTTCCAAAATTGTTTTCAAAAACTCCCTCCAAAAATTTATTTTTTCCAAACTCCCTTTTTCAACTCCTTTCCAACACGCTTTCTTCAAAATCCACTTTCCAAAAATGTTCCCTAGGTCTCTTTCCTACAAAAACTCTCTCCAAAAATCTTTCAAAAAACTCTCTTTCCAAAATCTCCCTTCTAGAAATTCCCCTCTAGGATTTTCTCTTCTAAAATCTTCGTTTCCAAAAACGCACTTTCCAAAAACTCTTTCCTTAGAGCCCAAGTCAAGCCCTAGAACTAACCGTTAGGAAACCCTAATTTTCTTCCCAAAAACATGGTTTTCAACTTTGCCCCAAACCTAGGTTTCCATAACCTCTTGTTTTCTACATCAAAACTGTATTTTCAAAACCTATTTTCTACGTCAAAACTATAGTTTTCCAAATCTAGGGTTTCTAAAACTTCCCTTTCCAAATCCTTGCCAAATCCAATCTTCCCTTTAGGAAACCAAATCCAATCTTCCTGTTTAGGAAACTAGATCCCGTCCTCCGTTTTTGGAAACAAAATCAAACCTTTTTCTTTTAGAAACAAAATCCAATCCCTTGTTTTAGGAAATAGAAATCTTAACCCTTCCTAATCTAATTCTTTCCTAATTCAACTCCTTCCTAAACTTCTCCTTTCCTAAACCTTAAGTTTCCAAAACTTGAACATAAAAATCTTTCTTAAAATTCTAAAATTCACATCTTTCTTAATTCTACCCCTTTTCAAATCTTAACTTTTCAAATCCAAGTTTTCAAACCTTTCCCAAATTCAAACCTTTCCTATTCTCAAGATTTTCTAAAACTCTAAAACTTTCTAAATCCTAAACTTTCTAAATTTCAAATCTTTCTAAATTCCAAACTTTCTAAATTTCAAATCCTTCCAAATTTCAAAACTTTCCTATTTTCAAAACTTCCTTGTTTTCTAAACATTCCAATTTTCAGAACTTCCATATTTCAAAACTTTCCTAATTCGAGAACTATCCTAATTTGAAAACCTTTCCTATTTCGAAAACTTTCTAAATTCAAAACTTTCTTAATCCAAAACTTTCCTAAAATGACACTTTCCTAATTTGAGCCTTTCCTAATTCGAACATTTCCTAAATCCCATCTTTCCAATCTTCCAAGTCCAACATTTGAGTCCAATCTTTCTTAATCTGAAGTCCTTTCTAAATCCTCTCTTTCCTAAGTCTAGGTTTCCTAAAACCAAGCTTTTTAAAATCAAATCTTTTCACATCTTCCAATCAAAGTTCAATCTCTCAATTTTCCAATTCAAATTGCAATTCAATCTCTCTTTCTCTTCCAATCAACTCTTCTATTTTCAATTGGACTCTTGTCCAAACTACGACTGACCTGATTTCTCTAAAAGGATATGTAGGCAACCCTCATGGGTGCGATCACAACTTCTTTCAAATTTCAAATTCCTCCATATTTTCTAAATTTCAAATTCCAAAATCTTTCCAAATCTCAAATCTATTTTCAAATTTCTATTTTCAAATCTCTACTTTCAATTTCCAAAATTTTTCAATTTCAAATCTATCCAATTTCAAATCTCTTTCAAATCAAATCAATTTCTTTTCAAATTTATTTCCAAATCTATTCTCCAACTCTCTCTTATTTTGCACTTGCATCTCATGCATCATTTCTTTTCAAACATTGTTTTTCTAAAGTGAATAGGGTTGAACATATGTTAATTAAAGACTCTCATAGGTGAATCTAGGGTAGATTGACATGTAGGTACTGAAAGGGCGGGGTACGGTGATGGCTTAGTGCGTCTTCCCTACATGTAACCAACCTCCGAACCTAGAATCACTGATTTCAAAGACCAAAAAGGAGTTATTTTTCAAAAAGGGCTAAATGTTTTCCAAAGGTTGCCAAACAACCTGTTTTTCTTAAAAACCCTCTCTTGAGGAGATATTTTTAAAATCGTTTTCAAAAACCCTTAGTGTAATTTTCGGATTATGCTAAGTTTTTAGGTGACCTAACTCACCTTAATCAAGTTAGGTGGCGACTCCAAACTTTTTCCAAAAAGCCCTTTATTCAAATTTAGTTTCAATTCAAACCTAGTCGCACTCATTCTTCTAGGAGGGTGAGTTCTAACGAGAGAGTACAACATTTTTCCCGCTTGTGTAAGTATTCCTCGAGTGCAAAAAATCTGGGCGCGACACCCTACACGTAACCAACCTCCGAATCTAGATCATTATTTTCAAAGACCAAATGGAGTTATTTTTAAAAGGGGCTTAAATATTTCCAAAGGTTGCTAAGCAACTTATTTTCTTAAAAACTCTCTTTTGAGGAAGTTTTCAAGACCTTTTCAAAAACTCTAGGTGTTATTTTTGGATTATGCTTAGTTTTAGGTGACCTAACTCACCTTAATCAAGTTAGGTGGCGACTCCAAACCTGTTTCCAAAAGCCCTTAATCAATTCAATTTTAAATTCAAACCTAGTCGCACTCGTTCTTCTAGGATGATGAGTTCTAATGAGAGAGTATTGCATTTTTTCCACTTGTGTGTATTTTCCTCGAGTGCAAAAAATCAGGATGCGATAGCTGGCGACTTCGCTGAGGACGCTTAGAGGGTTAGATCAATCTCATGTCGATTCACCCTCACCCATTTGGAGTCTTTGATTAATATATCCAATTCTATCCCACTTATAACTTCTAAAATCAATATTTTCCAAGTTGTTTTAAAAAAAAAAAACATATCATAGCATGCATTCTATTCATATCCAAATCATGCATTAAGTTTGTCATTCAAGTACTGACTTTTGTATCTTTATTTTTGTAGGTGGACCTTTGTTCACATTTTGCTTCATGTTATATTAACTACTATGTATGTCATGTATGTATGGGAGTTGTTGGGCCATTTCCTCTGCTTTTTGAAATTTCTCACACACACTGTATTGAGCACAAGCATATGCATGCTTACATTCTTTACTTAAAATGTCCCTTCTAGTTAGAAAGGGAGGCGGTATATTGGTTGTGGACAAGATGTTGTATTAGTTTCTTCACCTACGGCCTTTTGATGGTTCCCCTGCTCGGATCACCAACCGATAATGGCACCACCTCAGAGAGTGGGCCTAGGTTTGAAGATTTAGGAACCGAGCCTTCTTAGGAAGCATTAGTAAACCCTCAACCTCATGCTCATGTAGACACCATGTATAGCCGAACCTCTACCGGATGTAAGACACGTACATTGTTTTCAAAACCATGGAGGAAAGGGCGACTACTTTACTTTCCTTTAAACTTGTCTATTCTTGTTGTTATAATGTTTGTATTTCTACTGTCATAACGCCTATCTAACTACTCATGCATCTATATTTACTTTATAAATGCATTCTCTCTCTCTCTCTCTCTCTACTCTATACATCCATGTTCATGCCTTCAATATTCCATGTCGAGACAAGAGTTCCAAAGTAACTTAAGTCATTACATCTTCATGCATATGATCAACCCAAAGAAGGTGACACCAAGTTTATCCTCCCTTGCATTAAACCTAGCCAAAATCCTAAGGATTCCCATGTAACCAGGACTCATTGTATACATTTCAAGTCATTCTATAAGAGGGGCCCCAATCCCTCTATACTCACAGAGATAAGATTGTCAAGAAGACAAGGGGCAATCAAATAGCAAGGTCTCTCAACGACCTCCTCAACATCAAATTCAAAGAAGGCAAATTTAAAGACTTAAGAGTAGTTTAGGATCTCAAATGTAAAAGTAAATAGGTGGAAGTTTGAAGAAAAATGTTCCCTCTCCCCTCCTATTAAAATGTACTTCGATTTTGTTGTATTCAAATTCAAAAGTTCAATGTACCTTTTTATTTTCATGTATGAACCAATGAATGAATGAATGAATGTATGTTCCCACTCAAAAGGTAAGGTATTTGCATACAAGGGGCAAAACCTCTATCTCCAGAAAGTAAGCCAAATTCATCATGTTTAGTTTTCCTCTCAAGTAGGGGCACCCCTAAGACATACATTGCATAAAAACTTTCAAATCAAGACACTAAGTTATCTTTTGTTTCTTGCCTTCTATCCTTCCTCCCTCATTTTCGAGTACCAAGAAAACGAAAGCAAAAGCAAGACAAGAAAGGGGGTCTTCTTAGCCATTCATTTACTATTATTGTATTGCTCATATATTTACTTCCATTATGCTCATGTGTCCATATCTATTCCTAGACAAGAGGTTCAAGAAACTCAAGTCATGACATTATCATGCATGTAATCAACTTTAGAGAGAAAGGAGCAATCTAATCTCATGTTAATCGAACCTATCAAAACTCCTAAGTGTTCCTTAACCCTAAGGATTCATGGCATGCATAGAATCGTGTCTCGTGAGGGGCCCAAATCCCTCTCCATGGCTGGATTTCCCAAACAAAGAAGCATCAACTGGCCCCAAAATGGACCTAGCATCATGCCTAGATTCCCTAAAAGAAGGGACCTCCATAGGACATGCTTCTATGAAACTTCCAACTCCACATGCTAATTGTGTTTTGTTTTTCTTTTCCTTTTTTCAAGTCAAAGAGCATAATTGAACTCATGAAACCCTTCTAACATTTCACCTAATTCAAACTCATACAAAGGATAAGCCTGGTTATTGGAAAAGGCTGACCCTACATTAAGGAGCAAGAAGAACTAACCATTCATCTATCAGACGTCCACAGTAAGTCGCGACAATCACCATTTGCAAAGTTCTGTCAGACCCGTGCATTGCCACAATAGAATCCTTTAACTTCTAATTGCATGCCAAACCTTGTAAAAGATCTATTAATTCGTCCTTCGTTATTTGGTGATACACCTAGCGAATGGAGCACCAAGGAGGTTGGCATAGTCCCAAAACCCTATTAAAGGTTTTCACCCAAAAAGTCCACAAGAAAAGGGAGGTTTCCATAAGATTCATCTATTTTGTTTCCATCTTTCTATTCCTTGCATATTTTATTTAAATGAACACTGCATGTCATGCCATCATGTTTTGAAATGATAAAGAAGCGTAAGCACTCCATTTTTGCCCGCTCGGCAGTCTGTAGTCCGTCTAGACTGGTATTCAAGTCAATATGGATGCATTCAAGTTCAAACCAGTTTTTCAGACATAATCTAGTCAATCAATCGCTTTGCGGATCCATTGGGGCCAAATAGAGGCAAAATGACCAAAATGCTCCTGGGGCACTATCCGGTCCAATTCCAGTGACCACGTCTTCTCAAAGACGATAACTCCCCTTTTCAATCTCAATTCCTGTTCAAATCCAATTCTAGGCCAGTTCTAGTTCAAATCAAGTTCAGCACTCTGTAAACAGGTCGATATAGGGAATTACCAACAAATCCCTATGTCGCGGGACCGCCATCAGAGTGATGGAAACACTCAAAACCCAGGTCAACACTAGTGCCTACTAGCCCACTTCGATGAAAAATGACCAAATTGCCCTTAGCGTATCTTTTGGCACATTTCTTGAGAAAGCACTTAAGTCCCCGGAACAGTAAGTCCACCATTCCAAGATCATCCCAAAGACAATCTGGCATGTTTAAGTGCCTTCCAGTCGTTTCGGGCCAATTCCGAGACCCTTCGGTCAAAATGACCATTTTGCCCCTTGGCATCCGAGCACCCCAAGAACCACACCGGCTCTGGATATCAAACCGGTAACCTCTTGGGGATGTTTCTGATAGTATTCCCGGCCTTCCAATGCATTTTTGGATCATTCCGAGTTAGTTCCGGGAAACCTAATGCAAAATGACCATTTTTCCCCTAGTGGGCTAGTCACCTTTTCTAACCACACCGGCTCTAGGTATCAAACCGATAACCTCCTGGAACATTCTAGGTAATGTTTCCAAGCCTTGAATCTTCTTTTGGGATATTCCAAGTCCATCCCGGCAACTTTCCGGCCCAATTGACCATTTTGCCCTTAATAGCCCAGTCAACCCTTCCAACACATCCTGACATCGTTTTTCAAGTCTACTACCCCCCGAGACACTATTCTAAGGGTTTCTATCCTTTTTTGACCCTTTGGGCCATTGTTGGCCCTTTAAATTATTTTCACACCTTCCGGAGTCACTTCTAGTGAAGCCAGGCTAAAAATTGTATGATAGCCATTAGTATAGGCGCCCAAATATTTGAAATATACGTTATTTGCCAACCTTAAACATTTCTTAAATGGCTGGCACCACTCCTAGTGGCGCCAATAGGATTTTTGGCCTGGTGCCACTGCAGTAGGTGCTAGTTCTGTCTTTTGTCTATAAATACAGAGCCTCCTTCAATGTGAAAAGGGTCCGCAAACTCAGTCAAAAAACTCTGCTCTTCGATATACATAGCTCGAAGCCCTTCCAAACCCTAGTTTTCTTTAAGTTCTTCAAACCCTAGCCTCCATATACAAACCCTAGCCTCTATACACTTAACCCTAAGCATACATACACTCTTATACACTCATATACTAGCCTCCAAAGCCTCCATTGAAGATGTGAAGTACTGCAACTTGGAAGCTCTTGAAGACTAAAGTAATGGAAGCAAGCAAAATAAAGAAGACACAAGGTAGGCTTTCTATTTATGTTTACACAATTCCCCCTTCTCTTCTATTTTAATCCCCATCTTCTACCCCCATTTCTTGCATGCTTGAAATAAGGGACTCCTTGGTTCATGCGTAAGACTAGGCTATTGAAAGTCACCGTGTCGGGGGCTTTCTCTTAGTCTAACAGGAGATCGCGTGGGTTCGGCTCCCTTGATTATGTGGTGAAGCCTTTAACCTTGTATGTTCACGACCCCAAGTTGCATTGTGCATATCATGATCATGCATCTCTCCAAAAATTATTTTCATACTTGTTTTCAAAACTTGAATTGAATCTTCTTTTTTTAAACTTATTCAAAATCACAATCCTAAGGTGATTCTAGCCTTTCCATGGTTAGGGTTGCTTTTAAAAAGTGTTACATTTAAAGTGATTTTCATAGTCCATATTTTCAAATCCTTGTTGTTTTCAAAATCACAATCCTAGAATGGTTCTAGTCTTTTTATGGTTAGAATCGTTTTAGAAAAGCGAGATATTTTTAGAGGCTTATAAAAATCCACATTCAAATCCCTTTCCAAATTACTTTTCAAACTTACCTTCGAAAACTTCCTTTTCCTCTCCAAAATCTCTTTTCACATCTACTTTCTAAAATCTCTTCTCCAATATACTTTCTAAAAACTCTCTCTAATCTTCTTTCCAAAATTGCTTTCCAAAACTGCTTTCTAAAAATTATTTTCTAAAAATTCCCTTCAAAAAAACTTACTTTCCTAAACACTCTTTTCAAATTCCTTCTCAAAAGCTCTCTTGAACAATTCACTTTCCAAAATCTCTCTTCAAGTTTCCTTCCTAGAAACTCACTCCAAAAAGATCTATTTTCCAAAATCTCTTTTCCTTGAAGCCCAAGTCAAACCCTAGAGCCATGGTTAGGAAACCCTAATTTTCTCTCCTAAAACATGATTTCCAATCTTGCCTCAAAACATAGATTTCCAAAATCTCTATTTTCTACGTCAAATCTTAGATTTCCAAAATCACTTTTCATATACCAAATTATAGCCTTCCAAATCTAAGTTTTTCAAAATTCCTCCTTTCCAATTCCATGTCAAATCTAGTCCTCCAACTTAGGAAACTAAATCAAATCCTCCATCTTTGGAAACAAAATAAAATCATCCCTTTTAGGAATAAAACCCGTTCTTTTGTTTTAGGAAATAGAAATCAAATTTTTCCTAATCCGAACCTTTCCTAATCCCAATCCTTCCTAATCTAAACCTTATCAAATTCTTCCTAATCCAAATCTTTCTTCCAATCCTTCCTAATCCAAACCTTTCCTTATCAAATTCTTCCTAATCCAAATCTTTCATCCAATCCTTCCTAATCTCATACCTTCCTAAATCTTAAGTTTTCAAAATTTGAACTTTCAAATCTTTCCTTAAACTTTAAGCTTCTTAATCTTTTAAAACCAAAACTTTCCTAATTCAAAACTTTCCAATTTCAAAACCTTTCCTATTTTAAACTTTTCTAAAATAAAACTTTCCTGAAACAGAACTTTCCTATTTTGAAACTTTCCTAATTTTAAGATTTTCTACATTCAATCTTTTCTAGACTCCAAATTTCCAAATCTTCCAAGTCCAACGTTCAAGTCAAATCTTTTCTAAATCTCTTCCAAGTCAAGTTAATTTTTTCTTAAACTTCAAGTCTTCCCTAAGTCCTATCTTTCTAAGTATAGGTTTCCTAGAACCAAGCTTTCCAAAACCAATCTTTTCAAATCTTCCAAGTCAATTTCAAATCAAAGTTCAATTTTTAATCTTCCAACCCAAATTCCAATTCAAACTCTCTTTCAAGTCAAACCTTCTATTTTCAATCGGACTCTTGTCCATATTACAACTGACCTGATTCCCAAAAAAGGATAAGTAGGCAACCCTCACGGGTACGGTCATAACTTTTTTCAAATCTCCAATTCCATAACCTTTTTCAAACTTCCAATTTCATAACTTTTCTTAAACTTTTAATTCCAGAATCTATTTCAAGTTTTCTAATTCCAAAACCTATTTTCAAATCTCTATTTCTAATTTCTAAAACTCTCTTTTGAAAATCAAATTTATCTTTTCTAAAACTTATTTTCAGATTTCAAATCAAGTCTTCATTCAAATCCATTTCAATTTCAAATCAAGTTCTTTTCAGATCTACTTTCAAAATCAAAGTCTTTTCTTTTCTTGCATATCATGCATCATGCCAAACTTCTTTCTAAAAGTTCTTTTCTAAAGTAGATAGTTTTGGACATTTGTTAATTAAAGACTCTAATGAGTGAACCTAAGGTGAATAGACATGTAGGTACTGCAAGGGCGGGGTAGGGTGATGGCTTAGTGCATCTTCCTTACACGTAACTAACCTCCGAGCTTAGATCACTGTTTTCAACGACCAAATGGAGTTATTTTCAAAAAAGGGCTTAAATTTTTTCAAAGGTTGCCAAACAACCTTTTTTCTTAAAAACCCTCTCTTGAGGGAGTTTTCCAAAATCTTTTTCTAAAACCCCAAGTTTGATCTTTAGATTGTGCTTAGTTTTAGGTGACCTAACTCACCTTAATCAAGTTAGGCGGTGACTCTAAAATTTTTCCAAAAGACCTTTATTTAAATCAATTTCTATTTCAAACCTTGTCGCACTCATTCTTCTAGGAGGATGAGTTCTAACGAGAGAACAATGTGTTTTTCTCACTTGCCTTTTTCGGGTGTGAAAAATCGGGGGGCGACAAGAAGTAGTTCTCAGTTTATTCCCTTTGTCTCGTACTCTTGTGGATGATTATTGCTTTTAGGGATTCTTCCCCATTTTGTAATGACTCAACTTG
The DNA here is from genome assembly GCA_033060915.1 of Euryodendron excelsum. Classification (NCBI taxonomy): domain Eukaryota; kingdom Viridiplantae; phylum Streptophyta; class Magnoliopsida; order Ericales; family Pentaphylacaceae; genus Euryodendron; species Euryodendron excelsum. Next base: position 13,714,022 of record CM065391.1, read on the forward strand.
AAAGATGAGATAGCATGGGCAATCCATTCAATGGGGGTTAAAACCTTCGAGAGACAAAGAGAGAGTGAGAGATAGGAGGAAGATAGATTCAACAAAGAAGTGCAGAGTTTATTGAAGAGGTGACATTTGAGTGATATCTCGGCTAAGCGATGGGCAGCTGAATCCTCAAAATGATGAAAAACCATTGTTCTATTTATCCAAAAAGAAATAAACACTACCCTTTGTTCAGTCCACTAGAGCCATAAGTGATTTCCATTCAGATATCCCCAAACCAAGAACCATCCCCCACACTGGGGGAAGCACAGAGTAATTGATTTGATAGAATATGTAGGGGTTTACTGGCAGAAACACACAATCTCTAGGAATATTGTCTAAATTTTGTACAAAGGCTTTATGGACTAAGCAATTCAATTTGAAATGTTGAGAGGCCCTCAATTTTGCTACCATACTGTAAGCACCCCATTTTTTCCCCCTCAGTAGTCTCCAGTCCGTCTAGACTTGTATTCAAGTCAATATGGACCTATTCAGAGTCAAACTAGTTTTTTAGACATAATCCAGTCAATCAATCACTTTGTGAGCCCATTGGGCCCAAATAGAGCCAAAATGACCAAAGTGCCCATGGGGCATTGTTCGGTCCAATTTTAGTGGGCATGTCTTTTCAAAGAAGGTAAGTCCCCATTTTAATCTCAAATCCAATTTCAAGTCCAATTCCAATTTCAATTAAATTCGGCACACCTTTCGAGAAAGTTAATTTCTTAAGGAGGTAAGTCCATCCTGTCCGGCATGTTTTTTGAGAAAAATCTTCAAAACGGTAAGTCCCTTCAAACCGGTCGACGGGGATGAGACCTCAAGCCCCCGAGATGGTAGAACGGTCCACCTTTGGCACTTGCTAGCTCGCCAATGAAGAATATCCATTTTGGCACGCCTTTCGAGAAAGTTGATTCCTTAGGAGATAATTCCACCTAGCAGCTTCCTGAGATCAGGCAGTCTCTGGAATGATCGCGAATTGTTAGAGTGGCGGAAACACTCATAAGCATCGCAACCGTCAGAGTGGCAGAAACACGCGTAAACAGGTCGACATTAGAAATTGCCAACAACCCCTATGTCATGAGATCACCATCAGAGTGACGGAAACACTCAAAACTCAGGTCATCACCAGTGCCTGCTAGCCCACTCCCGTGAAAAATGACCAACCTACCTTTAGGGCCATTTTTGACACATTTCTTGAGAAAGCATCTAAGTCCTCATAACGGTAAGTCCACCCTTCCAGGGTCATCCCAAAGACTATCTGACATGATTAGGTGCCTTCCAGTTAGTTTCGGGCCAATTCTGAGATCCTCCAGTCAAAATGATCGTTTTTCCCTTGGTGGGCCAGTCGCCTTTTCCATCCACATCGGCTCTGGGTATTAAATCGATAACCCTTTGGGGATGCTTTTAATAGTATTCCCGACCTTCTGATGCATTTATGGATCATTCTGAGTCAGTTTTGGCAAACCTACTGCAAAATAACTGTTTTGCCCCTGGTGGGCCTATCGCTTTTTCCAACCACACCGGCTCTAGGTATCAAACCGGTAACCTCCTGGGACATTCTAAGTAATGTTTCCAAACCTCGAGTCTTCTTTTGGGATATTTCGAGTCCATCTCGATAGTTTTTTAGTCCGATTAACCGCTTTATCCCTAATGGCTCGGTCAACCCTTCTAACAAATCCTGACATCATTTCTCAATTCTACTACCCTTGAGACACTATTCTAAGGGTTCCTGTTCCTTTCTGGTCCTTCGAGCCATTCTCAGCCCTTTAAATCACTCCCAGACCGTCTGGAGTCACTCTCAATGAAGTCAGGCTAAAAATTGCATGGTAATCACTAGTACAGGTGCCCAAATCTTCTGAAGATACGTTGCTTGCCAACCTTAAAACTTTCTTAAATGGCTGGCGCCACTCTTAGTGGCGCCAGTAGGATTTTTGGCCTGGCGCCACTGCAGTAGGCGCCAGTTCACTCCTCTATCTATAAATACAGAGCCTTCTCCAACATGAAAGAGGTCCGCAAACACCGTCCAAAAACTCTACTCTTCAATATACAAAGCTCGAAGCCCCTCCAAACCCTAGTTCCATTTAGGTTCTTCAAACACTAGCCTCTATATACAAACCCTAGCATACATACACTCACATACACTCATATACACTTATATACTAGCCTCCAAAGCCTCCATTGAAGCCTTGAAGTTCTGTAGCTTAGAAGCTATTGAAGATCAAAGCGAAGATCGAAGTAAAGCAAGCAAATAAAGCAAAGCAAATAAAAGAAGATGCAAGGTTGGTTTCCTATTTACGTTTATCCCCCCCCCCCCCCCCCCCCCCCCCCCCCCCCCCCCCCCCCCCCTCTCTCTCTCTTCTCTCTCCGAACCCACTTGGATTTTCTTTTGTTTTAATCCCCATCTTCTACCCCCCTTTCTTGCATGCTTTAAAGAAGGGATTTCCTGATTCATATGTAGGATTAGGCTATAGAAAGTCACCATGTCGGGGGCTTTCTATTAGTCTAACCGGAGACTACATGGGTCCAGCGCCCTTGATTATGTGGTGAAGCCTTTAACCTTGTAGTTCATGACCTCAACTTGCATTGTGCATATCATGATCATGTATCTCTCCAAAACTTTTTTTCAAACTTGTTTTCAAAATTTGCACCAAAATCGTTTTCAAAACTTGTATTAAAATTTTCTTCTTCGAAACTTATTTTCAAAATAACATTCCTAAGGTGATTCATGGTTAGTTTTCTTTAGGAAAATGTTACATTTAAAGTGACCAATATGGTCCATATTTTCAAATCCTTATGGTTTTCAAAACCACAATCCTAAAAGGGTTCTAACCTTCTTATAGTTAGAATTATTTGAGGAAAGTGAGATATTTTTAAAGGTTTGCAAAAGTCCGCATTCAAATCCTCTCCAAAATCTATTTTTTTGAACTTTCTAAGAATCTCTTTTTCCAAAATCTCTTTTCAAACTCTTTCCAAAAATCCGTTTCAAAAAAATCTCTTTTCAAGTCTACATTCTAAAATCTCTTTTCCAACATACTTTCTAAAAACTCTATCCTATTTCCTTTCCAGAATGACTTCTTAAAAACTCCCTTAAAAAAAATCTATTTTCCAAAACTTCTTTTCAAACTCCTTTCCAAAAAGCCCTCTTCAAAATTCACTTTCTAAAAACTCTTTTTTAAGATCTCCTTTCAAAAATCTTCCTTTCCAAAAAATTCACTTTCTAAAAACTCTTTACCTTGGAGTCCAAGGCAAGCCCTAGGACCATGATTAAAAAACCCTAATTTCTAACTTCCTTTTCTACATCAAACTTTAGGTTACTAAATCCTATTTTCTACATCAAAATCATATATTTTCAAATAATATTTTCTACACTAAAATCTAGGAGTTCCAAAATTTCATCTTTCTAATTCCATGTCAAATCAAATCCTCCTTTTTAGGAAACCAAATCCAATCTCCCCATTAAGAAAACCAGATCCAATCCTCCGTTTTTGGAAACAAAATCAAATCATTTCTTTTAGAAACAAAATCCAATATTTTGTTTTAGGAAATAGAAATCCAAATCCTTCCTAATCAAAATCCTTCCAAATTCCATACCTTTCCAAATTTCAACTTTCTAAATCTAAATTTTCAAATCTTTCTTAAACTCAAATATTTCCTAATTTCAAGTATTTCTAAAACTCAAACTTCGAATCTTTCTAAATTCAAACCTTTCTTAAATTCAAATCTTTCCAAAAATTCTAAACTTTCTAAATTTCAAATCTTTCCAAATTCTAAACTTTCTAAATTCAAAACTTTCTTAAGTCAACTTTCTAAATTCAAAACTTTCTTAATTTAAGACTTTCTAAATTCAAAACTTTCCAATTTCAAAACCTTTCTGATGAGAACGCAAATGTCATATTTTTTTTCCCTTAATGTTTAATCTTTTATACTTAGTTAGTGCCTAAAGATACTCACTATTCTTATATTTGATTTAGATTGTTATGGAACTCCACGGAAGAGAATCCTAGCTTAAAAGGGACGAATTTAAGCTAAAATGCAAGCAGCGTTCTGTAAGCACCCTATTTTTGATCGCTCGGCAGTCTACACTCCGTCCAGACTTGTTTCCAAGTCATTGTGGGCATATTCCTATCGAAACCAACTTTTAAGTTCAAATCCCGTTTGTCCATCGCCTCGCGGGCCCACCAGGCCCAAATAGAGGCAAAATATCCAAAATGCCCTTAGGGGCATTTTCCTTTCTTATTCCAATTCCAATCCCACTTTCGAGACAGTTTATTCCTCGAGACAGTTCCAATCCAGGCGCGTCTTTTCGGAGACGGTAAGACCCCTTTCCAATCCCTCTCTCGAGACAGTTTATTCCTCGAGACGGTTCCAATCCAGGCACGTCTTTTCAGAGACGGTAAGACCCCTTTCCAATCCCACTCTCGAGACAGTTTATTCCTCGAGACGGTTCCAATCCAGGCACATCTTTTCGAAGACGGTAAGACCCCTTTCCAATCCCACTCTTGAGATAGTTTATTCCTCGAGACGGTTCCAGTTCAGGCACGTCTTTTCGAAGACGATAAGACCCTTTTCTAATCCCTCTCTCGAGACAGTTTATTCCCCGAGACGGTCCGAGTAGCGAAAATACTCACAAAACCGTTAGAGTAACGGAAATGCTCACAAATAGGTAGATATAGCGAATTGCCAACAAACCCCTGTGTCACGACGACCGCCGTTAGAGTGGCGGAAACACTCAAAACCCAGGTCAACACCGTGTTTGTTAGCCCACTTCGGTGAAAAATGACCAAACTACCCTTTGGACCTTTTTCGAGACTTTCCGGTCAAGATGACTATTTTGCCCCTAAGCATCCGAATGCCCCGAGAACCACACCGGCTTTGGGTATCAAACCGGTAATTTTTTGAGAACACTTTTTATAGTATTCTCAACCTTCTTTTACCTTTCCGGATCATTCCGAGTCAGTTCCGGCCAACCCGGTACAAAATGACCGTTTTGCCCCTGGTGGGCCGGTTTTCTTTTTCGACCATACTGGCTTTGGGTATCAAACCGGTAACCTCTTGAGAATACTTCTTATAGTATTCTCAACCTTCCTTTACCTTTCTGGATCATTCCGAGTCAATTCCGGCCAACCTGATACAAAATGACCGTTTTGCCCTTAGTGAGCCGGTCTCCTTTTCCGACCACACCGGCTCTGGGTATCAAACCAGGAACCTCTGGGAACATTTTGAATAATGTTTCTAAATCCCAAGTCTTCTTCTGGGACAGTCCGAGTCTGTCCCGGCAGTTTCCCGGTCCGATTGACCGTTTTGCCCCTAAAGGCCCGGTTAACCCTTCCGACTTATCTTATCCTCATTTCTCAAGTCAAATACCTCCAGGACACTATTTTAAGTGTTCCTGCTCCTTTCCGGCCTCCCGGGTCATTCCCGGCTCCTTCAAATCATTTTCGGACTTTCCAGACTTTTCGGAGTCACTCCTAGTGAAGCCAGGCTAAAGATTGCATGGTAGTCACTAGTACAGGCGCCCAAATCTAGTCAAAGATACGTTGCTTGCCAACCTTAAATATTTCCGAAATGGCTGGCGCCACTAGTAGTGGCGCCAAGCCAAAAATTGGCCTGGCGCCACTCCTAGTGGCGCTAGTGTAAACTTTGGCCTGGCGCCACTGTAACAGGCGCTAGTGTTATCCAACCTCTATAAATACAGAGCCACCTCCAACGTGAAAAGGATCCGTAAACTCAACCTAAAAATCATATATTTCGATATACAGAGCTCGAGCACCTCCAAAACCCTAGCCTCCTTAGGTTTTCCAAACCCTAGCTACCATACACTAAACCCTAGCCTCCGATACACTCCTATACACCCCCATACACTCATATACTAACCTTCAACCCTCCTTCGAAGACTGGAAGAGTTGCAATCTGAAGTTTAAAGTTTAAAGATGACTCTTGAAGATTGAAGACAAAGATTAAGATCGAGATTGAAGACAAGCAAGGCGCGCAAAATAAACAAGACATACGGTAGGCTCCCTATTTAAATTTTCGCACTTCCCCCCTCTCTCTTCTCTCTCCAACCCACTTGGGTTTTCTCTATTTTAATCCCCCATCTCTTTCCCCCCTTTCTTTGCATGCTTGAAACAAGGGGATTCCCGATCCATGTGTAGGATTGGGCTATTGGAGAATCACTGTGTCGGGGGCTTTCTTCTAGTCTAACCAAAGACCACGTGGGTCCGGCCCCCTTGATTATGTGGTGAAGCCTTAACCTTGTATGTTCACAACCCCAAAATTGCATTGTGCATATCCTGATCTTGTATTTTCGAAAATTCGTTTTCGAACTCGTTTTCAAAATTGTTTTCAAACTTGTTTTCAAAATTGCATCAAAATCTCTTTTTCAAAACATGTTTTCAAAATCACAATCCTAGGGTGATTCTAGTTTTTCCATGGCTAGGATTGCTTTAGGAAAGTGTTACATTTAAAGTGACCAATACGGTTCATATTTTCAAATCTTGTTGTTTTCAAAACCGCTTTCCTAAAGTGGTTCTAGCCCTCTTATGGTTAGAATTGCTTTAGAAAAGTGAGATGTTTTTACACCTTCTAAAAACTCTCTTTTCAAAAAGTCTTTCTTCCTAAAAATCTCTTTTTCAACATGCTTTCCTAAAACTCTCCTCTCCAAAAGTGTTTTCTAAAAACTCTTTCCAAAATCTATTTTTCAAAACTCCCTTTTTCAACTCCTTTCCAAAATCCTCTCTCCAAAGTCCACTTTCCAAAACGTTCCCTAGGTCTCTTTCCTAGAAAAACTCTCTTCCCAAAATCTTCCTTCTAGAAATTCCCCTATAGGATTTTCTTTCTAAAATCCACGTTTCCAAAAACATGCTTTCCAAAAACTCCTTCTCTTTAAAATCTTTTTCCAAAAACTCTATCTTCCAATTCACTTTCCAAAAACTCCTCCCTAGGATTCCCTTCTAGAAAACCTTCATTTCCAAAAACGCACTTTCCAAAAATCTTCTTTCCTTAGAGCCCAAGTCGAGCCCTAGAACTCACGATTAGGAAACCCTAATTTTCTTTCCAAAAACATGATTTTCAAACTTTGCCCCAAACCTAGGTTTCCAAAACCTCTTGTTTTCACATTCAAACTATACATGTTTCCAAAACCTCTTTCCTACGTTAGAATTCTACACTTTCAAAACTAGGGTTTCTAGAATCTCCCTTTCCAAATCCATGTCAAATCCTATCTTCCCTTTAGGAAACCAAATCAAATCTCCCAGCTTAGAAACCTGAATCCAATCCTCCGTTTTTGGAAATGAAATCAAACTTTCTCTTTTAGAAACCAAATCCAATCCCTTCCTAATCCAAATCTTTCCTAATTCACATCCTTCCTAATCCTCAACTTTCCTAAATCTTAAGTTTCCAAAACTTGAACATAAAATTTTTTTCTAAATTTTAAAACTCAACTTTCGAATCTTTCCTAATTCAACCCTTTCCTAATTATACCCTCTTTTCAAATCTTAACTTTTCAAACCTAAGTTTTCAAACCTTTCCTAATTCAAAATATTTCTAAATTCAATACTTGCCTATTTTAAAACCTTTCTTAATTCAAAACATTCCCAAATTCAAAACTTTCCTAAGTTGATACTTTCCTAATTCAAAACTTTCCTAAGTTGAAATTTTCCTATTGCAAAACTTTCTAAATTCAAAACTTTCCAATTTCCAAGCTTTCTTAAATTTCAAACTTTTCCATTTCAAAACTTTCCTAAACCTAAAACTTTCCTAATTTCGAAACTTTCTTAATTTGGAAATTTCCCTAAGTTAAACTTTTCTTAATTTCGAAACTTTCCAAAAATGAAACTTTCCTAATTCGAAACTTTCCTAAACCAGACCTTTCCTAATTCAAACATTTCCTAAATCCAATCTTCCCTAATTTCCTAAACCTTCCAAGTCAAGTCAAATCTTTCCTAAGTCTCTTCTCTTTCCTAAGTCTAGGTTTCCTAAAACCAAGTCTTTCCAAAATCAATCTTTCCAAAGCAAGTCTAATCCCCTCAATTTCAATTTCCAATCTCCTCTTCTAATTTCAAATCAAATTCAATCTCCTCATGGGTGCGGTCTCCACATTTTTCAAATCTCAAATTCCAATCTATTTTCAAAGTTCCAATGATAAAATTTCTATTTTCAAATTTCTATTTTCAAATTTTCAAACTTTTCAATTTCAATTACATCTCTTCAAATCTATTTTCAAATCAAATCAATTTCAAATCAGTCTCTTTCCAAATCTATTTTTCAATTCTCTTAACTTGCATTTGCATATCATGCATCATGATAATTTATAAACATTGTTTTTCAAAGTGGGTAGGATTGAACCATTAGTTAGTCGAAGACTCTCATAGGTGAATCTAAGGTAGATTGACATGTAGATACCGAAAGGGCAGGGTAGGGTGATGGCTTAGTGCATCTTTCCTACACGTAACCAACCTCCGAACCTAGATCACTGATTTCAAAGACCAAAGCGGAGTTATTTTTCAAAAAAGGGCTAAATGTTTTTCAAAGGTTGCTAAACAACCCGTTTTCCTAAAAACCCTCTCTTGAGGTGATATTTTCAAAACTTTTTTCAAAAACCCTAAGTGTAGTCTTCGGATTATGCTTAGTTTTTAGGTGACCTAACTCACGTTAATCAAGTTAGGTGGCGACTCCAAATCTTTTTTCAAAAGCCCTTTATTCAAATCAATTTTCAATTCAAACCTAGTCGCACTCATTCTTTTAGGAGGGTGAGTTCTAACGAGAGAGTACAACATTTTTCCCGATTGTGGGAGTATTCCTCGAGTGCGAAAAATCTGGGCGCGACAGCTGACGACTCCACTGGGGACACTTAGAGGGTTAGGCCGTTAGTGATGTCTCTTTACCCTTCACCCATGTAGAGTCTTCAATTAACTTGGTTCAATCCTATTCACTTTAAATTTTCAAAACTAAATTTTCAAAATTGTTTTCAAAAAAAAAAAAAAAAGAACATGCATTCATTCATATTATCTTGTATTATGCTTGTCATCCACATACTAACACTTGCATCTTTGTTTTGTAGGTACACATTTTGTTTAAATTTTATTAACTGTTTTGCATGAATGTGATGTACAGGATGAATGGGAGTTGTTGGGCCCTTTCCTCCACCTTTTAAAAATCACACACACACTGCATGTGCACTTGCATTCTGCATACTTGCATACCCTGATATGTCCTTTCTAGTTAGAAAAGGGGAATGGTATATTGGTTATGGGCAAGATGTTGTGTCAGTTTCTTCGCCTACGGCGTCTTGATGGTTCCCCCGCTCGGATCACCAATCGATCATGGCACCACCTCGGGGAGTGGGCCTAGGTTTGAAGATCCGGGGACCGAGCCTTTTTAGGATGCATTAATCAACCCTCAACCTTGTACTCATATAGACACTATGCATAGCCGAACCTCTGCCGGATTTAAGACACGAGCACCGTTTTCAAAATCACGGAGGAAAGGGCGATTACTCTTACTTTCATTTATACCTGTCTAATCCTGCTGTTATACTGACCGTGTTTATACTGTTATAATGCATGTTTGACTGCTCATGCATGCACGTTTATCTTGCTACTGCATCCTCTCTCCTTATACTCTTTGAATACCTATGTTCATGCATTCAATATTCTATCTCAAGACAAGAGTTCCAAGTAACTCAAGTCACTGCATTCTCATGCATATGATCAACCCGTTGAGAGTGACACCAATGTTACTCTCCCTTGCATTAAACCTACCCAAACCCTAAGGGTTCCCGCGTAACCCTAAGGACTTATGGCATGCACACCAATCCATTTCATAAGAGGGGCACCAATCCCTCTATGCTCACGGAGATAGGGTTGCCAAGAAAACAAGGGGCAATCAATCAATAAGGTCTCTCAGCGACCTCCTCGACATCAAATCCAAGGAAGGCGAATCCGAAGACTCAAGAGTAGTTTAGGGTTTCCCTTTGTAAAAGTAGATAGTTAGAAGTCCAAAGGAAAATGTTCCCCCTCCCCCTATTAAAATGTATTTCAATTCTTTTGTATCTCAAACATAAAATTTAATGTACTTCTTTATTTTTATGAATGAATGTATAGATGATTGAAGGTTCCTACCTGACGGTAAGGTGTCTGCATATAGAGGCAAACCCCCTATCTCCAAAAGTGAGCCAATACATCATGGCTAGTTTCCCTCCTAAAGAGGGGCACCCTAGGATATGCATTGCATAGATTTCTCCAGGAACCAAACTCTAATTTATAACTGTTGTCTTCATTGTATAGGTAATGAGTACTAGTCCAATATCCTCTATAATAGTGAAGGCCATGGTTCACAAGCTTTAGAAGAATGGTGGGCACATTCGGCTTCTTTAGCAGGAACCCCCTGTGCAACCCACTTACCGCAATCTCAGAAAGGACAATTCCTGCCTTGGAGGATCCCGAATACCAAGATCCTTCCTTCCTAACCATGCAATCTTATCAACTCGACATGAACCTAACCATAGGAGCCTTACTGCACCCTTCCCATTATCCCCTTGTCCTTACTACGTTGTTCGAACTTGAACCTATGATCGCTATGGCTCGACCTGAACCTCAAACCAACAACCAAGGAGACATACGACCTAAGCTACCTTTAGTCTTGCCAAAGAAGCTGAATGTGCCCACCATTCTACCCGTCCTCACCAACCCTTTACCTGTAGCAATCCTTTTCCTCGTAAATCCAAGGATAACTCTTCCCACCATAACCCAAACACCAATACCCAGTCTTCATAACGTCCCATGGAATTACCCACCTGATAAGGGCACTGGAGAGCCCGTAACAGAAATAGGGGGGATGACTCGGTCAGGGCGCCTTTATACCTCTGTTGAAGTGTAAAGAAAAAGGAAGGGGAAGGATAAAGAAGGAGAGTGCTCCAACCAACCAACAGATCAGGAGATGTCAAAATTCACCAAAGCTTTAGGAAAGGTCGATTACGATATCATGGAACAGCTTAGGAAAGCCCCAGCCCATATTTCGATGTTGGGTTTGCTGCTCACTTCTAAGGTGCACCGGAATGCTTTAATAAAGATCCTCAAGGATGCTCATGTGCCCGAGAGTTTCACGCCAGATAATCTACATGACATGGTCAGTCTCATTATGGCCCCAAACATCATCACTTTCTCTGATGACGAGATTCCAACTGATGGAACAGGCCATACCCGGGGCTCTGCATATCGCCGTAAGGACAAGAGGAAAGATGGTAGCCAAAGTATTGAAAGATAATGGGTCGGCTTTAAACGTATGCATGTATTCTACCCTAGAAAGGCTAGGAATGGACCAAACCTATTTGAAAAATAGTGGTATGGTCATCCATGCCTTTGATGGTTCTCGGAGGGAAGCCATGGGGGAAATTGAAATGCCCGTTGAGATAGGGCCAGTAACCTTCACAATTAAATTCCAAGTCTTACACATTCCAGCTGTCTATAATTTGCTGTTAGGGAGGCCCTGGATTCATTCGGCGGGTGCGGTTCCTTTTAGCCTTCATCAGAAAGTCAAGTTCATCGTGGGCTTCAAGCTAATCTCTATTTTCGCTGAAAAAGAGCTCGCTATATACAAGGCTGATATCATTGCATCTGACACTGAACTGCCCTCTTGTTTTCAATCATTCGAATATATCACTGTTGTGCAGAAAGAAGATCAAGTGGAGCCAAAATATTCCAAGAACTCTCATATGGTAGTACGGTATTTTAAAGCAAATGGCTTCCATCCGGGTAAAGGCTTAGGGAGATATTTACAAGGAAGACCTGAAGTTATAGAAATACCGTCGGCTGAACCCACCTTTGGGTTGGGATATGAACCCACAAGAAAGGAGAAAATAGAAGCAGTGTGGAAGAAGAGGGTTGATAAGAAAACTGTTGTGGAACTCTCAGACCAATTCAAGCAGTTGGACATGGGGGAAGGAATACCTATATTAAGTAAGAAGAAGAGAAAGGCCCAAGAAGAAGCGCCCGTCATGACGGCTAGCATCGGAGTAACCCAAGATAGATCCATTCGAGCGATGTTGCCAGGCGAAAAGTTGCATAATTGGGCTAGCAAAGACATCATCCGTGCTCGCAAGTTTCGGTACAAAGCCCATTAGAGCAAGATCCTTGGGCAACTAACTCGCCATTAACAAATTTTTTCCTTTTAAATTTATTTGTCTTAACTTTTTTTTAAATCAAGTTATCAATGAAAAAAATATTCCTTTCTTGTTTGATTTATTGTACACTATTTTCCATGCCAGGGACCCTTGCATCCGATATCTTACTCAGCTAATTCAGAGAATGCCAACCTTGATAAATGATGACTTGAACACCGAGTTTGATTACCAACAACTAGGGATTGAAGAAGATGTAAATTTTACAGAGGAGGTGCCAAAGGAAATTCAAGAACAAATAGAAAGACATGAGAATCGTAATACCCCAAACATTGAGGAAACGAAAACCGTTAATTTGGAAAATGAAGGGGATCTGAAAGAGCTTAGAATCGGTACAGGCCTAGATCAATGGCAGCGCAAAGAATTATTGGAACTTTTGCGTGCACACTTGGATGTTTTAGCATGGTCCTATCAAGACATGCCCAGACTAGATGAATCCATTGTGGAACATAGACTACCTTTGGACCCGCAGATGAAACCCTTTAAGCAGAAGCTAAGAAGATTGAAACCCGAATGGAGCCTGAAGATCAAGGAGGAGGTGATTAAACAATTCCAGGCAGGATTTCTACAAGTGGTAGAGTATCCTCAATAGCTGGCTGGCTAATATTGTCCCGGTACCTAAGAAAGATGGTAAGGTGCGGATGTGCATTAACTTTCGGGACCTCAACAGGGCCAGTCCAAAGGATGATTTTCCTCTTCCCCACATAGACTTGCTTGTTGACAACACGGCCGGTCATGGAATGTTTTCCTTCATGGACGGTTTTTTGGGATATAATCAGATCAAGCTAGCTGAAGAAGATCGGGAGAAGACTGCTTTCATTACCCCCTGGGCAGTATACTGTTATAAAGTCATGCCATTCGAGCTTCGCAACGCAGGGGCAACCTACCAAAAAGCCATGGTAACTTTATTCCATGACATGATGCATTAGGAGGTAGAGATCTATGTGGATGACATGATCGTCAAGTCCAAGCAGCGGAAGGACCACCTGTTCAACTTGCGGAAGGTGTTTGATCGCCTTCATAGATATCAACTTAAGCTAAATCCGGCCAAATGCACATTCGGAGTATCTTCAGGGAACTTACTGGGGTTTATAGTCAATAAAAAAGGGATAGAGGTTGATCCTGCCAAAGTAAAGTCCGTTGTTGAAATGCCTACACCAAAAGGGGAAAAGGAGGTTCGATCTTTTATTAGCAGGTTCATCGCCCAAATGACCCACCTGTGCGAACCTATTTTCAAGCTCTTTAAGAAAGATGTTCCAAAAGAGTGGGATGATAATTGTCAAATGGTGTTTGAGAAAATTAAAGAATATCTTCGAAATCCCCCTATCCTAGTGGCACTAACCCTGGGACGTCCTTTGCTAATGTACATGTCAGTGTTAGATACTTTTATGGGATGCGTCCTGGGGTAGCATGATGAAACGGGAAGAAAAGAGCAAGCCATTTACTACCTCAGTAAGAAATTTTTGCCATATGAAGCGAAGTATTCCGATCTCGAGAAAACCTGCTGTGCATTAGCCTGGGCAGCTCACAGGCTTCGACACTACATGCTCTATCATACCACCTTCCTCATCTCTCAAATGGATCCTCTCAAGTATATATTCGAGAAACCAACCTTGTCCAGCAAAATTGCTCGATGGCACATGATCCTGTCAGAATTCGACATTGTATTCACTACCCGTAAAGCAGTCAAGGGGCAGGTGATAGCTGATTATCTGGCCGAGAACCCCATTGATGATTATCAATCCATGGAGCCCCAATTCCCTGATGAAAATGTACTATGCGTTGATGGTGCATCTGAAGAGTAAGAACCAGCCGGGTGGAAGATGTTTTTCGACGGCGCTGCTAACAAAAGGGGAGCCGGCATTGGGGCAGTAGTAGTGTCGAGAACAGGCAGTCATTATCCTATTGTGGTTAAGTTACAACTTGAACTCTGCACCAATAACATCGCCGAGTATGAGGCTTGCATCCTGGGGTTAAGATTGGCATTAGAAATGAAGATTGATGAATTGGTTGTTCTCGGCGATTCAGATTTGGTCATTCAGCAATCCAAGGACGTGTATCAAACTCAAGGTGCCAAACTTTCCCCGTATCATCAACAGGTCAAAGATTTGTGTCAATTATTCAAAAGCGTGGATTTTTGTCACGTATCCTGAACAAAGAACAGCTTCGCCGATGCCTTGGCAACATTAGCTGCAGCAATCAAGGTCGATAGGGGGACTGAAATACCCCCCCTACAGATCTTTACCAGGGATGTCCCCTCCTATTGCCTGCACACAACTATTGAACCCCACGAGAAACCATGGTTTTATGACATCCAGAGGTATATCCAAGCCAGGACGTTCCCCGATGCGGCAACACAACGTGATAGGAAGACCATTTGTCATTTGGCAGGGCACTACTTCATGGCTGGAAATGAGCTTTTCAGGAGATCATGGTTCGGACCTCTAAGATGTGTCAATACCGCCGAAGCCAAAGTCATTATGGAGGAAGTGCACGAGGGAGTTTGCGGCCCCTACATGAATGGCCACACGCTTGCAAAGAAGATTCTCTAGACAGGGTATTACTGGTCAACAATGGAGTCAGATTGCATTAGATACGTTCTTCGGTGTCACAAATGTCAGATACATGGGGATAAGATCAAAGCACCACCTACTGAGCTCCATTCTATGTCAGCCCCATGGCCTTTTTCTATGTGGGGAATAGATATGATTGGTCCAATCACTCCTAAAGCTTCCAACGGCCATCACTTCATCCTAGTCGCCATTGATTATTTCACTAAATGGGTGGAAGCCGTCTCTTACATCCATGTCACCAAGAGGGTCGTAGAAAGGTTCATAAAAGATCACATCATCTGCTAGTATGGAATTCCTGAGTCACTCATTACTGACAATGCTTCCAATCTGAATAACGAATTGATGTCAAAGCTATGCCAAACATTTCGCATTACCCACTGGAATTCGGTCACTTACCGGCCCATATGAATCGAGCAGTAGAAGCAGCCAACAAGAACATTAAGAGAATACTCCGAAAAATGATTGACAACTACAGAAATTGGCATGAGAAACTTCCGTTTGCATTGATGGCTTACCGAACAACTATGAGGGTCTCCACCGGAAGTACCCCTTTCGAGCTAGTCTACGGCACCGAGGCAGTCATCCCTGTTGAGATTGAGATTCCTTCTTTACGGATCTTAACAGAAACCAAACTAGTTGAAGCAGAATGGATTAAAGATCGGTATGCCCAACTCTGTTTGCTGGACGAGAAGCGGCTAGCTGCGGTTTATCACGCTCAATGCTACAGAAGGGAAATGGCCAGAGCGTTTGATAAGAAAGTACGACCCCGATTGTTCCAACCGGGAGATTTGGTGCTCAAGAAGGTGTTCCCCCATCAGGAGGCAGCACAGGGGAAATTTACTCCAAACTACGAAGGGCCATTCATGGTAAAAAGGGTCCTATTTGGAGGAGCTCTCGTTTTGGAGGAAATGGATGGCCAAGAATTCCCTAGCCCATTGAATTCAGATGCTATCAAACACTACTACATATGATTCCAAAAGCTAGACCTTTGGTTTCTGTGAAGAAGCAATAAAAACTACTCTCCTCATTCTCCACTAATCAATAGGGTAGTGTTTCAAGGGTAAAGCTCTATGGACTAAACAATCTAATTCCAAGATGACAAGAGGCCCTCATTTTATTTTCTATCTAGTTAAAATGCACATATATAAACTTTATCAAACCCTTAGAGCCGGTTACTTTCTTTCAAGAACAATATCCAACAAGGTGATCATGTTCAGTTAAAGTAGAGGCACTGAAAAAAAAAAAAAAAAAAACCCTTGAGGTATCACTTAAAGTTTGCACAAACATTGGTGTTAACGTCATTGGTAACAAAAAAAAAAAAAGAAAAAGGGGTGTGCGAATGAAATACCCAAAGAAAGATGGG
Source organism: Euryodendron excelsum (assembly GCA_033060915.1). Taxonomy (NCBI): domain Eukaryota; kingdom Viridiplantae; phylum Streptophyta; class Magnoliopsida; order Ericales; family Pentaphylacaceae; genus Euryodendron; species Euryodendron excelsum. The sequence continues at coordinate 13,730,163 of CM065391.1, forward strand.
AATACGCAGAAAAAAGTGCCATTACACCAAAAATTACTGATCACTAGTAGAATGGTAGGCTTGATCCTTTTCCTTTTCCTTTCTCAAAGAGTAAAAAACCCACATTACAAACCTTGAAAGTCCTCTCAGATTATAATTAAATTGATTAGTCCAAATGAGCTTACTAAAATATACCGTTGGTTGGAGGATGGTGCGAGTAGCATTTAAGAGCTTCTCAACAGAAACCGGAGACCAAGTTGAGGAAAGAGAGAGAAAGAAGAGAGAAAAGTTAAGCGCTTCTTGAGGATGCGATGAAAACCTGAAAGGGCGCCGTCGGTAAAAAAGTAGGGATGTGGCAAGATACAAAACTGTCGACCTTGGTGAAAACCTGCAAAGGCACCCTGGTGCAAAAATGACAGAGCTGGGACTGGTGAAAACCCTCAAGGGCACTAGTAGTAAAAACAAGGAAAAAAAAAAGAGGGGGGGGGGTGGGAGCAAGAGATTTAGATATAAGAAATAGCTCGAGCTACTACATTCCCCAGAAGTTAAGGTATGAAAGCAACAGTGTAAAAGTCGAAAGGCATCTCGAAAGGCATTCTTCGGCTTAGTCCAGTTAGGGTTAAAGGAAGCGGGGGTCCTTTTCGCAGGACAATCAGTGAGTCAGAAAATCAAACGAAAAGGAGTTATTTTTCATTAAGCTGCAGTTCTCATTTAATTTTTTCCAAAATTTGTTGCTATACTAATCATGCAGGGAAGTCATGCCAAAAGTACGGGAGGTCATGAATTCATAAGATAAAAGAGGCATAACACTAAACAATGTATGTTTTTCTACAAATGTAGAAATCAGCAAATCTACGAGCGAGGGGCAAAAATATATTGCTCCCCGTCATCATCAGAGGAGGAATTAGCTATGCAGGGATCCACTGGCTCGCTAGTCACAAGAGGAGCACTCGAAGAAGTACCAGCTGCAGAAGACCCGGGCCGGCCTCGCTCATAGTCCGCACATCTAGCCAGAAGCATGTCCCTCTCTTGAGTAAGGGACTCCATAGTCTCCCGCAAGGACTGGCTATCCATCACATCACCCTCTAGAGAAGGAGAACTGCCTAGAACGCCTCGTGGCCGCCTGCAGACCCTCGCAACACCCAAAGGTGGGTCATCATGTGTCGATCTGGCTGCTGCTAACTGCCTCTCCAGTAAAACTATCTCAGCGTCTCTCATCCTCAACTGGTCATGCAACATCCGTATCAGACGACGGTTTTACTACCTGTGACGACGCCCTTGAACAATCATAGCAGTCAAGAAGTTGGTATACCATACGGGAGGTAAAGGAGTCTCAATGAGAAGATCCCCAAGTCTACTAGGACCCAGCACATAGCGTCGAAGCCAATAATGATAGGCCTCGGTCGCAGGGCGCATGTCAGAGAAGGGACCATCATCATCAACGTGAGGAAGCAAAGATCTCCATGTGTCCATAACTTTCTCCACCAATGCTCTAGGAATCGATGCCCCAGAGACAAGAGTAAACTCGGCTGCAGAAGCTAAATAAGGGATATTCTGACTCCTACCAAGCTGACGCAAAACTCGAATACTGAAGAAAGGGGCAATGCCCCGCAAGCCTGCTAAGGGCACGAAGGCCCTCCTGGAAGGTCGAACTCTCAAGCAATACCTACCAACCAGTCCTGAATACCACCGGACAGTGCCCGACCTCATGCTCTAAAGATAGTCAGCCCAAGATGCAACGATCTGCGAAAATTTCCCCTCATCTACCATGACACCCTGAGATCTCGCCAGGGAATGTACATGATCGAGCTCAGGATGCCACGTGTGCTGAAACAAAGGTGTAACAAACAAGTGACCAATCGCCCAGAGCTGGAAGAGAGTAGCGCATCCCTGGAAACGAGCGTCAAGGATCTGTTGGAATCTCGTAAGACTCACGAAGGTCTCCCCTACAATCATAGGAGCATAGGAATGCCCCTTACGGATCAAGGCCAGCGGTGCACAGAGTCGACAGTCCACTAAATCATCCTCTCGGGGGAACAGCAAAAAGTTCAGCAGAAGCAAGGCCAAAGCAACCATACGAGAAACAGCCCAATCCTGGGAGGTGTGCCACTCACCTGAATGAACTTGCATACCCGTGGGAAACTCAAAACGGGAAAAGATGAACTCTGCTGGGACATAAGGAAACTGGGGCAAAGAAGAAGACGAAAGAACTGCGCGTCTGAATCCGAGCTGGGACAAAACCACTGTGATACAACCATCCGGAAAGAGGGGTCCCACAATGTCTGCAGAAATATCTCAGAAACCAAGAAGAAACCCATACTCGTGAGGAGTAGGTGTAAGCTCACACTCCCCAAAGCGGAAAAGAGACAAGTCAGGCTGCCAGAAGGGAATCACCGCCTCCATAAGCCTGGGAATGAGCCGTACGGATAGAAGTGAGGCTACCCGACCAAAGGACCGGCGAAAGATATCCTACTCATCCGGAGGGTAGCTACTGTGCCAAGCTCTCAGCCGACTCAAAACCGCGTCTGTCATCCTGAAAAGGTAGGCCAAAGTAAGTGATGTTAATATACCATCCATGCAGTCTAAATAACAGTAAAATAAAATAAACAACTAACACAAACAAAACAAATAAAGGATTTCGAATAACAAATCAAAAACAAAACTTCTACGCATCTTGATTTTCCAACTTCAAATCACATCTCAAGAGTTCTCTACCTTTTTCCTTCAAAAAAAGATTTTATTTCTAAAACTTTAACCAACTTTTTCCATAATTTCTAAAAATTTTGGCAGAGTCCCGTTTAAAAATGGCCCCTACAACACCCATGACATCAACAAAAAATACGAAATGTGCACTTTCCAACGCAACAATCACATGACAATGGCACCCGTGCACATTTTTTAATTTTTCAAAATTTTCAAGACACATTTTATTTTTCAAATAAATCAATGGTTTTCAAACATCTTCCAAAATTTTTCAAAATCACCTCAAATGTTTTAAAAAATATTCCAATCTTTTTCCAAATTTCAAACTTTAAAAAATTCATCAATTTCTTGAGTTTTCTAATTTTTTCTAATTTTTTACATATTTTTCTATTTTTCAAAAAATCAAAAATTCACCGAGTTTTCAAAAAATCACGAAACTTCATACGGTTGTTAAACACATTTTTCTAAGGCACATTGCATAAAAACATAGCCAGAAAACCCAATGCCTAAGTCTGTAGGAACAAAATTCCTATTCTTGCAGAACACCCTCTTCGCATAATCATGAAAGATCATTTAAAATCAATCAAGCAACCATCAAAATGCAAAAACAACATCACCATCATGTTCAAAGCATATCAAAACATCAATTTTCACTATTCACATGATTCAAACGAAGTTCTACACATCAAAATTAACAAAATTTGAAGACTCACTTTTTAGAAGTTCTCCGGCGAAATCTTCTCTTCCGGTGACTTTTTCGGCGACGTGGTCTCCTTCTGGCAATCACCCACGGTCCCCAAGGAGTGCTCCTTCAAGGTTCAAGTCGATTTCCACTTGAAGACTCTCGGATTCTCCAAAAACTCTTCAAATCCCGTAAGCACTCAAACCAGAATTTTCTGGTTTTAAATTCAAACCTGGTGCCACTAGCAGAGGCGCCAGGCATTTTCTGCCAAAGGCGCCACTGCTAGTGGCACAAGTTGCAAATTCTAGGCGGTTTTGCCCTTTTTCTCGCCAAAACTCGTTTTTGAAGGCCTTTTTGGCCCGTTATCCGTTTTCGACCCCCGTTGTCGAAAGATTTCCAATGTCCGTCCCTCCGACTGCCTCGCGGTCAACATGGGACTCTTACTTTTTTCGTTTTCTGTTTTTGACAAGCAAAGACAGAAAAAAAGGGACAGCTGTAAGCACCCTATTTTTAATCGCTCGGCAGTCTACACTCCGTCCAGACTTGTTTTCAAGTCATTGTGGGCATATTCCTATCGAAACCAACTTTCTAAGTCCAAATCCCGTCTGTCCATCGCCTCGTGGGCCCACTAGGCCCAAATAGAGGCAAAATATCCAAAATGCCCTTAGGGGCATTGTCCTTTCTTATTCTAATTCCAATCCCACTCTCGAGACAGTTTATTCCTCGAGACGGTTCCAATCCAGGAACGTCTTTTCGGAGACGGTAGACCCCTTTCCAATCCCTCTCTCGAGACAGTTTATTCCTCGAGACGGTTCCAATCCAGGCATGTCTTTTCGGAGACGGTAAGACCCCTTTCTAATCCCATTCTCGAGATAGTTTATTCCTCGAGACGGTTCCAATCCGGACATGTCTTTTCGGAGAAGATAAGACCCCTTTCCAATCCCTCTCTCGAGACAATTTATTCCTCAAGACGGTTCCAATCCAGGCATGTCTTTTCGGAGATGGTAAGACCCTTTTCTAATCCCACTCTCGAGACAGTTTATTCCTCGAGACGGTTCCAATCCAGACATGTCTTTTCAGAGAAGATAAGACCCCTTTCCAATCCCACTCTCGAGACAGTTTATTCCTCGAGACGGTTCCAATCCAGGCACGTCTTTTTGGAGACGGTAAGACCCCTTTCCAATCCCATTCTCGAGACAGTTTATTCATTGAGACGGTTCCAATTCAGGCACGTCTTTTCAAGGACGGTAAGACCCCTTTCCAATCCCTCTCTCGAGACAGTTTATTCCTCGAGACGGTCTGAGTAGCGAAAATACTCACAAAACCGTTGGAGTAGCGGAAATACTTACAAATAGGTCGATATAGGGAATTGCCAACAAACCCTTGTGTCACGACGACCGGCGTTAGAGTGGCGGTCAACACCAGTGTCGGTTAGCCCACTTCGGTAAAAAATGACCAAACTGCCCTTTGGACCTTTTCCGAGACTTTCCGGTCAAGATGACTATTTTGCCCCTAGGCATCTGAATGCCCCGGGAACCACACCGGCTTTGGGTATCAAACCGAAAATTTTCTGAGAATACTTTTTATAGTATTCTCAACCTTCCTTTACCTTTCCGGATCATTCCGAGTCAATTTAGGCCAACCCGGTACAAAATGACCGTTTTGCCCCTGGTGAGCCGGTCTCCTTTTCCGACCACACCGGCTCTGGGTATCAAACCGGCAACCTCTGGGAACATTCTGAATAATGTTTCTAAATCTCAAGTCTTCTTCCAGGACAGTTCGAGTCTGTCCCTGCAGTTTCCCGGTCCGATTGACCGTTTTGCCCTTAAAGGCCCGGTCAACCCTTCCGACACATCCTATACTCATTTCTCAAGTCAAATACCTCTAGGACACTATTTTAAGTGTTCCTGCTCCTTTCAGGCCTCCCGGGTCATTCCCGGCTCCTTCAAATCATTCCCGGACTTTCCGGAGTCACTCCTAGTGAAGCCAAGCTAAAGATTGCATGGTAGTCACTAGTACAGGCTCCCAAATCTAGTCAAAGATACGTTGCTTGCCGACCTTATATATTTCCTAAATGGCTAGCGCCAAGCCAAAGATTGGCCTGGCGCTACTGCAATAGGCGCCAGTGTTATCCAACCTCTATAAATACAGAGCCTCCTCCAACGTGAAAAGGATCCGCAAACTCAACCTAAAAATCATATATTTCGATATACAGAGCTCGAGCACCTCCAAAACCCTAGCCTCCTTAGGTTTTCCAAACCCTAGCTACCATACATTAAACCCTAGCCTCCTATACACTCCTATACACCCCCATACACTCATATACTAACCTTCAACCCTCCTTCGAAGACTGGAAGAGTTACAATCTGACGTTTAAAGTTTGAAGACGACTCTTGAAGATTGAAGACAAAGATCAAGATCGAGATTGAAGACAAGCAAGGCGCGCAAAATAAACTAGACATACGGTAGGCTCTCTATTTAAATTTTCGCACTTCCCCCCTCTCTCTTCTCTCTCCAACCCACATGAGTTTTCTCTATTTTAATCCCCCATCTCTTTCCCCCCTTTCTTTGCATGCTTGAAACAAGGGGATTCCCGGTCCATGTGTAGAATTGGGCTATTGGAGAGTCACCGTGTCGGGGGCTTTCTTCTAGTCTAACCAGAGGCCACGTGGGTCCGGCCCCCTTGATTATGTGGTGAAGCCTTAACCTTCTATGTCCACGATCCCAAAATTGCATTGTGCTTATCATGATCTTGCATCTTCCAAAATTCGTTTTTGAACTCGTTTTCAAAATCGTTTTCAAACTTGTTTTCAAAATTGAATCAAAATCTCTTTTTTAAAACATGTTTTCAAAATCACAATCCTAGGGTGATTCTAGCTTTTCCATGGCTAGGATTGCTTTAGGAAAGTGTTACATTTAAAGTGACCAATACGGTTCATATTTTCAAATCTTGTTGTTTTCAAAACCGCTTTCCTAAAGTGGTTCTAGCCCTCTTATGGTTAGAATTGCTTTAGGAAAGTGAGATGTTTTTACACCTTCTAAAAACTCTCTTTTCAAAAAGTCTTTCTTCCTAAAAATCTCTTTTTCAACATGCTTTCCTAAAACTCTCCTCTCCAAAAGTGTTTTCTAAAAACTCTTTCCAAAATCTATTTTTCAAAACTCCCTTTTTCAACTCCTTTCCAAAATCCTCTCCCCAAAGTCCACTTTCCAAAAACGTTCCCTAGGTCTCTTTCCTAGAAAAACTCTCTTCCCAAAATCTTCCTTCTAGAAATTCCCCTATAGGATTTTCTTTCTAAAATCCACGTTTCCAAAAACATGCTTTCCAAAAACTCCTTCTCTTTAAAATCTTTTTCCAAAAACTCTATCTTCAAATTCACTTTCCAAAAACTCCTCCCTAGGATTCCCTTCTAGAAAACCTTCGTTTCCAAAAACGCACTTTCCAAAAATCTTCTTTCCTTAGAGCCCAAGTCGAGCCCTAGAACTCACAATTAGGAAACCCTAATTTTCTTTTCAAAAACATGATTTTCAAACTTTGCCCCAAACCTAGGTTTCCAAAACCTCTTGTTTTCACATTCAAACTATACATGTTTTCAAATCCTCTTTTCTACGTTAGAATTCTACACTTTCAAAACTAGGGTTTCTAGAATCTCCCTTTCCAAATCCATGCCAAATCCTATCTTCCCTTTAGGAAGCCAAATCAAATCTCCCAGCTTTGGAAACTGAATCCGATCCTCCGTTTTTGGAAATGAAATCAAACTTTCTCTTTAAGAAACCAAATCCAATCCCTTCCTAATCCAAATCTTTCCTAATTCACATCCTTCCTAATCCTCAACTTTCCTAAATCTTAAGTTTCCAAAACTTGAACATAAAAATTTTTCCTAAATTTTAAAACTCAACTTTCGATTCTTTCCTAATTCAACCCTTTCCTAATTCTACCCTCTTTTCAAATCTTAACTTTTCAAACCTAAGTTTTCAAACCTTTCCTAATTCAAAATATTTCTAAATTCAATACTTGCCTATTTTAAAACCTTTCTTAATTCAAAACATTCCCAAATTCAAAACTTTCCTAAGTTGATACTTTCCTAATTCAAAACTTTCCTAAGTTGAAATTTTCCTATTGCAAAACTTTCTAAATTCAAAACTTTCCAATTTCCAAGCTTTCTTAAATTTCAAACTTTTCCATTTCAAAACTTTCCTAAACCTAAAACTTTCCTAATTTCGAAACTTTCTTAATTTGGAAATTTCCCTAAGTTAAACTTTTCTTAATTTCGAAACTTTCCAAAAATGAAACTTTCCTAATTCGAAACTTTCCTAAACTAGACCTTTCCTAATTCAAACATTTTCTAAATCCAATCTTCCCTAATTTCCTAAACCTTCCAAGTCAAGTCAAATCTTTCCTAAGTCTCTTCTCTTTCCTAAGTCTAGGTTTCCTAAAACCAAGTCTTTCCAAAATCAATCTTTCCAAAGCAAGTCCAATCCCCTCAATTTCAATTTCCAATCTCCTCTTCTAATTTCAAATCAAATTCAATCTCGTTTTTCAAATCAACTCTTCTATTTTCAATCGGAGTCCGGTCCGAACTACGACTGACCTGATTCTCCCAAAGGGGTAGGCAACCTTCATAGGTGCGGTCACAACACTTTTCAAACTTTCAATTCCACCCTCATGGGTGCGGTCTCCACATTTTTCAAATCTCAAATTCCAATCTATTTTCAAAATTTCAATTTCAAAATTTCTATTTCCAAATTTTTAAACTTTCCAATTTCAATTCCATCTCTTCAAATCTATTTTCAAATCAAATCAATTTCAAATCAGTCTCTCTCCAAATCTATTTTTCAATTCTCTTAACTTGCATTTGCATATCATGCATCATGATAATTTATAAACATTGTTTTTCAAAGTGGGTAGGATTGAACCATTAGTTAGTTGAAGACTCTCATAGGTGAATCTAGGGTAGATTGACATGTAAGTACCGAAAGGGCGGGGTAGGGTGATGGCTTAGTGCGTTTTCCCTACACGTAACCAACCTCCAAACCTAGATCACTGATTTCAAAGACCAAAACGGAGTTATTTTTCAAAAAAAGGCTAAATGTTTTCTAAAGGTTGCTAAACAACCCGTTTTCCTAAAGACCCTCTCTTGAGGTGATATTTTCAAAACTTTTTTCAAAAACCCTTAGTGTAGTCTTCAGATTATGCTTAGTTTTTAGGTGACCTAACTCACCTTAATCAAGTTAGGTGGCGACTCTAAATCTTTTTCCAAAAGCCCTTTATTCAAATCAATTTTCAATTCAAACCTAGTCGCACTCATTCTTTTAGGAGGGTGAGTTTTGATGAGAGAGTACAACATTTTTTCCGCTTGTGGGAGTATTCCTCGAGTGCAAAAAATATGGGCACGTCACGTTCAAAAGAGCATTCGAACGGTCCCAAGAGGCGTTCGAACGGTAGCACATGCGTTCGAATGGTACATTAAACGAATTCACGTCAACTTCAGGTTCGAAGAGCTTTCGAATTATACATAGAGCAATTTTTCCATTCGAAGTGTGTTCGATGCACCGTTCAAACGGTGGTCCAATTCATTCGAATGGTAGTAAGGGCGTTCGAACCGTTGTACGCAACTGCAAATTTTCAGAAGCTCATAAAAGCTGGGACTTTGTTGTTTTTAGGGTTGTTGACGTTTTCCAGATTATTCTAGGTTATTATTTGAGTTGTTTTCATAGTCCTGCGTGGCTAAACTTTGAATCTTGGTCGAAGGAAATAGAAGCCTCGGAATTAATAATAAACTGTGAGATCTAATTTGTTTTCATTATTCGATTTATGCTTTAAGTATCAGATGTTCTTCTGTGCCTATTTTCATGATTGTCTTGTTTAATCGCTAGGAGGCCTACTAGTTTATTATTCGTTACAATCTACTGCTGCATTAGATATCAAATCCGTAATTGTTTGATTCCTCTGATTTGTGAAGCAACTAAGATTTAATGCTTGATGCGTTAGGAATTATTATATCTTAGGAAGGACATTTGATTAAATTAAATGCAACCGCTTGTGCTTGTGTTGTTTAGTTTCATCGATTTCTTTAATTCTTTAGGCTACTATTAGGTTAAACCTTGCGTGCTTATCCTGGGTTGTTTAATAGTTAGGGTTAATGAGATCGCTTGTTTCTAATTAACTACGACTAAAGAGAGATAGGAAAATAAATACGACGGTGAATATTCAATGTGTGAATTGATATGCTTACATCGATGATCAGTTGTAAAATTCTGATGGTGGATGTTGACTTAGACCGAGGTTTGTTTTTTTGACTGATTTCAATACTTTAATCTGAATTATTTCGTAGTTGTTTTTATTGAAATAGTTTTCATTATATTCAAAAACCCCCGATCCTTGTTCACATAGCATAAAACTAGGCTAAACACTCTCTGTGGAAATGATCCTGACTCACACTACTACATATTTGTTTTTGGGGTATCAGTTTTATTTTTGGGTGCCCGCGACAGCACACCAAATTTTGGTGCCGTTGCCAGGAAGTGATTCTAGTTAATTTTTGTGCTTCTTGTGATTTTTATTTCTTTAAAAAATATATATTTTTTAATTATTTTCATTACTTTAGATTTTTTCCTGAATTATTTGTTAGGGTTGGTTAGAGTTTCTTTGAGTGTTTATGAGTATAACTCGATCTTCTAATCAAGGTGATTTGTAGTGCAATCTAAAAATAGAGAGAACTTTACACAGGTCAAGAAGGGAAGGTCGAAGAAATTCTTTAGAAAACGATCCAGCTCTTGATTCCCTATTTGCTAGCGATTCTGATTTAGGAGAGGAGGAAGTCATGGCTAGAAGTCAAACTTTGAAAGAGCTTGCGGCCCCTGATTTGAATCAACAACCCTTATGCATGACATTCCCTACTTTAGATGTTCCTACTAATTTTGAATTAAAATATGGATTAATACATCTCTTACCCACTTTTCATGGTCTTGCAGGTGAAGATCCCCACAAACATCTAAAGGAATTTTATGTAGTATGCATGAGTATGAAACCCACGGGGGTGACTGAAGAGCAAATTAAATTAAGAGCTTTTTTGTTTTCTTTGAAGGATTCGACTAAGGATTGGCTCTATTATTTACCCTTCGAAAGTATTACCACATGGAATGAGATGAAAAGATTATTTTTAGAGAAATATTTCCCAACTTCAAGAGCAACCAACATTCGAAAAGAAATCTATGGTGTAAGGCAACACAACGGAGAGTCCCTACACGAATACTAGGAGGGTTTCAAAAAATTATGTGCAAGCTGTCCCCGTCATCAAATTAGTGAACTTCTTATTCAGTATTTCTATGAAAGCCTGTTGCTCACTGATAGGAGCTTGATTGATGCTGCTAGTGGAGGAGCTTTGGTGGATAAAACTCCCAATGCCACGAGAAATCTGATTGCGAATATGGCGGCCAATTATCAACAATTTGGCATTAGACTTGACCATTCACCTAAGCATGTCAATAAGGTAAATATTTCCTCCATTGAACAACAAATTGTGAGTCTAACTTCCCTTGTTCGTCAAATGGCTGTAGGTAATATGCAAACGGCGAAGGCTTGTGGAATTTGTTCAGTAGCAGGGCATCCAACTGATATGTGCCCAACTCTTTAAGAGGAGCCAGTAAGTGAATGCCGTAGGTGGTTTCCCTAGCCAACCACAAAGAAAATATGATCCATATTCGAGCACATATAACTCGGGATGGAGGGATCACCCCAATCTTAGCTATAGGAATCCACAAGTGAATCAGCCCGTGATTCAAAACCGCCCAAGTTACCAGCAATATAAGCAACCATACACCCCTAGACAACAACTAGGCCAAACTTCTAATTCTGGTATGTCTTTAGAAGATATTGTTAAGTCTCTTGTCACTAATACTTTGCAGTTCCAACATGAGACAAAACAATTTCAACAAGAGGCAAAGGCCAGTATTCAAAGTCTAGACAATCAGATGAGCCAGATGGCAACCGCAGTTAGTCAGTTAGAAGCCCAAAGTTCAGGGAAATTACCCTCTCAGACGGTAGTAAATCCAAGAGAAAATTCAAGTGCAATCATCTTGAAAAGTGGTAAAGAGGTTGAGATTCCAGTAAAGGCAGCCCTTGCATCGTCGAATCAAGAAAAGGAGAAAAACATCACAGCAGACGGGAACGTTCCCAATGACGATGGCGTACCTAAGCGTAAGTTTTTGCCTCTCTCTGATTATAAACCTGTACCTCCTTTTTCACAAGCTTTAGCAGAATCTAGAAAAGATGTGCAAAATAAAGATTTCTATGAGACTTTTTGTAGATGCGAGGTAAATATTCCACTTTTAAATGCTATTAAGCAAGTACCTCATTATGCTAAATTCCTTAAAGAATTGTGTACAATTGAGAGGAAATAGAAACTTAAAGGATGTGAGAAGGTGAGAGTAGGGGAGAATGTTCCTGCAGTTATTCAAAGGAAACTCCTTACGAAGTGCAAGGATCCAGGTATGTTTACTATCCCTTGTACGATAAGTAACACTAGATTTGAGAAGGCCATGATCGATTTAGGAGCTTCTATTAATGTCATGCCATATTTTATATATGCTTCTTTAAAACTTGGATCTTTGAATAAAACTGGTGCTGTGATTCAATTGGCTGATAGATCTAATACCTATCCTAAAGGTGTAGTTGAGGATGCTCTTGTACAAGTTAATGATCTGGTTTTCCCTGTTGATTTTTATGTGCTTGATATGGAAAATGGCAACCAAAATGCCCCTAGTTTGTTAAGAAGACCATTTTTAAAGACATCTAAAACTAAGATGGATGTTCATAGTGACACACTTACCATTGAATTTGATGGTAAAATTGTTAAGTTTAATATTTATGATGCCATGAGATACCCTTGTGATCATAATCATGTTTATTCTATTGATGTGATTGATTGTTTCGCACAAGAAGTTTTTGTTAACTCAAGGTTGACCCTTGTTGACCCAATGTTGATTCCCATGTTAATTTTGATGATAACTAAACCTTGTGTTATTTTACTAATGAATCTACTTAGTGTGCAGATTAACAAAGTTCATAATTTAGACTTAAAGTTAAATCTTAAGTCTAATGCATGTCAAAGAGAATGCACAACAAATTCAAGAGTTATGCAATGAACCAAACAGAGGAGTGATGCCTATCTCTACTTCAAACAAATGTTCTACATTCGAAGAGATTGAAGGTGTTCAAATAAAGCTTCTATCAAGTATGCATAGACTTAATGAAGATTGATTTGTACTCAAGATAGATTGAAAACTTCATCAGAATGTGCAATGATCAGTTGGAGATGAATTGATTGTTGAAGATGTTGAAAATGCTCAAGAGAAACTTCATCAAGTATGTAAAGTTCAGTTCTAGCTTATGTGATTGAAGTTGCTTGAGAAGAAGACTCACAATGATTGTTTGATCTCTACATGGAATCCAAGTGAAGAATTCTTCTACAATATAAAGAACCAATGAAGACTAGATGTACGAAAAGATTTCATCAAGCCTGCAAAAGTCTCATTGAAGTGATTTTAAAGAAGAAAGAAGAATTGCTATCAAAGAGAAGAAATCAGAAATGAAGCATTGTGAAGCTCTAAATAATTGAGGAAGCTTGGCATTGAAGGAGATGTTCTACAATGAAAAAAGAAGCTTTGCAAATAAAGAAGAAAAGATGGACATTGATCTAATGAAGCTCTAACAGTTTGAGAGTCAAGAGAAGATTAATATCCAATGATTGATTCAATCCAAATTGAATAGAAGTTAACTCTAATGAGTTAAAGAGATTTGATTAATCATCATACCCCAAAGAAATACTCCTTGAAGATATTATACCAGTGCTAAGATGAGCTAGATCATTAGAAGTCAGAAAGCAGATTTCTGGGCAATAAGCGGACTCATGGAAATGAGGAGTCGCCTATTAAATGGTTGAATTAGGAAAGATTTGAATTTTAAAATTTAAGGAAAGATTTTTATGTTCAAGTTTTGGAAACTTAAGATTTAGGAAAGGAGAAGTTTAGGAAGGAGTTGAATTATGAAAGGTTTGGATTAGGAAGGGATTGATTTGGTTTCTAAAAGCAAAGGTTTGATTTTGTTTCCAAAAACGGAGGATTGAATTTGGTTTCCTAAATGGGAATATTTGATTTGGTTTCCTAAAGGGAAGGTAGGATTTGGCAAGGATTTGGAAAGGGAGATTCTAGAAACCCTAGATTTGGAAAACTATAGTTTCGACATAGAAAATAGATTTTGGAAACATCTATAGTTTGGATGTAAAAACAAGAGGTTTTGGAAACCTAGGTTTGGGGCAAAGTCGGAAAATTATGTTTTTGGAAAGAAAATTAGGGTTTCCTAATTGTGGGTTCTAGGGCTTGACTTGGGCTTTAAGGAAAAAAGATTTTTAGAAAGTGCGTTTTTGGAAACGAAGGTTTTCTAGAAGAGAATCCTAGGGAGGAGTTTCTAGAGGGAAGAGTTTTTGAAAAGTAAATTCGAAGAGAGAGTTTCTGGAAAGAGATTTTTAAAGAGAAGGAGTTTTTGGAAAGTGTGTTTTTGAAAACAAGTTTTTGGAAGAAAAATCCTAGAGGAGAGTTTCTAGAAGGGAGATTTTGAAAAGAGAGTTTTTGGAAAGATTTTGGAGAGTTTTTTTTCTAGGAAAGAGACCTAGTGAACGTTTTTGGAAAGTGGACTTTGAAGAGAGCGTTTTGAAAAGGGGTTAAAAAAGGGAGCTTGGAAAAATAGATCTTTGGAGGGAATTTTTTAAAACAATTTTGGAAAGAAGAGTTTTTGGGAAGTATGTTGAAAAAGAAGATTTTTAAGAAGAGATTTTTGAAAAGAGAGCTTTTTTTGGAAAACATAAAAGATCTCACTTTCCTAAAGCGATTCTAACCATAAGAAGGCTAGAACCACTTTAGAAAAGCGGTTTTGAAAACAACAAGATTTGAAAATATGGACCATATTGGTCACTTTGAATATAACACTTTCCTAAAGAAACCCTAGCCATGGAAAGGCTAGAATCACCCTAGGATTGTGATTTTGAAAACATATTTTGAAAAAGGAGATTTTGATGCAATTTTGAAAACAAGTTTGAAAACAATTTTGAAAATGAATTTTGGAAAATGCAAGACCATGATATGCACAATGCAATTTTGGGGTCGTAAACATACAAGGTTAAGGCTTCACCACATAATCAAGGGGGCCGAACCCTTGTGGTCTCCGGTTAGCCTAAAGGAAAGCCCTCGACACGGTGACCCTCCGATAGTCTAATCTTACACATGGACCGGGAGTCCCCTTGTTTCAAGCATGCAAAGAAAGGGGGGAAAAGAGATAGGGGATTAAAATAGAGAAAACCCAAGTGGGTTAGAAGAGAGAAGAGAGAGGGGGGAAGTGCGGAAATTTAAATGGAGAACCTACCTTGTATCATGTTTACTTTGCGTGCCTTACTTTCTTCGGTCTTCGTCTTGATCTTCGTCTTCAATTTTCAAGAGCTGCCTTCAAGCTTCAAACTTCAGATTGCAACTCTTCAAGTCTTCGAAGGAGGGTTAAAGGTTAGTGTATGAGTGTATGGGGATGTATAAGAGTGTATATGAGGCTAGAGTTTGTGTATGGTGGCTAGGGTTTGGAAAACCTAGGGAAGCTAGGGTTTAGGAGGAGCTCGAGCTCTGTATATCGAAATATAGGATTTTTAGAATGAGTTTATGGACCCTTTTCACGCTGGAAGAGGTTTTGTATTTATAGAGGTAAGACAACACTAGCACCTGTTGCAGTGGCGCTAGGCCAAACTTTACACTGGCGCCACTAGGAGTGGCGCTAGCCATTTAGGAAATGTTTAAGGTCGGCAAGCAACGTATCTTTGACTAGATTTGGGCGCCTGTACTAGTGACTGCCATGCAATTTTAGTCTGGCTTCACTAGGAGTGACTCCGGAAAGTTCGGGAATGATTTGAAGAAGCCGAAAATGACCCGGAAGGTCGGAAAAGAGCAGGAACACTTAGAATAGTGTCCCGGAGGTATTTGACTTAAAAAATGAGGATATGATGTGTCGGAAAGGTTGACCGGGCCTTTAGGGGCAAAACGGTCAATCGGATCGGGAAGCTGCCGGGACAGGCTCAGACTGTCCTAGAAGAAGACTTGGGATGTGGAAACATTATTTAGAATGTTCCCAAAGGTTGCCGGTTTGATACCCAAAGCCGGTGTGGTTAGAAGAGGTGACCGGCCCACCAGGGGCAAAACGGTCATTTCGCACCGGGTTTGCCGGAACGGACTCGGAATGATCCGGAAGGATAGAGGAAGGTTGAGATTACTATAAGAAGTAATCTCAGAGGATTACTGGTTTGATACCCAGAGTCGGTGTGGTCGAAAAAGGAGACCAACCCATCAGGGGTAAAATGGTCATTTTGTACCGAGTTGACCGAAACTGACTGGGAATGATCCGAAAGGATAAAGAAAGGTTTAGAACACTATAAAAAGTATTCTTGGGAAATTACCGGTTTGATACCCAAAGCCGGTGTGGTTCCCGGGGCGTTTGGATGCCTAGGGGCAAAATGGTCATCTTGACCGAAAAGTCTTGGAAAAAGGTCTAAGGGGCAGTTTGGTCATTTTTCACTGAAGTGGGCTAGCAGGCACCGGTGTTGACCGGGGTTTTGAGTGTTTCCGCCGCTCTGATGGCGGTCGTCGTGACACAGGGGTTTGTTGGCAATTCCCTATATCGACCTATTTGTGAGTATTTTCGCTACTCTAACGGTTATGATATTTGCAAGTATTTTTGCTGCTCGAACCATCTCGAGGAATAAATTGTCCCGAGAGAGGGATTGGAAAGGGGACTTACCATCTCCGAAAAGACGTGCCTGAATTGGAACCGTCTCGAGGAATAAACTATCTCGAGAGAGGTGTTGGAAAGGGGACTTACCGTCTTCGAAAAGACGTGCCTGAATTGGAACCGTCTCGAGGAATAAACTGTCTCAAGAGAGGGATGGGAAAGGGGACTTATCGTCTTCGAAAAGACGTGCTTGAATTGGAACCGTCTCAAGAGAGGGATTAGAAAGGGGACTTACCGTCTTCAAAAAGACGTGCCTGAATTGGAACCGTCTCCTGGAATAAATTGTCTCGAGAGAAGGATTGGAGTTGGAATTGGAAAGAACAATGGTCCTAAGGGCATTTTGGTCATTTTGCCTCTATTTGGGCCTGGTGGGCCTGCGAGGCGATGGATAAACGGGATTTGGACTTAGAAAATCGGTTTCGATTAGAATACGTCCATATTGACTTGAGTACATGTCTGGACAGAGCGTAGACTGTCGAGCGGTCAAAAATGGGGTGCTTACAACTGCCCCTCTTTTTCTGTCTTTGCTTGTCGAAGACAGAAAACAATAGAAGTAAGAGTCCCATGTTGACTGCGAGGCAGTCGGAGGGACGGACATTGGAAATCTTTCGACAACGGGGGTCGAAAACGGATAACGGGACAAAAAGGCCTTCGAAAATGAGTTTTGGTGGGAAAAAGGGTAAAACTGCCCATAATTTGAACCTGGCGCCACTAGGAGTGGCGCCTACAAGGAGTGGCGCCTTTGGCCAAAAGACCTAAGCGCCTCTGCTAGTGGCGCTAGGCTTAGGTTTAAAACCAGAAAATTTTCTGGTTCGAACACCTACGGGATTTGAAGAGTTTTTGCAAATTTGTGAGGCATTGCGAGGAATCCATCTTGGACATTAAAGGAGTGCTTCTTAGAGACCACGGGTGATTGCCGGAAGGAGACCACGTCGCCGAAAAAGTCGCCGGAAGAGAAGATTTCGCCAGAGAACTTTTAAAAAGTGAGTTTTCAAATTTTGTTGATTTCGATGTGTAGAACTTCGTTTGAATCATGTGAGTAGTGAAAATTGATGGTATGATATGCTTTGAACACTTTGGTGATGTTGTTTTTGCATTTTGGTGGTTGTTTAATTGAATTTGAACGATTTTTCATGATTATGCGAAGAGGGTTTTCCGCAGGAATAGGGGATCTGTTCCTACAGGCATGGGCATTGGGTTTTCTGGCTATGTTTTTGTGCAATGTGCCTTAGAAAAATATGTTTAACAACCGTATGAAGTTTCGTGATATTTTGAAAACTCGGTGAATTTTTAATTTTTTGAAAAATAGGAAAATATCTAAAAAATTTAGAAAAATGAGAAAACTCAAGAAATTGATGAAATTTTTAAAGTTTGAAATTTGGAAAAATATTGGAATATTTTAGAAAACATTAGAGGTTATTTTGAAAAATTTCAGGAGACGTTTGAAAACCATTGATTTATTTGAAAAATAAAACATGTGTCTTGAAAATTTTAAAAAATTGAAAAATGTGCATGAGTGCCATTGTTATGTGATTGTTATGTTGGAAAGTACACATTTTGTATCTTGTGTTGCTGTCATGGGTGTTATAGGGGCCATTTTTAAACGGGACTTTGCCGAAATTTTTAGAAATTAGGGAAAGAGTTAGAAAAAGTTTTTAGAAATAAAATCTTTTTGAAGGAAAAAGGCAGAGAACCCTTGAGATGTGATTTGAAAATTAGAAAACCAAGATGTGTAGAAATTTTGCTTTTGATTTGTTGTTCGAAATCCTTTACTTGTTTTGTTTGTGTTAGTTGTTTATTTTATTTTACTATTATTTGAATTGCATGTATGGCATGCTAATGTCTCTTACCTTGGCTTACCTTTTCAGGATGGCAGATGCGGGTGATGACGGTTCTGAGAGGAGGCGCCGCTCGGGGAAGGCGGCCCGAACAGATTCTACTGGTGGCTCTAGTCGATCTAGAGGTAGTCGACGATCTACCGGACGATCTTCATCCAGCCATAGTGGGTAGGGGAGTGGGCTACCTGTTGACCCTTTTCCTCCGGTTGAGCAGGCTTTTGCCGAGGAGATTGATGCTGAGGAGGAGGTACCGGGCACTAGGGATCAGGTGACCGATTATGGGAGAGCTTCTTCCAGGCATAGGCAGCCGGATGCCGACTTGGGAGATCTGCAAATACTAGACGTCCCACCACTTAGGGATCTTGCCTATCACCCCAGCGTGTATTCTAGACAGCATTTGCCACCTCCACGGGTACATACAGCTTTCAAAGGGGCTGTTCATCAGGTTTTTGTGACCATGTAGCTGGCGGCCCCATCATATTGTGCCTTCTTGGCAGAGATTAGATTTGGCGCCTTTATGGGTTTACAGGCTAACCGCCTGAACCGGCATTTGGTATTAGCACTTGTTGAGAGGTGGTTCGGGGAGACCGGGACTTTTCATTTTGTCAGCTTCGAGTTAGGTCCCACTCCTTTGGACTGGGCGATCATCACAAGGCTTTCCTTTGTCGGTCGGCAGATCACCCTGCACCCAGTCAGTAGGGACGAGTCCTATTTGTTGTTGGACTTGCCTCCTCTTAAGCGTTCTGCTTTCCCAGTCTCTTGGAGTAGTCAGGACGACCGTACCTTTGCTACCGAGCCACTGCCTGCCAGGCTGGATATCATGAGATGGCGACTTGTGTTCTATATCATCTTTAGCTACTTCTGCAATAACAACAAGTCACTCGTGCCGTGCCGTTTGATGAGTATAATAGCCGATCTTGGAGCGTTATCTGAGTTGGACTGGGGGTCCTTCTCCTTTGGCTGCTTTCTTCGATCGATGCGGGTCCGGACTTTTTCCCGCTGGGGTAGCATGACTAGTTTCTGGCCTTTCCTCGTCTGGTGGAGTTACGAGTACCTTCCTATTTGTCGCCCTGCAGTTGTTGAGGATGATCTCTATCCTCATGCTTTGAGGTGGGCCTGTGATCGAGTAGCCCAGCGATCAGAGATTACCAATTTTGTGACGCTCCAGGCTAACATGGAGTTGGTTGAGGTGAGGGATGTGACATGGCGGTCCTTCATTGGATCAGTCCATTATGAGACAGTCCGGTACTTGGTCCTGTTATCCCTGTCGAGAGCTGCCTTTCTCAGTGATGACACTTGGGAGTCTTATCTTGGAGAGCGACACTGGTGGTAGTTTCATGAGGAGTTCCGATCAGCAGGAGCTCTGCCAGAGTATATATTTGGGGCCTTGGTGGCGGGAGTGCCTATCCCTTATCAGGAGCATCAGCTAGGTGCCGAGTTCTTGCTTCCTCCGGATACAGATTATGTTGTGCACTTTGGGGCTCATTCAGTCGGTGCCGTCACCCGGTTTGAGGTAGTGGTTGGCGAGTATGCTGTTGGCCAGGAGGTGGTTGACTTGTGGCGCCGTGCTGGAGGATATGTGCCCCAGGCCCTGTTTACTACCGTGAGAGACTAGAGAGATCAGTACCAGATGGAGCGGGATCAGTACCAGGCCGAGGTAGCTTCCCCGACGGCTCGGTTATCTCAGATGGGCGGTGGGGGGGTATGTTATTCTTTCCTTGCTTCTTCTTGCTCTGCTGTTGCTTAGTTCTTTTTGTACACAGCTGATTTCAGTTCTGTCTTCCCTACAGGATGGTGGTGCTTTGAGTAGTTATCCCCCTCCTCCAATGTTGGGTTTCAGAGATTTTGATCCAGATGACATCGATTTCGACCTGTGATAGATGCCCCTTGTAGAGACTCTGATCCTCTTTTGCCCCTTGTCCCTGAGTTATATTTATGTTAGACAATTTTATTTTGATATTTTGTACAAAAATGGATATTTATAGTACTTAGATGCATGGATAGATAGATACATTTATGATCTTTACAGCTAGGCATATGATCAGATGCATGTGATGTATGATGATGTTAGATATCTATTACATGAGTTGATGTTGATGACTTCTATTTCTACAGGGAGTCATATCCTATGTGTGCAAAGGCCATGCTGATTTTTTTTTTTAACATATGCACAGGTTAGAAATATGTTAATAAAATGACACTGGGTGCTATTAGACTTGTAGTCCTGAGAATGTTAACTCCCTCCTCTTCGGGGATTTTAGCCTCTCTTCTGGCTCAACCCTACCTTGATTGGATGATAGCATTTTGCACCTTTCTCAACCTTTTGATCACCTCCCACTCTCTGTCTTAGGGTTAGTGTATATGGTTATTGGGCTGAGACTCTCGACTCTCGGGGTTTTAGCAGCAGCTTACCTGGCCTTTGGCAGAGTGATAAGTGGCCAATCATTTCAATCCGAGGAGACTTTGTTTGGGACCGTAATGCAGGCTAGGTTATAGGGGTACTGGCACTTGTTGAGAGGTGGTTCGGGGAGACCGGGACTTTTCATTTTGTCAGCTTCGAGTTAGGTCCCACTCCTTTGGACTGGGCGATCATCACAAGGCTTTCCTTTGTCGGTCGGCAGATCACCCTGCACCCAGTCAGTAGGGACGAGGCCTATTTGTTGTTGGACTTGCCTCCTCTTGAGCGTTCCGCTTTCCCAGTCTCTTGGAGTAGTCAGGACGACCGTACCTTTGCTACCGAGCCATTGCCTGCCAGGCTGGATATCATGAGATGGCGACTTGTGTTGTATATCATCTTTAGCTACTTCTGCAATAACAACAAGTCACTCGTGCCGTGCCGTTTGATGAGTATAATAGCCGATCTTGGAGCGTTATCTGAGCTAGACTGGGGGTCCTTCTCCTTTGGCTGCTTTCTTCGATCGATGCGGGTTCGGACTTCTTCTCGTTGGGGCAACATGACTAGCTTCTGGCCTTTTCTTGTCTGGTGGAGTTATGAGTACCTGCCGGTGCGTCGCCCTGCAGTTGTTGAGGATGATCTCTATCCTCGTGCTTTGAGGTGGGCTCGTGACCGAGTAGCCCAGCGATCAAAGATTACTGACTTTGTGACGCTCCGGGCTAACCTGGAGCTAATTGAGGTGAGGGATGTGACCTGGCGGGCCTTCATTGTATCAGTCCATTACAAGACTGTCCGATAACTGGTCCCGCTGTCCTTGTCGAGAGCTGCTTTTCTCAGTGATGACACTTGGGAGTCCTATCTTGGAGAGCGACACTGGCGGCAGTTTCATGAGGAGTTCCGATCAGTAGGAGCTCCGCCAGAGTATATGTTTGGAGCCCTGGTGGCAGGAGTGCCTATCCCATACCAGGAGTGTCAACCGGGTCCCGAGTTCCTGCTTCCCCCGGATACAGACTACGCTGCACACTTTGGGGCTCGTTCAGTTGGTGCCTTCACCCGGTTTGAGGTAGTAGTTGGCGGGTACGCTGTTGGCCAGGAGGTGGTTGACTTGTGGCGCCGTGCTGGAGGATATGTGCCCCAAGCTGAGTTTACTGCTGTGAGAGACCAGAGGGAACAGTACCAGATGGAGCGAGATTAAAAAGGCTCGGTCCCCGAATCTTCAAACCTAGGCCCACTCCCCGATGTGGTGCCATGATTGGTTGGTGATTCGAGCGGGGGAACCATCAAGAGGCCGTAGGCGAAGAAATTGACACAGCATCTTGCCCATAACCAATATACCGTTCCCCCTTTCTAACTAGAAAGGACATATCAGGGTAATAATGCAAGTATACAGAATGCAAGTGCACATGTAGTGTGTGTGTGATTTTTAAAAGTGGAGGAAAGGGCCCAACAATTCTTATTCATCTTGTACATCACATTCATGCAAAGCAGCTAATAAAATTTAAACAAAATGTGTACCTACAAAACAAAGATGCAAGTGTTAGTATGTGGATGACAAACATAATACAAGATAATATGAATGAATGCATGTTTTTTGAAAACAATTTTGAAAATTTAGTTTTGAAAATTTAAAGTGAATAGGATTGAACCAAGTTAATTGAAGACTCTACAGGGGTGAAGGGTAAAGAGACATGACTACGGCCTAACCCTCTAAGTGTCCCCAGTGGAGTCGCTAGTTGTCGCGCCCAGATTTTTTGCACTCAAGGAATACTCACACAAGCGGAAAAAATGCTATACTCTCTCGTTAGAACTCACCCTCCTAGAAGAATGAGTGCGACTAGGTTTGAGTTGAAAATTTGATTTGAATAAAGGGCTTTTAGAAAAAGTTTGGAGTCGCCACCTAACTTGATTAAGGTGAGTTAGGTCACCTAAAAACTAAGAATAATCCGGAGACTACACTTAGGGTTTTTGGAAAACAATTTTGAAAATACCACCTCAAGAGAGGGTTTTTAAGAAAAACGGGTTATTTAGCAACCTTTGGAAAACATTTAGCCCTTTTTTGAAAAATAACTCCGTTTGGTCTTTCGAAAACAGTGATTCTAGGTTTGGAGGTTGGTTACGTGTAGGGAAGACGCACTAAGCCATCACCTTACCCCACTCTTTCGGTACCTACATGTCAATCTACCCTAGATTCACCTACGAGAGTCTTTAACTAACTATAGTTCAATCCTATCCACTTTGAAAAACAATGTTTGAAAAGAAACCAACATGATGCATGATATGCATATGCAAGAAAAGAGATTGGGAAATAGATTTGAAAAGAAGATTTTGATTTGATTTTAGAAGAGATTTGAAATTGGAATTGAAAAGAGATTTGAAAAGAGTTATGGAATTGGAAACTTGAAAATTTTTATGAGATTGGAGATTGGAAAGAAGTTATAGAAATAGAAATTTGAAACATGTTGTGGAATTTGAGATTTGAAAAATGTTGTGACCGCACCCATGAGGGTTGCCTACGTATCCCTTTGGAGGAATCAGGTCAGTCGTAGTTCAGACCGGAGTTCGATTGAAAATAGAAGAATTGATTTGAAGAAGGAGATCAAATTGGAAATTCGATTTGATTTGAAATTAGAAGAGGAGATTGGAAATTGAAATTGAGAAGATTGGACTTGCTTTGGAAAGATTGCTTTTGGAAAGACTTGGTTTTAGGAAACCTAGACTTAGGAAAGAGACTTAGGAAAGATTTGACTCGATTTGGAAGGTTTAGAAAAAAAAATTAGATTTAGGAAATGTTTGAATTAGGAAATATCCAATTTAGGAAAGTTTCGAATTAGGAAAGTTTCTTTTTTGGAAAGTTTCGAAATTAGGAAAGTTTTTTAAATAGGGAAGTTTTGAAAATTGGAAAGTTTCATTTTAAGAAAGGTTTTGAAATAGGAAAGTGTTGAATTTAGAAATGTTTTGAATTAGGAAAGTTTTAAATTTGGAAAGTTTTGAAATTAGAAAGTTTTGAAATTTGGAAAGATTAAAAAACAAGGAAGTGTTGAAAATAAGAAAGTTTCAAGATTAGAAAGTTTTAAATTTGGAAAACTTCGAATTTGAAAAGATTTGAAATTTAGAAGGTTTTAGAGTTTGAATTTTAGAAAATCTTGAGATTAGGAAATATTGAGTTTAGGAAAGATTTGAAAGCTCAGATTCAGAAAGTTAAGATTTGGAAAGGGGTAGAATTAGGAAAGGGTTGAATTAGGAAAGATTTGAATTTTAAAATTTAAGGAAAAATTTTTATGTTCAAGTTTTGGAAACTTAAGATTTAGGAAAGGAGAAGTTTAGGAAGGAGTTGAATTATGAAAGGTTTGGATTAGGAAGGGATTGGATTTGGTTTCTAAAAGCAAAGGTTTGATTTTGTTTCCAAAAACGGAGGATTGGATTTGGTTTCCTAAACGGGAATATTTGATTTGGTTTCCTAAAGGGAAGGTAAGATTTGGCAAGGATTTGGAAAGGGAGATTCTAGAAACCCTAGATTTGGAAAACTATAGTTTCGACATAGAAAACAGGTTTTGGAAACATGTATAGTTTGGATGTAAAAACAAGAGGTTTTGGAATCTTAGGTTTGGGGCAAAGTTTGAAAATCATGTTTTTGGAAAAAAAATTAGGGTTTCCTAATTGTGGGTTCTAGGGCTTGACTTGGGCTCTAAGGAAAAATGATTTTTGGAAAGTGTGTTTTTGGAAACGAAGGTTTTTTAGAAGGGAATCCTAGAGAGGAGTTTCTAGAGGGAAGAGTTTTTCGAAAGTAATTTGAAGAGAGAGTTTTTGGAAAGAGATTTTTAAAGAGAATGAGTTTTTGGAAAGTGTGTTTTTGGAAACAAGTTTTTGGAAGAAAAATCCTAGAGGAGAGTTTCTAGAAGGGAGATTTTGAAAAGAGAGTTTTTGAAAAGATTTTTGGAGAGAGTTATTTTTCTAGGAAAGAGACCTAGTGAACGTTTTTGGAAAGTGGACTTTGAAGAGAGCGTTTTGAATAGGAGTTGAAAAAGGGAGCTTGGAAAAATAGATCTTTGGAGGGAATTTTTGGAAACAATTTTGGAAAGAAGAGTTTTTGGGAAGTATGTTGAAAAAGAAGATTTTTAAGAAGAGATTTTTGAAAAGAGAGCTTTCTTTAGAAAACGTAAAAGATCTCACTTTCCTAAAGCGATTCTAACAATAAGAAGACTAGAACCACTTTAGGAAAGTGGTTTTGAAAACAACAAGATTTGAAAATATGGATCATATTGGTCACTTTGAATGTAACAATTTCCTAAAGCAACCCAGCCATGGAAAGGCTAGAATCACCCTAAGATTGTGATTTTGAAAACATGCTTTAAAAAAGAAGATTTTGATGCAATTTTGAAAACAAGTTTGAAAACAATTTTGAAAATGAGTTTGAAAACAAATTTTGGAAGATGCAAGACCATGATATGCACAATGCAATTTTGGGGTCGTGAACATACAAGGTTAAGGCTTCACCACATAATCAAGGGGGCTGAACCCACGTGGTCTCCGGTTAGCCTAAAGGAAAGCCCCCGACACGGTGACCCTCCGATAGTCTAATCCTACACATGGACTGGGAGTCCCCTTGTTTCAAGCATGCAAAGAAAGGGGGGAAAAGAGATAGGGGATTAAAATAGAGAAAACCCAAGTGGGTTAGGAGAGAGAAGAGAGGGGGGGGGGAAGTGCGGAAATTTAAATGGAGAACCTACCTTGTATCTTGTCTATTTTGCACGCCTTGCTTTCTTCGGTCTTCGTCTTGATCTTCGTCTTCAATCTTCAAGAGCCGCCTTCAAGCTTGAAACTTCAGATTGCAACTCTTCAAGTCTTCGAAGGAGGGTTGAAGGTTAGTGTATGAGTGTATGGGGATGTATAGGAGTGTATATGAGGCTAGGGTTTGTGTATGGTGGCTAGGGTTTGGAAAACCTAGAGAAGCTAGGGTTTAGGAGGTGCTCGAGCTCTGTATATTGAAATATAGGATTTTTAGATTGAGTTTACGGACCCTTTTCACGCTGGAAGAGGCTCCATATTTATAGAGGTTAGACAATACTAGCGCCTGTTGCAGTGGCGCTAGGCCAAACTTTACACTGGCGCCACTAGGAGTGACGCCAGCCCATTTTTTGGCTTGGCGCCACTACTAGTGGCGCTAGCCATTTAGGAAATATTTAAGGTCGGCAAGCAACGTATCTTTGACTAGATTTGGGTGCCTGTACTAGTGACTACCATGCAATTTTAGCCTGGCTTCACTAGGAGTGACTCCGAAAAGTTCGGGAATGATTTGAAGAAGCCGAAAATGACCCGGAAGGTCGAAAAGAGCAGGAACACTTAGAATAGTGTCTCGGAGGTATTTGACTTAAAAAATGAGGATATGATGTGTCGGAAAGGTTGACCGAGCCTTTAGGGGCAAAACGGTCAATCAGATCGGGAAGCTGCCGGGACAAGCTCGGACTGTCCTAGAAGAAGACTTGAGATTTGAAAATATTATTTAGAATGTTCCCAAAGGTTGCCGGTTTGATACCTAGAGCCGGTGTGGTTAGAAGAGGTGACCGGCCCACCAGGGGCAAAACGGCCATTTCGCACCGGGTTTGCCGGAACGGACTCGGAATGATCCGGAAGGATAGAGGAAGGTTGAGAATACTATAAGAAGTAATCTTAGAGGATTACTGGTTTGATACCCAGAGTTGGTGTGGTCGAAAAAGGAGACCAGCCCATTAGGGGCAAAACGGTCATTTTGTACTGGGTTGACCGAAACTGACTTGGAATGATCCGAAAGGATAAAGAAAGGTTTAGAACACTATAAAAAGTATTCTTGGGAAATTACCGGTTTGATACCCAAAGCCGGTGTGGTTCCCGGGGCGTTTGGATGCCTAGGGGCAAAATGGTCATCTTGACCGGAAAGTCTTGGAAAAAGGTCCAAGGGGCAGTTTGGTCATTTTTCACTGAAGTGGGCTAGCAGGCACCGGTGTTGACCTGGGTTTTGAGTGTTTCCACCACTCTGATGGCGGTCGTCGTGACACAGGGGTTTGTTGGCAATTCCTTATATCGACCTATTTGTGAGTATTTCCGCTACTCTAACGGTTGTGATGTTTGCGAGTATTTTTGCTACTCGAACCGTCTCGAGGAATAAACTATCCCGAGAGAGGGATTGGAAAGGGGACTTACTGTCTTCGAAAAGACGTGCCTAAATTGGAACCGTCTCAAGGAATAAACTGTCTCGAGAGAGGGGTTGGAAAGGGGACTTACCGTCTTCGAAAAGACGTGCCTGAATTGGAACCGTCTCGAGGAATAAACTGTCTTAAGAGAGGGATTGGAAAGGGTACTTACCATCTTCGAAAAAATGTGCCTGAATTGGAACCGTCTTGAGAAATAAACTGTTTCGAGAGAGGGATTGGAAAGGGGGCTTACTGTCTTCGAAAAGACGTGCTTGAATTGGAACCGTCTCGAGGAATAAACTGTCTTGAGAGAGGGATTGGAGTTGGAATTGGAAAGAACAATGGCCCTAAGGGCATTTTGGTCATTTTGCCTCTATTTAGGCCTGGTGGGCCCGCGAGGCGATGGACAAACGGGATTTGGACTTAGAAAATTGGTTTTGATTAGAATACATCCATATTGACTTGAGTATAAGTCTGGACAGAGCGTAGACTGCCGAACAATAAAAAATGGAGTGCTTACATTCGCCTTTTTAGGATTTGATGTCGAGGAGGTCGTTGAGAGACCTTGATTACTGATTGCCCCTTGTCTTCTTGGCAATCCTATCTCCGTAAGCATAGAGGAATTGGGGCTTGTCTTATGGAAAGACTTGAAATGCATGCAATGATTCCTTAGGGTTACGTGGGAACCCTTAGGGTTTGGGTTGGTTTAATGCAAGGGAGAGTGACCTTGGTGTCACTCTCGATGGGTTGATCATATGCATAAAGATGCAGTGACTTAAGTTACTTTGGAACTCTTGTCTTGATATGGAATATTGAATGCATGAATATGGATGCAAAGAGCGTAAGGAGAGAGAATGCAATTGAAGTAAATATGCATGCATGAACAGTTAGACATGCATTATAACAGTAAGAGTATAGTTATTATAAAACAGGAATAAACAGATATAGAGGAAAGTAAAAGCAGTCGCCCTTTCCTCCATGGTTTTGGAAAACGGTGTGCATGTCTTAAATTCGACAGAGGTTTGGCTATGCATGGTGTCTATATGAGCATGAGATTGAGGATTTACTAATGCATCTTAAAAAGGCTCGGTTCCCAGATATTCATACCTAGGCCCACTTCCCGAGTTAGTGCCATTATCGGTTGGTAATCCGAGCGGGGGAACCATCAAGAGGCCATAGGTGAAGAAACTGACACAACATCTTGCCCACAACCAATATACCATTCTCCTTTCTAACTATAAGGGAAAAATTTGGGTAGAGAATGCAAATATGAAGAATGCAAGTGCACGTGCAGTGCGTGTGTGATTTTTTAAAATTGAAGGAAAGGGCCCAACAACTCTCATTCATCTTGTCCAATCCATACATTCATACACAACAGTTAATATAACATGAAATAAATTTGTGGACAAGGGTCCACCTACAAAACAAATATGCAACAGTTAGTATGCGGATAACAAACTCAATGCAAGATAATATGAACGGAAATAAATTAGACGTATATTTTTGAAAACAACTTAGAAAATTTGATTTTAGAAATTTTGGAGTGGATAGGATTGGACAAATTAATTGAAGACTCTACATGGGTGAAGGGTGACATGACAACAGCCTAACCCTCTAAGTGTCCCCAGTGGAGTCGCCAGCTGTCGTGCCAGATTTTTTGCACTCGAGGAATATACACACAAGCGGGAAAAATACTATATTCTCTCATTAAAACTCATCCTCCTAGAAGGACGAGTGCGACTACGTTTAAATTGTAAATTAATTTGAATAAAGGGCTTTTGGAAAACATTTGGAGTCGCCACCTAACTTGATTAAGATGAGTTCGGTAACCTAAAAACTAAGCACAATCTGAAGATTATACTTAGGGTTTTTGAAAGGTTTTGAAAACTACCTCGAGAGAGGGATTTTTAGAAAACAAGTTATTTGGCAACCTTTTGGAAAAACGCAAGCCCTTTTTTTTAAAAATAACTCCATTTGGTTTTTGAAAACAGTGATCTACGTTCGGAGGTTGGTTACGTGCAGGGAAGACGCACTAAGCCATCACCCTACCCCGCCCTTGTGATACTGACATGTCTATTCACCCCAAGTTCACTCATTAGAGTCTTCGATTAATAAATGTATAATACTATCCACTTTTGAAAATAATGTTTAGAAGAATAATGCATGATATGTAAGTGCAAGAAAAGACTTTGATTTTTGAAAATAAATTTGAAAAGAATTTGATTTCATTTTGAAAGAAAGATTTGGAAATAGAAATTTGAAAATAGATTTTTGAAATTAGAAACTTGAAATAGGTTATGGAATTGGAAGTTTAAGAAGAGTTATGAAATTGCAAGTTTGAAAAAAGTTATGGAATTTGAGATTTGAAAAAAGTTATGACCGCACCCATGCGGGTTGCCTAAGTATACCGTTTTTTTGGGAATCAGGTCAGCCGTAGTTCAGATAAGAGGCTGATAGAAAATAGAAGGTTTGATTTGAAAAAAGGGTTTGATTTGAACTTAGAATAGAAGATTTGAAATTGGAATTTAGAGTTGAAAAGATTGGACTTTGATTTGGAAAGATAGAACTTGGAAGAAGGATTTGGACTTGTTTTGGAAAGATTGAGATTTAGGAAACCTAAACTTAAGAAAGATCGGATTTAGGAAGGGCTTGAGATTAAGAAAGATTTGACTTGACTTGGAAGGGAATTAGAAAAGATTTGACTCGAATGTTAGACTTGGAAGATTATGGAAGTTGGAATTTAAGAAAGATTGGATTTAGGAAATATTCGAATTAGGAAAGTTTCAAAAAAGGAAAGGTTTTGAAATTGGAAAGTTTTTAAATTTAGAAAGTTTTAACTTAGGAAAGTTTACTTTTAAGAAAAAGTTAATTTTGAAAATATTCAAATTTGGAAAGTTAGGATTAAGAAAGATTTAGACTTTGAAAAGATTTAGATTTTGGAAAGATTTGGAATTTATAAAGTTTAGAATTTTAGAAAGATTTGAATTTAAGAAATGTTTGAATTTAGAAATATTCGAAGTTCGAGTTTCAGGAATACTTGAAATTAGAAAGGTTTGAGTTTAAGAAAGATTTTAACGTTTAAGTTTTTGAAACTTAAGGTTTGGGAAGGTATGACATTAGGAAGTATTGGATAAAGAAATATTTAGATTAGGAAGGATTGGGATTAGAAAAGATTTGGATTAGGAAAGATTGGAATTCCTATTTTCTAAAACAAAATATTGGACTTTATTTCTAAAAGGAGGTGATTTGATTTTATTTTAAAAAGCGGAGGATTAGATTTAGCTTCCTAAATGAGAGATTTGATTTGGTTTCCTAAAACGGAGGATATGATTCGACATGGAATTGGAAAGATGAAGTTTTTGAAAATCCCAGATTTGGAAGTCTAAGATTTGATGTAAAAAATTGGTTTTGAAAATTTATAATTTTGATGTAAAAATGAGGTTTTGAAAACCTAGATTTTGAGGCAAAATAGGAAATCATGTTTTGGAAAAGAAAATTAGAGTTTCCTAATCATGGCTCTAAAGTTTGACTTGGACTTTAAGGAAAGAGATTTTTGGAAAATATAAATTTAGTGAGAGTTTCTAGGAAGGAAACTTGAAGAGTGTTTTTTAGAAAGTGAATTTTTCAAAAGAGCTTTTGAGAAGGAATTTGAAAAGAGTTTTTAGGAAAGTAAGTTTTTGAAGGGAATTTTTAGAAAAAAAATTTTAGAATGCAATTTTAGAAATGAGATTGGAGAGAACTTTTAGAAAGTATGTTGGAAAACCAATTTTAGAGAGTAGACTTGGAAAGAAGTTTTTAGAAAGAGATTTTTTAAAAATGGAACTTTTGGAAAGAGAGTTTTTAGGAGGAAATTTTGAAAAGCGTTTTGGGAAATAGATTGAGAAAGAAGTTTGGAAAGAGATTGGAATATGAACTTTTGCAAGTCTCTAAAAATATCCCACTTTCCTAAAATGATTTTAACCATGGAGGGATTAGAGCCATTCTAGAATTATGGTTTTGAAAACAATAAGGATTTAAAAATATGGACCATAATAGCCACTTTAAATATAACACTTTCTTAAAGCAATCCTAACCATGAAATGGTTAGAATCACCTTAGGATTGCGGTTTTGAAAACAAGTTTTGAAGAAGAAGATTTTGACACAAGTTTTGAAAATGATTTTGACGCAAGTTTTGAAAATGATTTTCGATGCAAGTTTTGAAAACAATTTTTCAAGCAATACATGATCATGATATGCACAATGCAAGTTGGGGTCGTGAACATACAAGGTTAAACGCTTCACCATATAATCAAGGGGGCCAAACCCACATGGTATCCAGTTAGACTAATGGAAAGCCCCCAATACAGTGACTTTCAATAGCCTAATCCTACACATGAACCGAGGAGTCCTTTGTTTCAAGCATGCAAGAAAGGGGAGGGGGGTAGGAGATGGGAGATTAAAATAGAAGAAAACCCAAGTGGGTTAGGAGAGAGAAGAGAGAGGGGGGAATTGCATAAACGTAAATAGGAAACCTACCTTGCGTATTCTTTTATTTACTTTGTTTTGCTTCTTTACTTTACTTCGATCTTTAAGAGCTTCCAAGTTGCAGCACTTCAAGTCTTCAATGGAGGCTTTGGAGGCTAGTATATGAGTGTATATGAGTGGATGTATGCTAGGGTTAAGTGTATAGAGGCTAGGGTTTGAAGAACGTAGGGAACTAGGGTTTGGAAGGACATAAACGGAACTAGGGTTTGGAAGGACTTCGAGCTCTATATATCGAAGAGAAGGGTTTTTGGACTGAGTTTGTAGACCCTTTTCACGCTGGAGGAGGCTCCGTATTTATAGATAGAGGATTGACCCGGCGCTTGTTACAGCGGTGCTAGGCAAAATTTCCTTCTGACGCCACTAAGAGTGGCGCCAGGCCAAATTTTAGCTTGGCGTCACCAGCCTTTTAGGAAAGTTTTAAGGTCAGTAAGCAATGTGTTTTCAGAAGATTTGGGCGCCTGTACCCGTGACTACCATGTAATTTTTAGTGTGACTTTACTATGAGTGATTTTGAAAGGTCCGGGAATGATTTAGAGGGTCGGGAATGGCCCAAAGGGCTAGAAAGAGAACAGGAACCCTTAGAATAGTGTCTCAGGGGTAGTAGACTTGAAGAACGATGTCAGGATTTGTTGGAAGGGTTGACTGGGCCATTAGGGGCAAAACGGTCAATCGGGCCAGAAAGCTAACGGGATGGACTCGGAATATCCTAGAAGAAGACTCGAGACTTGGAAACATTAGCTAAAATGTTCCATAAGGTTACCGGTGTGGATGGAAGAGACGACCGGCCCATTAGGGGCAAAATAGTCATTTCGCACCAGGTTCGCTAGAACTGACTCAGAATGATCTAGAAATGTATCAGAAGGCCGAGAATACTATTAGAAACATCCCCGGGAGGTTACCAGTTTGATACCCAAAGCTGGTGTGGTTCCCGAGGTGCTCGA
This sequence comes from Euryodendron excelsum, assembly GCA_033060915.1. Taxonomy (NCBI): domain Eukaryota; kingdom Viridiplantae; phylum Streptophyta; class Magnoliopsida; order Ericales; family Pentaphylacaceae; genus Euryodendron; species Euryodendron excelsum. Next base: position 13,762,213 of record CM065391.1, read on the forward strand.
ACACCTAGGGGCAAAACGGTCATTTTGACCGGAGGGTCTCGGAATTGGTCCGAAACTGACTGGAAGGCACTTAAACATGTTGGATCGTCTTTGGGGCTATCCTGGAAGGGTGGACTTACCGTTCTTAGGACTTAGGTACTTTCTCAAGAAACGTGCCGGAAATAGCCGTAGGGGCAGTTTGGTCATTTTCATCAGAATGGGCTAGCAGACACTAGTGTTGACTTGGGTTTTGAGTGTTTTTGTCACTCTGACGATGGTGTCACGGGTTTGTTGGAAATTCCCTATATCAACCTGTTTAAGAGTGTTTTCGCCACTCTGACGGTTGCGATGTTTACAAGTATTTTTGTTACTCTAACGGGTCGGGATCATTCTAATGATTGCCTGAACTCAGGAAGCTGCTAGGTGGACTTATCGCCTGTGGAATCAACATTCCCAAAAGGCATGCCAAAATAGACATTCTTCATTGGCGGGCTAGCAGGCGCCAAAGGTGAACTATTCTACCATCGACGGGTTTGAAGGGACTTACCGTTCCAAAGAGTTTTCTCAAAAAACATGCCAGACAAGATGGACTTACCACCTTAAGGAATCAACTTTCTTGAAAGGCGTGCCAAATTTAATTGGAATTGTAATTGGACTTGAAATTGAATTTGGGATTGAAACGAAGACTTACCGTCTTTGAAAAGACATGCCCACTGGAATTGGATAGAATAATGCCCCAAGGGTACTTTGGTCATTTTACTTCTATCTGGGCCCAATGGGCCCGCAAAGCAATCAATTGACTGGATTATGTCTAGAAAACTGGTTTGAACTATAATATGTCTATATTGACTTGAATACAAGTCTGGACGGATTGGAGACTACTGAGTGGGCAAAAATGGGGTGCTTTCAATCAAGGGTTAGGATGTGTACTAATGTAGCGAGGTAAAGTAATTACTTATACGTCGTGACAGTTGAAGCCATATGAGAGGAATTATCCTATACATGATTTGGAATTGGTAGTAGTAATGTTTGCATTAAAAATCTGAAGGCACTATTTGTATGGAGAACCTTGTGAAATCTATACGGATCATCAAAGTTTAAAATATTTGTTTACTCAATGAGATCTAAATGCCAGACAGAGAAGTTGGATGGAGCTAATCAAGGATTATGAATGTGTGATTGACTATCATCCAGAAAGAGCCAATGTGGTGGCCGATGCATTAAGTCATAAGTCCTCGGGAATACTAGCTTGCATGCAATGTTATCGACCAGAATTGTGTGTAGAAAATACTCTTTTGGGAGTGGAGTTTGAACAAAAAGGTCTAAATGTCACGTTAGCTCATTTTCAAGTAAGACCTTTATTACTTGATCGAATTTGAAAATTTCAAATGCAAGATGAATAGTTGAAGAGAATTAAGCAACAAGTGAGGGATAAGGTAAACACTGATTTTTTTTTGGCTTGATGATGGGACTTTGAAGTTTGGAAACCATCTTTGCATACCTAAAAATTCAGTTTTGAAGAATGAAATTTTAGAAGAGGCACATCAATCAGTGTATGCTATGCATCCGGGGAACACAAAAATGTATAGAGATCTTTGTGAAATTTATTGGTGGCCAGATATGAAAAAGGATATTGCAGAATTTGTGGCAAAATGTTTAACTTGCCAACAGGTGAAAGCTGAGCATAAAAAACCAACAGGTTTGTTACAACCTCTCCCGATTCCACAGTGGAAATGGGAACATATCACCATAGATTTTGTGGTGGGACTTCCGAAAACTCCTAATGGTTTTGATTCTATTTGGGTAATTGTTGATAGATTGACTAAGTCAGCTCACTTGCTTTCGGTGAAAATGACTTATACACTTGATAAATATGCAAAATTGTATGTGAATGAAATTGTGAGATTGCATGGAGCGCCAATATCTATTGTTTCAGACATAGATCCAAGGTTTACTTCCAAATTTTGGCCAAGTCTTTAGCAAGTTATGGGCACAACATTGAAGTTGAGTACAACTTTCCATCCTTAGACAAATGGACAATCTAAGAGAACAATTCAAACTTTAGAGGATACGTTAAGAGCTTGTGTGCTTGATTTCAAAGGTAGTTGGGGTGATTACATTGCCTTAATGAAATTTGCTTACAATAATAGTTATCAAACTAGAATTGGGATGGCACCATTTGAGGCTTTGTATGGTAGAAGATGCCGGACCCCAGTATGTTAGACTAAGGTGGGTGAAAGACAATTGTTGGGACCAGAAATGATTCAAGATACTATTGAGAAAATTAAAATAGTCCTTGAGCATCTGAAGGTGGCACATAATAGACAGAAAAGTTATGCCGATAATCATCGATGTGAACTTGAGTTCAAATTGGAGATCAGGTATTTCTTAAAGTTTCTCCATGGAACGGGGTGCTATTATTTGGGAGGAAAGGTAAGTTAAATTTGAGATACATTGGGCCTTATAAAATTATAGAGAGAATTGATACGACAACTTACAAATTAGATTTACCTCTCGAAATGTCCAAACTGCATAATGTGTTTCATGTGTTTATGTTGCGGAAGTATTTAGTGGATCCGTCCCATGTATTGGTTTAGCAACCAGTGGAGTTAGCAGATGATTTAAGCTATATTGAGAAGCTAATTCAAATCCCAGACTAAAGAGAGCAAGTTCTTCAAAATAAAGTGATACCATTGGTGAAAGTTCTTTGAAGGAGCCATACGGTAGAGAAAGCCACATGGGAGAGTGAGGAAGGGATGCAAAAATAGTACCCACATTTATTTCCACAAGGTATGAGAATTTCGATATTAAATTCTTTAAGGCGGGGAGAGTTTTGAGACCCTAATTCTCTTAACCTCATTCTTAGCTTGATTTCAATGCATTTTATGAAGTGTTGATTCTAATTGAGGTGCTTGTTTAATATGTTTTAACATGTGTGAGTTATAGTGAGATTTTCATAATTTTTAAATAAGATCAAGGGGTGATTAGTGGGCTTAATCTATGCTTAATTAGCTTAATTAATCACATGAATTATCTTATATTAATCATGTTAAATTAAACTAATTATGTTTAATTATGTTAAGTTGGAGATTAATGAACAAGGAGGAGGTGGAAATTGGGTGTGTGTGTGTGACACCTAGGTATGTGCTTAACCTAGTGAGGTGTGTGCTCGTGACAAGTGTAGAGTTACATACACCTTTATATCTAACTTGGCTGACAAGAGAGGGGAGAGAAAAGAGAAGCTTGTGTAGAGATTAAGGTGCTTGATAGGAAAATTGGTTGGGAGCAAAGGAAGGAAGAGAAGAGAGAAAGAAAAGAGAGGAAAAAGAAGAGAATTCAAAGGGAATCCAAAGGAAAAAACTTATGTTGATTTTGAATTCATTAATTAAGGTAAGATTCAACATGTTTTTGTTGGTTTCATGTTATTTAAATTGATTAGTGTATGTTAGTATGTTTTCATATCATTGGAGTTAGAGGGAGGTGATGGAGGAGAAGGTTAGTGAGGGATTTCATGGTGAAAGCCTTGATTCATCTTGGTGAACATGTTTTTGTGTGTATTTGATTTTATTTCTAGCTTGGTTGCACTTTGGAGTCTTTTGTGAGCTTATGTGAAGTGTTGAGGTGGGTAGGAGATGAAAAACCATGTTTTGAGAAGTTTCATTTTCGAGCTAGGGTGAGGTGGGGGAAGGGGGTGTGGGTGTGTGGTGAGGGTGGGTAGATGGGGGGGGGGGTGGGGAGGGGGTGGGGGGGGGGGGGGGGGGGGGGGGGGGGGGGGGGGATCGACCCCTGACCTTAAGAGTTGACACATGTAATATTTTGTTGCAAATTTTTAGTCCCTGTCCTAAGGTGTCGACACCTGGAGCAGAGGTGTAGACACATTGAACAAAATTTTACTTACTGTCCAAAGTTGTCGACACCTGGGGCTGGCAAGTCGACATACTTTGGTAAAATAATCATATCTCACTCTAGAAAACTTGAAATGACGTACTGTTTGAAGCGTCAAAAAGTAGATTGATGGAAATTTCTATTGATATGAAGTGTGTACTCTAACTCCTTGTAGATTGAGAGATATGGAAGTTTAAAAATGACCTAAAATTTCTATCAACAACATAATTTTTCAAAATTTTTGTCTATCTTTCAATAGATATAACTTCTCCACCTAAAATGTATTTTTGACCCATGACCTATCAATCTAAAGGTCTTTAAGCCTAGTTTCAAATGAGATTGACCTATTGCATTGCCTTGAATTTTGGTAAAAGTTATTTTTTGTCTTTAATTGTCTTGTTGAGAGTGTCTATGACGTGTTGGACATGTATCACTTAAACTTATGTGAGATGTATGCATTCATCATTTATATTGATTATAGGTTATGCACTGTCCTTTCTCTTTCATTATTATTGATCTTATGGTTCCTACACTAACATGATTGAGGTGATAGGGGCTCACGGAGAATAAGAACTATCAACATCAACCAAGGACTAACCGTACCATGGTGTGAGTACAGTGACATATGGGAATATATGATAATCTTATTCATATTGAATTTCTTGTTTTTTATATGATTGATGTTGGTGATTATATCTAAGAGGTGATGATGGTGATTATCTATATATGAGGTGAGGTGGCATTGCATGCCAATCATCTTGTATGCTTTGCATTACATGGGAGAGAATTAACCATGGTGGTTTAACCAAGGCTTACTCACAGTGGACTAGCCTAAAGATGCCACGATAAGCATTCCTTGATAACAAGCCATTGCTCATTGGGCCAACGATATCTAAACTTGCACGCACATGTGGGTGACACATTATTGCATTGTTGTTCGTTTTCCATGGATATCTATTGTGGATGTTTATATATATCATTCTTTACGAGTTCGATTATTTACCATGAGCACGTTGACTTTTAGCTTACACCCACACAGACCTTTTTGGCGGGTGAGACAAAAATGGGAGTCTTGTTCACTGCAGTCTTGGTCTTAGCCATGGTGGCTTTTGTGGTTGTGTCGGGATGTCGTATGGCAGGGATTGAGAAAGTTTTTACCAATGTACCTACAATGTTACGTCGATTTTTGTATGATGTATTAGGATTGGGATTTATGTTTTTATTATGTTTTCTGTTAATGTAAGTTAGTAGAAGAAGATTGTGGGGAGTTTATTTATTTTTCAGTTGGAGATGTAAATGCATTTAATTTATGGTTTATTATCACATTATATGTTTTATTATTTAGTTCTTATTTCTTGGAAGTGTTGTTAAGGTGTTACTTACAAGTATGGTGATCTGTGCGATCACGCCCTACCTAATGTGACATTAATGAAGTCTAATTAGGTTGGGGGTGTGACACAAACTCAATTCTATCTTTCAAACTCTTCTTCAAATTTTGTTTTCAAATGTTTTCTAAGTGGATAGTATTAGGTTATTGGTGAGTCATAATTAGGTGAGTAAAAGGTGAATAGACATATAGGTACCATAAGGGCAGGGTAGGGTGATAGTCTTAAAACATCTCCCTTACATGTAACCAACCCCCGGACTTAAGAATTTCTATTTCAAAGACCAAAACCAAAGTCAATTTTCAAAAGAGCTTTCCAACATTTTTAGGGTTGTCAAACAACCCTACCTTCTAAAACCCTCTTATGATAATGCCTTTTAAAAATACTTTCCAAAACTTAAGTTTAACTGTTGGGTTTTACTTAGTATAGATGACTTAGCACATCTTTAAATATGTTAGGCGGTGACTCCGAAGAGGTTTTCAAAAATTTCTAATTAATTCCATTTCAAAAATTCAAAACCCCATCACATTTGTCCTTTTAGGATAATGAGTTCTAATGAGAGAGCACCATGCTGGTTCCCGGGCCAAGAGGGCTTGGTCCGGTCCAAAAACGAGACACTCTTTTAAGGGTTCCTGTCCATTCTCGACCCAGTCTAGTTACTCGAAACCTTTCAGCTCATTCTTGAACTTTTTGGAGTCACTCCTAGTAGAGCCAAGCCAAAAATTGCATGGTAGTCACTAGAACAGGCACCCAAATCTTTTGCATTGTTACCCAAGGGTCGAAAGATACGTTTCTTGCCACCTTCAAACTTTCCTAAGTGGCTGGTGGCACTAGGAGTGGCACTAGAGGAATTTTTTCCCTAACGCCACCGCAACAGGTGCCAAGGTTGTTTTGATTGCCTATAAATACAGACTCTTCCCCTAGGTAAAAAGGGTTCGCAAACTCACTCTAGAAACTCTATCTCTCTAAAATCAGAGCTCAAAGTCTCTCCAAACCTTAATTCTCTCAAACCTCTTAAAGTCCTAGCCTCCATACACTCAAACCCTAGCCTCTATACATCTTATACACTCAAACACAAGCCTCCAAAGCATCCATTGAAGACTCAAGTACTGCAACTTCAAAACTCTCAAGGTTCAAGCAAAGCAAAGCAAGTAAAACAATCAAAGCAAGAAGAATACGAGATTGGTTTTATATTTACTTTTATATAATCCCCCCTCTTTATTCTCTTACATAACTCACTTGGGTTTTCTTCTATTTTAAACTCCATCTTTTACCTCCTCCTCTTGCATGCTTGACACAAGGGACTTCTCAGTTCATGCCTAAGAAGGACTGTTGAAGGTCATCGTGTTGAGGGCTTTCTTCTAGTTTAACATTTGATGGTGTGGGTTTGGCCTCCTTGATTATGTGGTGAAGCCTAACCTTGTATGTTCACAACCCTATTACATTGTGCTTGTCACATTTATACATCCATTCAAAATTATTTTCAAACTTACATCAAAGTTATTTTCAAAACTTACATTCAAAATCTCCTTTTTCAAATTTGTTTTCAAAATCACAATCCTAGAGTGATTCTTACCATTCTATGGTTAGGGTTATTTCAGAAAAGTGTTAGATTCAATGTGACTATCAAGGTCCAAATCTTGAGTGTAAACCCTAAATTATTTTTATAAAAATCACACTCTTAAGATGATTCTAGCCATTCCATGGTTAGAATTGTTTTAGGAAAGTGTGACATTCAATGTAATTATTATGGTCCATATTTCAAATCCTATTTTATTTACAAAATCACAACCCTAGAATAGTTCTAATCTTTTCATGGTTAGAATCGTTTTAGGAAAGTGAGATATTCAAGAGACTTGCAAAAGTCCATATTCAAATTTCTTTCCAAATTGTTTTGAAAATCTACTTCCTAAAGACTCTTTTCAAAAATTTATTTCCTAAAGACTCTTTTCAATAATCTACTTTCCAAAAACTCTTTGTTTTGGAGTCCCAGTCAAGCCCTGGAGTCCATGATAAGGAAACCCGAATTCCCTTTCATAAAATCATGACTTCCTATTTTGCCTCAAATCATAGGTTTCTAAAACTATTTTCTACATCAAATCTTAGATTTTCAATACCTCTTTTTCCACCAAATCATAGGTTTCCAAATGCAAGATTTCCAAAACTCAACCTTTGCAATCCTATGTCAAATCAAATCTTCCAATTTTGGGAAAACAAATCAAATTCTCTAATTTTGGAAACAAAATCAAATCATTTATTTTTGAAAATAAATCCAATCTTTCTATTTTAGGAAATAGAAATCAAATCTTTCCTAATTTCAAACTTTCAAACCTTTTTTAATTTCAAACCTTTCCAAATCTCAACTTTCTAAATTTCAACTTATCAAATCTTTCCAAATTTCGAATTCTTCCTAATTCTAAGTTTTGAAATCTTTCCTAAATTCAAACTTCTAAATATTTTCGAAGGTCAAATCTTTCCAAATTCAAAACTTTTCAAATTCAAATATTTCCAAAATCAATTCTTTCCTAAAATGAAAACTTTCCTAAAATGAAACTTTCTTAATTTGGCAATTTTTTAAAATGGAACTTTCCTATTTTGAAACTTTTCTAATACAAAGCTTTCCAAAATTCAATTTTTCACTTTCTAAATTCTTTCAAATTAAATATTCAAGTCAAATCTTTTCCAACCATTCTAAGTCAAGTGTTTCTAAATCAAATCAAATTCTTTTCATTCTTTTCTAAATCTCATCTTCCCTAATTCTACGTTTTCTAAAATTAAAACTTTCTTAAATCAAACTTCTCAAGTTTAATTCAAGTTTTTCAACTCAATTGCATGCTTCAACCCTAGGGTGCCTAAGTCTTAAAATGTCTAAACCCTAGTCCAACCCTAATCCTAAAGTTTGGAAGCTTGAAAGACTTTTCTAAAATTCTTTTCAAAACCAAGATGATTTTCAAATTTCAAACTAAGTCAAGTTGTTTTCAAAGCTCAACTCGATCTTTCTAAAATAAGTCCAAGCTCTCATTCAAAGTTCAATATTTTCAAATCAAAATTAATTTCAAAATCCTCAAGTTCAATTTCAAATCAAAATCAATTTCAAGTTTGAATTCAAATCAAAGTTCAATTTCAAATCTTCTATTCAAAGTTCAAATTAAACCATTTTCAAATGAAAACCTTTTCAAGTTTAACTTTTCAAAGGCCTTAAAGTGTCTATTTTCAATCGGACCCTGAGTCTGAACTATGACTGACTTGATTTCCAACAAAGGGATACGCAGGCAACCCTCATGAGTGCAGTCACAACATTTTTCAAATTTCTATTTCCATAATTTTTTTCAAGTTTCTAATTTCTACAATCTCTTTCAAACTTCAAATCTTATTTTCAAATCTATTTTCAAAATCAAATTCAAAGCTCAAAACATTTTTTTTCTCCTTTTCTCTCTTTTTTCAAAAGCCATTATTTAAATCAATTTCTAATTCGAACCTAGTCGCACTCGTCCTTCCAGGTGAATGAGTTCTAACGAGAGAGTACTGTATTTTTCTTGCTTATAGGTTTCCTCATGTGCAAAAAATTAGGGCATGACAGCTAGCGACTCCATTAAGAAACGCTTAGAGAGTTAGGCCATTATCATGTCTATTCACCACTCACTCAACTAGAATCTTTGATTAACTTGTCCAATTCTATCCATTTTAAAATTTCAAACTCCAACTTTTCAAAACTATTTTTAAAAAACATGTCATTGCTTTCATTCAAATTACATTCAATAATTCGATCTTGCATTAAGTTTGTCATTCAAGTATTAACTTTTTGTATCTTTATTTTTTGTAGGTAGACCTTTGTTGACATTTTTATTTTATGTCATATTAACTGTCATGTATGTCATAAATGAATAGAATGGAATGGAGAGGATGGATGGGAGTTGTTGAGATATTTCCTCCGTTTTTCAAAATTCCACGCACCCATTGCACATGCACATGTATTTGCATACTTGAATTCTTTACTTGGTTACATTCCTTCTAGTTAGAAGGGGAAAGGTATTTGGTTGTGGGTGAATGCTGTGTCAGTTTCTTAGTCTACTGCCTCTTGATGGTTCCGTTGCTTGGATCACTAACCTATAATGGCACCATCTTGGAGAGTGGGCCTAGGTTTGAAGATCTGGGAGCCAAGCCTTCTTAGGAAGCATTAGTAAACCCTCAACTTCATGCTCATGTAGAAACCATGCATAACCGAACCTCTACTGGATTGAAGACACGCACGTCAATTTCAAAACCATAGGGGAAAGGGCAACTGCTTACTTTTCTTTATCCTTGTCTTTTCTTGCTGTTATAATGCTCTTATAATTGTTCATGCATACATATTTACTTTACAATTGCATTCTCTCTCTATACTTTATGCATATATGTTCATGCATTTAATATTCCATTTCAAGACAAGAGTTCCAAAATAACTAAAGTCACTACACTCTCATGCATATGATCAACCCATAGAGAGTGACGCCAAGATCACTCTCCCTTCCATAAAACCTACCATAACCCTAAGGGTTCCCACGTAACCCTAAGGACTCATGGCATACATTCCAAGTCATACCATGAAGAGGGGCCCTAATCTGTTTATGCTCACAGAGATAAGGTTGCCAAGAAGACAAGGGGCAATCAAACAGTAAGGTCTTTCAATGACTTCATCAACATCAAACTTAAAGAAGGTGAATCTGAAGACTTAAGAGTAGTTTAAGATCTCACAATGTAAAAGTAGATAGATGAAAGTCTAAAGGAAAATGTTCCTGTTCCCCCAATTAAAATGTATTTCAATTCTGTTGTATATAAACTCAAAAGTTCAATGTATTCTTCTATGTCTTGCGAATAAATGAATGAATGACTGTTCTTAACCCACAGTATGGTATCTACATACCGGGTTAAAACCCTTATATCCAAAAAGTGAGCCAAATGCATCATATTTAGTTTCCCTCTCAAGTAGGGGCACCTCTAGTGATGTGATAATTTTATTACTTGCAAGCGCACGAATCGGATTGAAGTATAAGAATGTGAGTGTGAGGTCGATCTCACAAGGACTTGTAAAATTTTAGAAAATAAATTAGAATAAATCTTGTTCACCCTAACCTAGTTAAGAAATCATGAGTTTGTTTAATTAATCTAAAATAGGCAAAAATAACTAATAACCAAATAAACAAGTAAACAATTAATTAGCAAATAATAATAAAGAGATGAGAGATATCAAATTAAAATGACTAAGATTTTAAAATCCACACACATGCAGTATAATAACTTTTTACGTAATTCAAATTATTTCCCTAATTCACTTCATAATAACATCGTAATCAAACTTGTTATTATGGAAAATATAACATTAAAATCACTTCAATAAATAAACTAATGTATACTCTTCCTAACCTTAATGTTCAAGACCAAAAATTCATCTATATCCATTCGAAAATAAATCACATAAGAAATTCAATACTTGAAATTATACCATAACAAGGCTAATAATTAATCCAACAATCTCAAATCATGAACAAAATTCATATCCAAAATTATTGACTTTAATTAAATCTAGGCAAGAGTATTAAACAATCAAAGTACGTGTTTAGGAAATAAATATAAATCACATGTCAAGCCATTACAAAATATGGAGTTTCATCCTCAACCCTAGTATAAAAACTTAGCCACTCATAGTTTTAATATCCATTGAAAGTAAAAAAAAATAAAACATAAAACCTGGACACATAAAAATAATAAGGCTTGAAAGCTTGGTACTTCCAAATCTTTGTTTTCTTCTTCCTCCTTCTTTCTTTCTTTTCTCTTTGGCTTTTTCTCCTCTTGGCTTGGGGCTCTCCACTTGCTGCTACTACTGTGATGTTATAGGGATTTATTCACCTTTTTTATTCCTTCTCTTGGCCACCTCTTCACTGTACAACCCTTTGGTTCCCTTTTGTTGTTTCTCTTTTATTTTTCCCTTTTTTTGCTTGCTGCTCACCCCCCCCCCCCCCCCCCCCCCCCCCCCCCCCCCCCCCACCCCAACACACATGCACAACTATATATATTTTTGTCTATTTATATCTCTTTTTCACACACACACACACGTGTATATATATACACACATGTATGAATCTTGCTCCATATATACAGATTCCTTTATTGGTTGAAAATATTTCCTTCTAGTCTCCTTGCTTTAGTAGAATTGTTAAAGAATTTGATTCTTAAACACATATTTTCTATTTTGGCTGGGAGTCTTCCTTGTTGCTTTTATATCCAAATTTGTAATAAAAATAATAATATAAGTAAATAAATAACAACTAAATAATATAATTAAAGGGTAAAAATATATAAATTATGTAACTTATCACACCCCCCAACTTAAATTTTGCTTGTCCTCAAGCAAATCGATATTAAAAATAGAAAAACTAAAAGAAAACTAAACTGTTTAACTAACTAATCCAATTTCGCTGGAAATCTCGATTGCATTTAGCATATGTAATAAGCCTTTTAAACCCCTAGGTTCCCCCTAGTGGACAAGTGAAGTCTTGTGAGGGCTTGCAGTGAATATACCCGCAAAATTCTTGAATTTCTTTAATCAAAATCAATAATAATTCTCCCATTCAAATACTAAGAGTTTAAGTCAAGTCATAAAATTTATTACATCAACAAGAGTAGGAATCAAAGTTCAAAACACGAGCAACTATTAAAAATACCTCAAAAGCTTGTTTGAAAAAAAACTTATATATGAATGATTGGGATTCCAACACAAGAACATAGGGCACTTTTGCATTCTACTCATTTCTTTTCTTTTCTTTTTTCTATTTTTTCTACTACTGGTTTTCTTTTTCTTTTGTTTTTTTCTCTAGTGCTATTTTTTTCTCTCTTTTTTTTCTTTTTCTTTTTTGTTTTGAAAAATAGAATGGCCCTTCAACATAACATATCCCAATATATCACCAAACATATAGGTTATGAGTTTTAACAAAGAAAGGCTAAATACGGCTTAACTTGGCTTCTAAAAAGTAAAGATACATGAATAAATGAAGGCTCAAAAAGACAAAGATAGCCTAAGATCATCTCTTAAAAGTTAGCATACTCTTTCAACTAGCATAAATTCAAAGAAGTCATAACGTGATAACAGTGTAACATTTCTCAGCATTCAACCAAACTAAATGAATTAAAGGGACTAACAACAAAATTATGCACTTTGAACAAAATTGAGAGTAAATTTATAATATCCCTCCAAATAAAGAATGGCTCAATACTCACTTGGGCATTTAGTCTCCACATTTTTTCTTCAAGAAATGTAAATCAAGTTCACTTATCCATTGCAAATCACATCTATCGGGCATTTTATAGGTGTACCAGTATAAATACAATGAGATACCTTAATAAGAGATAGTATAATAAACTTCAATTCAATACTGAAGTCAAAGCAATAAATGTCATAACTAAACTCATGGCTCAATGGCATTGAATAAAAGAACATTATTCACTTTAATGTCAGAAAATTATTATTTTTTTTTACTAATTCAACCCCCCAACTTAAATTAGACATTGTCCTCAATGTATGCAAACTAATAATCATAGACAATGAAAGAGGAAGAGATAGCACCTAGAAAGCAGAATCCACAACGTAGACACATTTACTACACCTTAAACTTCAATTCCATCATAGAGTAGAAGACGAAACATGTGCTATCCCAAACCTCTATTTAATTATATTAATGAGAATTTCTAGTGTATGCAATGTTTAAAGTTAATTATTTCATCTTTTGGGTCAAATATGACCAATAAGAGTGTAAGTTGTAACCTAAGTCCTCGGGGTGAGACACATGGGATTATTCCCATGTGTATCACTCTTATACACACACTCACACCCAACACACACACCCCCACCGTTAGAGAAAGAGAGGGAGAAAAAGAAGAGGAAGGAGAAGGAGAAGGGAAGCTTGGAGAGCCTCAACCCAAGCCAAGAGAAGCCATTGAAGACTTCACCAAGTTTGAAGAAGGTAAGGTTTCATTCTCTCTCTACAATGTTATATGTATATGTATCTATCTTGTGTTAGGAATTGGTATATATGCATCTATATGGATTGGGGAGTTTGGGTTTGTCTTGGGGGGACTCCTTGAGTCCTAATTACTTGAATTTGAGAGCTCCTAACTCAATATTGGAGAATTGGAGAGTTGGGGATTTCAACCCCCAAATATATGAAATGTTAGGGTTTTGAATCTTTTCCTTAGATCCCTTTTGATTTAATTTTTCTTTCTCCCCAATTTCGAGTTATTGTCATCCTTTTGAGTCAATCTTTGAACCCTAGAAGCTTTGATGAAGTTTGGTAGAGTTTGGAATAATTTGGGTTGGAAATCTAAGGCTTGGAGAACTCATTTTCTCGAACAAAATATGTAGGGATCGTCAGGACGACGCGTTTTAGCATCCTGACGATCAATTTTGAAGTGTTGGAGTAGCCACGGGTCGTCGGGATGCAACATTTTGTGTCCTGACGATGGTGCTTTTGATGTATCAAGCCCTCAGGTCGTCAAGATGCAACATTTTGTGTCCTGACGATGGTATTATTGGGGAAAAGTTAGCCTCGGGTCGTCAGGACGCCCTTGCTGACGCTTGTGTCTGACAACCCCGACACTGTTTACTAAAATAGGCATAACTTTCTCTAGGAAACTCGGATTGATGCACCGTTTGAAGCATTAGAAACTAGACTCATAGAAATTTGTACTCATATAAAGTTTGTTTTCTAATTCCTTATAGATTGAGAGATATAGGGTTTGAAGTTGACCCAAAATCCATACCAACAACATTGTTTTCCAAAATTTTAGTCCACATTCCGTGAAGCATAACTTCTTCACCCGAAATGTGTTTTTGGCCCATGACCTATCAAAATAAAGGTATTTAAGCCTATTTCCAAATGAAACTAGCCTTGATTGTGAAATCATCATTGAGAGATGGTTGGGACTCGATGAAGAAGTCGACGTTCCAACTTTCATATTCAAATCTCAACTTCATGTTCTTATTTTACAACGGGGCTTGTCCTAGAGTTAGCCTCGCTTTCCCGTTGTGAGAATGAGGTGTTGTTGAGTTGGGGTCGGGGGGTTTTTTGTGCTTAGTCTTGACTTATGTGTTATTGCTTTGCCTTGGAACCTTGTATTGATGTTTCTATGATTCTACATGCATTTTATGTAGGAACACCTTGTTTATCACCATTTCAATTGGAGACAGGTGAGTAACGATATGCCATGAGTAAAACTCTAGTATTTTGTAAATGTTTTAAGCTCATCTCAATATCATAAGTGTTTTCCATACATTTCAATGCATCAATGCTACGTTCAATTACAAATGTCATATTTCAAATGCATGCAAGTTATATCTATGTTATGGATGAAAACCATGGACTATAACGTTTAAATGAAAGAGATGTTAAGTTTTCAATGTATAGTGCCAACTCGGGTCTTCTCATGGCAAGACCTTAATCTAGTCTGATAATCCTACGATAGGGGACAGGAAATAAACTATCTATGTTGGGAGACATCCTTGGCCTAAAGAGCCTTAGCATGACCTATATGGTTACTATGAAGCCTAGCTCATATGCCGAGTTGTAGCACACTTATGTTTTGAACCGAGAACCATGATATGTTGACATGCTTTACAACAAGTTATAAAATGCTATATCAAGAATAATGTTATGTTGCAGCTCTCCTTATGATACTATGTTTTGAAATGTTGAAACGTTTCAAATGGTGTTTACATTAGCTATGAGTTTCAAACATACGCTTTATATGTTCAAAAGCTCATTTCTTTATGCATAAATGTGTATCTATTCTTGTAAGTTGGATATAATTGTTAGTCCATGATATTTTCTCGCTCATGCATCATTGTTATTCACTAAGCATTAGCTTATGTTTTTCTCAAATGATTTTCAGGTAGCCAATCCGGAGGGCCCTAAAGCAAGGCCATATGTGGATTTTGAGCTAAGGCCCATGGGCCTATGTTTTGTATAATGTTTGAGGGCTTGGCCCAATGTTTTATAATGATATAATGCTATAACTTTGGGGAACCTAAATTTGGTCTTTATGTATGTTATGTTTTGGATTAGGCACAACTCTACCATATATGACACAAATTATATTTTCAAGTTATCAAAAGTTCTATTTTTCGCAATTATGCATCATTGTAAATGTGATCAACCAGTTTATGTAGTGTGGCCTTGGGTAGTCTTGCTACTGGCCGGTCATGTACCCTAAATCCGTATAGGCCAGATTTTGGGACATGACAGCGTGGTATCAGAGCTACAGGTTGACACCATAAGATTGAGTCATGTCTAGATAGGATTCTAGGTTTGACTTGAGTATATGTTATGTGTATATGTATGTGTATGCTACGTGTATAATGACGTGCCAAGGTGTATTAAGTATTGTACTATGTTATGTACTTGATTGTTTGTTTGATTTCGGGGGCGGCCAAGTTGGGTCACCAAGTGAAAAACTGTTTGAAGAAGAATAGGGCTCAAGGATCTGGGGCGTCAGTATCAGCCTCAGTTCAACAATCTACGGCAAGCAGGAGAGAGAATCAACCACGGCAGGGCCGAGCTTTCACACTTACACCGAGAAATACCCGAGCTACCGACTTGCAAGCACCCCATTTTTGACCGCGCGGCAGTCTACACTCCGTCCAGACTTGTTTTCAAGTCATTGTGTGCATATTCCTATCGAAACCAACTTTCTAAGTCCAAATCTCGTCTGTCCATCGCCTCGCGGGCCCACCAGGCCCAAATAGAGGCACAATATCCAAAATGCCCTTAGGGGCATTGTCCTTTCTTATTCCAATTCCAATCCCACTCTTGAGACAGTTTATTCCCTGAGACGGTTCCAATCCAGGCACATCTTTTCGGAGACGGTAAGACCCCTTTCCAATCCCTCTCTCGAGAAAGTTTATTCCTAGAGATGGTTTCAATCCAGGTACGTCTTTCGGAGACGGTAAGACCCCTTTCCAATCCCACTCTCGAGACCGTTTATTCCTTGAGACGGTTCCAATCCAGGCACGTCTTTTTGGAGACGGTAAGACCCCTTTCCAATCCCACTCTCGAGACAGTTCCAATCCAGGCACGTCTTTTCGGAGACGGTAAGACCCCTTTCCAATCCCTCTCTCGAGATAGTTTATTCCTCGAGACGGTTCCAACCCAGGCACGTCTTTTCGGAGACAGTAAGACCCCTTTCCAATCCCTCTCTCGAGATAGTTTATTCCTCGAGATGGTTCCAACCCAGGCACGTCTTTTCGGAGACGGTAAGACCCCTTTCCAATCCCTCTCTTGAGACAGTTTATTCCTCGAGACGGTTCCACTCCAGGCACGTCTTTTCAGAGACGGTAAGACCCCTTTCCAATCCCTCTCTCGAGACAGTTTATTCCTCGAGACGGTTCCAATCCAGGCACGTCTTTTCAAAGACGGTAAGACCCCTTTCCAATCCCACTCTCGAGACAGTTTATTCCTCGAGACGGTTCCAATTCAGGCACGTCTTTTTAAAGACGGTAAGACCCCTTTCCAATCCCTCTCTCAAGACAGTTTATTCCTCGAGACGGTCCGAGTAGCAAAAATACTCACAAAACCGTTAGAGTAGCGGAAATACTCACAAAGAGGTCGATATAGGGAATTGTCAACAAACCCCTGTGTCACGACGACTGCCGTTAGAGTGGCGGAAACACTCAAAACCCAGGTCAACACCAGTGTCTGTTAGTCCACTTCAGTGAAAAATGACCAAACTGCCCTTTGGACCTTTTCCGAGACTTTCCGGTCAAGATGACCATTTTGCCCCTAGGCATCCGAATGCCCCGGGAACCACACCGGCTCTGGGTATCAAACCGGTAATTTTCTGAGAATACTTTTTATAGTATTCTCAACCTTCCTTTATCTTTCCGGATCATTCCGAGTGAGTTCCGCCCAACCCGGTACAAAATGACCGTTTTGCCCCTGGTGGGCCAGTTTTCTTTTTTGACCATACCGGCTCTGGGTATCAAACCGGTAACCTCTCGAGAATACTTCTTCTAGTATTCTCAACCTTCCTTTACCTTTCCGGATCATTTCGAGTCAATTCCGGCCAACCCGGTACAAAATGACCGTTTTGCCCCTAGTGAGCCGGTCTCCTTTTCCGACCACACCGGCTCTAGGCATCAAACCGGCAACCTCTGGGAACATTCTGAATAATATTTCTAAATCCCAAGTCTTCTTCCAGGACAGTCCGAGTCTGTCCCGGCAGTTTCCCGGTCCAATTGACCGTTTTGCCCTTAAAGGCCCGGTTAACCCTTCCGACACATCTTATCCTCATTTCTCAAGTCAAATACCTCCAGGACACTATTTTAAGTGTTCCTACTCCTTTCCAGCCTCCCGGGTCATTCCCGACTCCTTCAAATCATTCTCGAACTTTCCGGAGTCACTCCTAGTGAAGCCAGGCTAAAGATTGCATGGTAGTCATTAGTATAGGTGCCCAAATCTAGTCAAAGCTACGTTGCTTGCCGACCTTAAATATTTTCTAAATGGCTGGCGCCACTAGTAGTGGCGCCAAGCCAAAAATTGGCCGGGCGCCACTCCTAGTGGCTCTAGTGTAAACTTTGGCCTAGCGCCACTGCAACAGGCGCCAGTGTTATCCAACCTCTATAAATACAGAGCCTCCTCCAACGTGAAAAGGATCCGCAAACTCAAACCTAAAAATCATATATTTCGATATACAGAGCTCGAGCACCTCCAAAACCCTAGCCTCCTTAGGTTTTCCAAACCCTAGCTACCATACACTAAACCCTAGCCTCCTATACACTCCTATACATCCCCATACACTCATATACTAACCTTCAACCCTCCTTCGAAGACTGGAAGAGTTACAATCTGAATTTTAAAGTTTGAAGATGACTCTTGAAGATTGAAGACGAAGATCAAGATAGAGATTAAAGACAAGCAAGGCGCGCAAAATAAACAAGACATACGGTAGGCTCCCTATTTAAATTTTTGCACTTCCCCCCTCTCTCTTCTCTCTCCAACCCACTTGGGTTTTCTCTATTTTAATCCCCCATCTCTTTCCCCCCTTTCTTTGCATGCTTGAAACAAGGGGATTCCCTGTCCATGTGTAGGATTGGGCTGCTGGAGAGTCACTGTGTCGGGGGCTTTCTTCTAGTTTAACCAGAGACCACGTGGGTCCGGCCCCCTTGATTATGTGGTGAAGCCTTAACCTTGTATGTTCACAACCCCAAAATTGTATTGTGCATATCATGATCTTGCATATTCCAAAATTTGTTTTCGAACTCGTTTTCAAAATCGTTTTCAAACTTGTTTTCAAAATTGCATCAAAATCTCTTTTTCAAAACATGTTTTCAAAATCACAATCCTAGGGTGATTCTAGCTTTTCCATGGCTAGGATTGCTTTAGAAAAGTGTTACATTTAAAGTGACCAATACGGTCCATATTTTCAAATCTTATTGTTTTCAAAACCGCTTTCCTAAAGTCGTTCTAGCCCTCTTATGGTTAGAATTGCTTTAGGAAAGTGAGATGTTTTTACACCTTCTAAAAACTCTCTTTTCAAAAAGTCTTTCTTCCTAAAAATCTATTTTTCAACATGCTTTCCTAAAACTCTCCTCTCCAAAAGTGTTTTCTAAAAACTCTTTCTAAAATCTATTTTTCAAAACTCCCTTTTTCAACTCCTTTCCAAAATCCTCTCCCCAAAGTCCACTTTCCAAAAATGTTCCCTAGGTCTCTTTCCTAGAAAAACTCTCTTAAAAAATCTTTCTAAAAACTCTCTTCCCAAAATCTTCCTTCTAGAAATTCCCCTATAGGATTTTCTTTCTAAAATCTACGTTTCCAAAAACATGCTTTCCAAAAACTCCTTCTCTTTAAAATCTTTTTCCAAAAACTCTATATTCAAATTCACTTTCCAAAAACTCCTCCCTAGGATTTCCTTCTAGAAAACCTTCGTTTCCAAAAACGCACTTTCCAAAAATCTTCTTTCCTTAGAGCCCAAGTCGAGCCCTAGAACTCACAATTAGGAAACCCTAATTTTCTTTCCAAAAACATGATTTTCAAACTTTGCCCCAAACCTAGGTTTCCAAAACCTCTTGTTTTCACATTCAAACTATACATATTTCCAAAACCTCTTTTCTACGTTAGAATTCTACACTTTCAAAACTGGGGTTTCTAGAATCTCCCTTTCCAAATCCATGCCAAATCTTATCTTCCCTTTAGGAAACCAAATCAAATCTCCCAGCTTAGGAAACCGAATCCAATCCTCCGTTTTTGGAAACGAAATCAAACTTTCTCTTTTAGAGACCAAATCCAATCCCTTCATAATCCAAATCTTTCCTAATTCACATCCTTCGTAATCCTCAACTTTCCTAAATCTTAAGTTTCCAAAACTTGAACATAAAAATCTTTCCTAAATTTTAAAACTCAACTTTCAAATCTTTCCTAATTCAACCCTTTCCTAATTCTACCCTCTTTTCAAATCTTAACTTTTCAAACCTTTCCTAATTCAAAACATTTCTAAATTCAATACTTGCCTATTTTAATACCTTTCTTAATTCAAAACATTCCCAAATTCAAAACTTTCCTAAGTTGATACTTTCCTAATTCAAAACTTTCCTAAGTTGAAATTTTCCTATTGCAAAACTTTCTAAATTCAAAACTTTCCAATTTCCAAACTTTCTTAAATTTCAAACTTTTCTATTTCAAAACTTTCCTAAACCTAAAACTTTCCTAATTTCGAAACTTTCTTAATTTGGAAATTTCCCTAAGTTAAACTTTTCTTAATTTCGAAACTTTCCAAAAATGAAACTTTCCTAATTCGAAACTTTCCTAAACCAGACCTTTCCTAATTCAAACATTTCCTAAATCCAATCTTCCCTAATTTCCTAAACCTTCCAAGTCAAGTCAAATCTTTCCTAAGTCTCTTCTCTTTCCTAAGTCTAGGTTTCCTAAAACCAAGTCTTTCCAAAATCAATCTTTCCAAAGCAAGTCCAATCCCCTCAATTCCAATTTCCAATCTCCTCTTCTAATTTCAAATCAAATTCAATCTCCTTCTTCAAATCAACTCTTCTATTTTCAATCGGACTCCGGTCTGAACTATGACTGACCTGATTCCCCCAAAGGGATACGTAGGCAACCTTCATAGATGCGGTCACAACACTTTTCAAACTTTCAATTCCACCCTCATGGGTGCGGTCTCCATATTTTTCAAATCTTAAATTCCAATCTATTTTCAAAATTCCAATTTCAAAATTTCTATTTTCAAATTTCTATTTCCTAATTTTCAAACTTTCCAATTTCAATTCCATCACTTCAAATCTATTTTCAAATCAAATCAATTTCAAATCAGTCTCTTTCCAAATCTATTTTTCAATTCTCTTAACTTGCATTTGCATATCATGCATCATGATAATTTATAAACATTGTTTTTCAAAGTGGGTAGGATTGAACCATTAGTTAGTCGAAGAATCTCATAGGTGAATCTAGGGTAGATTGACATGTAGGTACCGAAAGGGTGGGGTAGGGTGATGGCTTAGTGTGTCTTCCCTACACTTAACCAACCTCCGAACCTAGATCACTAATTTCAAAAACCAAAACGGAGTAATTTTTCAAAAAAGAGCTAAATGTTTTCCAAAGGTTGCTAAACAACCCGTTTTCCTAAAAACCCTCTCTTGAAGTGATATTTTCAAAACTTTTTTCAAAAACCCTAAGTGTAGTCTTCGGATTATGCTTAGTTTTTAGGTGACCTAACTCACCTTAATCAAGTTAGGTGGCGACTCCAAATCTTTTTCCAAAAGCCCTTTATTCAAATTAATTTTCAATTCAAACCTAGTCGCACTCATTCTTTTAGGAGGGTGAGCTCTAACGAGAGAGTACAACATTTTTCCCGCTTGTGGGAGTATTCCTCGAGTGCGAAAAATCTGGGCATGACACGACTCCATAGTGTTAGCTATACTCCCTATTTGTGGTCAACCTGCACACGTCTTTATTGATTCTAGTTCTACGCACTCATTTGTTTCATATCTCTTTACTCAATACTTGTATACATCTTCGGTACCTCTTGATTATGCTTTGGTAGTATCGTTGCCGTCCGGGGATTCCATGTTATGTGATAGGAATTATAATTCTTGTGAAATTCTTGTTAACAACTTGCCCATGTTTGTAAACCTCATTCCACTAGAAATGCATGACTTTGATGTTATCTTAGGAATGGATTGGTTGTCCTACCACCGTGCTATCATTGATTGTGAGCTTAAACGAGTCATGTTTCATTCTTCTAACCATTCGGGATTTGTATTTGAGGGAGTTGGTGTCATCCCTCCACCCTATCTCATTTCATCTATGCAAGCACGTCGTTTAATTCAAAAAGGGAATCGTGCGTTCTTATGTAGCGTTTTTGACACACGTTTCCCCACCGCCCTTGGAAGACATCCATGTTGTTCGGTAATTTCCCGATGTCTTTCTTGATGAGCTACCCGGTTCCTTGGTGGACCAGGAGATTGAGTTCCACATTGACCTTAATCCGGGTACTAGACCCATTTTCAAAGCTCCCTACCGTATGTCCCTTTTAGAGTTAAAGGAGTTGAAGGTTCAACTCTAAGACTTGTTAGAAAAGGGATTCATTCGTCCTAGTGTTTCACCATGGGGTGCTTTGGTGTTATTTGTGAAAAAGAAAGATGGAACCATGAGATTATGCATTGACTACCGGGAGTTGAGCAAGGTCACCATTAAGAATAAGCATCCATTGCCAAGAGTGGATGATTTGTTTGATCAACTACAGGGCGCATAAGTATTCTCGAAGATCGACCTAAGGTCAGGTTATCACCAACTGATGTGGAGAGAACGGCATTCCGAACTAGATATGGTCATTATGAGTTTTTGGTAATGCCGTTTGGAGTCACAAATGCACCTACTGCTTTCATGGATTTAATGAATCGAGTTTTTAAACCCTTTCTTGATGATTTTGTAATTGTGTTTATTGATGCCATCTTGGTGTACTCTAAGAGTCTTGCAGATCATGAACACCACTTAAGGATGGTTCTTCAAACTTTGCGAGACAAAAGATTGTATGCCAAGTTAAAAAAGTGTGAATTTTGGCTGCAAAAATGTAGCATTTTTGAGACACATCATTAGTGTGGATGGAGTGTTCGTTGATCCTTCGAAGGTTGAAGCCATTATGAATTGGTCGAGACCGATGAATGTAACCGAAGTTAGAAGTTTTATGGGCTTAGCTGGGTATTGTTGAAGATTTGTGGAAGACTTCTCCAAGATTATGACTCCGCTAACACAGCTCACCTAGAAGAACACACCATTTGAATGGAACAAGAAGAGGGAATGGAGTGTCCAAGAATTAAAGAACCGATTGGTGTCCGCACCAATTCTAGCTTTGCCTACCGGGACTGACGAGTTTTCCATTTACAGTGACGCCTCACATAGAGGACTGGAATGCGTATTGATGCAACACTGTATGGTGATTGCATATGCCTCGAGACAGTTGAGACCACATGAGAAAAACTACTCGACCCATGATCTTGAATTAGCAGCGGTGGTCTTTGCTTTGAAGATTTGGCACCACTACTTGTATGGAGAACCACAAGAGTTTGAAATATCTTTTCACACAGAAAGAGTTGAACATGAGATAGAGAAGATGGCTTGAGTTGATCAAAGACTACGATGTTCTCATTCAATACCATCTAGGCAAGGCCAACGCGGTGGCCGATGCCTTGAGTCGGAAGTCTACCGCCAACCTAGCATGTCTTGTCACTTTTTAGCGGCCCTTGCTCCTTGACTTGGAGAGATCAATTAGTTAACGATTTCCATAGACGTCCTAAAACTCTTCAGAATCGTCTCAAATGTTTTCTAAAATATTCCCTAATTTTTCTAAATTTTAAAACTCTAAAATTTCATCAATTTCTTAAATTTTCTTAATTTTCTTAATTTTTTTCAAGAATTTTTCTATTTTTTCAAAAAATCAAAATTTGACCGAGTTTTCAAAAAATCACGAAACTTCATACGGCTGTTAAACACATTTTTCTAAGCCACATAGTACAAAAATCTAGCTGAAAAACTCAACACCAAAGCCTGTAGGAACAAACCCCCAATTCCTGTAGAAACCCCCTTCACATATGTCGTGCCCAGATTTTTCGCACTCGAGGAATACTCACATAAGCGAGAAAAATGTTGTACTCTCTCGTTAGAACTCACCCTCCTAGAAGAATGAGTGCGACTAGGTTTGAATTGAAAAATTAATTTGAATAAAGGGCTTTTAGAAAAGATTTGGAGTCGCCACCTAACTTGATTAAGGTGAGTTAGGTCATCTAAAAACTAAGCATAATCCGAAGACTACACTTAGGCTTTTTGGAAAAGGATTTTGAAAAATACCACCTCAAGAGAAGGTTTTTAAGAAAAACAGGTTGTTTGGCAACCTTTGGAAAACATTTAGCCCTTTTTGAAAAATAACTCCTTTTGGTTTTTGAAAACAGTGATCCTAGGTTCGGAGATTGGTTACGTGTAGGGAGGACGCACTAAGCTATCACCCTACCCCGCCCTTTCGGTACCTACAAGTCAATCTACCCTAGATTCACCTATGAGAGTCTTCGACTAACTATAGTTCAATCCTACCCACTTTGAAAAACAATGCTTGAAAAGAAACTAACATGATGTATGATATGCAAGTGCAAGTTAAGAGAATTGAAAAATAGATTTGAAAAGAGATTGCTTTGAAATTGATTTGATTTGAAAATAGATGTGAAGAGATGAAATTGAAGTTGGAAAGTTTTAAAACTTGGAAATAGAAATTTGAAAATTGAAATTTTGAAATTGAAATTTTGAAAATAGATTGGAATTTGAGATTTGAAAATTGTAGAGACCACACCCATGAGGGTGGAATTGAAAGTTTGAAAAGTGTTGTGACCGCACCTATGAAGGTTGCCTACGTATCCCTTTGGGGGAATCAGGTCAGTCGTAGTTCGGACAAGAGTCCGATTGAAAAGAGATTGATTTGAAGAGAGAGATTGGATTGGAAGAAAGAGATTGAATTGAAAATTGGATTTGATTTGAGATTAGAAGAGGAGATTGGAATTTGAAATTTTGAAAAAGATTGGACTTTGATTTGAAAAGATAGATTTGGACTTGTTTTAGAAAGATGAAGGTTTAAGAAACCTAGACTTATGAAAGGTTTGACTCGACTTGGAAGGTTTAGGAGATTAGGAAATGTTTGGATTTAGGAAATGTTTGAATTAGAAAAAGTTCGATTTAGGAAAGTTTTGGAATTATTAAAGTTTCAACTTAAGAAAGCTTTGAATTTGGAATGTTTCAACTTTAAGAAAGTTTTGAATTAAGAAAGTTTCGAATTTAGAAAGTTTTCGAAATAGGAAAGGTTTTCAAATTAGGAAAGTTCCTAAATTAGGAAAGTTTTGAATTTGGAAAGTTTTGAAAACAAGGAAGTTTTGAAAATAAGAAAGTTTTGAGTTTAGAAAGTTTTGGATTTGGAAAGATTTGAAATTTTAGGAAAGTTTAGAATTTTGGAAAGATTCGAAGTTTAGAAAGATTTAACTTAAGAAAGTCTTGAATTTAAAAAGATTTGGGTTTTAGAAAGATTTGAAATTTAGAATGTTTTTAAAGTTTGAATTTTAGAAAATCTTGAGATTAGGAAAAGTTTGAGTTTAGGAAAGATTTGAAAACTTAGGTTTGAAAAGTTAAGATTTGAAAAGAGGGTAGAATTAGGAAAGGGTTGAATTTTAGAATTATAGGAAAGATTTTTATGTTTAAGTTTTGGAAACTTAAGATTTAGGAAAGTGGAAGCTTAGGAAGGATTCGAATTAGGAAAGAGTTAGATTAGGAAGGGATTGGATATGGTTTCTAAAAGAACAGGTTGGATTTTGTTTCCAAAAATGGAGGATTGGATTTGGTTTCCTAAACGAGAATATTTGATTTGGTTTCCTAAAGGGAAGATAGGATTTGGTAAGGATTTGGAAAGAGAGATTCTAGAAGTCCTAAATTTGGAAAATTATAGTTTCGACGTAGAAAATAGGTTTTGGAAACATGTATAGTTGGGATGTGAAAACAAGAGGTTTTGGAAACCTAGGTTTGGGGCAAAGTTTGAAAATCATGTTTTTGGGAAGAAAATTAGGGTTTCCTAATTGTGGGTTCTAGGGTTTGATTGGAGCTCTAAGGAAAGAGGGTTTTTGTAAAGTGTGTTTTTGGAAACGAAGGTTTTCTAAAAGGGAAATCCTAGGGAGGAGTTTTTGGAAAGCGAATTTGAAGAGAGTTTTTGGAAACAAATATTTTTAGAAGGGAATCTTAGAGGGAGTTTTTGGAAACATAGATTTTAGAAGGAAAACCCTAAAGGAGAGTTTCTAGAAGAAAGATTTTAGAAAGAAAGTTTTTAGAAAGATTTTTGGAGAGAGTTTTTCTAGGAAGATTTTTGGTAGAAGATTGTTGAAGAGAGTTTTTGGAAAGATTTTTGGGGAACGTTTTTAGAAAATGGATTTTAGGGAGAGGATTTTGGAAAGGAGTTGAAAAAGGGAGTTTTGAAAAATAGATTTTGGAAGGGAGTTTTTGAAAACAATTTTGGAGAGGAGAGTTTTAGGAAAGTATGTTAAAAAGGGATTTTTAGGAAGAGATTTTTGAAAAGAGAGTTTTTTGGAAAGTATAAAAACGTCTCACTTTCCTAAAGCAACTCTAACCATAAGAGGGCTAGAACCACTTTAGGAAAACGGTTTTGAAAACAACAAGATTTTGAAAATATAGACCATATCGGTCCCTTTTAATGTAACACTTTCTTAAAGCAACCCTAGCCATGGAAAAGCTAGAATCACCCTAGGATTATGATTTTGAAAACATGTTTTTGAAAAGAAGATTTTGATGCAATTTTGAAAACGATTTTGAAAACAACTTTCAAAACGGTTTGTTAGAAGATGCAAGATCATGATATGCACAATGCAATTTTGGGGTCGTGAACATACAAGGTTAAGGCTTCACCACATAATCAAGGGGGCTGGACCCACGTGGTCTCTGGTTAGGCTAGAAGAAAGCCCCCGACACGGTGACTCTCCAATAGCTCAATCCTACACATGGACCGGGAATCCCTTTGTTTCAAGCATGCAAAGAAAGAGGGGGAAAGAGATAGGGGATTAAAATAGAGAAAACCCAAGTGGGTAGGAGAGAGAAGAGAGAGGGGGAAACTGCGAAAATTTAAATAGAAAGCCTACTGTATGTCTTCTTTATTTTGCGTGCCTTGCTTGTCTTCAATCTTCGGTCTTCGTCTTGATCTTCTTCTTCAACCTTCAAGGGTTGTCTTTAAGCTTTAGATGGCAGCTCTTCAAGTCTTCAAAGGATGGTTGAAGGCCAGTGTATGAGTGTACGGGGGTGTGTATGAGCGTATAGGAGGCTAGGGTTTGTGTAGGGTGGCTAGGGTTTAGAAAACCTAAGGAGGCTAGGGTTTAGGGAGTGCGCGAGCTCGGTATATCGAAATATATGATTTTTAGGTTGAGTTTGTGGATCCTGTAAACATTGGAAGAGGCTTTGTATTTATAGGGGTTGGACAACACTGGTGCCTGTTGCAGTGGCGCTAGGCTAAAGTTTACACTAGTGCCACTAGGAGTGGCGCCATGCCATTTTTTGGCTTGGCGCCACTACTAGTGGTGCCAGCCATTTAGGAAATGTTTAAGGTCGGCAAGCAACGTATCTTTGACTAGATTTTGGTGCCTGTACTAGTGACTACCATGCAATTTTTAGCCTGGCTTCACTAGGAGTAGCTCCGGAAAGTCCGGGAATGATTTGGAGGAACCGGGAATGACCCGGAAGGTCGGAAAGGAGCAGGAACACTTAAAATAGTGTCCTGGAGATATTTGACTTGAGAAGTGAGGATAAGATGTGTTGGAAAGGTTGACCGGGCCTTTAGGGGTAAAATAGTCAATCAGACCGGGAAACTGCCGGGACAGACTCGGATTGTCCCGGAAGAAGACTTGGGATTTGGAAACATTATTCAGAATGTTCCCAGAGGTTGCCGGTTTGATTCCCAGAGCCGGCGTGGTTGGAAAAGGAAACCGGCCCACTAGGGGCAAAACGATCATTTTGTACCGGGTTTGCCGGAACTGACTCGGAATGATCCAAAAAGGTAAAGGGAGGTTGAGAACACTACAAAAAGCAATCTCAGGAGGTTACTAGTTTGATACCCAGAGCCGGTGTGGTCGAAGAAGGAGACCGGCCCTCTAGGGGCAAAACGGTCATTTTGTACCTGGTTGGCCGGAACTGACTCGGAATGATCCGGAAAGGTAAAGGAAGGTTGAGAATACTATAAAAATTATTCTTGGGAAATTACCGGTTTGATACCTAGAGCCAGTGTGGTTCCCGGGCCGTTCAGATGCCTAAGGGCAAAATGGTCATTTTGACCGGAAAGTCTCGAAAAAAATCCAAAGGACAGTTTGGCCATTTTTCACCAAAGTGGGCTAACAGACACTTGTGTTGACCTGGGTTTTGAGTGTTTCCGCCACTCTAACGGCGGTCGTCGTGACACGGGGGTTTGTTGGCAATTCCCTATATCGACCTATTTGTGAGTATTTCTGCTACTCTAACGGTTTTGTGAGTAGTTTCGCTACTTGGACCGTCTCGAGGAAGAGACGTGCCTGGATTGGAACCATCTCGAGGAATAAACTGTCTCGAGAGTGGGATTGGAAAGGGGTCTTACCATCTCCGAAGAGACGTGCCTGGATTGGAACCGTCTCGTGGAATAAACTGTCTCAAGAGAGGGATTGGAAAGGGGACTTACCATCTTCGAAGAGACGTGCCTAGATTGGAACCATCTCGAGGAATAAACTGTCCCGAGAGAGGGATTAGAAAGGGGTCTTACCGTCTCGGAAGAGACGTGCCTGGATTGGAACCGTCTCGAGGAATAAACTATCCCAAGAGAGGGATTGGAAAGGGGTCTTACCGTCTCCAAAGAGACGTGCCTGGATTGGAACCGTCTCGAGGAATAAACTGTCTCGAGAGTGGGATTGGAAAGGGGTCTTACCGTCTCCGAAGAGACGTGCTTGGATTGGAACCGTCTCGAGGAATAAACTGTCCCGAGAGAGGGATTGGAAAGGGGTCTTACTGTCTCCGAAGAGACGTGCCTGGATTGGAACCGTGTCGAGGAATAAACTGTCTCGGGAGTGGGATTGGAAAGGGGTCTTACCATCTCCGAAGAGACGTGCCTGGATTAGAATCGTCTCGAGGAATAAACTGTCCCGAGAGAGGGATTGGAAAGGGGTCTTACCGTCTCCGAAGAGACGTGCCTGGATTGGAACCGTCTCGAGGAATAAACTGTTTCTAGAGTGGGATTGGAAAGGGGTCTTACCGTCTCCGAAGAGACGTGCCTGGATTGGAACCGTCTCGAGGAATAAACTGTCTCGAGAGTGGGATTGGAAAGGGTCTTACCGTCTCCGAAGAGACGTGCCTGGATTGGAACCGTCTCGAGGAATAAACTGTCTTGAGAGTGGGATTGGAAAGGGTCTTACCGTCTCCGAAGAGACGTGCCTGGATTGGAACCGTCTCGAGGAATAAACTGTCTTTAGAGTGGGATTGGAAAGGGGTCTTACCATCTCCGAAGAGACGTGCCTGGATTGGAACCGTCTTGTGGAATAAACTGTCTCAAGAGAGGGATTGGAAAGGGGTCTTACCGTCTCCGAAGAGACGTGCCTGGATTGGAACCGTCTCGAGGAATAAACTGTCCCGAGAGAGGGATTGGAAAGGGGTCATACCGTCTCCGAAGAGACGTGCCTGGATTGGAACCGTCTCGAGGAATAAACTGTCCCGAGAGAGGGATTGGAAAGGGGTCTTACCGTCTCCGAAGAGATGTGCCTGGATTGGAACTGTCTCGAGGAATAAATTGTCCCGAGAGAGGGATTGGAAAGGGGTCTTACCGTCTATGAAAGAGACGGGCCTGGATTGGAACCGTCTCGAGGAATAAACTGTCTCGAGAGTGGGATTGGAAAGGGGTCTTACCGTCTCCGAGGAGACGCGCCTGGAGTGGAATCGTCTCGAGGAATAAACTCTCTCGAGAGTGGGATTGGAAAGGGGTCTTACCGTCTCCGAGGAGACGCGCCTGGAGTGGAACCGTCTAGAGGAATAAACTGTCTCGAGAGTGGGATTGGGATTGGAAAGGAAAGGACGATGGCCCAAAGGGCATTTTAGTCATTTTGCCTCTGTTTGGGCCTGACAGGCCCGCGAAGCGATGGAAAGACGGGATTTGGACCTAGAGAATTGGTTTCGATTGGAATATGCCCACAATGACTTGAAAACAAGTCTGGACGGAGTGTAGACTACCGAGCGGTCAAAAATGGGGTGCTTACAACATAGTCATGCAAAATCACTCAAATTCAATCAAACAGGCATTAAAATGCAAAAATAACATCACCACAATGCTCAAAACACATCAAAACATCAATTTCCACGGTTCACAGGACTTAAATAGAATTCTAAACGTTCAAATCAACATAAGATAGAAAACTCACCTCTTGGAGTTCTCTAGAGAAAACTTCTCTTCTGGCAATGGCGTTCACTTTCGGCAATCCCCTGTGGTCTTCAAGAAGTGCTTCTTCAATGTCCAAGCTAGTTTTCTCGTAATGCCTCTCGATTTTGTGAAAAACCTTCAATACCCACAGTAGCGTCGAACCAGCAAATGCTGGTTTTGATCGCAGGCCTGGCGCCACTGTGCTAGTGGCGCCAAGCCATTTCTTCCGAAGGCGCCACTACTAGTGGCGCTAGTTGCCAAATCCAGGCAGCTTTGCCCTTTTTCCCGCTAAAAGTCAATTTTAAAAGCCTTTTGGGCCCAATATCCATTTCCACACTCTCGTCTTCCAAAATTTTCAAAGTCCATCCCTTCGACTGCCTCGCGGTCAAATGGGACCTTAACTCTATCGTTTTTTGTCTTCGACAAGCAAAGACAGAAAAAGAGGAGCAGCTGTAAGCACCCCATTTTTGCCCGCTTGGCAGCCTCCAATCCGTCCAGACTTTTATTCAAGTTAGTATGGACATCTTCTGAGTCAACTCAAGTTTTCAAATCTAATCTAGTCAATCCATCGCTTTGTGGGCCCGCAAGGCCCCAAATAGAGGCAAAATGACCAAAATGCCATTGGGGGCATTGTTCGGTCCAATTCCAGTAGGCACGTCTTCTAAAAAATGGTAAGTCCCCTTTTTCTGGCACATTTCGAAGTGAACTCTTCGGAACGGTAAGTCCCTTCAAACCCATCGACCAGGACGAGACCCTAAGTCCTCGAGTTGGTAGAACAGTCCACCTTTGGCGCCTACTAGCCCGCCAATGCAGAAGCGTTCGTTTTGGCACGCCTTTTGAAAAAGTTGATTCCTCAGGTGCTAAGTTCATTTAACAGCTTCCCAAGATCAGGCAGTCTCGGGAATGATTGCGAACCATTAGAATAGCGAAAGTACTCATAAACATCGCAACCATCAGGGTAGTGGAAATACTCGTAAACAGGTCAATATAGGGAATTGCCAATAAACCCCTATATCACGGGACCACCATCAGAGTGGCGAAAACACCCAAAACCCAGGTCAACACCAGTGCCTGCTAGCCCACTCTGGTGAAAAATGACCAAACTGCCCCTAGGGCCAATTTTCAGCACGTTTCTCAAGTTAGTACCTAAGTCCTCAAAATGGTAATTCCACCCTTCTAAGATCATCCCAGAGATGAATTGGCATGATTAGGTGCCTTCCAGTTAGTTTCGGGCCAATTCTGAGACTTTTCGGTCAAGATGACCATTTTGCCCCTAGGCATTTGAACGCTCCAAGAACGACACTGGCTCTGGCTATCAAATCGGTAACCTCCTGAGAATGCTTTTTATAGTATTCACGGCCTTTCATTATCTTTCCAGATCATTTCGAGACGATTCCGGTAAACCCGGTGCAAAATGATCGTTTTACCCCTAGTGGGCCAGTCGCCTTTTCCAACCACACCGGCTTTAGGTATCAAACCGGTAACCTTAGGAACATTCTAAATAATGTTACCAAGTCTCGAGTCTTCTTCCGGGACATTCTGAGTCCGTCCTGGCAGCTTTTCGGCTAGGTTGACCGTTTTGCCCCTAATGGCCTGATTGACCCCTCTAACAAACTCTGACATCCTTTTTCAAGTCCATTACCCCCGGGACCCTATTCTAAGGGTTCCTATCCTTTTCCAGCCTTCTGGGTCATTCCCGACCCCTTGAAATCCTTTCCGCATCTTTCAGAGCCACTCCTTGTGAAGCTAAGCTAACAATTACATGGTAGTCAGTAGTACAAGCGCCCAAATCTTCTGAAGATATGTTGCTTGCCGACCTTAAAACTTTCCTAAGTGGCTGTAGTGGCGCCAGGCCAAAATTTAGCTTGGCGCCACTAGGAGTGGCGCCAGAAGGATTTTTGGCCTAGCGCCACTGCAACAAGCACCAGGTCATTCTTCTCTCTATAAATACAGAGCCTCCTCCAATGTGAAAGAGGTCCGCAAACTTAGTCTAAAAATCCTATTTTTCGATATACAAAGCTCGTAGCCTCCCTAAACCCTAGTCTTCTATAGATTTTCCAAACCCTAGCCCCCATACATAAACCCTAGCTCTCATATACTCCCATACACTCATATACACTCATACCCTAGCCTCCAAAGCCTCCATTGAAAACTTGAAGTGCTGCAACCTGAAGTTCTCGAAGATCAAGACAAGCTCTCGAAGATTAAGACGAAGACTGAAGCGAAGACCGAAGCAAAGCAAGAAAAACAAAACGCGTAAAGTAAAGCAAAATAAAGAAATACATGATAGACTCTCTATTTAAGTTTACGTTTCTTCCCCCTCTCTCTTCTCCTTCCGAACCCACTTGGGTTTTCTTCTATTTTAATCCCCCATCTTCTTCCCCCCCCCCCCCCCCCTCCCTTTCTTGCATGCTTGAAACAAGGGACTTCCCGGTCCATGTGTAGGATTAGGCTATTGGAGGTCACCATGCCGGGGGCTTTCCTTTAGGCTAACCGGAGACCACGTGGGTTCGGCCCCATAGATTATGTGGTGAAGCCTTTAACCTTGTATGTTCACGACCCCAACTTGCATTGTGCATATCATGATTTTGCACATCTCCAAAATTCGTTTTTAAACTTCTTTTCAAAAACTTGCATCAAAATCGTTTTCAAAACTTGCATAAAATTTTCTTCTTCAAAACTTGATTCCAAACTCACAATCCTAAGGTGATTCTAGCCTTTCAACGGCTAGGGTTTCTTTAAGAAAGTGTTATATTTAAAGTGACTGCTATGGTCCATATTTTCAAAATCCTTGTTGTTTTCAAAACCACTATCTTAGAGTGGTTCTAACCTTCTTATGGTTAGACTTGCTTTAGGAAAGTGAGATTTTTTTTTTATGGACTTTTTAAAAAAAATGCTCTTTCTAAAAATCCCTCTTTTCTAACACACTTTCTAAAAACTCTCTTCAATCTCCTTTTCAAAATTCCTTTCCAAAGTTGTTTTCTAAAACTTCCCTTCACAAAACTCACTTTCCTAAAAACTCTTTTCCAAAATGCTCTCTTGAAATTCACTTTCTAAAAACGCTCCCTAGGTCTCCTTCCTAGAAAAACTCTTTCCAAAAACTCTCTCAAATTTTTACTTTCCAAAATCCCCTTCGAAAAACTTTCTTTTCAAAATTCACTTTCTAAAAAACTCCTCTCTAGGATTTCCTTCCTAAGATTTCCTTCCTAAAAATTCACTTTCCAAAAACTCTTTCCTTAGAGCCTAAGTTGAACCCTAGAGCCAACGATTAGGAAACCTTAATTTCCTTTCTCAAAACATGATTTCCACTCTTGCCTTAAAACCTATGTTTCCAAAATCTCTTCCTTTTACATCAAAATCATAAGTTTTCAAAAATCTCTTTTCTACATCAAAACTATAGTCTTCAAAATCTAGGGTTTCTAAAATTTCTCTTTCCAAATCCATGTCAAATCAAATCTTCCCTTTAGGAAACCAAATCCAATCCCCCATTTAGGAAACTAGATCCAATCCTCTGTTTTTGGAAACAAAATCAAA
Source organism: Euryodendron excelsum (assembly GCA_033060915.1). Taxonomy (NCBI): domain Eukaryota; kingdom Viridiplantae; phylum Streptophyta; class Magnoliopsida; order Ericales; family Pentaphylacaceae; genus Euryodendron; species Euryodendron excelsum. The sequence continues at coordinate 13,795,488 of CM065391.1, forward strand.
ACACCTCTTTTAGAAACAAAATCCAATCCTTGTTTTAAGAAATAGGAATCTCAATCCTTCCTAGTCTAAACCTTTCCTAATCCACTCCTTCCTAATCTCGTACCTTCATAAACCTTAGGTTTCAAAAACTTAAATACTTAAATCTTTCCTTAAACTTTAAGCTTCTAAATATTTCCTAATTCAGCCCTTTCCTAACTCTATACCTTTCCAAATTCAAATCTTCAAATCTTTCTTAAACTTAAACATTTCCTAATTTCAAGAATTTCTAAAACTCAAACTTCAAATCTTTCCAAATCTAAAACTTTCTAAACTGAAAAATTTCTTACTTTTAAAACTCTCCTATTTCAAAACCTTTCTTATTTCAAAATTTTCTTATTTTCAAAACTTACCTAAACCGAAACTTTCCTATTTTGAAACTTTCCTAATTTGAATATTTCCTAATTCCAACTTCCCTAATCCTCTAAGTCCAACATTCGAGTCAAATCTTTCTTAATCTCAAGTCCTTCCTAAAACCTATCTTTCCTAAGTCTAGGTTTCCCAAATCTCAATATTTCCAAAACAAGTCCAAATCTTTCTTTTAAGTTCTATCTTTCCAAATCAAAGTCCAATCTTTTCAATTCTAAATTCCAAATTCCAATCTTCTATTCTAAATTCAAATCAAATCCAAATTCCAATTCAATTTCTTCTTCCATATTAAACCTTCTATTTTCTATCGGACTCTTGTCCGAACTACGACTGACCTGATTCCTCAAAAAGGATACGTTGGCAACCCTCATGGGTGCGGTCATAATCTTTTTCAAACTTCTATTTCCACAACTTTTTTTTCAACTTCCAATTCCATGATCTATTTCAAGTTTCCAATTCCAAAATTCTATTTTCAAATCTCTATTTCCAATCTCTAAAACTTTCTTTCAAAATCAAATCAATTTTTTTTGAAATCTATTTCCAAATATATTTTCCAACTCTCTTTTTCTTACAGTTGCATATCATGCATCATGTTCAATTTCTTTTTAAAATTATTTTCTAAAGTAGATATGATTGGACATTTGTTAATCAAAGACTCTATTGGATGAATTTAGGATGAATAGACATGTAGGTACCGCAAGGGCAAGATAGGTGATGGCTTAGTGCGTCTTCCCTACACGTAACCAACCTATGAACTTAGATCACTATTTTTGAAAGACCAAAATGAAGTTATTTTCAAAAAAAGGGCTTAAATGTTTTTCAAAGGTTGCCAAACAACCTGTTTTCTTAAAAACCCTCTCTTGAGGAAGTATTTTCAAAATCGTTTTCAAAAACCCTAGGTGTAGTCTTCGGATTGTGCTTAGTTTTTAGGTGACCTAACTCACCTTGATCAAGTTAGGTGGCGACTCCAAATTATTTTTCAAAAGCCCTTTATTCAAATCAATATTCAATTGAAACATAGACGCACTCATTCTTCTAGGAGGATGAGTTCTAATGAGAGAGTACAATATTTTTCCTGCTTGTGTGTGTATTCCTTGAGTGCGAAAAATTTGGGCGCGACAAAGATTTGACTTAAAAATGTTTCCTTTTCAGGAACATTTGATTTGATTTTGAAATGTTTCCTTTTTAGGAAGATTGAGATTTAAAAAGATTTGATTTGGTTTGAAAAGATTTGAGTTGATTTGAAAAGATTGGGTTTTGAAAATGTTTCCTTTTCAGGAAGATTTGAGATTTGAAAATATTTGAGCTAAATTGAAAGGATTTGAGTTTTGAAAATGTTTCCTTTTTAGGAAGATTTGATTTGATTTTGAAATGTTTCATTTTCAGGAAGATTGAGGTTTAAGAAGATTTGATTTTGAAAAAAGCAAGTTTGGATTGTTTCCAAAATTGAAGTAGTTAAGTTAGGTTTAAATTTGGAAGATTTGAAAAAGGAGCGATTTGAGGGATTTGAAAAGGAAGGTTTTGATTTAATTGAAAAGGAAAGTTTGGAAAAGGAAAGTTTCAATTGTTTGGAAATTGAGAATTTTGAGAGTTTGAAAATGGTAAGATTTTGACTTAAAAATGGAAGGTTTCCAAGTTGGCAAAATAGGGTTTTCCTAGGATTGGACTTATAAGCTTTAACAGATATGAGTTTTGGAAATGGTTCAAAAACTGAGTCTTTTGAAAACATGTTTTAGGGCTCGCAACCCTAACTTGGATTTTAGACATCCAAATGAATATCGCACTTTGTCTAAAACCATTCTAGCCATTGAAAGACTAGAATCGCTTTAGGCTTCTGGCTTTGAAAAGTAAAACAGGTATGAAGCCAAAAATGTAGACCTTTCGAGTCCTTTTGAATGTCACACATTTCTCAAAACAACCCTAATCATGAAAAGACTAGGATCATTCCGAGAATGGGTTTTTGAAAGGGGGCAAATGTAGGCTAACGGGAGCCATTTAAAATGTCAAACTTTCTAGGAAAACCCTAACCGTGAGAGGGTTAGAATCCACCTAGAATTATGGTTTTGAGAAAATAACTTTGAAAAATGGTTTTAAGGGTTAAAGTCATGACGAGAATACAAATACAATTTGACAGTAGTAACGGCATGAAATGTATAAGGTTTAGGTATCGCCACATTGCAAAAGGACCTTAAGGCCATGCCGTAAAGCAAGTGAGGGTCAAGAAGAGAGTTCCAATCAGTAATCTCCTCTTGTTCACTCTCGACAAAGACTTAACGTCCTTTTGTTTTCAAGCAAGCAAGAAAGGGGGGTGTAGAGATAGGGGATTAAAAAAGAGAAGAACCCAAGTGGGTTCGGAGGGAGAAGAGAAAGTGGGGTAGTATGAAAAAGTAAAAAGAGGGTTACCTTGTCTCGTTGCTTCTTTCTTTGGTGGAGACTTGGGCCTTTGACTTGGGAAGGTTTCAGAAGCTTTCGGGCAATGAGGCAGACCTTTAGTGGAGCTTGGAAGCTAGAGTTTTGGGAATTCGGACATCGTACTTGGTCAGCGGGACTTAGAAAGAGAGAGAGAGGGCTCCGGTAGCTATCTGGAATGGAGGGGGAGAGTTTTTGGAGGATTTTTTTTTACCCAAAATAGAGAGGGAGAAGATCTATATTTATAGTGTATTTTTAGGGGGGTTGTGTGCCACTCATAGTGGCGCACGGCCAAGCCCAAAGCGTGTGCCACTATGAATGGCATAACGTCATTTAATTTTGGCTTGAAAAAGGCTGGATACGGGGCTTGGTGATTCGTAACTGATTCTAGGTGGTTATGCGCAACTATTAGTGGCGCACGACTAAAAAAAGGTCATACTTCACTCGAAGTGGAGCAAGGAGGTTCTGGTTCGAAAGGATAAGGTGCCAGATGGAGGGGGCTAGTTAGAAATAGAAGGAAATACTCTGGAAAGTGTCCCGGAGCTTGTTAGTTTGATTCCCAAAGCCAGTATGGCTAAAGAGAGTGACCGGATGGCGGTCACCTCATCCCGAGAGTTCTAGGGTTGACCAAGATTGACTGGGTTGACCAGAGTTGACTGGGGTATTGTTGGTTTGATACCTAGAGCCGGTGTGGTTTCCTAGGGCATTTGGATACCCAGGAAAAAAGCGGTTATTTCGACCGAGGAACTTCTGAGAAAGGACCAAGGTTGATTGGATGGTAGTGGACATGCCAGACCATCTATGGACAGCTCTGGAAGGTGGTCTTACCGTTCCAAGGACTTTGTACTTCCCCGAGGAACATACCGGGCCCGTTGGGGACAAAATGGTTATTTTTCACCGGGACGGGCTAGCAGGCATCGGCGTTGACCGATCTGGATCTGATCTGGACTTCTGTTTGAGGAATTAGTACTTTCCCGGTGGATAGGTGCCGCGCCTTGATTTTTTGTACCCGAAAAGACAAGGGAGAAAACATAGTGATCTCTCGTTAGAACTCATCCTCCTAGAAGAATGAGTGTGACTAGGTTTGAATTGAAAATTGATTTGAATTAAGGGCTTTTGGAAATGATTTGGAGTTGCCACCTAACTTGATTAAGGTGAGTTAGGTCACCTAAAAACTAAGCACAATCTAAAGATGACACTTAGGGTTTTTTGAAAAAGGTTTTTGAAAAAGGTTTTTGAAAATACTTCCTCAAGAGAGGGTTTTTAAGAAAATAGGTTGTTTGGCAACTTTTAGAAAATTTAAGCCCTTTTTTGAAAATAACTCCATTTGGTCTTTGAAAACAGTGATCTAGGTTCGGAGATTGGTTACGTGTAGGGAAGACACACTAAGCCATCACCCTACCCCGCCGTTGCGGTACCTATATGCCTATTTACCCTAAATTCACTCATTACAGTATTCGATTAATAAATGTCCAAAACTATCCACTTTAGAAAAGAATTTTTAGAAAAGAATTGACATGATGCTTGATATGCAAGTGAGAGAATAAGACTTGATTTTGAAAATAAGTTCGACAAGAAGGTTTGATTTTGAAAATAGATTTGAAAATAACTCGATTTGAGTTTAGAAATAAATTTTAAAAGACTTGATTTGAAATTGGAAAGTTTTAGAAACTGGAAACAGAGATTTGAAAATAGATTTTTGGAATTGGAAGTTTGAAAATAGTTATGGAATTGGAAACTTGAAAAAGGTTATGACTGCCCCCATGAGGGTTGCCTACGTATCCCTTTTTGGGAATTAGGTCAGTCGTAGTTCGGACAAGAGTCCGATAGAAAATTTGATTTGAAAAGAGATTGATTTGAAAAAGATATTTGATTTGAAAAAGGGTTTGATTTGAACTTTGAATAGAGGATTTAAAATTGAACTTGGAATTGACTTTGATTTGAAATTGAACTTGAGGATTTGATATTGATTTTGATTTGGAAAGGTAGAACCTGGAAGAAGAACTTGGACTTGATTTGGAAAGATTGAAATTTGAAAACATTTTGACTTGAATTGAAGTTTGAAAAACCATCTCGGTTTAGGAAAGAATTTTTGGAGAAGAGTTGGAAGCTTCTTAACTTTAGGATTAGGGTCGAACTAGGGTCTAGACATCCTAGGACTTGGGGTAACCTAGGTTTGAAGCATGTAAATGAGTTGACTTGACTTGAACTTGAAAAGCTTGATTTTCGAAAGTTCAATTTTGGAAAACCCGGACGTAGGAAAGATAGTACTTAGGGAAGACTTGAAGTTTAAGAAAAATTTGATTGGAAAGTTTGATTTAGAAAACATGGAGAGTTGGAGTCTAGGAAAGATTGAATTTAGAAAGTCTTGAAATTAGGAAAGTTTAAAAATAAGAAAGTTCCGTTTTAGCAAAGTTTCACTTTAGGAAAGTTTATTTTTAGGAAAGTTTCATTTTAAAAAAGTTTTGTTTTAGGAAAATTTCATTTTAAGAAAGTTTCATTTTAGGAAAGATTAAAATAGGAAAGGTTTTGAAATTGGAAAGTTTTGAATTTAGAAAGCTTAAACTTAAGAAAGAGTTGATTTTTGAATTAGGAAAAGTTTGATTTAAGAAATATTTGGAATTTAGAAAGTTTAGAGTTTTGGAAAGATTTGGAATCGAAAGTTCGAAATTAGGAAATGTTCGAAAGTTTGAGTTTTAGAAACACTTGAAGTTTAAGAAGGATTTGAGTTTAAAAAAGATTGGAAAATTTAGAATTTGGAAAGTTAAGATTTGGGAAAGGTAGGAATTAGGAAAGATTTGGATTTAGGAAAGATTTAGATTCCTATTTCCTAAAACATAGAATTAGATTTTATTTCTAAAAAGAGGTGATTTGATTTTGTTTCCAAAAACGGAGGATTGAATTTAGTTTCCTAAATGGAAGATTAGATTTGGTTTTCTAAAGGAAAGATTGGATTTGGTTTCCTAAATTGAAAGATTAGATTTGGCATGGAATTGGAAGGTGGAGTTTTAGAAATCCTAGATTTAAAAGTCTACGATTTGATATAGAAAATAGGTTTGGAAATTTAAAGTTTGACGAAGAAAGAAAGTTGGAAATTAAGGTTTTCTAATCATGGATCTAGGGCTTGACTTGGACTCCAAGGTAAAGACTTTTTGGAAAGTAGAACTTTTTGGAAAGGAAGATTTTAGAAAGGAGATCTTAGAAAGGAGTTTTTAGAAAGTTAATTTTGAAAAGAGCTTTTTAAAAAGGAGTTTAAAAAGAAGTTTTGAAAAATAGATTTTTGAAGAGAGTTTTCTGTAAAAAGCAATTTTGGAGAGAGTTTTTAGAAAGTATGTTGGAAAAGAGATTTTAGAAAGTATGTTGGAAAAGAGATTTTAGAAAGTAGACTTGAAAAGAGATTTTGGAGAGGATTTGAATGTAGACTTTTGCAAGCCTCTAAAAATATCTCACTTTCCTAAAACGATTCTAACCATGAGAAGATTAGAACCATTCTAAGATTATGGGTTTGAAAACAACAAGGATTTGAAAATATGAACCATATTGGTCACTTTAAATGTAACACTTTCCTAAAGCAACCATAACCGTGGATAGGCTAGAATCAGCTTAGGATTGTGATTTTGAGAATAAGTTCTGAATAAGAAGATTTAATGCATGTTTTGAAAATAATTTTCGATGCAAGTTTTGAAAGCAAGTTTGAAAACAAGTTTTGCAGGGATGCATGATCATAATATGCACAATGCAAGTTGGCATCGTGAACATACAAGGTTAAAGGCTTCACCACATAATCAAAGAGGCTAAACCCACGTGATCTCCAGTTAGACTAAGAGAAAGCCCCCGAAACGATGACTTTCAATAGCCTAATCCTACACATAAAATGAGGAGTCCCTTGTTCCAAGCATGCAAGAAAGGGGGGTAGAAGATGGGAATTAAAATAGAAGAAAACCTAAGTGGGTTAGGAGAGAGAAGAGAGAGGGGGAAATTGCATAAACGTAAATAGAAAGCCTACCTTGTGTCTTCTTTTACTTGCTTTGTTTTGCTTGCTTGCTTTACTTCGATCTTCGCTTTTGATCTTCAAGAGCTTCCAAGTTACAGCACTTCAAGTCTTCAATGGAGACTGTGGATGCTAGCATATGAATATATAGGGGTGTATGTATGCTAGGGTTAAGTGTATCAAGGCTAGGGTTTGTATATGGAAGCTAGGGTTTGAAGAACCTAAAGGGAACTAGGGTTTGGAAGGACCTCGAGTTTTGTATATCGAAGAGCAGGGTTTTTGGACTATGTTTGCGAACCCTTTCTACGATCGAGGAGGCTTTGTATTTATAGACAGAAGACTGAACTAGAGCCTACTACAGTGGTGCCAGGCCAAACTTTCCACTAGCGCCACTAGGAGTGGCGCCACTAGTCACTTAGGAAACTTTTAAGGTTGGCAAGCAACGTATCTTCAAATGATTTAGGCGCCTGTACTAGTGACTACCATGCAATTTTTAGCTTCGCTTCATTAGGAGTGACTCTGGAAACGTAATAGAAGGCTGGGGATACTATTAGAAGCATCCTTGGGAGGTTATTAGTTTGATACTCAGAGCCGCTGCAGTTGCCAGGGCGCTCGGACGCCTAGGGGCAAAATGGTCATTTGACCGAAGGGTCTTGAAATTGGTCCGAAACCAACTGAAAGGGACCTAACCATGTCGGATCATCATTGAGACGATCCTGGAAGGGTGGGCTTACCAATTTGAAGACTTCGGTACTTTCTCGAGAAACGTGCCAAAATAGCCCTAGGGGCAGTTTGGTCATTTTTCACCAGTGTGGGCTAGCAGACACTAGTGTTGGCCAAGGTTTTAAGTGTTTCTACCACTTTGATGGTAGCCCAGTGACATAGGGGTTTGTTGGCAATTTCCAATGTTGATCTGTTTATGAGTGTTTTCGCTACTCTGACGGTTCACGATCATTCTAGAGACTGCCTGATCTCGGGAAGCTACTAGGTGCACTTATCGCCTGAGGAATCAACTTTCTCGAAAGGCATGCCGAAATAGACATTGTTCATTGGCGGGCCAGTAGGTGCCAAAGGTGGACCGTTCTACCATCTCAAGGACTTGGGGTCTCGTCCCGATCGACGAGTTTAAAGGGACTTACCGTTTCGAAGATTTTTCTCAAAAAATGTGCCGGACTAGGTGGACTTACCTCCTTAAGGGATCAACTTTCTTGAAAGGTGTACCATATTTAATTTAAACTGGAATTGGATTCGAGTTGGATTTTAATCCTAGAATTGAGACTAAAACGGGGACTTACCATCATTCGAAAAGACATGCCTTCTGAAATTGGGCCGAACAATGCCCCAAGGGCATTTCGGTCATTTTGTCTCTATTTGGGCTCAGTGGGCCTACAAAGCAATTGATTGATTGAATTAGGTTTGGAAAGCTGATTTGAATTGGAATATGCCCATATTGACTTAAACTCAAGTGTGGACGAACTGGAGATTATCGAGCGGGTAAAAAATATGTTGCTTACAGCTGCCCCTCTTTTTGTCTTTGCTTGTCGAAGACAGAAAATGATAGAGTAAAAGTCCCATGTTAACCGTGAGGCGGTTGAGGGATGGACTTTGGAAATGGATATTGAGCCCAAAAGGCCTTTGAAATCGAGTTTTGGCCGAAAAAAAGGCAAAATTGCTTAGAATTGGAAATTGGCGTCACTAGCAGTGGCGCCTTTGTTAAATTTAGCTTGGCACCACTACGTGGCACCAGGCCTAGGATCAAAACCAGCAAACTGCTGGTTCGACGTTTTTGCGAGATTTGGAAAGTTTTCAAAAAACTAAGAGCCTTTGCGAGGAAATTGACTTGGACATTAAATGAGAGCTTCCTAGAGACCGTTAAGGGTTGCCGAAAGTAGTCATCATCGCCGAAAAAGTCGCTGGAAGATAAGATTTCGCCGGAGAACTCCAAGAGGTGAGTTTTTGATTTTATGTTGATTTTAATGTGTAGAATTTTGTTTGAGTTATGTGGACAGTGAAAATTGATGTTTGGATATGTTTTGAACACTTTGGTGAGGTTATTTTTACTTTTTGGTGCTTGTTTAATTGAATTTCATTGATTTTAAATGTTTATGTGAAGAGGGTTTCTGTAAGAATTTGGGGTTTGTCCCTACAGATTTGGGTATTGAGTTTTCTGGCTATATTTTTATACTGTGTGTCTTAGAAAAAGGTGTTTAATAGCCGTGTGAAGTTTCGTGATTTTTTGAAAAATCAGTGAATTTTTCATTTTCTGGAAAATAGAAAAATACTTGAAAAATAGAGAAAATTAAGAAAATTTAAGAAATTATCAGAGTTTAATATTTAGGAAAAATATGAGAATATTTTAGAAATCATTTGAAATGATTTTAAGAAACTTTAAAAACCATTGATTTATTGAAAAATAAAATAAGTCTTTTGAAAAATTTGGGAATGTGAAAAATGTGCACGGGTGTTGGTGTTATGTGATTGTGATGTTGTGAGGTGCATAGTTTGTGTTTTGTGTTAGTGTCGTGGGTGTTGTAGGAACCACTTTTAAACGAAACTCTACCGAAATTTTTAGAAATTCAGAAGAGTGTTGAAAATTTTTGGAATAAAATATTTTTAAAGGAAAAAGATATAAAACCATTAAGTGTAGGGCCTTTTTGGCGGAGAAGGCCTCGAGAAACTAGGGGACCCTAAAACTATTGGAAGAAATATTTAGGAAGACTTTTGAAAATGGAAATTTGAATAAGAACATATTTTGGAAGATTTGAAAATGGATTTTGGCTTTGGAAAACTCTAGATTTTGATGAGAATTTTAGAAGATTGAAAACTTGAGAATTGAGTTTGAAGAAAACTTTTTGGAGGAAGAAGTTTTAGAAAACTTTGATTAGAATAGAAAAAGCTTGGGATGGATTTTGATTGGAAGATTTCGAGATTTAATTTTGACATTCGATTTTGAATTAGAAATCATTTTGAAATTTTGGACAACAACCATATTTTTGACAAGATTCTCTTCCAGGTGTAGAAACTCAGGTGTAGAAACTCAGCACCCCATCCATCAACAGCCATTTTTTCGACAAGATCCTCTTCCAGAAGCATTAGCTTCTCAACTGGCCAATCAGAGGAATCCGACACCTCATTAAGGTTATAGAAATAGATCAGTCATAATGGGAGATCTTCTTCCCAGTCACTTTTTTCATCAATCTCCTAGTCTTCGACCATGATCACATCCAGTTCGTTTTCTTCCACTATCTCCTCTAATATCAAGTTGACAGCATAGTCTGTTAGAGGATTTATGGTTACTTTAGGAGCAGGAGGGGGATTCACCAGTTGTAAGTCAATGGTCTAGTTGTCTATCAGGTCTTGAATTTTGTGCTTGAGAGAGAAGCAGCCTTTGGTGTCACGCCCTTGGCAACCCGTTATTCACAAGTGAGGGCAGCATTGAAGGTTAGAGGTAGAGGGCTAGGCAATGGACGAGCAGGTATGGGTTTCAAGATATTGTTCTTCAAAAAGTTGTGGTAGCCCTCAATTTGGGTGCAAGCTAAGGTATCAAAGGTATGGATGGGTCGGGTAGGTCTATTAAAGTTAGGTTGTGCCCTAGCAAAGCCATAGTTAGGGGTTAGCGCAGGCATGGTTAAAGTGGGTAATGTCGCGCCCAGATTTTTTACACTTGAGGAATAGACACATAAGCGAAAAAATACTGTGATCTCTTGTTAGAACTCATCCTCCTAGAAGAATGAGTGCGACTAGGTTTGAATTGAAAATTGATTTAAATAAAGGGCTTTTGAAAAATAATTTGGAGTCGCCACCTAACTTGATTAAGGTGAGTTAGGTCACCTAAAACTAAGCACAATCCGAAGACTACACTTAGGGTTTTTGAATACGATTTTTAAAAATATTTCCTCAAGAGAGGGTTTTTTAAGAAAATAGGTTGTTTGGCAACCTTTTGAAGAATGTAAGTCCTTTTTGAAAATAACTCCATTTTGGTTTTTGAACGCAGTGATTCTAGTTTCGGATGTTGGTTACGTATAGGGAAGACGCAATAAGCCATCATCCTACCCCGCCCGTGTGGTACCTACATGTCTATTCAACCTAGATTCACTCATTAGAGTCTTCGATTAATAAATATCCAATACTATCTACTTTTGAAAAGAATGTTTAAAAGGAAAAAACATGATGCATGATATGCAAATGCAATAGAAAGATTTTGATTTAGAAATAGATTTTGAGGAAAAGATCTGAAGTTTGAGAATAGACTTGAAAAGAAGATTTGATACTAAAAATAGATTAGGAATTAGGAAGGATTGGGTTTAGTTTTCTAAATGGGGAGACTGGATTTGGTTACCTAAGACGGAGGATTTGATTCGACATGAAATTGGAAAGATGAAGTTTTGGAAAGTAGATTTTGGGGTAGAAAACAGGATTTGGAAATATATGATTTTGATATTGAAAGTAGGATTTGGAAATTATGTTTTTGGAAAGAAAATTAGGGTTTCCTAGCCATGACTCTAGGGTTCAACTTGGACTCTAAGAAAAAAGATTTTGAAAAGTAAATTTTTGAAAAAGGAAGATTTTTGAAAAGAGATCTAAAAAAAGAGAGTTTTTGAAAAGGGATTTTTAGAAAGAGTTTTTAGGAAGGAAACTTTGGAAGTTTTTTTAGAAAATGAATTTTGAAGAGAGCTTTTTGGAAAGGAGTTTCAAAGAGTTTTTAGAAATGTAATTTTTTGAAGGGAATTTTTAGAAAACAATTTTTAGGAAGTAATTTTGGAAAGGAGATTGGAGAGAATTTTTAGAAAGTATGTTGGAGAAATGCAGAGAATTTTTAGAAAGTATGTTGGAGAGAATAGATGTAAAAAGAGATTTTGGAGAGGATTTAAAAAAGGGGTTTTGGAAAGTATGTTTGAAAAGCAACTTGGAAAGGGATGGACTTTCGCAAGTCTCTAAAAATATCTCACTCTCCTAAAATGATTCTAACCATAAGAGGGTTAGAACCATTGTGAGATTGTGGTTTTGAAAACAACAAGGACTTGAAAATATGGACCATATTGGTCACTTTAAATGTAACACTTTCCTAAAGCAACCCTAACCATGGAAAGGCTAGAATCACCTTAGGATTGTGATTTTGAAAATAAGCTTTTGAAGAAGAAAACTTTAATGCAAGCTCTGAAAACGGTTTTGCTGCAAGTTTTGAAAACAAGTTTGAAAACAGATTTTGGAAAGATGCATGATCATGATATGCACAATGCAAGTTGGGATTGTGAACATGCAAGATTAAAGGATTCACCACATAATCAAGGGGGCCGAACCCACGTGGTCTCCGGTTAGACCAAGAGAAAGCCCCCGATATGGTGATTTTTAATAGCCTAATCTTACACATTGCCGCGCCCAGATTTTTCGCACTCGAGGAATACTCACCCAAGCGGGAAAAATGTTGTACTCTCTCGTTAGAACTCACCCTCCTAGAAGAATGAGTGCGACTAGGTTTGAATTGAAAAATAAGTTTGAATAAAGGGCTTTTGAAAAAAAAAAGATTCGGAGTCGCCACCTAACTTGATTAAGGTGAGTTAGGTCACCTAAAAACTAAGAGTAATCCGAAGACTACACTTAGGGTTTTGGAAAATGATTTTTTAAAATATCACCTAAAGAGAGGGTTTTTAAGAACACAGGTTGTTTGGCAACCTTTGGAAAACATTTAGCCCTTTTTGAAAAATAACTCCTTTTGGTCTTTGAAATCAGTGATCCTAGGTTTGGAGGTTGGTTACGTGTAGGGAAGACGCACTAAGCTATCACCCTACCCCGCCCTTTCGGTACCTACATGTCAATTTACCCTAGATTCACCTATGAGAGTCTTGAATTAACAAATGTTCAATCCTACTTCACTTTAGAAAAATAATGTTTGAAAACTAATTTAGCATTATGCATGATATGCAAGTGCAAGATGAGAGAATTGGAAAATAGAAATTGATTTGAAAAGAAATTGATTTGATTTGAAAATAGATTTGAAGAAATAGAATTGAAATTGGAAAGTTTGAAAATTGAAAATAGAAGTTTGAAAATAGAAATTTTAAAATTGGAATTTGAAAATTGATTAGAATTTGAAATTTGGAAAGATTTTGGAAACCGCACCCATGAGGGTGGAATTGAAAGTTTGAAAAGTGTTGTGACCACACCTATGAAGGTTGCCTACGTATCCCTTTGGGAGAATCAGGTCAGTCATAGTTTAGACCGGAGTCCGATTGAAAAGAGATTGATTTGATTGGAAGAAAGAGATTGAATTGAAAATTGGATTTGATTTGAGATTAGAAGAGGAGATTGAATTTGAGAAGATTGGACTTGCTTTGGAAAGATTGATTTTGGAAATACTTGGTTTTAGGAAACCTAAACTTACGAAAGAGAAGAGACTTAGAAAATATTTGACTTGACTTGGAAAGTTTAGGAAATTAGGGAAGATTGGATTTAGGAAATGTTTGAATTAGGAAAGGTTCGATTTAGGAAAGTGTCATTTTTGAAAAGTTTTGAATTAGGAAAATTTTCGACTTAGGAAAGTTTTGAAAATTTGGAAAGTTTTGAAATAGGGAAGTTTTGAAAATTGGAAAGTTTCGTTTTTGGAAAGGTTTGAAAAAGGGAAGTTTTCAACTTAGGAAATGTCTTAATTAAGAAAAGGGAAAGTTTTGAATTAAGAAAGCTTTGAGTTTAGAAAGTTTTGAATTAAGAAAGCTCCATTTTAAGAAAGGTTTTGAAAAAGGAAAGGTTTTAAAAATAAGGAAGTTTTGAAAATAGGAAAATTTTGGATTTGGAAAGATGTTGGAGTTTTGGAAAGATTTAAGATTTGGAGAGTTTTAGAGTTTGAGTTTTAGAAAATCTTGAAATTAGGAAAGGTTTGAGTTTAGGAAAAGTTTGAAAACTTAGGTTTGAAAAGTTAAGGTTTGAAAAGAAGGTAGAATTAGGAAATGGTTGAATTAGGAAAGATTTGAAAGTTGAGTTTCAAAATTTAGGAAAGAGTTGGATTAGGAAGGGATTGGATTTGGTTTTGAAAAGAGAAGGTTTGATTTTGTTTCCAAAAACGGAGGATTGGATTTGGTCTCCTAAACGGAAAGATTTGATTTGGTTTCCTAAAGGGAAGATAGGACTTGGCGAGGATTTGGAAAGGGAGATTCTAGAAACCCTAGATTTGAAAAATTATAGTTTTGACGTAGAAAAGAGGCTTTGGAAATATGTATAGTTTGGGTGTGAAAACAAGAAGTTTTGGAAACCTAAGTTTGGGGCAAAGTTTGAAAATCATGTTTTTGGAAAGAAAATTAGGGTTTCCTAATTGTGGGTTCTAGGGTTTGATTTGGGCTCTAAAGAAAGAGGATTTTGGAAAGTACGTTTTCAGAAACGAAAGTTTTCTAGAAAGGAAATCATAGGGAGGAGTTTTTGGAGTGAAGATTTTGGAAAGAGAGTTTTTTGAAAGATTTTTGGAAGGGAATTTTTCTAGGAGGTTTTTTGGTAGAAGATTGTTGAAGAGAGTTTTTGGAAAGACTTTTGGGGAACGTTTTTAGAAAGTAAATTTTGGGGAGAGGATTTTGGAAAGGAGTTGAAAAAAAAGAGATTTTGAAAAATAGATTTTGGAAGGGAGTTTTTGAAAACAATTTTGGAGAGGAGAGTTTTAGGAAAGTATATTGAAAGAGATGTTTTAGGAAGAGATTTGAAAAAAAAAAAAACAAGTTTTTAGAAGGTATGAAAACGTCTCACTTCCCTAAAGCGATTCTAGCCATAAGAAGGCTAGAACCACTTTTAAGAAAGTGGTTTTGGAAAACAATAAGACTTGAAAATATAGACCAAAAAGGTCACTTTTAATGTAACACTTTCCTAAAGTAACCCTAGCCATGGAAAGGATAGAATCACCCTAGAATTGTGGTTTTGAAAACAAGTTTTTGAAAAAGAGATTTTGATGCAATTTTGAAAACAAGTTTAAAAACGTTTTGAAAAACAACTTTGAAAACGGTTTTTGGAAGATGCAAGACTATGATATGCACAATGCAATTTGGGGTCGTGAACATACAAGGTTAATGCTTCACCACATAATCAAGGGGGCCGGACCCACGTGGTCTTTGGTTAGACTAGAAGAAAGCCCCCGACACAGTGACTCTCCAATAGCCCAATCCTACACATGGACCGGGAATCCCCTTGTTTCAAGCATGCAAAGAAAGGGGGGGAAAGAGATGGGGGATTAAAATACAGAAAACCCAAGTGGGTTGGAGAGAGAAGAGAGAGGGGGGAAGTACAGAAAATTAAAGAGAAAGCCTACCGTATGTCTTCTTTATTTTGCGCGCCGCGCTGTCTTCGGTCTTCGGTCTTTGTCTTGATCTTCACCTTCAGTCTTCAAGAGTTGTCTTCAAGCTTCGGATGGCAGCTCTTCAAGTCTTCAAAGGATGGTTGAAGGCTAGTGTATGAGTGTATGGGGGAGTGTATGAGTGTATAGGAGGCTAGGGTTTGTGTATAGTGGCTAGGGTTTAGTGTAGGGTGGCTAGGGTTTGGAGATTCTAAGGAAACTAGGGTTTTTGGAGGTGCTCGAGCTCTGTATATCGAAATATAGGGTTCTTAGGTAAGGTTTTCAGACCCCTTTCACATTGAATGAGGCTCTGTATTTATAGAGGGAGGATAAACCTGGCGCCTGTTGCAGTGACGCCAGGGCAAACTTTACACTGGCGCCACTAGGAGTGGCGCCAGGCCATTTTTTGGCTTGGCGCCACTAGTAGTGGCGCCAGCCAATTAGGAAAGCTTTAAGGTCGGCAAGCAACGTATCTTTGACTAGATTTGGGCGCCTGTACTAGTGACTACCATACAACTTTTAGCCTGGCTTTACTAGGAGTGACTCCGGAAAGTTTGGGAATGATTTGGAGGAGCCGAGAATGACCCGGAAGGCTGGAAAGGAGCAGGAACACTTAAAATAGTGTCTTGGAGGTATTTGACTTGAAAAATGAAGATAAGGTGAGTCGGAAAGGTTGACCGGGTCTTTAGGGGCAAAACGGTCAATCGGATCGGAAAACCGCCGAGACAGACTCGGACTATCCCGAAAGAAGACTTGGGATCTGGAAACATTATTCAGAATGTTCCCGGAGGTTGCCAGTTTGATTCCCAGAGCCGGCATGGTCGGAAAAGGAGACCGGGCCACCAGGGGCAAAACGGTCATTTTGTACTAGTTTGCCGGAACTGACTCGGAATGGTCCGAAAAGGTAAAGGAAGGTTGAGAACACTATAAAAAGTATTCTCGAGACATTACCGGTTTGATACCCAGAGCCGGTGTGGTCGAAGAAGGAGACCGGCCCTCTAGGGGCAAAACGGTCATTTTGTACCGGGTTGGCCGGAACTGACTCGGAATGATCTGGAAAGGTAAAGGAAGATTGAGAATACTATAAAAAGTAGTCTAAGGAGGTTACCGGTTTGATACCCAGAGCCGGTGTGGTTCCCGGGGCATTCGGATGCTTAGGGGCAAAATGGTCATCATGACCGGAGAGTCTCGGAAAAGGTCCTAGGGGTAGTCTGGTCATTTTTCACCGAAGTGAGCTAACAGACACGGGTGTTGACCTGGGTTTTGAGTGTTTCCGCCACTCTAACGGTGTGAGTATTTCCGCCTACTCGGACGGGGTTGATGATTTGTGAGTATTTCCGCTACTCGGACGGGGTTAAGTATTTCCGCTGCTCGGATGGGGTTGAGTATTTCCGCTACTCGGACGGGGTTGATGATTTGGGAGTATTTCCGTTACTCGGACGGGGTTGAGTATTTCCGCTACTCTAACGGTTGAGTATTTCCGCTACTCTAACGGTTTTGTGAGTAATTTTGCTACTCGGACCGTCTCAAGGAATAAACTGTCTCGAGAGTGGGATTGGAAAGGGGCCTTACCGTCTCCGAAGAGACGTGCCTGGATTGGAACCATCTCGAGGAATAAACTGTCTCGAGAGTGGGATTGGAAAGGGGTCTTACCATCTCCGAAGAGGCGTGCCTAGATTGGAACCGTCTCGAGGAATAAACTGTCTCGAGAATGGGATTGGAAAGGGGTCTTACCGTCTCGGGAGAGATGTGCCTGGATTGTGAGTGTTTCCGCCACTCTAACGGTTTTGTGAGTACTTCCGCTACTCTAACGGTTTTGTGAGTAGTTTTGCTACTCGGACCGTCTCGAGGAATAAGCTGTCTCGAGAGAGGGATTGGTATTGGAATAAGAAAGGACAATGCCCCTAAGGGCATTTTGGTCATTTTGCCTCTATTTGGGCCTGACAGGCCCGCGAAGCGATGGAAAGACGGAATTTGGACCTAGAGGATTGGTTTCAATTGGAATATGCCCAAAATGACTTGAAAACAAGTCTGGACGGAGTGTAGACTGCCGAGCGGTCAAAAATGGGGTGCTTACACACATGAATAGGGGAGTCCCTTGTTTCAAGCATGCAAGAAAGGGGGGGAGAAGATGGGGGATTAAAATAAAAGAAGACCCAAGTGGGCTAGGAGAGAGAACAGAGAGGGGGGAATTGCGTAAACATAAATAGGAAACCTATCTTGTGTCTTCTTTTATTTGCTTTGTTTTGCTCACTTTCTTTACTTCGATCTTTGCTTGGATTTACATCAGTCTTCGAGAGCTTGCTTGAATCTTCGGGAGCTTCGGCATTGCAACACTTCAAGGTTTCAGTGGAGGCTTTGGAGGCTAATGTATGAGTGTATATGAGTGTATGTGAGTGTATGGGGGCTAGGGTTTGGTGTATGGGGGCTAGGGTTTGGTGTATAGAGGCTAGGGTTTGGAAAATCTAAAGAGAACTAGGGTTTGGAGAGGCTTCAAGCTCTGTGTATCAAAGAGGAGAGTTTTTAGACTGAGTTTGCGGACCCTTCTCACTCTAGAGGAGGCTTTGTATTTATAGACAAAAGATTGACCTGGCGCTTGTTGCAGTGGCGCCAAGCAAAATTTCCTTCTGGCGCAACTAGGAGTGGCAACACTAGTAGTGGTGCCAGCTATTTAGGAAAGTTTTGAGGCCGGTAAGCAACGTATCTTCATAAGATTTAGGCACCTGTACTAGTGACTACCATGCAATTTTTAGCCTGGCTTCACAAGGAGTGACTTCGAAAGGTCCGAAAATGATATAAAGGGCCAGAAAGGGACAAGAACCCTTAGAATATTGTCTCGGGGGTAGTAGACTTAAAAAACGATGTCAAGATTTGTTAGAAGGGTTAACCGGGCTATTAGGGGCAAAACGGTCACTTAGGCGGGAAAGCTGTCGGGATGGATTCGGAATATCTCGGAAGAAGACTCAAAGTTTGGGAAACATTACTTAGAATGTTCCAGGAAGTTACCGGTTTAATACCCAGAGTCGATGCAGTTGGAAATGGCGATCGGCCCACCAGGGGCAAAACGATCATTTTGCATCGGGCTTACCGGGGATACTATCATTTTGCATCGAAAGGTCGGGGATACTATCAGAAACATTCTCGGGAGGTTACCGGTTTGATACCCATAGCCAGTGTGGTTCCCGGGGTGCTCGGATGCCTAGGGGCAGAATGATCATTTTGACCAAAAGGTCTCGAAATTGGCCTGAAACTGACTAAAAGGCACCTAATCATGCCGGATTGTCTTTAAGACAATCCCAAAAGGGTGGACTTACCATTCTAAGTACTTAGGTACTTTCTCAAGAAACGTGCTGGAAATGGCCCTAGGTGCAGTTTGGTCATTTTTCACCGAAATGGGCTAACAGGCACTGGTGTTGACCTGGGTTTTGAGTGTTTTCATCACTCTGACAGTGGTCCCGTGACACAAGGGTTTGTTGGCAATTCATTATATCGACCTGTTTGCTAGTGTTTTCGCCAGTTTGACGATTGCGATGTTTACGAGTATTTCCGTTACTCTAACGGGTCGCGATCATTCTCGAGACTACCTGATCTCGAAAAGCTGTTAGGTGGACTAACTGCCTGAGGAATCAACTTTCCCATAAGGCATGCCGAAACGGACATTTCTTCATTGGCGGGCTAGCAGGCGCCAAAAGTGGACCGTTCTACCATCTTGAGGACTTAGGGTTTGGTCCCGATCAATTGGTTTGAAGGGACTTACCATTCCGAAGAGTTCTCGAAAAATATGCCGGACAGGATAGACTTACTGCCTTGAGGAATCAACTATCTCGAAAGGTGTGCCAGATTTAATTAGAATTGGAAGTGGACTTGAAATTGGATTTGAGATTAAAACGGAGACTTACTATCTTCAAAAAGACATGCCCACTGGAATTGGACCAAACAATGCCCCAAAGGCACTTTGGTCATTTTGCCTTTACTTGGGCCTGCCGGACGCGCGAAGCGATAGATTGACCGATTTAAGTTTGGAAAACTGATTTAAATTGGAATATGTCTGTATTGACTTGAACTCAAGTCTAGACGAACTAGAGACTACCGAGCGGGCAAAAATGGGGTGCTTACAGCTACCCCTTTTTTTCTGTCTTTGTTTGTCGAAGACAGGAAACGATAGAGTAAGAGTCGCATGTTGACCTGAGGTGGTCGAAGGGACATATTTTGGAATTTTTTGAAAATTGGAGTGTGGAAACGGATCTTGGGTCCAAAAGACCTTTGAAATTGAGTTTTGACGGGAAAAAGGGCAAAATTGCCCTGAATTGAAAACTGGCGCCACTAATAGTGGCGCCTTTGTTAAATTTGGCTTGGTGCCACTGCTAGTGGCACCAGGCCTGGGATCAAAACCAGCAAGTTGCTGGTTCGATGTTGTCGTGGGAGTTGAGAGATTTTTGAGAAACCGAGAGTCCTTTCGAGGAAACCAACTTGGACATTGAAAGAGTGCTTTTGAAAAACCACGAGGGATTGCCGGAAGTAGACACCGTTGCCAGAAAAATAGTTGGAAGAGAAGATTTTGCCGGAGAACTCTAAGAGGTGAGTTTTCGATTTTATGTCAATTTTGATGTGTAGAATTCCGTTAGAGCCAAGTGAACAATGAAAATTGATGTTTTGATATGTTTTAAATATTGTGGTGAAGTTATTTTTGCATTTTGGTACTTGTTTGATTGAATTTGAGTGATTTTACGTGTTTATGAAAATGAGGTTTCTCCCCACAGCTTTGGGCATTGAGTTTCTCATGTAGATTTTTGTCCTGTGTGCCTTAGAAAAACGTGTTTAATAGCCGTGTGAAGTTTTGTGATTTTTTAAAAACTTTTTTAATTTTTGATTTTTAGAAAAATAGAACAATGCTTAGAAAAATAGAAAAAATAGAGTAAATTGAAAAATTATTAGAGTTTAGTGTTTAGAAAAATGTATAGAGTAAATTGAAAAATTATTAGAGTTTAGTGTTTAGAAAAATGTAGGGACATTTTAGAAAACATTTGAAATGATTTTGAGAAATTTTGGGATAACTATGAAAACCATTGATTTGTTGAAAAATAAAACAAGTCTTTTTGAAAAATTTGGAAATTTAAAAAATGTTCGTGACTGGTGCTATGTGATTACGATGTTGTGAAATGCGCAGTTTGTGTTTTGTGTTGATATTATGAGTGTTGTAGGGACTGTTTTTAAGGGGACCTCTGCCGAAATTTTTTCGAAATTAGAGAAAGATTTGGAAACATTTTGGAATAAAATCTTTTTGAAGGAAAAAGACAGAAAACCCTAGAGGTTTAGAAAATCCATTTTGACTCGAAGTTGGAAAATCAAAATCTGTAGGAAATTCATTTTCACTCAGAAGCGGGATTTTAAAATGAAAATGTGTAGGAAATTCATTTTGACTTGGAATTGGAAAATCAAAATGTATAGAAAATTCATTTTGACTTGGAATTGAAATTTTAAAATTAAAATGTGTAGGAAATTTATTTTGACTTGACGACTATATTTTTTGAAGATAAACGAAAATTTTGGAACTTGACAAAAATTTTGGAACAAGAATTTTTTTATTAAAACCTTGAAAACTTTTTAGGGAATAATTTTTTGAAAATCTGGAATATTGACAAGACTAGAAAAGCTTTGGAATGGAACTTCGAGATTTTAGATTACGACTCCTAGCATGGATTTTTGGGAAGAAAAACATTCTAGAATTTGACTTTCAAGAATTAATTTTGAGCTGTAATGGAATTTAGAAAGTCTTTTGAAAAAGAATCTTTGGAGGAAAGAGTTTTTTGAAAATTTTGGAGAAAAAAGGTTAAGAAATCCTTTGAGAAGCTGAATTTAAGAAACTTTTTGAGCGTTGAGTTAAGAAATCCTTTGAATCGGCTAGAGCAAGATCTGCTGACAGTTGTGTCATTTTTTTTTATCTTTGGTTATCATTATTATAATTTTTTTCTTTTGCTTTTATTTCTTGTCTGCATATATCGTATATTAACACCTCTTACCTTGGCTTACCTTTTCAAGATGGTAGATGCGGGCAATGACAGTTCAGAGAGGAGACGCCGCTTCGGGAAGACGGCCCGTACAGATTCTGTCAGCAGTTCCTGTCGATCCAGGGGTAGTCGGCGATCTACTGGACTGGCATCTTCTAGTTAGAGTGGACGGGGGAGTAGACCTCCAGTAGACCCCTTCCCTCTGGTTAAGCAGGCCTTTTAGGAGGAGATTGGTGCAGAGGAGGAGATACCGGGTCTTAGCGATCAAGTGACTAGTTACGGGAGGGCCTCCTCTGGACATAGATACATGGATGCTGATTTAGGTGACTTGGAGGTACCAGATATTCCACCACTGAGGGATCTAGCTTATCATCCCAGTGTGTATTCTAGACAGCACCTGCCTCCTCCACGCATTCACACAACCTTCAAAGGGGCCGTCCATCAGGTGTTTGTGACCATGCAGTGGGCCACTACCTCTTACCAGGCTTTCTTAGCAGAGATCGGGTTTGGGGCCTTCATGGGATTACAAGTCAACCGCCTAAACAGGCATCTAGTGCTAGCGCTTATTGAGAGATGGTTTGGAGAGATTGGGACTTTCCATTTTGTTGGTTTTGAGCTAGGTCCCACCCCATTGGACTAGGCGATCATCACAGGGCTTTCCTTCGTTGGTCAACGAATCACCCTGCAATCAGTTAGTAGGGTTGACGCGTGTATTTTGCTAGACTTGCCCCTTCCTGAGCACTCTACCTTCCCAGTCTCTTGGTTTAGTCAGGATGACAACACCTTTGCTGTTGAGCCACCTTTGGCCCGGCGAGACATCATAAGGCGGCGACTTGTTTTGTATATCATCTTCAGCTGCTTCTGCAATAATAAGAAGTTACTTGTGCCCTTCCGGTTGGTGAGTATAGTGGCTAATCTTGGGGCTTTATCAGAGCTAGATTGGGGGTCCTTCTCCTTCAGCTGCTTCCTTCGATCGATGTGGGTCTGGACTTCCTTTCGTTAGGGCAGCATGACTAGTTTTTGGCCTTTTCTAGACTGGTAGAGCTACGAGTGCCTGCCTATTCGTCGTCTTACAATTATCGATAATGACCTTTATCCTCGTGCTTTGAGGTGGGCTCGTGACCGGGTAGCCCAGCGATTGGAGATCACTGATTTTATGACACTACAGGAGAACTTGGAGTTGATCGAGGCGAAGGACGTGACTTGGCGGCCCTTTATTGGGTCGGTTCATTATGAGATGGTGCGGTACCTGGTCCCATGGTCCCTATCGAGGGCTTCCTTTCTCAGCGATGGTTCTTGGGAGTCCTACCTAGGGGACCGGCATTGGCGCTAGTTTCATAAGGAGTTTAGGTCAGCAGGAGATCCACTAGAGTACATGTTTTGAGCCTTGGAAGAGGGAGTTCCTATTCCCTATTAGGAGCGCTAGCCGGGTGCTGGTTTCCTGCTTCCTCCAGATACTAACTATGTTGCACATTTTTGGGGCTCATTCTGTTGGTGCCTTTACCCGGTTTAAGGTAGTAGTCGGCGAATATGTTGTTGGCCAGGAGGTGGTTGATTTGTGGCACTGTGCCCGGGGATATGTGTCCCAGGCTGAGTTTACTATAGTGAGAGACCAGAGGGACCAGTACCAGATGGAGCGGGATCAGTACCAGGTAGAGGTCGCTTCCTTGACGGCCTGGTTAGCCTAGATGGGCAGTGGCAGGTTATGTTGTCCTTTTCCTCCTTCTTCTTTTTGCTCTACTATGGTTTAGTTATTCCTTTACCTTGCTGATTCTAGTTTTGTCTTCTTCACAGGATGCTGGTGCATTTAGTAGTTATCCACCTCCTCCTGTGCCGGGTTTTGGAGATTTCAATTCAGAGAATATCAATTTGGACCTTTGACAGATGCCCCTTGCCTAGACCCTGATCTTCTTTTGCCCCTATCCTTGAGATGTATTTATGTTATACAGTTTTATTTTTGTAAATTTTGTACAAAGATGGATGTTTATGATTTAGGTAGTTAAATGTATGAACAGGCAGAGATATTTATGGTTTACGCAACTAAGTATATGATCGGATGCAAGTGCATGGATGATGATATTGCATATTTATTTCATAAGTTGATATTAAACTACGTTGGTGACTTCTGTTTCTACAGAGAGTTATGTACTATGCATACAACGCTCATGCCTGATTTTTTTTTTTAAACAAAAATGCATGTGCATATTAGAAATATGCTAGATAACGGAATGACAAGGGGTGTTGTCAAACTCGGTATCTTTAGAATGGTAACTCCTTCCTTTTCAGGGATTTGGCCTCTCCTTTGGCTCAACCTTACCTTGACTGGATGATAGCACTTCGTACCTTTCTCAACCTTTTGACTGCCTCCGTTTCTCTACTTCGGGGTTAGTGTATAGGATTATTGGGCTGAAACTCTCAACTATCGGAGCTTCAGCAATAGCTTAGCTGACCTTTAGCAAAGTGATAAGCGGCCAGTCTTTCAATCTGAGGAGATTTTGCTTTAGGACTGTAATATAGGCTAGGTTATGAGATTTTCAAAACAATGGGATATATAGGCTCAAATTTGATGTCACTTCCAGCAAGGTTTAGATTCATACCATCCTTGACTATTTCTCCTAGTAGAATTAGCATCCTTCTTTAGCTTCGACAGCGTGTCTGGCTCATTTAGATCAAGCAATCTGTTTTCAATCAGAGTGGACTAGAGTAGGGTTATAATGTAGGGCATGGTTTCGGGTTTTTGCAAGAGAGGGTAAAGGCTTGAACCTATTATTTCTACTAGGCTTCTTTATCACCTGTGATCACCTTTAAATTTCCTCAATGCTTTTACTACATACTTCTCAGGGTGAAAATTACTCTTTTCTTTCACCCTTTCTATATGCTTTTTTGAGATAAACATGACTCTCTTCTCTTTCGGCCTTATTATGCTTTTCAAGATGGCTCAATCATGGTTTTCTTCAGGCCTTTCTTAGATATTCTTTTTTTAATGGCCTTCTACCCCTTGGCAACTCTTTCCCTTTACTTTTCTTTTTCCTTTTCATCTCTTATCTTTCCTTTTATGAAACAAACAATTCCACAACCCTTTTTTCCTTAAACCTTTTCCTTAACAATTCAATCTAACCCATTGTGGGTGGTGATCCCTAGGTTAGGGTTTTCTTGAAAAAGATAAATGGCTCAACGGGTTTGGCAAGTAGTTGCTTCTAACTGTATGGGAAATGAAATGAGGGTCTCTCTTCACTTTGAACTAGATTACTTGATCCATAGAGCCTTCAACGTTGCCCTAGCATGGTAGAGGATGGATGCCATTCTTAGAGCTCTTGATTATTGTCTGCCCTAGTGTGGGGGGACAGTCTTAGATCGGGGTTGACAAGGAATATTTCACTTGTTGCGAGGCACTAGGAGCTAAGCAAAGGGAATACAAACACTCTCTTTTTTTATGGGAAAAATGATAAATGGCTCCTCTTCATTTTGATAATTTGGCCACACATCGCTTAGCTTTGGTGTCTTGTAAGTGTTGCCTTTGGGTAGTTTCCTCACTCTCTTCGGAAAGCAGATCATTTGGCGAGTGGTTAACTCATGCTATCACCTCTTCAAGTCAGATCATTCCATAAGATAAGCCATGCCCCTTTGCGTAGGAAGTATTCACCATTCACAAGAGAAAATAAGATGAAAACAATGTAAGATAATAACACAAACTGATATTTTGCTACTTAAAAACGTAGAGGTCTTTTGAAATGAAAGTGCAAACATTTAACTTAAGGACAAAAAGTAAAAGATATAGATAGAAAGTGAGTGAGAACACCCCTCTCTTGTACGCTTTTGTGGAGAGTCCTTCTCAGTTGGGCTTTAGGACAATAGCCACTTCTTTGATGCTTCGCTTGCTACTTGTCTCTAGATAGATGATTAGATTTTCACGGGAATAGTTGAGGTTGGGGTAGTTGTCTATCTCTTCCTCCTTTATTGAGGCAGACACGATCATGCGTCCCCCAAGATTTATAACTGCCTCGTGATGTTTCCTCCCATTTTTAGCTTCTCTTTCTTCAAGTCCAGCTTCCTCTTCCTCTTTATTTGCTCCAAATGGATAGGTTAATTTACTTTCCTCCAGCTAAACTGACTTAACCCAGGCCCTAGGTTTCTTGCTTTTGTATTCAGTCGTGCTCTGCTGTCCCTCAGGTGCATATAATTGTAGGCCCTTAGTATTTGGTATGAAAGGGCTTTGTACTTCGTGAGGGAGCAAGGTGCCATGTTTTTCTAGATCTTCCTTATCCATGTAATCTTCATCCTCATAGTATATCTCTTGGCATACAGTAGTCAGGACCCTGTTATCATCATACTCCGTGATGAAATTGACAATGCGATCTGGTGGAGGGTCTGTGGCAATATTGGAAGTATGAATGGGGCTTATCAGCTTCAAGTCAATAATTTTACTATCTATCAGATCCTAAATCTTGTGTTTGAGGGTCCAGTAGTCTTCGGTATTGTGTCCTTGGCTGCTTGAATGGTATTCAGAGTACGCTTTTAGGTTAAAATGAGGTGGCAAAGGATTAAGCCGAGGTCGAGGGGGTATAGGTTTCAAATATCCTGCGACTAGGAGACCGAAGTAAGCTGTGGTTTGCATGTAAGCGAGTTTAGTGAAAACTCGATCTTTTCCACTCATTCGGCTAGGTTGGAGAGGTTTCCTAGATGTCCTTAGAGGTCGAGGATCAAGTTCTAGTGTAATGACTATTGGGTCGGTGGTTTGGGAATTGAAGGTGCTTTGGGCTTTATGTTTCAAAGTAGGACAATTTTCGGTGTCAGGGCCAAACGGACCGGACTGGTACTTATAGAGTAGATTATAGGATTCAGGGGTTTAGTTAAAGATCGGCTTGAGAGGTGCTGGAATGCTGCAATTGGCTTGGGGAGTTTGTTGGTATGCAATGGTCGGGGCGTAGTCTGGGTCTTTCCTCTTCATCCTTTTTCGTTCCTCATGGGCTTGGACTTGGGACGACTCTGCCTGCTTATGGGTTGTAGTTCTTGCATGGGATAAGAGTGAAGAGAGCATGTCTTCCATTTTAGTCATCTTATGTCTAAGTCCTCTTACTTCTGCTAGTAGCAAAGTAAAGGCATCGAGTGTGAGTGACTCCATGGATGTTCCTTAGCTTTTGGTCTATAGCGATGGGGAACGCGGAGAGGAACCTGAAGCCAGCAAAAGGAAAAAGTCAGTGTCTTGTTTTGACAAATCTTTATGCATTGCATGCTTTAAGGATGCCCTTACTTAATAGGGAAACTAATCATGATGTATTGGCTCACTTTTGGAGGTAGGGGCTTTGCCCCTGTATACAAGTACCTTACCATTGATCAAGCATCTATACTTATCCCTACATTCATTCATTTGCAGAAAAGGGGTACATTGATGTTCTGGGTTTAAAATATAAAAGAGACAAAGTACACTTTAATAGGGGGAGGGGGAACATTTTTCTTCGGACTTCCACCTATGTAGTTTTACACATGAAATCCTAAGCTACTCTTGAGTCTTCAGATTTGCCTTTTTGGATTCGATGTCGAAGAGGTCGCTGAGAGACCTTATTAATTGATTGCCCCTTGTATTTTTGGCAATCCTATCTCCGTGAGCATAAAGGAATTGGGGCCCCTCTTGTGGAATGACTTTAAATGTCTGCAATGAGTCCTCAGGGTTATGTGGGAACCCTTAGGGTTTTGGTAGGTTTAATGCAAGGGAGAGTGACCTTGGTGTCACTCTCGATGGGTTGATCATATGCATGGAGATGCAACGAGTCAAGTTACTTTGGAACTCTTGTCTTAACATGGAACATGGAATGCATGAATATGTATGCGTAGAGTAAAGAGAGAAAGAATGCAATTGAAGTAAATATGCATGCATGAGCAGTTAGATAGGCATTATAACAACAAGAATGCAGGCATTATAACAATAGGAATAAGTAAATTTAAAAGAAAGTAAAGCAGTCACCCTTTCCTCTAGGGTTTTGAAAACGGTGTGAGTGTCTTAAATCTAGCAGAGGTTCGACTATGCATGGTGTCTATATGAGCATGAGGTTGAGAGTTTACTAATGCGTCCTAAAAAGGCTCGGTTCCTGGATCTTCAAACCTAGGCCCACTCCCCGAGGTGGTGCCATGATCGGTTGATGATCCGAGCAGGGGAACCACCAAAAGGTCGTAAATGAAGAAACTGACACAGCATCTTGCCCACAACCAATATACCGTTCCCCCTTCTAACTAGAAGGGACATATTAGGGTAAAGAATGCAAGTATGCAGAATGCAAGTGCACGTGCAATGTGTGTGTGTGATTTTTGAAAGTGGAGGAAAGACCTCAACAACTCCTATACATCCTATTCATTCCATTCATGCATAGCAGTTAATAAAATAATATTATAAACAAAAACCCCACCTACAAAACAAAGATACAAGAGTTAGTATGTGAATAACAAACCTAATACAAGATAATATGAATGGAAATAAATGCATGTTTTTTGAAAAAAAACTTTGAAAATTTGATTTTGAACGTTGAAAGTGCATAAAATTGGACAAGTTAATTGAAGACTCTACATGGGTGAAGGGTGAAGAGACATGAATATGGCCTAACCCTCTAAGTGTCCCCAGTGGAGTCGCCAGCTGTCGTGCCCATATTTTTCGCACTTAAGAAATACACACACAAGCGGAAAAAATACTGTACTCTCTCGTTAGAACTCATCCTCCTATAACAATGAGTGCGACTAGGTTTGAATTGAAAATTGATTTGAATAAAGGGCTTTTGGAAAACAATTTGGAGTCATCACTTAACTTGATTAAAGTGAGTTAGGTCACCTAAAACTAAGCACAATTCGAAGACTATACTTTGGGTTTTTGAAAACAATTTTTGAAAATACGTCCTCAAGAGAGGGCTTTTAAGAAAATAGGTTGTTTGGCAACCTTTTGAAGAATGTAAGCCCTTTTTGAAAATAACTCTATTTTGGTCTTTGAAAGGAGTGATTCTAGGTTTGGATGTTGGTTACGTATAGGGAAGACGCAATAAGCCATCACCCGACCCCGCCCTTGCGGTACCTACATGTCTATTCAACCTAGATTCACTCATTAGAGTCTTCGATTAATAAATGTCCAATACTATCCACTTTTGAAAAGAATGTTTAAAAGGAAAAGATATGATGCATGATATACAAATGCAATAAAAAGATTTTGATTTAGAAATAGATTTTGAAGAAAAGATCTGAAGTTTGAGAATAGACTTGAAAAGAAGATTTGATCCTGAAGATAGATTTGGAATAGGAAGGATCGGGTCTAGTTTCCTAAATGGGGAGACTAGTTTTGGTTACCTAAGACGAAGGATTTGATTCGACATGAAACGGAAAGATGAAGTTTTGGAAAGCAGATTTTGGGGTAGAAACAAGATTTGAAAATTATGTTTTTGGAAAGAACTTGGACTCCAAGAAAAGAGATTTTGGAAAGTGAATTTTTGGAAAGGAAGATTTTTGGAAGGAGATATAAAAATAAAAGAGTTTTTAGAAAGTACGCTTGAAAAGAGAGTTTCTGGAAAGGGATTTTTAGAAAGAGTTTTTAGGAAGGAAACTTAGGGAGTATTTTTAGAAAATGAATTTTGAAGAGAGCTTTTTGGAATGGAGTTTGAAAGAGTTTTTAGAAAAGTAATTTTTTGTAGGGAATTTTTAGAAAACAATTTTTAGGAAGCAATTTTGGAAAGGAGATTGGAGAGAATTTTTAGAAAGTATGTTGGAGAAAAGATTTTAGAGAATAGACGTAAAAAGAGATTTTGGAGAGGATTTAAAAAAGGAGTTTTGGAAAGTAAGTTTGAAAAGCAATTTGGAAAGGGATGGACATTCGCAAGCCTCTAAAAATATCTCATTCTCCTAAAACGATTCTAACCATAAGAGGGTTAGAACCATTCTAAGATTGTGGTTTTAAAAACAACAAGGGCTTGAAAATATGGACCATATTGGTCATTTTAAATGTAACACTTTCCTAAAGCAACCCTAACCATGAAAATGCTAGAATCACCTTAGGATTGTGATTTTGAAAATAAGTTTTTGAAGAAGAAAGCTTTAATGCAAGCTTTGAAAACAGTTTTGATGCAAGTTTTGAAAACAAATTTGAAAACAGATTTTAGAGAGATACATGATCATGATATGCACAATGCAAGTTAGGGTCATGTACATACAAGGTTAAAGGCTTCACCACGTAATCAAGGGGGCCGAACCCATGTGGTCTCCGGTTAGACTAAAAGAAAGCCCCCGACACTGTGGCTTTCAATAGCCTAATCCTACACATGAACCTGGGAGTCCCTTGTTTCAAGCATGCAAGAAAAAGAGAGGGAGGGGGGAAGATAGGGGGTTAAAATAGAAGAAGACCCAAGTGAGCTAGGAGAGAGAAGAGAGACAGGGAAATTGGGTAAACATAAATAGGAAGTCTACCTTGTGTCTTCTTTTATTTGCTTTGTTTTACTCACTTTCTTTACTTCGATCTTTGATTGGCTTTGTGTCGGTCTTCGAGTGCTTACTTGGATCTTCGGGAGCTTCAGAGTTGCAATACTTCAAGTCTTCAATGGAGGCTTTGGAGGCTAATATATGAGTGTATGTGAGTGTATGGGGGCTTGGGTTTGGTGTATAGAGGCTAGGGTTTGGAAAACCTAAAGAGAACTAGGGTTTGGAGAGGCTTTGAGCTCTGTGTATCGAAGATGAGAGTTTTTAGACTGAGTTTGTAGACCCTTTTCATGCTAGAGGAGACTCTGTATTTATAAACAAAAAATTGCCTTGGTGCCTGTTGTAGTGGCACTAAGCAAAATTTCCTTCTAGCGCCACTTAGGAAATTTTTAAGGTCGGCAACCAACATATCTTCAGAAGATTTGGGTGCCTATACTAGTGACTACCATGCAATTTTTAGCCTGGCTTCACTAGGAGTCACTCTGGAAGGTCCAAAAATGATTTAAAGGGCCAAGAATGGCCCGAAGGGCCAGAAAGGGACAAGAACCCTTAGAATATTGTCTCGGGAGTAGTAGACTTGAAAAACGATGTCAGGATTTGTTGAAAGAGTGAACCGGGCCATTATGGGCAAAACAGTCACTCGAGCCGAAAAGCTGCCGGGATGGACTTGAAATATCCCAGAAGAAGACTCAAGGTTTGGGAAACATTACTTAGAATGTTCCAGGAGGTTACCGGTTTGATACCTAGAGCCGGTGTGGTTGGAAATGGCGACTAGCCTACTAGGGGCAAAACGGTCATTTTACATTAAGCTTCTCGGAACTGACTCGGAATGACCTATAAATGTATCGAAAGGCCTGGGATACTATCAGAAGTATTCCTGGGAGGTTATCGATTTGATACTCAGAGCCGGTCTAGTTCCCGAGGTGCTCGGATGCCTAGGGGTAAAATAGTCATTTTGACTGAAAGGTCTCGGAATTGGCCCGAAACCGACTAGAAGGCACCTAATCATGTCGGATTGTCTTTAAGACAACCCCAAAAGGGTGGACTTACCATTTTGGGGACTTTGGTACTTTCTCAAGAAACGTGCCGAAAATGGCCCAAGGGGCAGCTTGGTCATTTTTTACCGAAGTGGGCTAGCAGGTACTGGTGTTGACCTGGGTTTTGAGTGTTTATGTCACTTTAACGACAGTCCCGTGACACAGGGGTTTGTTGGCAATTCCCTATATCAACCTATTTGTGAGTGTTTCCGCCACTTTGACAGTTGCGATGTTTACGAGTATTTTCATTACTTTAATGGGTCGCGATCATTCTAGAGACTGCCCAATCTCGGGAAGTTGCTAGGTGAATTTATCGCTTGAGGAATCAAATTTCTTGAAAGGCATGCCAAAACGGACATTTCTTCATTGGTGGGCTAGCAGGCTCCAAAGGTGGACCGTTCTACCATCTCAGGGACTTGGGGTCTCGTCCTAGTTGAAGGTTTTGAAGGGACTTACCGTTCCGAAGAGTTCTTGAAAAATGTGCTAGACAAGATGGACTTACCACCGTGAGAAATCAATTATCTCGAAAGGCATGCCAGATTTAATTTGAATTGGAAGTGGACTTGAAATTGGATTTTAGATTAAAACGGGGACTTACTGTCTTCGAAAAGACATGCCCACTGGAATTGGACCGAACAATGCCCCAAGGGTACTTTGGTCATTTTGCATCTATTTGGGCCTAGCGGGCTCGTAAAGCGATGGATTGACTAATTTAAGTTTGGAAAACTAATTTAAATTGGAATATGTCCGTATTAACTTGAACTCAAGTCTGGACGGAATGGAGACTGTCGAGCGGGCAAAAATGGGGTGCTTACAAGTAAAGGTAGGACAGGGTGTGATTGTAGTGGTGGATGGTATTGGAGTGGTTGGCCAAGCAGGATGGCAGACACCTCACTTTCCTTCTTGATTATTCCCCTTGTAGTAGCCACCTTCTTGGCTATGTTGACAGAACTCTCTCCAGTCTTTGCATAGGGGTCTGTAATCCTCCTTATCTTGAGACCATTTTTTATCATCTCTCCTTGCATGATGAGCTCAGAGAAGCTTTTCCCTACAATTGTGCAAAGCTTCTCCTAGTATATACCTTGGATGGTATGTACGAATAGTTGTTCGTATTCTTTCTTTTCCAATGGAGGATTGACTTATACAATGGCTTCTCTCCATCTCGGGGCATAATTCTTGAAACTTTCTTTTATACCTTTACTTATAGTCATCAGGGACCATCGGTTAGAAGTGAGGTTGATGTTGTGACGATATTGGGCTTTGAATGCATTGACCAGCTCAATCCAAGTCGTAATCTTCCTTAGGTCCAGATGGGCAAACCATTGCAGGGCAAACCTAGTGAGACTGTGTTAGAATAATTACATTAGGAGCCTCGGATCGTTCTCATGACCACTCAGTCTTCAGAATTTTTGCTCTCTGTTGAAATGAGTCGACTCCTGAATGATGAGGGGTCAACTCTTTTGAGTCTCCAGTAGATTTCTAAGGCTCTGTTTGAAAGAGTTGACTCATGAAACTTGAAGAGTCGACTCTTTTTACCAAAAATGTTATTTTTGCAACATTTATCCAATCTTCTCCAAAGTCTCCAATTTTTTCAAGGATCATCCAAATAAGCTTTTTAAAGCTTGCAAATACTTCTTCAAGGCTTGATGACTCCAAGAATATCTTCAATCCATTCTAGATGAATTAACTTCATTTTAATTACTTGTAGAGCTCTTTCGTCATCATTGCTTCATCTATTTATCCAAGTCTTCTTCAAAATCTTTAAGAGAGCTTCCAAGACTTAAGATCTTCATTTCTTCAACTGATTTTCTAGTCTTCTTTGAACATCTTCATTTCTAGATTTCTTCTAGGATTCTTCAATCAGTATTACTTCTTCATAGACTTCAACAATTCTTCCAAAAAAGCTTTCCAAGTCTTGTGATTTCTTCCATACCTTTAAGACATCTACAAATCTTCTAAGAAAGCTTCCATATCTTTGAGTTGGTCTCTTCTTCTTCCTTTCTTGCAAGATATCTTTAAGTCTTTAAAGTCTCCAATCTTTTCAATCTTCTTCCTTGACATTCATTTTCTTTATTCTCTTATAAGATCACTACTTTGTTGAATATGCCATGTCTTCATGCTTATCAATCTTCAATCTAAGATTTTCATCATCTTGAAATTTCTTTAACTTCTTATAATACCAGCTTTGTAGAATACAACATCTCATCATACTTTTTATTCTTCATTCTTATCTTTGCATCACACATCCTCCATTATGATAAGCTTTAGGTCAAGATCTAATTAATAATTAATTTGCACACTAAGTAGAATTATTAGATCATTAAACCATGTTTTGTTATCATGAAAATCAAGGCATTGAGTCAACATTGGCAACCCTATCTCCAGGAGCATAGAGGGATTGGGGCCCCTCTTATGGAATGACTTGAAATGCATGCAATGATTCCTTAGAGTTACATGGGAACCCTTAGGATTTTGGTAGGTTTAATGCAATGGAAAGTGAACTTGGTGTCACTCTCTTTGGGTTGATGATATGCATGGTGATGCAGTGACTTGAGTTACTTTGGAACTCTTTTTTTGACATGGAATATTGAATGTATGAACATGGATGCATAGAATAGAGAGAGAGAGAGAGAGAGAGAGAGAGAGAGAGAGAATGCATTTGTAAGATAAATATGAATACATGAGCAGTTAGATAGGTATTATAACAACAGGAATACAAGCATTATAACAACATTAATAGATAAATTTAAAGGAAAGTAAAGCAGTTGCGCTTTCCTCTATGGTTTTGAAAACGGTGTATGTGTCTTAAATCCAGTAGAGATTTGGCTATGCATGGTGTCTATATGAGCATGAGGTTGAGGGTTTACTAATGCATTCTAAAAAGGCTCGGTTTCCAGATCTTCAAACCTAGGCCTAGTCCCCAAGGTGGTGCCATGATCGGTTGGTGATCCGAGCAAGGGAACCATCAAGAGGCCGTAGGCGAAGAAACTGACACAGTATCTTACCCACAACCAATATACCATTCCCCCTTCTAACTATAAGGGACATATCAGGGTAAAGAATGCAAGTATGCAGAATGCAAGTGCATGTGCAGTGCGTGTGTGATTTTTGAAAATTGGAGGAAAGAGCCCAACAACTCCCATCCATCTTGTCCAATCCATACATTCATAATATGTAGAGCAGTTAGCATGAAATAAAACAAAATGTAAATAAAAATTCACCTACAAAACAAATGTGCAACAGATAGCATGCGGATGCAAGATAATATGAATGAAAATAAATTAGATGTATATTTTTTAAAACAACTTTGAAAATTTGATTTTGAAAATTTTGGAGTGGATAGGATTGAACGAATTAATTGAAGACCCTACATGGGTGAAGGTTGAAAAGACATGATAATGGCCTAACCCTCTAAGTATCCTCAGTGGAGTCGCTGTAAGCACCCCATTTTTGACCGCTCGGCAGTCTACACTCCGTCTAGACTTGTTTTCAAGTCATTGTGGGCATATTCCTATCGAAACCAATCCTCTAGGTCCAAATTCCGTCTTTCCATCGCTTCCCGGGCCTGTCAGGCCCAAATAGAGCCAAAATGACCAAAATGCCCTTAGGGGCATTGTCCTTTCTTATTCCAATTCTACTCACAAAACTACTCACAAAACCGTTAGGGTGGCGGAAACACTCACAAAACCGTTAGGAAGCACTCACAAAACCGTTAGAGTAGCGGAAATACTCACAACACCGTTAGAGTGGCGGAAACACTCAAAACCCAGGCACGTCTCTTTGGAGACGGTAAGACCCCTTTCCAATTCCACTCTCGAGACAGTTTATTCCTCGAGACGGCTCCAATCTAGGCACGTCTCTTTGGAGACGGTAAGACCCCTTTCCAATCCCTCTCTCGAGACAGTTTATTCCTCGAGACGGTTCCAATCTAGGCACGTCTCTTTGGAGATGGTAAGACCCATTTCCAATCCCTCTCTCGAGACAGTTTATTCCTCAAGACGGTTCCAATCCAGGCACGTCTCTTCGGAGACGATAAGACCCCTTTCCAATCCCTCTCTCGAGACAGTTTATTCCTCGAGAAGGTCCGAGTAGCAAAACTACTCACAGAGCCGTTAGAGTAGCGGAAATACTCAACCGTTAGAGTAGCGGAAATACTCAATCCCGTCCGAGTAGCGGAAATACTCACAAATCATCAACCCGTTCGAGTAGCGAAAATACTCACAGAACCGTTAGAGTAGCGGAAATACTCACAGAGCCGTTAGAGTAGCGGAAATACTCAACCGTTAGATTAGCGAAAATACTCAAAGAGCCGTTAGAGTAGCGGAAATACTCACAGAACCGTTAGAGTAGCGGAAATACTCACAGAGCCGTTAGAGTAGCGGAAATACTCACAGAACCGTTAGAGTAGCGGAAATACTTACAAAGCCGTTAGAGTAGCGGAAATACTCAACCGTTAGAGTAGCGGAAATACTCACAGAGCCGTTAGAGTAGCGGAAATACTCAATCCCGTCCGAGTAGCAGAAATACTCACAAATCATCAACCCGTCTGAGTAGCCGAAATACTCACACCGTTAGAGTGACGGAAACACTGAAAACCTAGGTCAACACCCGTGTCTGTTAGCTCACTCCGGTGAAAAATGACCAAATTACCCTTTGGACCTTTTCCGGTCAAGATGACCATTTTGCCCCTAGGCATCCGAACGCCCCGGGAACCACATCGGCTCTGGGTATCAAACCGGTAATGTCCCAAGAATACTTTTTATAGTGTTCTCAATCTCCCTTTACCTTTCCGGACCATTCCGAGTTAGTTTCGGCCAACCCGGTGCAAAATGACCGTTTTGCCCCTAGAGGGCCAGTCTCCTTCTTCGACCACACCGGCTCTGGGTATCAAACCGGTAATGTCCCAAGAATACTTTTTATAGTGTTCTCGACCTTCCTTTACCTTTCCGGACCATTTCGAGTCAGTTCCGGCAAACCCGGTACAAAATGACCGTTTTGTCCCTGGTGGGCCGGCCTCCATTTCCGACCACGCCGGCCCTAGGAATCAAACCGGAAACCTCTGGGAACATTCTAAATAATGTTTACAGATCCCAAGTCTTTTTCCGGGATAATCAGGGTTCGCCCCGGCAGTTTCCTAGTCCGATTGACCGTTTTGCCCCTAAAGGCCCGGTCAACCTTTCCGACTCACCTTATCTTCATTTTTCAAGTCAAATACCTCCAGGACACTATTTTGAGTGTTCCTGCTCCTTTCCGGCCTTCTGGGTCATTCCCGACTCCTTCAAATCATTCTCGGACTTTCCAGAGTCACTCCTAGTGAAGCCAGGCTAAAGTTTACATGGTAGTCACTAGTACAGGCGGCCAAATCTAGTCAAAGATACGTTGCTTGCCGACCTTAATTGTTTCCTAAATGGCTGGTGGCGCCAAGCCAAAAAATGGCCTGGCACCACTCCTAGTGGCACCAGTGTAAATTTTGCCCTGGCGCCACTGCAACAGGCGCCAGGCTTGTCCTCCCTCTATAAATACAGAGCCTCGTTCAACGTGAAAGGGGTCTGCAAACTTAATCTAAGAATCTCATATTTCGATATACAGAGCTCGAGCACCTCCAAAACCCTAGCCTCCCTAGGTTTTCCCAAACCCTAGCCACTATACACAAACCCTAGCCTCCTATACACTCATACACTCCCCCATATACTCATACACTAGCCTTCAACCACTCTCTGAAGACTTGAAGAGTAGCCATCCAAAGCTTGAAGAAAATCCTTGAAGACCGAAGGTGAAGATCAAGACCGAAGACTGAAGATCGAAGACTACACGGCGTGCAAAATAAACAAGAAACAAGGTAGGCTTTCTCTTTAATTTTCTGCACTTCCCCCCTTTCTCTTCTCTCTCCAACCCACTTGGGTTTTCTCTATTTTAATCCCCCATCTCTTTCCCCCCCTTTCTTTGCATGCTTGAAACAAGGGGATTCCCGGTCCATGTGTAGGATTGGACTATGGGAGAGTCACCGTGTCGGGGGCTTTCTTCTAGTCTAACCAGAGACCACGTGGGTCCGGCCCCCTTGATTATGTGGTGAAGCCTTAACCTTGTATGTTCACGACCCCAAATTGCATTGTGCATATCATGATCTTACATCTTCCAAAATTCGTTTTCAAAGTTGTTTTCAAAACTGTTTTCAAACTCGTTTTTCAAAATTGCATCAAAATCTCTTTTTCAAAACTTGTTTTCAAAACCACAATTCTAGGGTGATTCTAGCCTTTCCATGGCTAAGATTGCTTTAGGAAAGTGTTATATTAAAAGTGACCTTTTGGTCTATATTTTCAAACTTTGTTTTCAAAACCACTTTCTTAAAGTGGTTCTAGCCCTCTTGTGGCTAGAATCGCTTTAGGAAAGTGAGATGTTTTTACTCTTTTTAAAAAAACTCTCTCTCTCTTCAAAAATCTCTTCCTAAAAATCTCTTTTTCAACATACTTTCCTAAAACTTTCCTATTCAAAATTGTTTTCAAAAACTCCCTTCCAAAATCTATTTTTCAAAACTCCCTTTTTCAACTCCTTTCCAAAATCCTCTCCCCAAAATCCACTTTCTAAAAATGCTCCCTAAAAATCTTTCCAAAAACTCTCTTTTCCAAAATCTCCCTTCTAGAAATTCCCCCTTAGGATCTTCCTTCCAAAATCTATGTTTCCAAAAACACACTTTTCAAAAACTCCTCCCTAGGATTCCCTTCTAGAAAACCTTCGTTTCTAAAAACGCATTTTCCAAAAACCCTTTCCTTAGAGCCCAAGTCAAGCCCTAGAAACCACAATTAGGAAACCCTAATTTTCTGCCCAAAAACATTGTTTTCAAACTTTGCCCCAAACCTTGGTTTCCAAAACCCCTTGTTTTCACATTCGAACGATACACGTTTCCAAAACCTATTTTCTACGTCAAAACTATGATTTTTCAAATCTAGGGTTTCTAGAATCTCCCTTTCCAAATCCTATCTTCCCTTTAGGAAAGCAAATCAAATCTCCCCGTTTAGGAAACTAGATCCTATCCTCCGTTTTTGGAAACAAAAATCAAACCTTTCTCTTGTAGAAACCAAATCCAATCCAAACCTTTCCTAATTCAATTCCTTCCTAAACCATAAGTTTCCTAAACCTAAACTTTAAACCTTTCCTTAAGTTTCAAAATCTAACTCTTTCCTAATTCAAATCCTTCCTAAACTTCCACTTTCTTAAACCTTAAGTTTCTAAAAACTTGAACATATAAATCTTTCCTAAACTTTAAAACTCAACTTTCAAATCTTTCTTAGTTCAACCCTTTCCTAATTCTACCCTTTTTCCAAAATCTTTTTCAAATCTAAGTTTTCAAACCTTTCCTAAACTCAAGCCTTTCCTAATTTCAAGATTTTCTAAAATTCTAAAACTTTCTAAATCTTAAACTTTTTAAATTTCAAATCTTTCCAAATTCAAAACTTTCCAAATTTGAAGCCTTCTTAAGTTAAATCTTTCTAAACCTAAAAGCTTTCTAAATTGTAAACTTTCTTAAACTTCAAATCTTTCCAAATCTAAGACTTTTCTAAACTCAAAACTTTCTTAATTCAAACATTTCCTAAACTAAAAACTTTCCTTTTTCAAACTTTTCCAATTTTCAAAACTTTCCGATTTTCAAAACTTTCCTAATTTGGGAACTTTTCTACTCTGAAAACCTTTCCTTTTTTGAAAACTTTCTAAACTCGAAACTTTCCAATTTCAAAACTTTCCTAAACCTAAAACTTTCCTAAATTCCAAACTTTCTTAATTTCAAAACTTTCCAAAAAAGAAACTTTTCTAATTCGAAACTTTCCTAAATCGAACATTTCCTAATTCAAACATTTCCTAAATCCAACCTTTCCTAATCTCCTAAACCTTCCAAGTCGAGTCAAGCTTTTCCTAATTCTAGGTTTCCTAAACCTTCATCTTTCTCTTTTTCAAAATAAGTCCAAATCTATCTTTTCAAATCAAAGTCCAATTTTCTCAAATTCAATTTCCAATCTCCTCTTCCAATTCCAAATCGAATTCAATTTCCAATTCAATCTCCTTCTTCAAATCCACTCTTCTCTTTTCAATCGGACTCCGGTCCGAACTACGACTGACCTGATTCCCCCAAAGGGATACGTAGGCAACCTTCATAGGTGCGGTCATAATATTTTTCAAACTTTCAATTCCACCCTCATGGGTGCGGTTTTCAAAATCTTTTCAAATCTCGAATTTCAATTTCAAAATTTCTATTTTCAAATTTCTACTTTCAATTTTCAAACTTTTCAATTTCAAATCTTTCCAATTTCAAATCTATTTTCAAATCAAATCAATTTCAAATCAATCTCTTTCCAAATCTATTTTTCAATTCTCTCTTATTTTGCACTTGCATACCATGCATCATGTTAGTTTCTTTTCAAACATTGTTTTTCTAAAGTGAAATAGGATTGAACATGGGTTAATTAAAGACTCTCATAGGTGAATCTAGGGTAGATTGACATGTAGGTACCGAAAGGGCGGGGTAGGGTGATAGCTTAGTGCGTCTTCCCTACACGTAACCAACCTCCGAACCTAGATCACTGTTTTCAAAGACCAAAAGGAGTTATTTTTCTAAAAAAGGGCTAAATGTTTTTCAAAGGTTGCCAAACAACCTATTTTCTTTAAAAACCCTCTCTCGAGGAGATATTTTCAAAAATTGTTTTCCAAAACCCTAAGTGTAGTCTTCGGATTATGCTTAGTTTTTAGGTGACCTAACTTACCTTAATCAAGTTAGGTGGCAACTCCAAATCTTTTTCAAAGGCCCTTTATTTCAAATCAATTTTCAATTCAAACCTAGTCGCACTCATTCTTCTAGGAGGGTGAGTTCTAACGAGAGAGTACAACATTTTTCCCGCTTGGGTGAGTATTCCTCGAGTGCGAAAAATCTGGGAGCGACAGTCGCCAACTGTCGCGCCCCGATTTATCGCATCCGAAAAAGACAAGTGAGAAAACACAGTACTCTCTCGTTAGAACTCATCCTCCTAGAAGAATGAGTACGACTAGGTTTGAATTGAAAATTGATTTGAATTAAGGGTTTTTGGAAAAGATTTTGAGTCGCCACCTAACTT
Source organism: Euryodendron excelsum (assembly GCA_033060915.1). Classification (NCBI taxonomy): domain Eukaryota; kingdom Viridiplantae; phylum Streptophyta; class Magnoliopsida; order Ericales; family Pentaphylacaceae; genus Euryodendron; species Euryodendron excelsum. Next base: position 13,835,189 of record CM065391.1, read on the forward strand.
GATTAAGGTGAGTTAGATCACCTAAAAAGTAAGCACGATCCAAATATTACACTTAGGATTTTTTGGAAAAGATTTTTGAAAATACTTCCTCAAGAGAGGGTTTTTAAGAAAATAGAATGTTTGGCAACCTTTAAAAAATTTAAGCCCTTTTTTTAAAATAACTCCATTTGGTCTTTGAAAATAGTGATCTAGGTTCGGATGTTGGTTACGTGTAGGGAAGACGTACTAAGCCATCACCCTACCCTGCTCTTGCAGTACCTACATGCCTATTCACCCTAAGTTTTTGACTAATAAATGTCCAAAACTATCCACTTTAGAAAAAAAATTTCAAAAAAGAATCAACATGATGGATGATATGTAAGTGAGAGAATAAGACTTGATTTTGAAAATAGGTTCGCCAAGAAGGTTTGATTCTGAAAATAAATTTGAAAAGAACTCGATATGATTGTAGAAATGAATTTGAAAAGACTTGATTTGAAATTGAAAAGTTTTAGAAATTGAAAATAGAGATTCGAAAATAGATTTTTGAAATTTGAAGTTTGAAAATAGTTATAGAATTGGAAACTTGAAAAAGGTTTGTAAGTACCCCATTTTTGACCGCTCGGCCGGAATTGAAAAAGGTTCGAAAATCTACGGTCCGTCCAGACTTGTAGTCAAGTCTATATGGACGTATTCCAATCGAAATAAACTTTCCAAGTCTAATCCTGTCCATTCATCGATTCACGGGCCAACCAGGTCCAAATAGAAGCAAAATGACTGAAATGCCCTTAGGGGGCATTGTTTAATCCAATTCCAAATTAAGCACGTCTTTCCGAAGACTGTAAGTGCCCTTTCAAATTCCATTTAGGCACGTCTTTTCGAAGATGATAAGTCCCCTTTTCTAATTTCAACAGGCGCGTCTTTTCGAATACGGTAAGTCCCCTTTCCAATACCAAATCAGACGTGTCTTTTCGAAGACGGTAAGTCTCCTTTCTAATTCCAATTCCAATCCCTCTCTCGTGACAGTTGATTCCTTGAGATTGCAATCTGACATGTGTTCCAAAGAAAATCTCTTCGGAACAGTAAGTATCTTTAAACTTGTCGACCGGGACGAGATCCCAAGTCCCCTAGATGGTAGAACTGTCTACCTTTAGCGCCTACTAGCCCGCCAATGTAGAAATGTCCATTTAGGCATGCCTTTCGAGAAAGTTGATTATCAGGCGCTAAGTCCCTTTAGCAGCTTCTCAAGATCAGGCATCTCGGGAATGATCGTGAACCGTCAGAGTAGCGGAAATACTAGCAAACATAGTAACCATTAGAGTAGCGGAAATACTCGCAAATAGGTCGATATAGGGAATTGCCAACAAACCCCTGTATCACGAGACCGCCGTCAGAGTGGTGGAAACACTCAAAACCCAGGTCAACACCAGTGCTTGCTAGCCCACTCCGGTGAAAAATGACTAAACTGCCCCTAGGGCCATTTTTCGGTACGTTTCTAGAGAGCACACCTAAGTCCTCAGAACAATAATTCCACCCTTCCTAGATCATCCCAGAGATGATCCGGCATGATTAGGTGCCCTCCAGCCCGTTTCGGGTTAATTCCAAGACTTTTCGGTTAAGATGACCATTTTGCCCCTAAGCATCCGAACGCCCCGGGAACCACGCCGGCCCTAGGTATCAAACCGGTGACTTCTCAAGAATGCCTCCTACAGTATTCTTAACCTTTCTTTACCTTTCCAGATCATTCCGAGTTAGTTCCGGCAAACCCGGTGTAAAATGACCGTTTTACCCCTGGTGGGCCGGTCGCCTTTTTCTGACCACACCGGCTCTGGGTATCAAACTGGTAACCTCCCGAGAATGCTTCTTATAGTGTTCTCAACCTTCTGTTATCTTTCCGGATCATTTCGAGCCAATTCCGGCAAACCCGGTACAAAATGACCGTTTTACCCCTGGTGGGTCGGTCGCCTTTTCCGACCACATCGGCTCTAGGTATCAAACCGGAAGCCTTTGGGAACATTCTAAATAATGTTTCCAAATCTTGAGTCTTTTCCTGAGACATTTCGAGTCCATCTCGGCAGTTTTCTGGCCCGGTTCACTGTTTTGCCCCCAATGGTCCGGTCAACCCCTTTTGACACATCCTATCCTCATGTTTCAAGTCAAATACCTCCGAGACACTGTTCTAAGTGTTCTTACCCTTTTGCCAGTCTTCCGGGCCAATCCCAATCCCCTAAGTCCTTCCCGGGCCTTCCGGGGTCACTCCTAGTGAAGTCAGGCTAAAAATTGCATGGTAGTCACTAGTACAGGCGCCCAAATCTTCCCAAGATACGTTGCTTGCCGGCCTTAAAACTTTCCTAACTGGCTGGCGCCACTACTAGTGGTGCCAAGAGGAAGTTTGGCCTAGCGCCACTACAACAAGCGCCAGGTCTATCCCATCTCTACAAATACAGAGCCTCCTCCAGCGTGAAAGAGGTCCACAAACTCAGTCTAAAAACCCTAATATTCGATATACAGAGCTCGTAGCCTCCCTAAACCCTAGCTCCTCTAGGTTTTCCAAACCCTAGCCACCATACACCAAACCCTAGCCTCCTATACACTCATACACATTCCCATACACTTATACACTAGCCTCCAATTATCCATTGAAGACTTAGATTGATGCAACTACGAAGATTTGAAGACTGAAGACAAGCCCTCGAAGACTGAAGTGAAGCAAAGACAGAAGAAAAGTAAGGCACGCAAAGCCAAGCGAAATAAACAAGACATACGGTAGGTTTTCTTTTTAAATTTCTGCACTTTCCCCCTCTCTTCTCCCTCCTAACCCACTTGGATTTTCTCTATTTTAATCTCCTATCTTCTTCCCCTCTTTCTTTGTATGCTTGAAACAAGGGGACTCCCAGTCCATGTGTAGGATTAGGCTATTAGAGGGTCACCGTGTCGAGGGCTTTCTTTTAGTCTAACCGACGACCACGTGGGTTCGGCCCCCTTGATTATGTGGTGAAACCTTAACCTTGTATGTTCACGACTCCAAATTTGCATTGTGCATATCATTATCTTGCATTCTTCCAGAAATCGCTTTCAAATTTGTTCTCAAAACTTGCATTAAACTTGTTTTCAAAATTGCATCAAAATCTTCTTTTCAAAACTTGTTTTCAAAGTCACAATCCTACGGCGATTCTAACCTTTTCATGGCTAGGGTTGCTTTAGAAAAGTGTTACATTTAAAGTGACCAATATGGTCTATATTTTCAAATTCTTGTTGTTTTCAAAACCACTTTCTTAAAGTGGTTCCAACCTTCTTATGGTTAGAATTGCTTTAGGAAAGTGAGACATTTTTATACTTTCCAAAAAAACTCTATTTTCAAAAGTCTTTGTTTCTAAAACCCTCTTTTTCAACATGCTTTCCAAAAACTCTTCTTTCCAAAATTGTTTTCTAAAAACTCCCTCCAAAAATCTATTTTTCAAAACTTCTCTCTTTACACTTCTTTCCAAAATGCTCTCTTCAAAGTCCACTTTCTAAAAACGCTCCCTAGGTCTCCTTCCTAGAAAAACTCTCTCCAAAAACTCTCTTTTTAAAACTCACCTTCTAAAAACTCCTCCCTAGAATTTCTTTCCAAAAATCTTCGTTTTCAAAAAACTCACTTTCCAAAAATTCCTTTTCTTGGTGTCCAAGTCAAGCCTTAGAGCTAACAATTAGGAAACCCTAATCTTCATTCCCAAAAATATGTTTTTCAATCTTGCCATAAAACCTAGGTTTCCAAAACCTCTTGTTTTCTACATCAAAACTATACATATTTCCAAAACCTATTTTCTACGTCAAAACTATAGTCTTCCAAATATAGGGTTTCTAAAACTTTCTATTCCAAATAATTGTCAAATCAAACCTCCCCTTTAAGAAACCAAATCCAATCTCTCTGTTTAGGAAATTAGATTCTATCCTCCATTTTTGGAAACAAAAATCAAACATTCTCTTTTAGAAACAAAATCCAATCCCTTGTTTTAGGAAATAGGAATCTTAAATTTTCCTAGTCTAAATCTTTCCTAATTCAACTCCTTTCTAATCTTCCACTTTCCTAAATCTTAAGTTTCCAAAACTTGAACATAAAAATCTTTCCCAAATCTTAAAATTCAACTTTCAAATCTTTCCTAATTCAACCCTTTCCTAATTCTACCCTTTTTTCAAATCTTAACTTTCCAAATCTAAGTTTTTCAAATCTTTCCTAAACTCAAACCTTTCCTAATCTCAAGATTTTCTAAAACTCAAACTCTAAAGCTTTCTAAATCCTAAACTTTCTAAATTCGAAGCTATCTAACACTAAAACTTTCTAAATCTTAAACTTTCTAAATTTTAAATATTTCCAAATCCAAAGCTTTCCAAATTCAAAACTTTCTTAAGTTAAAACTTTCTAGACCCAAATCTTTCTAAAATTCTAAACTTTCCTAAACTTCAAATATTTTCAAATCTAAACTTTCTAAACTCAAAACTTTCTTATTTTCAAAACTTCCTTATTTTCAAAACCTTTCTTATTTCAAAACCTTTCTTAAAATGAAACTTTCTTAATTCAAAACTTTCCTAAGTTGAAACTTTCCTAAGTCAAAGCTCTCCTAAGTTGAAACTTTCCTAAACCAAAACTTCCCTAAACCCAAAACTTTCCTAAAATGACACTTTCCTAATTTGAACCTTTCCTAATTCGAACATTTCCTAAATCCAATCTTTTTCAAAATCTTCTAAGTCTAACATTCGAGTCAAATCTTTTCTTAAAGCCCTTCCAAGTCAAATCTTTTCTAAGTCTAGGGTTCCTAAACCTCAAACTTTCCAAAACAAGTCTAAATCTTTCATCCAAGTTCTACCTTCCCAAGTCAAAGTCTAATCTTTTTAGTTCCAAAATTTCAAATTCTAATTTCCAATCTTCTATTGTAAATTCAAATCAAATCCTTTTTCCAATCAAACTCTCTTACTTCCAATCCAACCTTCTATCTTCTATCGGACTTTATCCGAACTACGACTGACCTGATTCCTCCAAAATGATACGTAGGCAACCCTCATGGGTGCAGTCACAACATTTTTCAAGTTTTTATTTCCACAAAATTTTTCCAAGCCTCCAATCTATTTTCAAATTTCCAATTCCAAATTTCTATTTCCAAATCTCTATTTTCAATTTCCAAACCCTCTTTCTAAATTCAAACTTCTATTTCTTTTTTTTCAAATCAATTCAATTTCTTTCTAAATCTATTTTTCAATTCTCTCTCTTGCATTTGCATATCATGCATCATGTCTTTTAAACATTCTTTTTTCTAAAGTGGATAGGATTGGATAGTTGTTAATTGAAGACTCTCATAAGTGAATCTAGGGTAAATAGACATGTAGGTACCGAAAGGGCGGGGTAGGGTGATGGCTTAGTGCATCTTCCCTACACGTAACCAACCTCTGAACTTAGATCACTATTTTTGAAAGACCAAAATGAGTTATTTTTCTAAAAGGGCTTAATATTTTCTAAAGGTTGCTAAATAACCTGTTTTCTTAAAAACCCTCTCTTAAGGAGATATTTTCAAAATCATTTTTCAAAACCCTAAGTGTAGTTTTCAGATTATGCTTAGTTTTTAGGTGACCTAACTCATCTTAATCAGGTTAGGTGGCAACTCCAAACTTTTTTCAAAAGCCCTTTATTCAAATTTATTTTCAATTCAAACATAGTCGCACTCATTCTTCTAGGAGGGTGAGTTCTAACGAGAGAGTACAGTGTTTTTTCTGTTTGTGTATATATTCCTCGAGTGCAAAAAATCTAGGCGTGATAAGTTTATTACCGCACCCATGAGGGTTGTCTGCGTATTCCTTTTTGGGAATCAGGTCAGTCTTGGTTCGGACAAAAGTTTGATAGAAAATTTGATTTGAAAAGAATTTGATTTGAAAAAGAGATTTGATTTGAAGAAGGGTTTAATTTGAACTTTAAATAGAGGATTCGAAATTGAATTTGGAATGGACTTTGATTTGAAATTGATTTTGATTTAGAAAGATAGAACCTGGAAGGAGAACTTGGACTTGATTTGGAAAGATTGAGATTTGAAAACATTTTGACTTCAATTGAAGTTTGAAAAATTATCTCGGTTTAGGAAAGAATTTTTTGAGAAGAGCTGGAAGCTTCCTAACTTTAGGGTTAGGGTCGAACTAGGATCTAGACATCCTAGGACTGGATTGGACCTGGGAAGCCAGTTTGAGCTTGAGTATGCTTGTGTGGGTTTGGAGGTGATTTTGGTAGAGCTAGAGATCGCCGAGTGGCCAAAATGGGGTGCTAACAGCTACCCCTCTTTTTTTGTCTTTACCTGTTGAAGGTAGAAAATGAAAAAGTAAATATCCAATGAAGGTCGTGAGGTGCTCGGAAGGACCAGAGGTTTGAAATTTTTGAAAATTGGAGTTTGAAACTTGAAAATGGGGCTAGGAGGCCGAGATGGGGCCCAGACTGGCTGTGTGCCACTCATAGTGGCGCCAGAGTAAATTGTGTCTGTGCGCCACTATGAGTGACCTAACTCACCTTAATCAAGTTAGTTAAGTGACTCCAAACTTTTTCTAAAAGCCCTTTATTCAAATATATTTTCAATTCAAACAAAGTCGCCCTCATTCTTCAAGGAGGGTGAATTCTAATAAGAGAGTACAATATTTTTTCCGCTTGTGTGTGTATTCCTCGAGTGCAAAAAATCTAGGCGCGACAACTGGCGACTCCGATGGGGACACTTAGAAGGTTAGGCCATAGTCATGTCTCTTTACCTTTTACCCATGTAGAGTCTTCAATTAACTTATTCAATCCTATTCACTTTAAATTTTCGAAACCAAATTTTCAAAATTGTTTTAAACAAAAACATGCATTTATTCATATTATCTTGTATTAAGTTTGCCATTCACATACTAACTCTTGCACCTTTGTTTTGTAGGTGCACTTTTTGTTTAAATTTTAACTGCCATGCATGAATGTGATGAACAGAATAAATGGGAGTTGTTGGGCTCTTTCCTCCGCTTTCAAAAATCACACACACACTGCATGTGTACCAGCATTCTTCATACTTGCATTATTACCCTAATATGTCCTTTCTAGTTAGAAAGGGGGAACGGTATATTGGTTGTGGGTAAGATGCTGTGTTAGTTTCTTCGCCTATGGCCCCTTGATGGTTCCTCCGCCCGGATCACCAACCGATCATGGCACCAACTCGGAGAGTGGGCCTAGGTTTGAAAATCCGGGGACCGAGCCTTTTTAGAACGTATTAGTCAACCCTCAACCTCATACTCATATAGACACCTTGCATAGCCGAACCTTTGCCCGATTTAAGACACAAGCACCGTTTTTAAAATCATGGAGGAAAGGGCCACTGCTCTTACTTTTATTTATACCTGCTTATTCCTGTTGTTATAATGACTGTTTTCATATTGTTATGATGCCTGTTTAACTGCTCATGCATACACGTTTACCTTGCTCTTGCATTTTCTCTCCTTATACTCTTTGCATATCCATGTTCATGCATTCGATTTTCCATGTCAAGACAAAAGTTCCAAGTAATTCAAGTCACTGCATTCTCATGCATATAATCAACCCATTGAGAGTGAAACCAAGGTCACTCTCCCTTGCATTAAACCTATCCAAACCCTAAGGGTTCCCACGTAACCCTAAGGATTCATGGCATGTATACCAATCCATTCCATAAGAGGGGCCCCAATCCCTCTATGCTCACGGGGATAAGATTGCCAAGAAGACAAGGGGCAATCAATCAACAGAGTCTTACAGCGACCTCATCAACATCAAATCCAACAAGGCAAATCTGAAGACTCAAGGGTAGTTTAGGTTTTTTCTTTGTACAACTAGACAGGTGAAAGTCCAAAGGAAAATGTTCTCCCTTCCCCATGTTAAAATGTATTTCAATTCCTTTGTATCTTAAACCCAAAATTCAATGTACTTCTTTACTTTTGAAAATGAATGCATGGATGGTTGAAGGTTCCTACTTGACGGTAAGGTATCTACATACAGGGACAAATCCCCCATCTCCAAAAGTGAGCCAGTACATCATGCTTAGTTTCCCTCCTAAAGAGGGGCACCTTAGAGCATGCATTGCATAAAGACTTTGTCAAGATAAAACACTAACTCTTTTCCTTTGTTGGTTTTTGGTATCTTCCCTCGTTTCCCCCGTCATTATCAGCCAAGAGCTCAGAAACGCTCCTGAAGTCACTCACACTCGACACCTTAACTCTACTACAAGCAGAAGCGAAAGCAGTCAGACATAAGATGACCAAAATGGAAGGCGTACTCTCTTCACTCTTACCTTATGCAACCCTGCAGCAGGCAGAATCCTCGCAGGCTCAGATCCACGAGGAACAAAAAAGGATGAGGAGGGAAGTCCCGAACCACACCCATACCATTGCTCATCAACAACATCCCTAAGCTGTTTGCCGCATTCCGGCATCTCTCAAACCAACCTTTAACCATACCCCTGAATTCTATAATCTATCCTATGATTACCAGTCCCATTCGCTTGGCCTTGACACCGAAAATTGTCCCACTTTGAAACACAAAGGCCGAAACCCCTTCAATTTCCAAACCACCGACCCAAGGGCCACCACACCGGAACTTGATCCTCGACCTTTCAGGTCATCTAAGGCACCTAGGCGAGTGAGACCAAAAGATCATGTTTTTACTAAACTCGCTTGCACTCAAACCGCAGCTTACTTTGATTTTCTTGCCATGGGATATTTAAACCTATACCCCCTCGACCTCGACCTAACCCTTTGCCACCCTATTTTAACCCAAATGCATACTGTGAGTACCATTCAGGCAGCTAAGGACATGATACTGAAGAATGCTGGACCCTCAAGCATAAGATTCAGGACTTGATAAATAATAAGACTATTGGCTTACGATCAGTGAATCCTTCACCAAACCCCACTGTCAATCCTATTACAAAATTTGGTAACGACAAGATTTGGTTCGCTACACGCCAGGAGATATATTACAAGGATGGGGAGGAAATGGAATGCGAAGATATGGAACAGATTCATAGCCGGTTACGGTGCAACCCCGATAAAATGCCGACCCCCAAAGACGAACTCGCATATGAATCTATGAAAAGAATTGACCAGTAGTTGTCCAAACTCAGTAATAAGAATCCCTCATTGTGTATACCTGAGGAACACCGAGCCACGGCTGGACACCAGAGCAGAAAACCCCGGGCTCGACCTATCAAGCTAGAAGAAGACGAGTCGCTCGACTGGTTTGTTAGAGAAACCACGAAGCAAACAAATGAAGGCAAGGCGGTCAAGAAAGCTGACAATTACGTCATCGCCACTAACTCACTTGGAACTCTGGGAGAAGCATTCACTTGTCCTGCCTTGGCTGAGAATCTCAACCGTGGATGGAACGAGGATGTGGGCATTGTCCCGAGGCCTTACTAAAATAGGAATCCCGTCAAAAGCGTACAAGAGAGGGGTGTTTCCACCCACTTTCTTTCTATCTCTTTTACTTCCTATCTCTAAATTGATGTTTGCATTTTCTTGACTGCTCAAAAACTTTATACTTTTCATAAAAATGACAATAATAATTGAATGATAGTTCTTTTATTCACTGTTGTTATCTTATATGTCTCTCGTGAATAGTAACTGCTTCCTCTACAAGGGGCATGGTGTATCTTATGGAATGATCCGACCTGATGGGATGATAGCATGAGTTAATCACTCACCAAATGATCAGCTCTTCAAAGAGAGAGAGGATAATGATGAGTGATGATACTACCCAAAGGCAACACTTACCAGACATTGAAGCTAAGCGATGTGTGGTCAGTTTATCAAAATGAAGAGGAGACATCTTTTACTTCCCCACACATAAATAAAAGAATAGATGACTAAATAAATAAACAAATGTGCTCGTATTCCCTTTTCTTAACCCCTAGTGCCTCGCAGATAGCTAAAATTTTTCTTGTCAACCCTAATCCAAGACTGTCCTCCCCATACTGGGGCAGACAATAGTTAAGAACTCTAGAAATGGTATCCACCTCTATCATGCTAGGATAGTATCGAAAGCTCTATAGATCAAGCAATCTAATTCAAAGTGAAGAGAGGCCTTCATTCCATTCCCCATACAGTCAGAAGCAAACCCCTTGCCAAATCCGTTGAGACATTTACCTTCTTTGAGAAAACCCCAACCTAGGGATCACCGCCCACACTGGGTAGATTGAACTGCCAAGGAAAAGGTCTAAGAAAAAAAGGATCAAAGAATTGTTCGTTTCATAAAAGAAAAGAAAAGAGATAAGAAAAAAAAGCAAAGGAAAATAGTTGCTAAGGGGCAAAAGGCCAAAAAAAAAAAAAAAGAAAAGTTTTTAAGGAAAGGCCTGAAGAAAATCATGATTGAGTCATCTTCAAAGGCCTAATACGAAGATCGAAAGAGAAGAAAGCTTATAGAAAGGGTGAAAGAAAAGAGTCATTTTTACCCTGAAAAGTACATGGCAAAAGCAAGAAAGAAATTTAAAGGTGATCCTAGGTTACAAAGAAGCCCAGTAGAAATAATAGGTTCGAGCCTTCATCCTTTCTTGCAAAACCCCAAAACCATGACCTACATTACAACCCTACTAAAGTCCACTCTAATTGAAAACAGATTGCTTGATCTAAATGAGCCAGACATGCTGTCAAAGCTAAAGAAGAATGCTAGCCCTACGGAGAAAATAGTAAAGGACGTCATGGATCTAAGCCCTACTGAAGAAGACAATAAATTTGAGCCTATATAGCCCGTTGTTTCTGAAACCTCATAACCTAGCCCACATTATGGTCCTAAACAAATTCTCTTCGGATTAAAAGGACTAGCCACTTATCGCTCTACTAAAGGTCAGTTAAGTTGTTGCTAAAATCCTAAGAATCGAGAGTTTCAGCCCAATAACTCCATACACTAACCCTGAAACAGAGAATCGGAGAGGGTCAAAAGGTTAAAAAAGGTTCGAAGTGCTATCGTCCAATCAAGGTAGGGTTGAGCCAGAAGAGAGGCTAGACCATAAAAATCTTTCCTAATTCAACTCCTTCCTAATCTTCCACTTTCTAAATCTTTCCTAATTCAACTCCTTCCAAATCTTCCACTTTCCTAAATCTTTCCTAATTCAACTCCTTCCTAATCTTCCACTTTCCTAAATCTTAAGTTTCCAAAACTTGAACATAAAAATCTTTTCCAAATCTTAAAATTCAACTTTCAAATCTTTCCTAATTCAACCATTTTCTAATTCTACCCCTTTTCAAATCTTAACTTTCCAAATCTAAGTTTTTCAAATCTTTCCTAAACTCAAACATTTCCTAATCACAAGATTTTCTAAAACTCAAACTCTAAAGCTTTCTAAATCCTAAATTTTCTAAATTCGAAACTTTCTAACTCTAAAACTTTTTAAATCTTAAACTTTCTAAATTTCAAATCTTTCCAAATCCAAAGCTTTCCAAATTCAAAACTTTCTTAAGTTAAAACTTTCTAAACCCAAATCTTTCTAAAATTCTAAACTTTGCTAAGTTTCAAATCTTTCTAAATCTAAACTTTCTAAACTCAAAACTTTCTTATTTTCAAAACTTCCTTATTTTCAAAACATTTCCTATTTCAAAACCATTCTTAAAATGAAACTTTCTTAATTGAAAACTTTCCTAAGTTGAAACTTTACTAAGTCAAAGCTCTCCTAAGTTGAAACTTTCCTAAACCAAAACTTTCCTAAAATGAAACTTTCCTAAAATGACACTTTTCTAATTTGAACCTTTCCTAATTCGAACATTTCCTAAATCCAATCTTTTTCTAAATCTTCTAAGTCCAACATTCGGGTCAAATCTTTTCTTAAAGCCCTTCCAAGTCAAATCTTTCCTAAGTCTAGGTTTCCTAAACTTCAATCTTTCCAAAACAAGTCTAAGCCTTTCATCCAAGTTCTACCTTCCCAAGTCAAAGTCTAATCTTTTCAGTTCCAAAATTTCAAATTCTAATTTACAATCTTCTATTGTAAATTCAAATCAAATCCTTTTTCCAATCAAAATATCTTTCTTCCAATCCAACCTTCTATCTTTTGTCAGACTCTTGTCCAAACTACGACTGACCTGATTCCTCCAAAATGATACGTAGGCAACCCTCATGGGTGCGGTCACAATATTTTTCAAGTTTTTATTTCCCAAAAATTTTTCCAAGCCTCCAATCTATTTTCAAATTTTCAATTCCAAATTTCTATTTCCAAATCTCTATTTTCAATTACCAAAACCCTCTTTTCAAATTCAAACTTCTATTTCTTTCTTTTCAAATCAATTCAATTTATTTCTAAATCTATTTTTCAATTCTCTCTCTTGCATTTGCATATCATACATCATGTCTTTTAAATATTCTTTTTTCTAAAGTGGATAGGATTGGATAGTTGTTAATTGAAGACTCTCATAGGTGAATCTAGGGTAAATAGACATGTAGGTATCGAAATGGCAGGGTGGGGTGATGGCTTAGTGCGTCTTCCCTACACGTAGCCAACCTCCGAACCTAGATCACTGTTTTCGAAAGACCAAAAGGAGTTATTTTTCTAAAAATGGCTTAATATTTTCTAAAGGTTGCTAAATAACCTATTTTCTTAAAAACCCTCCCTCGAGGAGATATTTTCAAAATCGTTGTCCAAAACCCTAAGTGTAGTTTTCGGATTATGCTTAGTTTTTAGGTGACCTAACTCACCTTAATCAAGTTAGGTGGCGACTCCAAACTTTTTCCAAAAGCCCTTTATTCAAATCTATTTTCAATTCAAACATAGGTGCACTTATTCTTCTAGGAGGGTGAGTTCTAACGAGAGAGTACAGTGTTTTTCCTACTTACGTGTGTATTCCTCAAGTGCAAAAAATCTGGGCGCGACAAGGTTATGACCGCACCCATGAGGGTTGCCTACGTATCCCTTTTTAGGAATCTGGTCAGTCTTAGTTCGGACAAGAGTTTGATTTGAAAATGAGATTTGATTTGAAGAAGGGTTTGATTTGAACTTTGAATAGAGGATTCGAAATTGAATTTGGAATTGACTTTGATTTGAAATTGATTTTGATTTAGAAAGATAGAACCTGGAAGAAGAACTTGGACTTGATTTGGAAATATTGAGATTTGAAAACATTTTGACTTGAATTGAAGTTTGAAAAACTATCTCGGTTTAGGAAAGAATTTTTTAAGAAGAGTTGGAAGCTTCCTAACTTTAGGGTTAGGGTCGAACTAGGATCTAGACATCCTAGGATTGGATTGGACCTAGGAAGCCAGTTTGGGCTTGAGTATGTTTGTGTGGGTTTGGAGGTGACTTTGGTCGAGCTAGAGATCGTCGAGTGGCCAAAATGGGATGCTAACAGCTACCCCTCTTTTTTTGTCTTTACCTGTTGAAGGTAGAAAACGAAAAAGTAAGTATCCAATGAAGGTCGTAAGGCACTCGGAAGGACCAGAGGTTTGAAATTTTTGAAAACTGGAGTTTGAAGCTTGAAAATAGGGCTAGGAGGCCATTTAAAATTGGTTTTGGTGGGAAAAAGGCCGTGATGGGGCCCAGACTGGCTGTGTGCCACTCATAGTGGTGCCAGGGTAAATTGTGTCTGTGCGCCACTATGAGTGGCACACGGCCGGCGGGGGTTTTATAGCAACAGCCACGGGTTTTCAAGGTTTTAGCTTGGTTTTTGAAATTTTTGAGATTTCTCTCCAAAGCTCTTCAAGCATTTCGCTTGGGCATTGTCAAGGAGTATTTTTGGAATGCTAGAGAGTCACCTGGAAGTGACATCATCGCCAGAAAGTCAACGGGGAAGAAGAAATCGCCGAAAAATTCCAAAAAGTAAGTTTTTTTGTTTTTGGTTGATTTCAATCCGTAGATTTCCATTTGAAGCATGTGTACAGTGAAAATTTATACTCTTGAATGTTTTGAACACATCTATGGAGTTTTTTTTTTTTTTTTTTTGCGTTTTGGTTATCATTTGAGTGAGTTTGTATAAATTACCATGTTTTGCAAAAAGGGTTTCCTGCAAGCTTAGAAAAACTAGCGATTTAGGCACTAGATAATGCATTTTTCTGTGATATTTTTGCGTAGGATGCCTTAGAAAAATGTGTTGAGCAACTGTGTGAGGTTTTGTAATTTTTTGAAAACATTTGTATTTTTTGATTTTTCAAAAATTAGAAAAATGTTGGAAAATGTGGGTAATTAGGAAAAATTGAGAAATAAATCCCGGGAGTGTTGGATTGTTGCTAGAAAATTCTTGAAATATTTTTGAAAAGTTTTGTGTATGTTTTTCAAAAACTTGTGAACTTTTTTGAAGGTGTTTGAAAAAATGTGAGGAAATAGCCTTGGGAATTTTTGGAAAAAATTGGTGTTTGCCCGTCTATGCCTCGTGTTGGGTGGGTGGTAGGGTATTATGTGTTTGGTGTCGTTGTGAATTTGTGGTTGCATAGTGTTGTAAGGGCCTTTTACAAATGGGACTCTGCTAGATTTTAGGGAAATTTTAAAAAGGGTTCTTTAGAGGAAGGAGAGGGATAGGCTTTTGAAGGGAAAGCCTTAGAAACTATCAAATCGAGTCCTTTGAGGGAAAGCCCTAACAAACCATAAGACCAGGGCTTTTGAGTGAAAGCCCTTAAAAGCTGTAGGACTCGGGCTTTTAAGGAAAAACCTTCGAAAACCATGCTTTTTTAGAGGGAAAAGCTTTTTGAAAACCCAAACTTTGGGCCTAGATTAGTGGACTTTTTGGGAAAATTTTTTAAGAAACCAGGTTAAAACTGATTTAAACTTTTTTAGGAAAAAGTTAGAAAACCAATAGCGAACTTTTGAAGAAAACTTTAGAAAACTGGGAGTGATTTTGAAAACAACTTTTTTTTAGGATAAAAAGTTTATAAAACTGAGAATGATTTTGCAAACAACTTTTTTGAGGACAAAAAAGTTTATAAAATCGGGAATCCGAAATTGAGAAATTATTTGGGAAACTTGAAGCATTTCTTGCCCCTATCCCTCTTTTTTTTTTTCTCATTCTTGTCTTTTCTTTTCCTTTGCCATTGTTTATGTTGCTAACTGACAAATCTTGACATGTTTCTTTTCTTTCTTCTCTTTTTCATGATGGCTAATGCTAGTGAGGGTGGATCTGAGAAGAGGCGCCACCTTGGCAAAGGCATTCGAGGAGATTCAAATACTGGAGAGGCTAGCAGAAGTAGCTCTCGTTCGAGAAGCAGTTGGCAGACGACCAACCTGGCTACCACTAGCAGTAGCTGGACAGCCAATGAGCCACCTTTTGAGCCAGATGTTGACGAGCATGGTAGTGATGATAGTGATGACGGTTAGGGGCCGGAGGACCCTCTAACAGGTTAGGGGAGGGCGAGCGTCAGGATTAGGCATGCCAACCCTGCATTGGATAATCTGGAGGTGGCTGACATCCCGCCCTTGGGTGACCTAGCCTACCATCCCAGTGCCTACGCTCGCTGGCAGATGGTTTCACACAAACATTCCTCCTTTAGAGGGGCATTCCATCTGGCTCTTAGGGTGATGAGGTCAGTCGCTCCATCTTACCAGACCTTCCTGGTCGATATAGGCTTCAGCTCTTTCATGCGACTTCAAACGGATCGGTTGGATTGTTGAATGGTCTATGCTTTGGTTGAGAGGTGGTTCGGGGAGACTGGGACATTTCATTTTGTTAGATTTGAACTCGGGCTGACCCTATTAAACTGGGCAATCATTACTGGGCTGTCCTTCACAGGTCGTCAGATTGAGCTGAGGCCAGTTAACATGACTGAGGTTTGTCATTTGCTAGATATATCACCCTTCACAGGGACGTCATTCCCTGCTGCCCTTCTCTGCCGGCATATTTTGAATTTCAGTACTGAGCCTCCACTAGCCCGCCGGGCCATTATAAGACACCAGTTGGTGCTATTTGTAGTATTTAGCTGCTTCTGCAACAACAACAGATCCATTATCCCTCTTCCACTAGTGAGTCTAGTGGCTAATTTAGATGCTCTGACGAGTGTAGACTGGGGATCTTTTACCTTTGCATGTTTCCTTAGGAGTATGCGATGGAAGACGTCGGCTCGTTGGAGCAGCATGACTGGCTTCTAGCCTTTTCTAATTTGGTGGAGTTACGAGTACCTACCCATTCGCTGTCCTCGGGTCCATATGGCTAACTCTTATCCTTGGGCATTAAGGTGGGCTCATCGTCAGGTTAACTATCGTTCTAAGATCACAGATTTTGTCACTATTCAGGTGAACTTGGAGTTGTTGGTGCCAGATGACGTGACATGGAGGCCTTTCACTGGTTCATAGAATTAT
Organism: Euryodendron excelsum; assembly: GCA_033060915.1. Classification (NCBI taxonomy): domain Eukaryota; kingdom Viridiplantae; phylum Streptophyta; class Magnoliopsida; order Ericales; family Pentaphylacaceae; genus Euryodendron; species Euryodendron excelsum. Next base: position 13,851,439 of record CM065391.1, read on the forward strand.
GAGACTGTGAGGTATCTTGCTCTGATATCTCTATCTAGAGTCTCAATTGTAGGAGCTGACTCTTGGGAGACATACTTGGGAGAGAGAGGCAATGACGCTAGTTCTATGAGGAGTTTCGGGCTGCCAATGTTCCTCCACAGTATATGTATGGGTTTCTCTATGGGGATACTGCTATACCATTGATTAAGCCATAGCCAGGTGCTACCTCCTTACTTCCACCAGATGTTGATTACACGACCCATTTTGCTGAGAGGTCCATAGGAGGCTTGACTTCCTTTGATGTAGTGGTAGGAGGTGTGGTCGTAGGCCACGAGGTGGTCGATTTATGGTGCCGTTCGCAGGGTTATATGCCTCTAGTGGAGTTTGCATCCATGAGAGACCAGAGGGATCAATTCCAGGCAAAGCGTGACCAGTATAGGGGTGAGCGGGATCGGTATCAGGCAGAGTGGCTAACTTATCTGCCCGGTTAGCTCGGATGGCTGGTGATCCGGTAAGCCCATATTGTTTTCTCTTCTTTTCATCATTCATAGTAGGTGTATTTGTATATCACCTGTACTAACTTGGCTTTTCTAATTCTCTTGCAAGGAGTCGGTGGTTTATAGGTTGGCCCTGATTTGTCTCTTCCTAATCCAGCTGACTGGGGCGACTTTGATTTAGATTCACCTCTGTTATGATTCGCCTTTTTATGAGTATCTGGACATTTTAGACTTTGTCAGAAGATTTTTATTTTATGTCTTTTCATTCTAGTATTGTAACCTTAAAACAGGCTGGATATGATGATGTTTATGAGATGATTGGATGATATATGTAGGATGTGTTTGTGTGCTTATTTATACAGGGGGCTTTGTTGAATGTATGCGAAACTCATGCAAAAATTTTTACTGAATAGGAATGCAAACATCATGAATGTGCACATATGAGAGTAAAAGCCTTTTTGAATGCCCCAGACTTATATTCTTGAAAATGGGGGTGTCCTTTTTGCCCCTTCATCCTCTATCCCCTTTTTGGCTATAGTGTGATAGCATTTCGCACTATCCTGGCAGTGATACCCTTGAAGTTGCCTCTAATGGGATTAGTGTTTAGGGATGGCCAATCTTTTTGGACATAGCTTGAGCAATAACCTTCATGACCTTAGCGTAGCGATAGGCGGCTAAGCCCTTAATCCGAGGAGACTTTCTTGTGGACTGTAACATAGGCTGGGTTTATGGGTTGAAATGAAAAGATTTATGGGCACAAAACTATTATCTTCTACTGAGGTTGCATAAGCCCCAGAGTTGCTCCCAGTGATGAAATCTGCCCCTGTCAATGCCATCTTGTACATGTGTTATTGTCACTTCGTCCGAGCTTATTTAGACTAAACAATTTTTCTTTCATCTGAGAGGACTTTTCTTTAGACCATAATGTGGGCCAGGCTATGGAGTGTTTGAAAGGAGGGATAAAGGGGCAAAAATCCTATTTATCTTTACTTGGCTGATGAGAACCCATAATCGTTTTTGGCAAGAATTCTTTGTCACTCTTTGGGCATTCTGATGAAAAGGATTGGCTTTCTTGCAATTATCTTGTCCTTTATTAGGATCTTTTGTGTAGTAATTTTTTTTTCATACTTGCTTTCTAGCATTCACTCTGCCTTCTCAACTTTGAGAGATGTATTTATGTCTTTGCCTTAACCTAGTGTGGGCAGTGATCATTGGGTTGGTTTTTTGAAAAGGAATGCAAACGGCTCAAATGGGCTTTACAATGGTCATCTTTTGACTGTATGATAGAAGAAATGAAGGCCTCTCTTCATTTAAAGTAAAATTGCTTAGTCTATAAAGCTCAGCTTGAAGTTCCAATGACGTCTTTCGGATGACAATTGTTGATGTATGGGCTCCTTCACTACCGGTGTCTGCTCTAATATGCAGGAAGCAACTCTGGTTTGGGCTTTTGACCAAGAAATGCCTTCAGCTCTAGTGGGTTATGCAAAGGGAATCATTTGATGTTTGCAGGAAGATAGAACAATGGCTCCTCTTCCTTTTGATAGTCCAACTACCCATCGCTTAGCTCAGATTTCATTTAAGTGTTGCTTTTTAGGTAAACTCCACATTCTTGAGTTGGATCTGTTTTTTTGCCCTTTTCAAGGATTTCTTGCTTTGGATGGGCTGTTGATGCTATCACACCCACCAAGCAGGGTTGTTGGTTGAAGAGTAATTTTCCTAGAAGCACTCCACCATTCACAAGAATATAGAAGAAAATTGCTATTATATCATTCGACAAACTTTAATGTGGCATGAGTTTATTAAATGAAACATGCAAATTAATGACAAGAAGTGTAAAAGGATAGAAAGAAAGTGGATAAACTTTGGAAGACATCCCTCCCTTGCAGGCTTTTAGTCCACAACCCTCAATAAGGTTTGGGAATTGTGCCAACCTCTTCAGTATCAAACTCATTGAGTGTAGGGTGGATGGACAAATCTTCCAATGGGTGGTTGAGGTTAGTGCAGTCACTGATCTCTTTTTCCTCCATTTCTTTGCATTCTTCAAACAAGCAAGCGAGGTTGCATTCCATAAAATCAAATGATGCTGTTGGCAGCTTGGGCTCAACCAATCCCCAACTCATATCTTCATTGTCATACCCAGTTGCGAGCTAGAGATTCTTGGCCAGATGGGCTTCAGCCTCGGCATATATGAAGTGCATGAATTCTTCTCCCCACCCATCAACAACAGTGACCTCCTCCATGAATTCTTCAATTGACCAATCAGTGGTGGTGTCTACTCCATTGGCCATCAGTGATGTTTTGTGCTTTGTGATGACTAGTTCTCGGGCGACAGATGGTGTCGGGTCTTTTCCTTTCCTCTCTTTCGGGGCAATGGTGAGTTGCATGTGTTTTTAATCCCCGTGGAATGGGAGAGAGAGAGAAAGAGAGAGAGAAAGGAAAACAAAAAAAAAAAAAAAAGAAAGAAAAAAAGGAAAAAATTAGTACTTATCCTTGAAAAGTATTTATGCAATGCATGTCTTAGAGGTGTCCCTGTTTGTCGAGATTTAGGTATGATGTTGAGGCTCATTTTGGAGATAAGGAATTGCCCATGTATACAGATACCATACTTGTGCCTGTTTCATTCATCCCACACAACCATTCATTCAAGGGAAATAGAAAGAGTAATTTTATTTCTTTTGATATTAGAAAGCTGAAATTACATAGATTGGGAGAAGGGATCATTTTTCATGGGATTTTCCACCAATCTACCTAGATTACTTTGCGAGTCTTCGATTTTGCCTTGTTGATATCGGAAGGTCGTTGAATGACCTTATCTCCGGATTGCCCCTTGTGTTGTGGCAACCTTATCTCCATGAGTTAGAGAGATTGGGGCCCCTCTTATGAAATGATTCTTGGATGAATGCCATGACCCTTAGGGTTTGGAACCCTTAAGAGTTGGGTAGGCTTGTGATTTGATATTAGCTTATGGGCCATTCTCTTTGAGGTTGATCATATGCATGGAGTGCAAGTGGTTTGAGGTACTTTGGAACTCTTGCCTTGGGATGATTAAATATGCGTGGGAAGTTTAATAGCATGAATGACAATATATTAACAGCAAGGCATTCATGTATGTAAGCATAATAACAACAAGATTAAGGAAATTAAAAAGCAGTCGCTCTTTACTCCTTGATTTTTCAAAAACGCGTGCCTTAAATCAGGCAGATGTTCGACTATGCATGGGTGCTATATGAACATGAGGCTGAGGGCTACTAATACTTCCTAAAAAGCTCGGCTCCTAGATCCTCAAACCTAGACCTACTCCCCAGGGTGGTGCCATTACAGGTTGGTGATCCGAGCGGGGGAACTATCTAAAGGCTGTTGGTTAGGTGACACATCTGCCTACCACTAACAGTCAATGTACTATTTCCCCTTCTAGCTAGAAGGTAGTAACCAAGGTCAATATTCCATGAAAATACATATGCAAGTGTGTGTGTGATTTTGGAAATTGAAGAAAAGAGCCCAACAACGCCCATATATCTTGTCATACATAACTTACATAGCAGTTTATGAACATAAATTAAAATGTGAACAAGGGTCCACCTATAAAACAAATGCACAAAGTTAGTACTGTTCGAAGAACTCAATTGCAAAATAAAATATTGATGTATGAACAATGCAAGAGCATGTAATGAATGCAATGTTTGTCTTTTTGCAAAACAAAGACCATTTTGAAAATTTTGGAATTTTGAAAAGTTTAGAAAGCGGATATAACTAAACAAGGTAATCGATGAACTTAAGGTCAGTAAAGGGTGACATGACATAGGCCTAACCCTCTAATTGTCCCCAGTGGAGTCGACAAGCTGTCGCGCCCCATTTTCAGGCGCCGGGCCCTCCCATCTCTCTTTCCGGGCCCGGGGGTAGGAATTTGGTACGGTGCTCTCTCGTTAGAACTCGTCCTCCTAGAAGGATGAATGCGACGAGGTTTGAATTTGAAATGTAATTGATTAGGGCTTTTTGAAAAGGTTTTTAGAGTCACCACCTAACATACTTAAAGAAGTGCTAGGTCATCTACACCAAGTAAAACCCGAGGGTTAAACTTAGGTTTTGGAAAAAGTCTTGTTTTTGATAAACGTCCTCATGATAAGGTTTTAGAAGGTAGGGTTGCTTGACAACCCTAAAAACATTAGAAAGCCCTCTTCAAAATTGACTTCGGTTTTAGTCCTTGAAACAAAAATTCTTAAGTTCGGGGGCTAGTTACGTGTAGGGAAGATGTCCTAAGACTATTACCCTACCCCGCCCTTGCGGTACCTATATGTCTAATGACCTTTTACTCACCTAATTATGACTCACTGGTTACCTATGTTTAATTCTATCTACATAGAAAACCTTTGAAAATAGAATTTGAAGAAGAGTTTGCAAGAGGAAGTTGAATTTGAAAAAGGTTGTGAACACACCCCATAAAGGGTTGCCTATATACTTCCTTAAAGATGATCAAGTCAATCGTAGTTCAGACAAGAGTCTGAAAGAATTGAAATTTTGAAATGAGTTCCTATTTCTAGAAAGTTTCCTTTTCAAGAAAGTTTGAGTTTGAAAATGTTTCCTTTTCAGAAAAGGATTGGACTTAGAAAATGTTTCCTTTTCAGGAAGACTTGATTTGAAAATGTTTCCTTTTCAAGAAAATTTGATTTGATTTTGAAATGTTTCATTTTCAGGAAGATTGATATTTAAAAATATTTGATTTGGTTTGAAAAGATTTACGTTGATTTGAAAAGATTGGGTTTTGAAAATGTTTCCTTTTCAGGAATATTTGATTTTTGCAATGTTTCCTTTTCAAGAAGATTTGAGATTTGAAAAGATTTGAGTTTTGGAAATGTTTCCTTTTCAAAAAAAATTGATTTGATTTTGAAATGTTTCCTTTTCAGAAAGATTTGATTTTATTTTGAAATGTTTCTTTTTCAGGAAAATTGAGATTTGAGAAGATTTAATTTTGAAAAAGGCAAGTTTGGATTGTTTCCAAAATAGAAGGAGTTAAGTTAGATTTAAATTTGAATGATTTGAAAAAGGAGCGATATGAGGGATTTGAAAAGGAAGGTTTTGATTTGATTGAAAAGGAAAGTTTTGATTGATTTGGAAATTGAGGATTTTGAGGGTTTGAAAATGGTAAGATTTTGGCTTAAAAATGGAAGGTTTCCAAGTTGGCAAAATGGGATTTTCCTAGTATTGGACTTCTAGGGTTTAACAGATATGAGTTTTGGAAATGGTTCGAAAGCCGAGTCTTTTGAAAAATGTTTTAAGGCTCGAAACCCTAACTTGGATTTTAGACATCCAAATGAATATCGCACTTTGCCTAAAACCAGTGTAGCCATTGAAATACTAGAATCGCTTTAGGCTTGTGCCTTTGAAAAGCAATACTGGCACGAAGCTAAAAATGTAGATCTTTCGGGTCCTTTTGAATGTCACACATTTCTCGAAACAACTCTAATTATGAAAAGACTAGGATCATTCCGAGAACAGGCTTTTGAAAGGAGGCAAATGTAGGCTAATGGGAGTCATTTAAAATGTCACACTTTTCTAAGAAAACCCTAACCATGAGAGGGCTAGGATCTACCTAGAATTATGGTTTTGAGAAAACAACTTTGAAAAATGGTTTTAAGGAGTAAAGTTATGACGAGAATGCAAATGCAATTTGATGATAGTAACGACATGAAACATACAAGGTTTAGTTATCAGCACATTGCAAGAGAACCCTAAGGCCATGCCGTGAAGCAAGTGAGGGTCAAGAAGAGAGTCCTAGTAGGTAATCTCCTCTTGTTCACTCTCGACATGGAGTAAACGTCCTCTTGTTTTCAAGCATGCAAGAAAGGGGGTTTTAGAGATACAAGATTAAAAAAGAGAAGAACCCAAGTGGGTTCAGAGGGAGAAGAGAAAGTGGGGGAGTATAGAAAAGTAAAAAGAGGATTACCTTATCTCGTTGCTTCTTTCTTTGGTGGAGGCTCGGGCCTTTGACTTGGGAAGGTTTTGGGAGATTTCAGGCAATGAGGCAGACCTTTGGTGGAGCTTGGAAACTAGGGCTTTTGGAATTCGGGGTTCGAACTTCGGACTTCGGACTCAGCCAGTGGGACTGAGAGAGAGAGAGAGAGAGAGAGAGAGAGAGAGAGAGAGAGAGAGAGAGAGGGCTCCGAGAGCTGTCTAGAATGGAGGGGGAGAGTTTCTAGAGATTTTTTCGACCCAATACAGAGAGGGGGAAGGTCTGTATTTATTGTGCATTTTTAGGGGGGTTGTGCGCCACTCATAGTGGCGTACGGTTTGAGCTTGGTCGTGTGCCACTATGAATGGCACAAGGTCATTTAATTTTGGCTTGAAAAAAGGCTGGATACAGAGCTGGGTGATTCATAACTGATTCTAAGAGGTTATGCGCCACTATTAGTGGCGCACAACTAAAAAAAGGTCATGCTTCACTCGGAGTGAAGCAAGGAGGTTCTGGTTCGAAAAGGGAAAGTGCTAGACGGCAGGGCCCGATTAGAAATAGAAGGGAATACTCTGAAAAGTGTTCCGAAGGTTACCGGTTTGATTTCCAGAGTTGGTATGGCTAAAGAAAGTGACCGGATGGCGGTCACCTCATCTCGGGAGTTCTAGGATTGACCAAGATTGACCGGGGTTGATCGGGTTGACCAGAATTGACTGGGGTTGACCAAAGTTGACTGGAGTATTGCTGGTTTGATACCCAGAGCCGTTGTGGTTTCCTAGGGCATTTGGATGCCTAGGGACAAAGTGGTTGTTTTGACCGGGGAACCTCTAGGAAAGGACCAGGGTTGATTGGATGGCATTGGACATGTTAGATCATCTAAAGACGGCTCTGGAAGGTGGTCTTACCATTCTGAGGACTTTATACTTTCTCGAGGAATGTGCTGGGCCCGCTAGGGGCAAAATGGTCATTTTTCACCGGGACGGGCTAGCAAGCGTCAGTGTTGACCGGTCTATATTTGGTCTGGACTTTTGTCCTAGGAATTGGTACTTTCTCGGTGGATAGGCTTGAAAGGGTCTTACTGCCTTGAGGGATAAACTTTCTCGAAGGTTGTGCTAGACTGGGACGGTCTTCCATTACTGAAGGATTTGTGCTTTCTTAAAGAACGTGTTGGGCTTGGACGGTCTTCCGTTCTTGAGGGGTTTGTGCTTTCTCAAAGAACGTGCCAAATTAGCAAACATTCTATATTGGCGGGCTAGCAGGCGCTAGAAATGAACCGCTCTTCCATTTTAGGGACTTAGGTATTTTTCAGAAATAAATGTGAAAGGGGCTTTACCGATCCGAGAAATAAACCTTCTCAGTGATCGTGCCGTGCTGGATTGAATGGTCTTACCGTCAATGAGGGATTAAATTTTTTCTAATGACGGGACAAATGGGTTTGACTTTGGATTTGGATGGACTTATCGTTTTATGAAAGACGTGCCGGTCTAGATTGGACTGGTTGATGTAATAGGGGCATTTTGGTCATTTTGCCTATAGTGGGCCCAATGAGCCCGCGAGGCAGTTGACAGACTGAATTGGATCTGTAAAGCCAATTTGGGCTTGAGTATGCTTGTGTGGGTTTGGAGGTGCTTCCAGTTGAGCCGGAGATCGCGGAGTGGCTAAAATGGGATGCTAACACTAAATAGAGCTCTCAATATTCTTATAAAAGAACAGAACTGCATTTATCATATAATTTATATAATGGCCATAAAATGAACTAGCAATTTTAAAAGACAAAATAAACTGTGCATCTAAACAATCTTTATAAGGGCATTTTCAAGATGCTACAAATTCTGTTCATATAATGAAAGAACTCACAAGTGCTTCACACTTTTCCATAACTCTTCCATCATAAAACATACCAGATATAGATTTCAAATCACATGAACAACCAATAAATTTAACGTATGTGAAACCAACCACTTGATATGATTAACAATATGTCTATATGCAAACATATAATTCCTAGTTTTCTGTAAATTACATATTGTTCTCTTTAATAATTTACAATGCTCGATACTAGGATTATATAGATATCTACCTAGCACATAATCTCAGTCTTGCATAAACTTAAACATATATTTAGCTCACAAAATAGTTAAAAGACAAAATATATTGTTTATAGGATTCTTAATTCCATTCTTATAATATTAGGATTCACAAATACATAATGTGACCCTATTAAACAATGTGAATATCATCATACATACAAATGTGCATAAAGAAAACTCCCAAGAATATTTTATTCTCTAGATAAAAATAAATAAATATGCTCCCACTACACTTGAGATTTATACATTGATTATCATTATTTGAAGGAACTAAAGAAAAACTTTTATCTCATCAGAACCCGTACAAAAATGTTTTACATCCATCTAATGAAACTCTAAGTCAAAATGAACATACTGAATAATTTCTTAGATGAAATTGGTTAAAAAGTCTCATTATAATCAATACCTTACTTTTGAGTTAACCCTATATATCAATCAATTAACCTTAAACGTTCAACTTGCTTTTTAGAGTTGTTCTTGATTTTGAACACCCAATGGCAACCAACAGGCTTATAGCCCACTGGAAGATCAACAAAGTCACATATTCCACTAGAACACTTGTCATAGTATTAACATAGGTAATTGGACCTGTATTATAATCACTCTCACCAAGATACACAACGAACTCAATAGAAATGGTAGATCTCATTTGTCTCAAGGATCTCCTCATATGTATTTCTAAAACAAGCTCAATATATTTATGAGCATTAATAAGAGTAGGTGCATTAGTCCTCCCCAGTTGCTCATAATCAATATTTTCACAATGGAATAGATAGACTATTAAGTACGTATATGCCTATCAACAAGTTAGAAACATTGGCTATCAGTCACATCAAGATTGAAAAACATAGTTGTTAAATACTCAACAAATCTAGCACCCAATGATAATGAAAAAATGTACTCTTAGAATGATCTTTATAAGTTTAATGACTTTTCTCAAGTGCTTATACCACAACACATATCAAGTCTCTTAGATAGACAATATTCAATATAAAAAGAGATATACTTATCATTATCGGTTAGATTTAATCTGTATAAATCATCACTTAACATACAATGGCCAAAATTCTTATAGATTTTGAGCAAATCTACCATACAATTATGAGATTGAAAACAATGTCTAATTTTGTTCAAAATGAAAATAGCAATCAAATCATGTCTATATAATCATATCTAGTATGAATAACATTTTCAAATAAGTCACAAATATCATCCTTGTGATAATGCAAATATTTCTGCTATACAACAAAAAACTTCTTAGCATTACTACTATTAGGTATAGATCTCAAAAAAATTATCAATTATGTGAACTTCTCAAAAGTCATATGCACATATTTAGCTTTATCTCATTTTTATAAACAACATTATTAACAAAAAATATAAATGGGCTTAGTAAAATCATCCACTTTTCTAGCTACATTGAAAATCTCAAAAAGCAAGTATAACACGTAGCACATAGCATAAGATCACAATAAGTAATTACAAATAACTCCAATCTAATTAACTTAGATAATTAATTAGTCATCACTAATGAATACATTTTAAAACCTTTATGAGTCTTATTCCAATGGGAGTCTTATGCATCCTTACTAACCTCCCTTTGGGTAAAGATTGCAATATGGTAATGGTTCTTTCAAACTTTATCATGAAGACACTCAAATATGATAGCACAAAATTTTGAAAAGTCCAACCCCTTTAAGCGGACGAGACCCTCTACACTCATATTATCTATCATTCACTTCATGACATTCCACAAAATTCTATCACATAATTACATTATTGGGCAGAAAAATATGCATACTAATAACACAAAAGCAAAAAACTCACATCAAAAGAATTAGATGAAGAGGCGGTAATGTTACTAACCTTTAATGAGACTGCCTAAGGCAACAAGGTCACAATATATCAATAAAATAGGGCAATCAACCTCTAAATTATGCTTTCAACTCAAATAAACATAACTCACAAAAAGCACCATATTGCATCACTACAGCCTCTCCTTTAGGTAGAGAATGTAATATGCCATAGGATCTCTTATCAAAAATCAACAAAAGAATACCCAAATTTTACACTTTAAGGAGACTGTACATGGAAACCAAAAATAAGGACAATAAACAATTTATTATATGTTTTAAACTTAATCAAACATAAATCAATAGGAGTGCTTCAGTACATCATTACTGTCTCTCATTTGGACAGAGAATGCAACATGCTACGGAATCTCTTCAACAAATCACTAAATGAGAGTACCCAAACTTTTGACAAGTTAGTATCCTTTGAGCAGACAAGTCATTTCAAAGCTTAAGTATCCTCGAATCAATTGCTAAATATTATCCGTGATATTAAAACACACAAAAGTCCCCTTTGGATAGGTAGTTGTTTGCAATAATACAATGGATATAGTTACGTTATCCATGTAATTAAAACACACAATAACCCCCTTTGGACAGACAATGATACAATGGCTATAGTCATGTTATCTGTGTTATGAAAATACACAATAATCTCCTTTGGGCAGGTAATTGTATGAAATAATACAATGGTTATAGTTATGTTATCCACGTCATTAATACACACAATAACTCTCTTTGGACATGCAATTGTATGCAATAATATAATGGATATAGTTATTTTATTTGTGTAATTAAAATGCACAATAATCTTCTTTAGGCAAGCAATTGTATGCAATAATATAATAAATATAGTCATGTCTAAATATACAAGAAAAAACATATATTAACGAATGTACCCCTTTGGGCATAAGCATCCACATCAACCCAAAACTTCTCACCAAGACATCATTTCATATAAATTGCCCCACTTTAATACTGACATACTCTAAAACTCATATGCATACTCGTGATCGCATCACAAATGGGTACAATCACAAATATACCCTTTAAGCATCACATAATGATATATTTTGCCCATGTCACATTTGTCAATGGTCATTTAAAAAAAAAAAATGTTACTAACCACAATGCATCCTTAAAGTGATTACATAAAATATTAATTGTTATAGAAGTTTAATATACTCATGACCATATCATAAATGAGTACCAACCAAAAGTATCTTAAAAGGTCACCTGAGTGAAATATATTACCCAAATAATTAACATACTCAAATGTCTGAGATAATACATGATAAAAGCAAAAGACCAAAGTCTCAATTAATGCACAAATTTCTCAACATAAATGGTAAAAGCAGGCAAAATAAAATTTATAATGTCTAAAACTATTTATAACATGATTGAAGCAATAAGAGATTTACATTTCCATATCATAGCATGTTCACATAATTTCTCAAAAAAATTAACATGCCCAATGACAATATTAATATGAAACTATTCTCAAAACATCTCCATGATGTCATTAATCATATTGATCATGAAATGAATATTATTTAAAATGTTTACTTAACTCATAATAATATTCCAAAATATCCAAAAACATACAAGAGCCCAAAATACAATTATTTTTAGTTCAAATAACGAAACATTACACAAACTATACTCAAAAGCACAATACCATAAATCATTTAGCAATAAGATATTATGCCATAGCAATGTCATAACGTGATATATACATACATAGATTTAACTACTAATAATACGCAAAGGGTCAATGATTTATTTTAATTAATAATATAAAGCACACGCACCATGCGTAATGGATAGGCAAAGACAATTGAGTGGCAAAGGTTTCAATGTGGCACGGTGCAACCCGCATGCCCACAAGTCTAAGCAGTGGGTGGCATGACAAAATACACTTATTAATATATAGTGGCCCACGTTGTCATTAATATACTTATTGTTCTCATCCGAGTACAACGTAATAACCATGTGCCTCGCACACAGTGCGGCGAGCGTATGATTGGGAAATAAACTATCGTCTTCTTCCTTCGGCGGACAAACCCGATCCAGCCTGCTGCAATTCGGATTTTTTATTTTTTTATATTGTTTGAAAACTTCATTTTGGGCACTCTAACTTGTTGTTAGACCCACGATCAAAGTATCAAGTCCCGAAAAAAGATTAAACATGACTTTAATGCAAAACTTAATTTAAATAAACTTCAAGCTCCGGTAATGGCTACCAAAGCTCCAAGCTCGTGAATCAAAGGAACCAATGTACATGAATAGATTCGAAACCATGTCAAGAACATTAATCAATTATCAATCTGATTCTAAAAAAATGAAATCAAAGGTTCTTATGCAAGATTCATACAAAACTCAATCTTTAGGGCCAAAACTTTAAAGGAGTGGTTCTTCCTCTACGGTTCAAATTAGAACGCAAGTCACTATTAAAACGATGCTTATAACGAGAAGAACAAAAGCCCTCTTTTTGTACAAGAACAAACGAATTTAACAACCCAAGATTCGGGTCTAAAACCCTAAGTACTAATTTTAATCACAAAAATTATATCATATGAGTCCTAAATTCACATACATGGGCTTTTATAACATGTATGTAAATTAAGTACATCAATACACAAAGAATAAGAAAGCCCGTTTGTTCATGATTGATTGAGAATTTGAAGTCTGATATAATTTTTTGTTTGAATACTAGGGTTAAATTTTTTTTCCTTCTTCTACAAAATACTTTATGACGACTCTTTAGGTCAAGCAATTTAAATACGGAGTAGAGAGAAAACTTAGCCGATATATAATATATATAGTGTAACAAACTCTTTTATAAAATATTTAATCAGACCTAAAAAGCCTACACTTACTGTCAACCACAATACAATAATAATAAGTGTGCAAGAACTCACTTAATAATCATTAAATTGACTCACTCACAATGTCTTATTAATTAGATCGGTTTAATTCATTTTTCACAAAACATAAATGATCAATTAATGAATGTTAAGTACAAAAAAATTCAAAGAGTTTGTGCACCATGTTTGTATGACTCCCGGGATTTATGTTGTGGGACTTGATATGATGAGTCTGATTATCTTATACTTATGGGCCATATACCTCTGATGAATAGGGTTAGTGCTAAAATCTCGGCCCCGAGGACAAAGAGTATTGCCAGACACTACGTCAAGGGTCGGTGTGAAGGGTCAACATAGTGAAACATGGGATGGTCAAGATGAGTAAGGTGAAAAGGTTTGAAACGGTTTAAGATTGGACATTCGAATTCCCTTAATCCATTCAAACGCCATGGAATCCATTGGAAACGGTTTTTCTTTTTGCTCACTCAATAGATATAGGCAGGCTAAACGGTTTTTCTTCTGATTGTGTTTCACACTATGAACTCAACAACCTTCAATAAAAACATTACCCGCAAAGTGTTTTTACTCAGGAAGTTAAACTAAAATTCCTACCGAAGAACTATTAAAAAATGGAAATAGTTACAAATAGGAAGAAAAGACTGAAAAACTTGCCATAGATAAGAGAATCCACATACCCGTCAGCGCAAACAGAAGAACCCTAGCCTCAGACGCTCAAGAGAGAATGGCAGAAAACATGAACCAAAAGAAGATCCTGGGGAATATAATGGGCCTGCAGCTAACAGTTCGCTCAGATGAGCTATACCTGGCCTTTTTCCAGCTGTCAAACAAGAATGGTGCGTACGAACGACTGAGAAGGAACCACCCACGAATCTTTCTGAATTTCATTATTGGCCAGGATATTGACAGAAAAGAACAAGAACCTTCAAAATTGTGAAGAACCGGTCAAAAAGTCAAAAAGGTATGTGGGATTATTTTTAAAATTAGTTAAAACTTTGGGATGTTGTGTAATTAATCTAACATGTTTTAAAAAGATCAATTTTTTTTTTCTCTCTCAGTCTCTCTCACGCGCGGCAAAAATAGAGAAGCCACTCCCGGTTTCTCTCTTTCTCCTCTACTTCTTCTTCTTTTCACCTTTCATTATTTATTTTTTAGAGTAAGATTTTAACATCATTTTCTAAAAATTTTGGGTTCATCTTGTCAAGAGCTTTATGGCGATAGTTCTAAAGAGAGTTTCTAACAACTTTGAGTTTACTCATAGTTAACTATCTTCAAAGAAATAAGGAGTTACAAGTGAGTTTTGCTATTAAATTAATATTTTTTAATTATTCATGTTATTGGGGATAGAAATCATACATATAGAATTTTTATGTAAATGTTTAAATTTTACATAATCTTGAAAGTTGATTATTATTTAAATTCTTAACTTTCTTGATTGATTCTTACTATGTTTATGATTATATGTTAGTTAATTGATGCTTTGTAGATTATTGAATATTTTGAATGAAAATCTAGGGTTTTACCATGTGTAATTATTTGACAAAAGTTGAGAGTGTTGCCATAAAATAATTGAATCGTGTAATTAGGTTGATATTTGTGCAATTCATGTGTACGTGAGTATTTAAGGTGTTGGTTGGTTTAAATAAATTAATTGGATAATTTTGATTCTTGACATACTTCAAAATGTGCATAAAAAATTCATAATTAAAAATGTTTAAATGTCTTCAGTATTTATTAGTGATAATGTTATGGATTTAGTGATTTGGATATTATTTGCTTTGCCTCTGTATGATATATATCTTTGTTGAGACTTAGATTAAAGTTTATCAGTAGTTGGGTATGGTCAGGGATGGGCTGGAAGCCCTAGGCCCTAGGATTTGCACTGGAATAAAGGTGTGGTGCCTTATTTGGCGGGATGCATGCGTCCCTTGGATGCGGTCGATGAAGAGTGAAATTACTTAGAAACACACGTCTTTTCAGTGATATTTCATAAAGAGCAGAAAATGTTACAGGTGAAATTATATTCCCTCCTCAGTACAGCTGATTGAATCATGTACTTGCATTGGATTGGACTTGTGTGAGTCTTGATATTTTTATTTATTTATTTATGAACTTATCATTTTAATTTTGGTCTTATAGAGTCAATTTGATTTTGTTGCTATTGATAACTGGATTATTTGCGAATTGATGATATAATTATTTGATCTTTATACAGTTGACTCATGTATGTACTTGTATCATATTATTAGGCATTGGGTTGAGAGTTAGGACAAGTAAACTGTATTTCTTTACTCCATTACATCCTTGTTGGTACACTTGTACATACCATCTTATTTTTGTTAGCTCAATAGTATAATCTCTTACTTGAGCGGTGCTCACCCTACAACAGTTGTAGGTGGGTTTTTAGGCAAGCAAACCTAAGGACTTGGAATAGGACATTAGAGGCCTTCATCACATCTTAACCCTATTTTGTTGTATTTCTGGGTTCTAGTTATTTTATTTGTTTTTTACATTTACTATACTTTTATATTTTCGCTTTAACTTTATTTTAAATTTCATTCGGATGACTATATTATTATTTTGTTACATTCGAAGCGATTACTATTACTTAATTCTTTGTATGGTTTGAATTGGAGTTTAGATTGTGGTTGGAGTTAGATATTTTGAGAATTGATATTTTTTTCTTTAAAATAAATTTTAAACAAGTTTTCATTAAACCAAATTTGCTGAAAATACGAATAGATTCATACAGTTTTGTTTCAAAAAATTTTAACATAAAAACTATCTTTAAATAAATTTCAAAACTTGTTTTAACTAAAATCTAATGTGAATTCAAATTTTAGCTTTGATTTTTTAAAGCTATAATTTTTATTCATTAAATCTCAACTTTTGAAAAATTAGCATGTGACTATTGGTGAAGGTTGTTTTTTTGTTTGTTTTGAAAAATTATTTTCCAAATTATTTATAACTGTTACCATGTGCCAGCCATTCTCTAGTACGTGGTGGCCATCCTAATAAGCAACTAATAGGGATTTCCTCTGCTCTGTGCTGCAGAATTCTTATTGCTTTGTGTACGTGGAAGTGCACTATAAATATATGTTTTATTTATTATTTTGATTTTTTTTTGGGCAGATAAAATAATCCAATAAAATGGTATTAAGAATGTAGGGGAGAAAAAGTGGATTGACAACAAAGCTTTAAAATGTTGCAACCTAGTGTGGTGCCGCATACACAAAAGGTAAGAAGAATTTTTCCAATCTAGGGTAGAGGAAATCATTGTTCTTATACCACACTTGCCATAGAAATGCAATCAGTTTTACGAGATATTGGGGACCACCATGACTTTCCCGTTTTATAAAGGACAATTTTAATTGTATAGAATTTTTGAATAAAATAATAAATATAACAATTTAGATCATCTCAATTTCATTAATTAATAGACAAGATGATATTATATTAGATATGCTACTAAAGCTAAGTTGTTTTATATTAAAATTTATTCTTTATACATAACTACAAACTCATTTATTGTTTAAATAAATTTTAAATCAACTCATTTGATTCCAATCAATTGATTCACTCTGAATTCTAATAGAACTTTTGATAACTCAAATCATTAACTACGTTTTGAGCTTTTGATTTAGAAGGTTTAATGATAGAAATATGGATTCATTAATAATCCTAGATTTGTAACAAAATTAAAGTCATAGATTCATACCATCGATTTGTACAAACTCTATAGCAAACTAGGATTTGTGCGTAGAGAGTATCAAACTTAGTCAAGAATCTAAGTTTTCTCAAGTATCTAGGGTTTGATCGCCAAGAATTAGAAGGCAAGAAGACTAAACATTGAAACTCTAATTACCTCAATTGATCTCCTAAGATCTTCAATTGATCTTCAAAATTGATTCCAAGATAATTATTAGCTACTCATTTCCATAATAAATACGCAAATATGTATTAAAAATATATTAAAACCAATTGAATTCGATTACAAAGCAATGAAAAACTATGAAAAGCTATGTAAAACTTCTCTAAGTTTCTCTAAAAACTTCAAAGGAAACCCTAAAACTCATAAACGAATTAACTATCCTGATTCTAGGTTTAATCCCCCCTTAAATAAGCAATAAAAAGCTAGAGCGCTAGAATCCGTTTGAATGGCCTGTCCTCCCATTTGAACTGCTGCTTGAACGGATATCGAATGGGCATTTCACTTCTCTGTAATTTCGAATGACAATCGAATTTGATTCAAATGGGGAAACATGCTCTTTGATATTTCAAATGGGTACTGGCCCGTTCGAGCGGCCTGACATCCCTTTCGAATAGCCTCAAGGCATATATAGTATGATTTCTCCTACTTTAAATGAGAATCATGTTTACAATAAAACAAACTAAGTTAATAATGGAATAAAGCTAAAAACACATATATAGTCCTAGTCTAAGGCTAACAAGGAACCAACTAAGACATAGTAATTCCACTTTTGTAGTACAATCTTATGCACTTATATCCATTAGGCGTTTGAACGATCATTTGACCCGTTCGAACGGTTGGGGCATTCGAATCCCTAACTAGAGGGTTTGAATGCACAAACTAGAGCTTCAAAAATTTGAGCTATTACTCCATAATTTCATGGGAAACCTTTCCTATAGTGAGATAGACTTCGTCCAAGACTCCATAAATACTCCAAACATCATATAAACGCTCGAAAGGCTTCATAATTCATAGCTAGAGAAATTATTGTAGCTATTCAAAGAGTTTTATTGTGCTTCCAAGTTTATTGGAGAGTTCTTCTGGTCAATAAACAACTTCACATATACTCAACTTTGGCGGATTCCAAAGTTGGCATTGAGAGCACAAGAGAATAGTGAATCGTGGAGTCTAGTGATCAAGTCTGAAACTTCTACCATAGTTGTGGATCAAAAGGGAGTTGTGGATCACTGTATTGAGTTGTAATTTTATTCTTATAACTATTTAATGCGTATACTACTGAGTACCTTAGAGGCTATATCCCTATGGTTTTTTTTCTCTCATTTGTAGTTTTCATGCTTAAATCATGTGTGCTATGTCTCTTTACTTTACTGCTTCAAAGTTGCATACAAGATTGACGTACCTAGATAATTGATTTGTTCTCATATTTGGATACTTAGGTTAATTAATCAATTATAGGCTAATCTAGGGCTATTAAAAAAATCGACCGGCCCGACCCGACACCAAACTGATCAGCCTATGGGTGGATAATGGGTGGATTTCACCCAACTCGATTATATTTGGTTTGGGTTTCAGGCCTTTCTTTCTCTAATCCAACCCAACCCAACCCTATATTTTTACACTAAAAATTTGGCTTTTCACCCAACTTGACCAACCCCATCACCCACTATGTCAAAAGCGGTTTAAAAAATTTCCAACCCAATCTTTTCAGTTCGGGTGTGATCACTCCAAAATAATGCAATTGATATCCACCAGTGTGTGGTTGTGATGCAGTAATAATACTGGGTGAAGTCCAAGATCGATCCACAGGGAACAATTTCACAAGGTGGAGAGACTAAAGCACTCCTCTCAAATCACAAACAAAATCTCACCAATTACTTCTAAAAGACCAAAAATTATTACTTTAAAGGGTTGATTTCTATTCAAAAGCAAACAAAGAAAACAGTTTCAATTTAATAAAAGAAAAATCTCGAGACCAATTGTTGCAACCAATCACATCACTCATAATTCTAATGGAGGTGTTTTATAACTCAAATTATTAACTACGTCGCAAGTCTTTGATTTAGAAAATTTAGCGATGCAAATAATTGTTCTTTAACAACCAAACATAGAATAAATTAAGTTTAGAATTATAGATGTATGCCATTGACTTGTTGCCAAACATAATCAAATATCTGGGTTTCCGTAAATATCTACTGTAGAGTTAATCAGTTTTAGAATTAGAGATGCATACCATTGATTCATGCAATACATGTACTAAACATAGGTTCATGTATAAGTATTGCTGAACATAGTCAAACACTTAAGTTTTTATGAATATCTAGGGTTTGATCCTAAATAATTAAGAAGGAGAAGATTTAAAGATTGAAAACTAGTTTACCTCCAATATTCATCCAATATCTTCAATTGATCTTCACAATTGATCCCAAGATAGAATCTAGCTACTCATCATAATTATAGATACATAAAGCTATAAGTAAATTTATTGAAAGACTGAGTAATTGGATTACAGGAATTAAAAACTAAATGAAAACTATGAAACTTCTACTCTAAAATACTTATAAAACCTAGAAAAATTTCATCTCCCTTTCAGTGTTTAATTACAAGTATATATAATTAATTCTGGAGTCCCAAACCAACAAGGAAATAAAAATTCTACAACTGAGTCAGTTGGTCATCCGAACGACCAAAACAATGTATATTTTGACGTTTGAACGACCAAAATAGTGTATTAAGTGGCGTTCGAACGACGAGACCTCCAACGCCTGAACAGCGTCTGAACGACCATTGTAGTTATCAAAATAACTCTCTCAATCTTTCGCTTTCATCCGAATGGCGTCCAAACGATGACTTCAATAGTCAACTTCTAGCCACCTTTTTAGCTCCATTTCTTATAGAAATCAAAATAGACTTAATTAGTACTAGAATGTAACTAAAGAGGTATATAGATTCCTAAATTAAGGGTAAAAAGGCACAAGTTAAAGTCTTATAATTTCACTTTTGGAGCGCAATCACACCCCCCAACTAGATTTTTGCTAGTCCCTAGCAAAATACTAAAAACTAAAAAGATAATCTCCACTTTTGTAGGAGTCACGTGTGCATTTAGCCTATGCATCAAGCCTTTAAACCTCTAGGTTACCCTTAGTGGACGAGTAGTGTCTCATGAGGGCTTGCAGTGATGGTACCCACAAACAGCTATTCATGTCATGTGAAAAATAGTAGAAGTACATGAAACATATATAACTTCATTCCAAAAAATTCTCAATCCTCCCTAAATTGTAAATCATGCAAGGTAAAGGCATAAAGCATTTAAAAAAGAATCATATAAAAGTTACTAGCAATGACATACAAGTTAACTATCTCAAAATTATGCAATTATATCCTTTATGCTTCGATTCAAAATCTCACTAGTCATACACTCATTAAAAACATGAAACACATAGGTCTCTCTATGAAAAGATTATCAAGAGAGTAAATGTCAATGAAACATCAAAAATGCAATTCCAATATATAAAAAATCGTACATATGTAAGTGTATCTACTTGGCATAGCTTCATGAAAGAATATTTGCAGTTTAAGTATTAGTTAGAAAATTGACAGGTAATGACTTATACTCAAAAGAATTATCAACTTATATATATTCCAGATAACCTAAGGCCATGTGAAAGAAGAGTCATGAATGGGGAGAAAATAAAGAGATAGTAAAACTCAACCCATGCATTGTGCACTATATGTAATGGTCAATAAGCATATACTTCTAATTTTCCAACTTTTCAAAAAAATTATTCTTTTTTTTTTCTTCCACTTCTATATTATTGTTTTTTTCTTTTATTTTCCTTCCTTTTGTTTATGTATCTTTTTTCCTTTTCTTTCCAACTCCATACATCTTTTGTATTTGCAAGCTCTCATAAGTAATGACATCAAATTCTTCATTATAGGGCGTATTTCAACAATGATATGCTTTTTCTAAGATCATATGTGTATGAGTGTCAAGAGAAGGAAACTAGATATGAATGGCTTAAAAGGAATAGAATAGCCTCAACCTAATATCTGAAAGGCATTAAGTTAAAAATTCAAGAGAGTATAAGTGTCAATACCTCCAACTACTACCTAACATAAGAACAAAAATCAAGAATAAAGAAGCTATTGAAAGAATGGAAGGTCAATAAAATATTCTTGGGTAAATGTAAATCAACTCAGAAAGAAGATAATTTAGTTCTAAAGCTCACAAGGTACAATCTCTACTTTTTAAGAATATACATACACAAATGATCAACAAAAAATGTTATATAGGATGCTAGTACACAATGATGCAATCTCTATCTTATAATGATTTTATGACAAAAACTTGTAATGCATTACAATAACAAAATGAACCAACAATTAACTCAAACTTAGTCTAATGTATAAAAATGTGGATAAATGTATTAGAGATACAAACTATGATACCCAAACTATATGATACTCAAACCTTTACCAAAGCAATTCAAGTGTCTGAAAGATAATCAACCATGAATCAACACCTGAAATTAATCAAGAGAGCATAATAAGGTTTGAAGTATACAAAAAACACATTATTAATTTTTTTTATTATTGATTTTTTTATTATTTAATTTGAACAAACAACACAAAATCAGTTTTATTTAATTTTAATTAACAAAACAAAACTACTTCTCCCCCCCCCCCCCCCCCCCCCCTCCCAACTAAAGTCATGCAATGTCCTCAATGCATGAAAACAAAGCCCATGAACAACAATCAAAGGGAGAACAAAAATCAAGATACCAAAGAGTACCCCCCCCCCCCCCCCCCCCCCCCCCCCCCCCCCAAAAAAAAAAAAACTAGGAAAAAACAAAGACTCAAATAAAACTACACAAAAGAAAAAAGAAAAAGAAAACTAAATTGACTCTAGACACCTAACCTACTTTACTACTATACACTACACAGATTGTGAATGAATAAGAAAGTCATCCAATACCACCACGAGACATGGCCCCCAAGTGGAACATTCTAGCCATTAACATTAACACCCATGATGTGTCCATCAAAGAATCATGTATAAGTTCAGAATTCTTAGTAACTTGATGCTCCGAAAGATCATGGAAACATATTTGTATTGCATTGAGAAAATCAAAGAACTCAAAAGAATCAATCACAAGTGTTTGGACCGTGTTGACACTAAAAAGTTTATCATTATTAGGCTCAGTCCCCAAAAAATTACTATTAAAGATATTAAAGTCCGAAGTCATATTACCAAATGAAAATTTCATGTCACTATTTGTACAATTAATCAAAGCATTAGATGTAGTAAGGAATGGACAACCTAGGATGATTGGAACTATAGTGCTAGCATTATCATGAGAAAATGAGTCCAAAACAACAAAATCAACCAAAAAATAAAACTTATCAACTTGGACCAACACATCGTCCACAACTCCCCTAGGTATTCTTAGAGATTGGTTGGCAAGCTAAAGAGTAATGCTAGTAGGTTTAAGCTTACTAAGACCCAATTGTTCGTATATTTCATGCAGGAGTATATTCACACTAGCCCCTAGATCAAGCAAAACTTGTCCAATTTTATACTTCCCAATAACAAATGATATGGTAGGATATCCTGGGTTCTTATATTTGGGAGGGACATTGTGTTGTAAAATAACACTAACTTGCTAAGTCAAAACAACCTCTTTTTATACACGAAGATTGCGCTTGATTGTACATAATTGTTTCAAAAACTTTGCATAAGAAGGGTTTTGTTTAATAACATCCAAGAGAGGAATATTAATCTTTACTTGTTTAAATAGTTCATAAATTTCAGAATTTAACAACTTATTCTTATGTTTAAGCAATCTATTCGGGAATGGATCATGTTTCATCACATCAATACCCCCATCTATGATGGCTCAAAACTCACTTTATCACTTACCTTCTTCTTTCTCTCATGTTCTCTCTCATCTCCCACCTGCACTAGCTCACTCTCAATTCCCTTCCCATGATCACTAACCCTAGAGAGATCCTTCTTAGGCGAAATGATTTTATCAATAACTTTTTCACTTCTAATGGTTGTGATTGCATTAACTTGTTCACAATTAGATTGTGGATCATTCCCAAGTTCAGTGATAGGTATTTGTCTAGTCAAGTTAGGTAAGGGTTGGGCTGGAAATCTCCCCAGTATGGTCGGAGTTAAAGCTTGTGTCAGAATAGCCACGTTCTTTTAAATGTCCTCCAACAACCTAGTATGATGATCCACCCTACTAGTAAGCACTCTTTGGTAATTCATCATCAATTGCATGTTATCTTCCAACCCTTTATAGGAGAGTTGATCAAGATTAGCTTGAGATTGAAATAACATAGATTATTGGGAAGGCCTTGGTTTCGGTTGAAATGGTTAAGGGCTTTGAAACCCTCCTTAAAAGCCTTGAGAATTCGAAGGACCCTCATTTTTCCATCCTAGGTTAGGGTGATTCTGCCAACCTGGATTATATGTGTTGGAGCAAGGGTTTCCCCTACTCCTTTGGTCATCATTTGTACTCTAATATTGGCCAACCACATTAGCTTAGCCATGCAAAGCCTTATTAAAACCTAGTATAATAGGACATGTAGCAGTGTCATGTTCCATGTTATCACACACTAAGCAACTTATAACCTTATGTGGCTCACAAACTTTATTCATCTTCATAGACTATAGTTTTTAGGTAAGTGTACTGAGCTAAGAATGCAATTCCTCTACTTTCTGAGATTGATAATTACCCCCAATTTGTGAGTTAGGTCTAGGTTTGGGATTTTGGGTCCCTGTTGTAGCCCAGTCTCTAGCCAAGTTTGCTAAATGGTCAAAATAATTGCATGCCTCATCCAGATGTTTATCATATAAAGTCCTAGCACACATAGACTCAACAAACTGCTTAAGTTATGGAGTTAGAGATGAATAAAAAGTATTAATAATATGGTATTCTGTAAACCCATGGAGTGGACAAGAGTATACCAATTCTTTAAGCTACTTTCAACATTGGTAGAAAGATTCACCAATCCTTGAGGCAAACTGAGAGATTTGGCGACGAATCGCCTCCGTTCTATGTTTAGGGAAAAACTTTTTCAAAAATTTCCCTTGCAATGTATTCCAAGAGTAAATAGACATAGGCGTCAAAAAATTAAACCATATCTTGGCCTTGTCCTTTAAAGTGAACGGAAAGAGCTTTAGAAGTAAGACTTCTCTTAGGCAAGAATTATCATGAAAAATTGAGCATCTTCACAATCTTTTAAATGGGTGTAGGGGCTCTCAAAATCCATTTCATAAAAAGGTAGGCAAGGCTTGTAGCATTCTTGGCTTTAAATTCATTATGGTTTGGTGTGCGGGAAGTACTATACATGATGTTGGGGTTTGCCTTGTAGGATTCATGTATTCCTGCATAGTTCGGTATGGGGCGGTTGCATTGCCTATGTTGCTACCTCTCTTATTGTTATCATTACTGCCCAGACCTAGTGGGATCACTCTTTGTGGGTTTAACTCATCATTAATGTTTGCCATAGGGATAAGTCCTACGTCAACAATTAAGGGAAAACATGGTAAATTGGTAGGGATGTAATGTGTGGGCAAAGGAGTCAAGTAACCAGGTGAAAGGTTGTGCAAAGGATTGGCTCTTACTAGATGGTTATGAACATCTCTAAAATAAGATGACATATATATGCAATGCACACATAAGAGACTATCCACACCTCTACAACAACTGACTCACAATTTCCTTCCCTCCAATCTCCACAGAAATATAACCACCTATTTAATCAAAAGTTAAAAGCAATCCAGCTGAACTAGCAATCTCCATATACAAAGCAAAACCACCAATAAGCACTTAGCACATAAGTCTAGTCACCTCTAGGAATCTGCCTCCTGACTATTGTATGCCTAAACCCCTGAAAAGAAGAACACAAAAGTCCTAAAAATTCTAGCACGTTCAAGAGATGGAACAAAGTTACCGATTGGCCTTAGCTGACGATTCCTTCACTGGGTAGATGGTGGATGAAGCAACTTGCTTGATTTTGTGTTGACTAAGCTTTGTGTTCTGGCACGCCTTCTTATTGTAACTTGTGCAAAATTTTGTTCTCCAGCAATGGCGCCAAAAACTGATCACTTCAAAATAGTGCAATTAATATTCACTAGTGTGCAATCGTAATGTAGTAAGAATACTCGGTGAAGTCCGAGATTGATCCACAGGGAATAATTTCACTAGACGAAGAGACTAAAGCACTTCTCTCAAATCACAAACAAAATCTCACCAATTACTTCTAAAAGACCAAAAATGATTACTTTTTAAGGTTGATTTCTATTCAAAAGTAAACAAAGAAAACGGTTTCAATTTAATAAAAGAAAAATCTCAAGACCAATTGATCCAACCAATTGCATCACTTGGAATTCCAATGTAGGTGTTTTATAACTCAAATCATTGACTATGTCGTGAGTCTTTGATTCAAAAGATTTAGTGATAAAAATAATTATTTTTTAACAACCAAACATAGAATAAATCAAGTTTAGAATCATAGATGCATACCATTGACTTGTTACCAAACATAATCAAACATCTAGGTTTTTGTAAATATCTACTCTAGAGTTAATTAGTTATAGAATCAGAGATGCATACCATTGATTCATGCAATACATGTATTGAACACAGGTTCATGTATAAGTATTGCTAAACATAGTCAAACACCTAAGTTTTCATAAATATCCAGTGTTTGATCCCAAAGAATTAAGAAAGAGAAGATTTAAACATTAAAAACCAGTTTACCTCCATTATTCATCCAAGATCTTCAATTGATCTTCACAATTGATCCCAAAATAAAATCTAGCTACTCATTATAATTATGGATACATAAAGCTATATGTAAATTTCTTGAAGACCGAGTAATTTGATTACAGTAATTGAAAACTAAAAAAAAACTATAAAAACTTCTACTCTAAACTACTTCTAAAATCTAGAAAAACGTCATCTCCCTTTTAGGGTTTAATTAAAAGTATATATAATTAAGTTTAGAGTCCTAAACTAATAAGGACATAAAAATTCTACAGCTGGGTTAGTTGGCTGTCCGAACGGCCAAAACAATATATATTTTGACGTTCGAACGACGAGATCTCATTCCTTGAAAAATCCTTTGATGGTCGTCCGAACGACCAAAATAGTGTATTAAGTGACGTTCGAACGATGAGATGTCCAACGTCCGAACAACCGTTATATTGATCAAAATAACTCTTTGAATCTTTAGCCTTCATCTGAATGACGTCCGACTGATGATTTCAGTGGTCAACTTCTAGCCACTTTTTTAGCTCCATTTCCTATAGAAATCAAAATAGACTTTTAGTATTATAATATAACTAAAGACGTATATAGAATCCTAAATTAAGGGTAACAAAGCTTAAGTTAATATCTTATAATTGCACTTTTGGAGTGCAATCAGGGTAGCGGGTGATTATCCAACCCGACCTGAATCGACCCGTGAACACCCCTAGGTTAATCCACACTGCAAAACACATATTCAACTATAATCAAACATACCATTCTGTATGAGAATTACAATGTGATCTGAGATTTGGATCATCTCCATTCCAACAATCATTGGACTAGATGAAATCTTATCAAATATCTTGCCAAAACTCCGTTGTTTCACTACTAGAAAAACATCCTTTGCCGACACTTTGAAAAAGCTAGTAAAAGCCCTAAAAATGCTGCTAAAAGATTTTTGGGTGCTTTTCAAAAACATCGACGATATTGATGTTGGCATAACTTGCTAGCACTTTGAAATGCCAGTAAAACTTTTTCGGCACGTTGACCGGCAATTTCTAAAGTGTCGGCAAAAGTAATTCACCAAAGAGAATTTTTGGCCAGGAAGGGCATTTATGGCTTTTAAAAATGCTGGTAAAAACTATTAGAAGCACCGTTAAGGTAGGTTTTATGGCGGTGTTTTGAAAACACCGGTAGAAGTCTCATGTGTCAAAAAACAAATAGACCTTTACTGGCGTTTTGGAAAGCGCCGATAAAGATCTAAGCCAGTGAAAAAAATTTATTTAGCTGTTTCTTTCCTATTATTCAGCTATTTCCCTCCTATTTATCCAAAAATATATTAAAAAATACATTCCAATAGCGTCACATCAAATTAATCATTGAATACACTATAAGTTCCTTATTTATGAAGTCACTGACTTAATGAGCTTCTCCTTTTGTCAAGTTGGTGTTATGCTACAAAGTTCAAAAATAGTAAAGCGTTACTAGAAAAAGAATATTAGCAAAGAAAAAAAATACTTCAAATTTGTAGAAGAAAAGATTACGTGCCAAGTGGGTTCAATAATTTGCCCTTCTTCATTCGAATAGTTGAGAATGAGATCATCATTCCTAGGAACAGATCTGTGTGACTGGAGAAAGACAAGTATATATGTACCTTGCACTTGCATGACCTTTTCCTCTTGTAATGTAACAATACATAGAAACAAAGATACCCCAATGTAAAATAATAAAACGCAACAAACAAAACAAGTTTAAAAAATTTATTAGGGATTTCCCTTCAAACTCACCCGATACCTTGTTCCAAATTGTCCATTTGGTTGGATTAGGTTGATGTTGTTGCTACCTAAGTAATAATGTGACATTCCAATGTGCCATTCCAACGAATGCTCGAATACATAAGTTATCATGTGCCATTCCGATGCAAAACATTTTTCTCTAGAATGTTGACCAAAAATATCTCCAAATTATTATTATACAGTGTTCAGACGGATGGAGTTAACTTCTTAAAAAAGGAATTGAACAACTTCCATTGAAGTTTTAAAGTAATACTCCTTTCATTACAATTCATTACAATTCCAATATGGGGATTATTAACGCTCTGTTTGGAACCCTGATTTCAATAAGGAAAGGAAAAGGAAAAGAAAATGAAAGGAAAACAGGATTCCTGAAAGTAAAATAGGATTCCTTTCCTTGTTTGGCTGTTTAGGAAAATATCAAGGAAAAGAAAATGCATTTCCAAGGAAAACTTTTTATTACATTTTGTTGCTTGGGAAAATTGATGGGAAAATAGTAAATAAAAATCACTACAACTATAAAGAAAACAAAATTGAAATATTGTATCTAAACTCAAAAAAGTGCGCCAGTCCATGGTGGACAACGAATGTAATTTGTCAATGGCGAATTCATTTTACAGTAAAAAACTCACAATACATTCAATTTGTCCTTTTTGTTTTGCCACACTTTTGGAGTTAATAGATAGTAAAATAAATAATAAAAAAGAAATATGCTATACAAACCATATATATGCAAAATTTATACACATAATCAAGTTCATTCCTCTACAATAGGCAGTGCAATCAAAGCAGGTCTGGTGCATACATAACTACACAAGTGGCAGCCCACTTCTTTAACTTTTCCCATTTTTCCTACTTACTTATCTATAGATTATTATAGTTTATTACGTGCCCAAAATCTTATTCAAAAGAAAAAACTACATAAGCGGATGCCAAAGTTATAAATGAAATTAAAGAAATGGATGTCCTCTATAGTAGCTATCTAATTAGTGCATTTTTTGAATTACTTTCATATAAGCTCTCTTTTCGGGCAAAACAAAATCAAACAAGAAGTTGAGATAAATTTGATCCAATAGTTTTAAAAGGAAATATAAACACATTTGGTAATGTCATGAACTTAGTCCTCAAGATGACTTCATAAAAACGTCCTCTCATAAACAAATTCAATGTTCTGTCTTCTTACCAATTTCCCTGTTGAAGTCTCACCGTACTTATCACATTCCAAATTCAACAACCTCTATTTATTACATGCAATTAGTTTGATCATGCCAAGTTATGTTTCATTAGAATGACTTCTCTTGCTATCGTTTTTTAAAATGAGATCACTAAAATCCAAGTGATGCTCTTTTATTTCATTGAAATGAGGCCATAAAAATCCAAGTGATATACTAAAATCCCATTTAACAAGAATTAAAAGGTGTCCTCTATAGCTCGACAACCCCATTGTTGCACCCCGATTTTTCGCACTCGAAAAAGATAAGTGAGAAAAATACAGTGCTCTCTCGTTATAACTCATCCTCCTAGAAGGACGAGTACGACTAAGTTTGAATTGAAAATTGATTTTGAATAAAGGATTTTGGAAAAGATTTGGAGTCGCCACCTAACTTGATTAAGGTGTGTTAGGTCACCTAAAACTAAGCACAATCCGAAGATTACACTTAGGGTTTTTAAAAATATTTTGAAAACTTTCTCAAGAGAGGGCTTTAAGGAAATAGGTTGTTTGGCAACCTTTGGAAAAATGTAAGCCCTTTTTGAAAACAACCCCATTTTGGTCTTTAAAAATAGTGATCTAGATTCGAAGGTTGGTTACGTGTAGGGAAGATGCACTAAGCCATCACCCTACCCCGCTCTTGCGGTACTTACATGTCTATTCACCCTACGTTCACTTTTTAGAATCTTTGATCAATAATTGTCCAAAACTATCCACTTTAAAAAAGAATTTTGAAATGAAGTTTGACATGATGCATGATATGCAAATACAAGAATTTGAGTTGATTTTGAAAATAGATTTAAAAAGACTTGATTTGATTTTTGAAAAGAGATTTGAAAAGAAGACTTGATTTGAAATCGAAAAGTAAGTTTTAGAAAGTGAAAATAGAGATTCGAAAATAGATTTTACAATTTGAAACTTGAAATAGATCATGGAATTGGAAGCTTAAGAAAATAGTTATGGAATTAGAAACTTGAAAAAAGTTATGACCGCACCCATGAAGGTTGCCTACGTATCCCTTTTTGGGAATCAGGTCAATCGTAGTTCGGACCAGAGTCCGATTGAAAATAGATACTTGAAGGTTTTGATTTAAAAAGATTTGATTTGAAAGAGTCTGATTTGAAAAATGATTTGATTTGAAAAAGGGATTTGATTTGAACTTTAGAATAGAAGATTTGAAATCGAAATTTAACTTAGACCTAGAATTGAACTTGAAAGAGGGTTTGACCCTTGAAAGAGAACTTGGACTAGATTTGGAAAGTTAGGAATTGAGGAAAGGTAGGACTTTGGAAAGCTTTGAATTAGGAATGTTTTTTAAAATAGGAAAGTTCCATTTTAGGAAAGAGTTGATTTTGGAAAGATTCAAATTTAGAAAGTTTTAAAATTGAAAAGTTTTGAATTAAGAATGTTTTCTTTTTAAGAAAGAGTTAATTACGAAAAATCTTGAATTGGGAAAGTTTAGAAATTTTGGAAAGGTTTGAATTTGGAAAGATTTCAATTTAAGAAAGTTTGGAATTTAGAAAGATTTGGAATTTAGAAAGTTTTGAAATTTAGAAAGGTTGGAATTTGGAAAGATTTGAAAGTTGAAAATTATGAAAGGTTTGAAAGTTTGAGTTTTGGAGACACTTGAAGTTTAGGAAAGATTTGAGTTTAAGAAAGACTTGAAAATTTATAATTAAGAAAGTTAAGATTTAGAAAAGGTATGGAATTAGGAAATAAATAGAATTAGAAAAAGTTGAAATAAAGAAATATTTGATTTAGGAAAGATTTGATTTCTATCTCTTAAAATAAAAGATTGGATTTTGTTTACAAAAAGAGATGATTTGATTTTGTTTCCAAAAACAGAAGATTTGATTTGGTTTCCTAAGTTGGAAGACTAGATTTGACACGGAATTAGAAATGATGAGATTTGGAAAACTTGGATTTGGAAATTTATGATTTGATGTGAAAAAGAGAATTTTGGAAACCTATGACTTTTGATGAAGAAAATAGAATTTTGGAAATCTATGATTTGGATGTAAAACAGAGGTTTTGGAAACCTAGGTTTTGAAGCAAAAATAGGAAGTCTAGTGTAGGGTTTCCTAATCATGGATTCTAAGGCTTGACTTGAATTCCAAGGAAAAGAGATTTTGAAAAATAGATATTTTGAAGAGAGAATTTCTAAGAAGGAGATTTGAAGAGAGTTTTTAGAAAGTAGAATTTTAAAGAGAACTTTTTTGGAAAGGAGATATTAGAAAATGAAATTTTTGAAGAGAATATTCGGAAAAGAGTTTTGAAAAGAAGTTTTGGAAAGTGAGACTTTTAGAAAGAAAGTTTTTTAGAATAAGATTTATGAAAGTGTTTTAAGAAGTAGATTGGAAAATAAGTTTGGAAAGAGATTTGAAAAAGTGATTTGAAAAGGGATTGGAATATGGACTTTTACAAGTCTCTAAAAATATCTCACTTTCTAAAATGACTCTAACCCTAGGAAGATTAGAACCATTCTTGGATTGTAATTTTGAACACAACAAAGATTTAAAAATACGGACCATATTGGTCTCATTAAAGATAATACTTTTCTAAAGCGACCCTAACCACAGAATGGCTAGAATCACCTTAAGATTGTGATTTTAACAAAAACACTTTTAAGGTTTACACCCAAAACTTATGTAACACTTTCCTAAAACAACCCTAGCCATAGAACGGCTAGAATCATCTTAGGATTGTGATTTTGAAAACAAGTTTAGAAAAAGAGGACTTAATGCAAGTTTTGAAAAAGATTTTTGATGCAAGTTTTGAAAACAAGTTTAGGAAACAATTTTGAAGAGATGTTTGAGTATGATATGCACAATGCAAGTAGGGTCGTGGACATATAAGGTTTAGGCTTCACCACATAATCAAGGGGGTCGAACCCACGTGGTCTAAGGTTAAATTAGAAGAAAGCCCCCGACACGGTAACTTTTAACCATTCTTCCTACACATGAATCAGGGATTCCCTTACTTCAAGCATGCAAGAAATTTGGGAAGAAGATAGGGGATTAAAATAGAAGAAAAGCCAAGTGAGTTAGGAGAGAGAAAAGAGAAGGGGGGAATTGCATAAACGTAAATAGAAAACCAACCTTACGTGTTCTTTGTTTGGCTTACTTTATTTGCTTCACTTTGCTTTGATCTTCAAGAGCTTTAAGATTGTAGCACCTTGAGTCTTCAATGATCGGCTTGGAGGCTCGTATAAGGGTGTATTGAGTGACTGTATGTTAAGGTTAAAGTGTATGAGGGCTAGGGTTTGAAGAAGCCTAAGAGAGCTAGGGTTTGAAGAGAGTTTGGAGTCTATATGTCGAGAGAGAGAGTTTTTGGAGTTAGATTGCCGATCCTTTTTACGAAGGGAAGAGGCTCTGTATTTATAAACCAAAGAGTGACCTAGCGCCTGTAGCAGTGACGCCAGGCTTAAAAACCACTGGCGCCACTCCACTAGGAGTGGCGCCAGACCATTTTTTGGCTTTTCGCCACTACTAGTGGTGCCAGCCACTTAGGAAACCTTTTAAAGCGGCAAGAAACATATCTTCGACCCTTGATATGCAAGGCAGAAGATTTGGGTGCCTGTCCTAGTGACTACCATGCATTTTTTAGCCTGTCTCCACTAGGAGTGACTCCGAACGGTCCAAAAATGTTTCGGAAGGCCGGGAATGGTCTGGAAAGCTGAAAATGGGAAGGAACCCTTGAAATAGTGTCTCAGGGATAATGAACTTGAAAAATAAGGTCGAAATTGTCGACCGGGATATTAGGGACAAAACAGTCAATTAGACTAGAAAACCACTGGAGTGAACTCAGAATGGCTTATAAGAGGACTTGAAGGTTGGAAACACTATCCAGAGTGCTCCAAGGGAGTGTTGCTTTGATACCCAGAGCCAGTGTGGTCGGAAAAGGCGACCAGCCCACCAGGAGCAAAACGATCATTTTTGCACTGGGTTTGCCAAAATTGACTCGGAATGATCCGAAAAGATAATGGAAGGTCGAGAATACTATAAGAAGCATTCTCGGAAGGTTACTGGTTTGATATCCAAAGTCGGTGTGGTTCTTGGCGGCACTTAAATGCTTAGGGGCAAAATGGTCATTTTGATCAAATAGTCTTGAAATTGGTCCAGAACCGACTCGGAGGCACTTAAACATGCCGGATCGTCTTTGGGACGATCTTGGAAGGGTGGACTTACCATTTTGAGGACTTAGGTACTTTTTCGAGAAACGTGTCGAAATTGGCCAAAGGGGTAGTTTGGTTATTTTTTGCCAGAGTGGGCTAGCAGGCACTGGTGTTTACCTGAGTTTTGAGTGTTTCCATCACTCTGATGGTCTATGATGAGTTGGTTTCCAAAGGTATATTGTCCTTTGGAAAACGTGTCACGGCCAATAGGCGAATTCGGTCCCGTGACATAGGGGATTTGTTGGCAATTCCCAATGTCGACCCGCCACTCTGAATGTTACGATATTTACGAGTGTTTCCGCCACTCTGACGGTTCGCGTTCATTCTAGAGGCTGCCTGATCTCGGGAAGCTGCTAAGTGGACTTATCGTTTGAGGAATCAATTTTATCAAAAAACGTGCCAAATAACAAACATTCTTCATTGGCGGGCTAGCACGCGCCAAAGGTGGATCGTTCTACCATCTCGGGGACTTAGGGTCTTGTCGCAGTCCACTGGTTTGAAGGGGCTTACCGTTTCGAAGAGTTTTCTTGAAAAACGTGCTAGATTGAATGGTTTTACCTCCTGAGGGATCAACTTTCTCGAAAGACATGCCAGATTGAGTTTGATTGACTTGGACTGAAATTGAAACTGGAATTGAAGTTGAAATAGGGACTTACCGTCCTTAGGAGGACGTGCCAACTAGAATTGGACCGAGCAATGCCAAAAGGGTATTTTGGTCATTTTGCCTCTATTGGGCCCAACAGGCTCGCAAATCGATTGATTGATTGGATTGAGTTCAAAAAGTTGATTTGGAACCTAAATATGTCTATGTTGATTAGAGTCTAAGTTCGGACGGACCGGAGATTGTCGAGCGGGCAAAAATGGGGTGCTTATAACTGTCTTTCTTTTTCTGTCATTGCTTGTCGAAGATAGAAAACGATAAAGTAAGAGTCCCATGTTGACCGTGAAGTGATTGGAGGGACGGACTTTGAAAATGTTTGAAGATTTAAGCTTGAAGATTGGAATTTTGAGTTTGAAAGCTGGATTGTCTTTATTTTTGAAATTTGAAATTTGGAAAACCTTGACTTTGAAATGATTTTGGAGTTAAAGTTGATTGTTTGAAATGATTTTGAAAATGAATTAATTTGGATTTATATCAGAAAGATTTTGGAAAACCTTTGAAACTTGGAACAAAAGTTTTAGGGAAAATGTTTTAAAACTTAAAATTTTGAAAATAGGTTTTTGAGGCGAGAGCTTGAAAAAGCAAAAATTTTTGAAAATGGGATTTTGAAAGGAAAAAGCTTAGGAAACTCACAAAAATTTTTAAGGAAGAAATTTTGAAAACCTTTGGAATATTTTTAGAATGAAACTTTTGAAGGATAAAGCTTAGAAAACCCAAGAAATGATATTGAGATTAAACTTTTTGAAGGAAAAGTTAGGAGAACATTAAGAATGGAGCCTTTTTGGCCGAGCAGACCCTAAGAAACTTGGAAGGTTTTTTTTTTTTTTTTTAACTTTTTGAATTAAAACTTACAAAAATTTTGTAAATAGAATTTTAGATAAAACTGTTGCAAAATCCCTGAAAATAGATTTTGACCTTAGAAACATTTGTGAAATCGATAAAGGCTTGGAAGGGAGGAGTTCAGAAAACCTTGGAATTGATTGAAATTTTGGAAGGAATAATTTTTTGAGTAAAACCTTGAAAATTTTAAAGGATTTATTTTGACTAAGACTTTTTGAGAGAAAGAGTTTTAGAAATCTTGAAGTTAGTTTGAAATAAAAATCTTTTTGAAGAAAAGCTTCGAGATAGACTGAAGAATTGGAAATTTGATTTTGAAAAGGACTTTAGGACCTGATTTTGAAATAGCTTTTGGAAAGAAACACTAAGAACCTCAGGAATTGATTTTTAAAGATAATTTTTTGAAGGAAAAAGTTAGGAAACCTTTTTGAGAGTTGATTGTTTTGAAAATAAACTTTTTGAAGGAAAAAGTTTAAAAAATCCTTTGAGTTTATTCGAGTAGACTTTATTTGAGACTTGTGTCATTCATTTTTTTTTTAAATAAAATCTTTTGGAAGGAAAAGTAAATAAAATCTTTGAGTGTGGGGCTTTTTTGGCAGAGAAGACCTCTAAAAACTTGAAGAGACTTTTAAAAATTTCTTGAAAAGCTTAGGAGAATTTTGGAAATAGAATTTTAAATAAAAATTTTTGAAGAAAAACTTATGAAATCTTTTTTTTTTCGAAATGAAGAAAGGGTTAGAAAACTTTTGAAATAGAATAATTTTGAAGGAAAATGGTAAAACCTTTGAGAGTGGGGCCTTTTTGGCAGAGAAGACTCAAGGAAACTCTGAGAGACTTTGAAAAACTTAGGAGAATTTTGAAAATAGAATTTTGAATAAAACTTTCTGAAAAAAAACTTAGGAAATATTTTTTTTTTCTCGAAATAAAGAAAGTGTTAGAAAACTTTTTAAATAGAATGACTTTGAAGGAAAAGGATAAAACCTTTGAGCGTGGGGCCTTTTTGGCAGAGAAGACCCCGAGAAACTCGGACGAAATTTTTAAAATGAAGAAAGAGTAGGAATTTTTAAAATAAAATTTTTTTAAAGGAAAGAGGTAAAAGTTTTGAATGTGGGAGCTTTTTGGCAAAGAAGGCCCCGAGAAACTAAGGAAGGCCTAAAACTATTAGAAGAAAAACTTAAGGAGAATTTTGAAAATGAAATTTTGAATAAAAACTTTTAAGAAAATATTTTAGAAGATTTGAAAATGGATTTTGAATTTGAAAAACTCAGGAATTGATAGAAATTTTGGAATATTGAAAACTTGAGAAATCTTTAGGAATTGATTTTGAAGAAGTCATTTTGAAGGAGGAATTTTTTGAAAACCTTGAAACTTGATTGGAGTAGAAGCTTGACATAAACTTTGATTGAAAATTTTTAATTTTGGTTTGAAATGAATCTTTGACTTTGGATTATTTCCATTTTGAAATTTGGATAAAACGTGTAGAAAATTTGCTTTGACTTGACATTTGAAACTTTTGAAGGCACAATGTTTAGAAGATTCATTTTGACTTGAAACTGAAAATTTTTTGAAAGCAGAAAGTATAGGAAATTCTTTTTGACACGAAACTTAACATTGTTTTTTAAGAAAAAAACGTATAGAAAATTCATTTTGACTTAAAACTTGACCTTTGAAGACAAAATGTGTAGAAATTCATTTTGACTTAAAACTTGACTTTTTAAAATCAAAATGTGTAGAAAATTCATTTTGACTGGAAACTTGACCTTTTGAAATCAAAATGTGTAGGAAATTCATTTTGACTCGAAATTTGACATTTTAAAATCAAAATGTATAGGAAATTCATTTTGAAATCTTTTCCATTTTTCTTTTCTTCTTTTTCCTTCTTTTTATCTCTTTTAACTTTTTGAGCTATACTTCCATATGTCGATATTCTTACCTTTGATCTTCAGGATGACAGATGCGATTTTAAGTCTGCTGAGAGCTTGGCATGACAACTATCCCCCAGATGAGCGGGATATCTTTCACCGGTCCTTTGGTCGGGTGGCTTCACTTTTGTCAGTGCAGCTTATTCCAGGATTCATGGAGACATTGATTTCCTTTTAGCAGCCTAGCTTGTCTCTTTTCCGCTTCGGAGAGTGCGAGCTTACCCCCACTCCTCATGAGTATGGTCTTCTCCTTGGTTTCCGAGATGATTTTACTACATCACGATTGCGTCACGGTTGCATTATGGTTGTCTCATCCCAGCTTGGACTCCGACGCGCAGTTCTTTCGTCTACCTTTCTACCCCAGTTTTCTTGTATTCCAGTGGAGTTCATATTTTCTTGCCTTGAGTTTACGATGGGTATGAGGACTCATTCGGGTGATTGACATACTTCTCAAGATTGGTCTATTTCTCATATGGTTGCTCTAGCTCTGCTTCTTCTGAACTTCTTGATGTTTCCATGAGGAGATGATTTGGTTGACTACTGATTATATGCATTGCTTGCTAGGGTTCATGAGGGGCACTCTTATGCTCCCATGATTGTCGGGGAGACCTTTGTGAGCCTTCCTAGATTTTAGTAGAGGGTTGATGCTCATTCTTGGGGATGTGTCGCGCTCTTCCAGCTTTGGGCGATCTAGTATTTATTTGTTACTTATTTATTCTAGCATACATGGTACCCCGAACTTGACCATATACGCTCCTTGGTGAGATCTTAGAGAGTTATGACGGATGATGAGAGGTCCCCACAGACTGCTACAACCTGAGCTGACTACCTTCGGAGCATGAGATCGAGCATGGTCAGGTGGTATACAGGTATTGCATGATCAGTTGAGGGCGAGAGACACGGAGGTAACTTCCTTAGGGATGCCGCTAGTAGCGGCCAGATCGACACACGATAGCCTACTCTTGAGTACTTCATGGGGACATAAGCGGTCACGAGGTGCCCCAAACGTTTCCACTCTCCTGGAGGATGATATTGTTGATATTCAGTCTTTGCGAGAGACCGTGGCATCCTTTACCCCGGAGAGGGATATGCTTCTGGCCAGATGTGCAGACCATAAGCGAGGTCGGCTTAGATCATCGACTGTTGGTGCTTCTTTGAGTGCTCCTCTTGTGGGTGTTAAGCCGGTTAATCCCTCCCTAGTTGACTCCTCTTCTGATGATGATGGAGAGTGACATATTTTTGTTCCTTGCTCTTAGATTTATTGATTCTCCTTTTTGTTTGACGCTCTGACTGACTTATTGCCCTGAGAGGGGAACCTTTGCTTCTTTTAGCGTTAACTTGGACTAATCCGGAGAAGGCTTTTCGAGACACCTTCTGACTTTCTCAATGCTGCTTTCATACTAATGATTTCTGAGAATGCTCTTGCCTTGAATTATCTCTTATGCCCCAGCCCCTACTTTTGTTTTTTTTTTAGTACTGGTTGCTGTGAGGGTTTTCACCAGTCCTAGCTCTATCATTTTTGCACCAAAGTGCCTTTATAGGTTTTCACCAAGGTCAACAGTTTTGTATCTTGCCACATCCCTACTCTTTTACCTACGGTGCCCTTTCGGGTTTTCACCGCATCTTTAGGAAAGTGCTTATCTTTTTTTTTTTTTTAGCTCCTTTTTGTGCTTTGCTTCGTTCCTTGTTCCCTATTTGAGAGTGAGAGAGAAAGACATAAAGCAAGTTTTTATGCAAAAATAGTATGTTTATACCAATTCTAAAAATGCACAGGTAAATAGGTGAATGTATGTTATACTTTTCGATGAATGCACATATGGGAATGGAATTGAATGCATGTCATACTTTTTGACGAATGTATCAATAGAAATAGAATTGAATGCATGTCCTATATTTTTTTTATGAATGCATGAATAGATACAAACTACATAGAAATTTAATGGATGTACAAGTTATACATGTCATGGATGCATTAGTACTACATGTACATAGGCTATTTACAAAGAATGTCCTAGGATTACCCCAGTGCCCATACTCTCAGGATTTTATTTGCGTTCTAGGAGTTTTCCCCATTCAATTTTGTCTCATTCTCATCGGGGTGTGATAGTATTTGCACCATTCTCCAAGGATCTTGACCTTTTGGTTTGCTATCTTAACCCTAATTTCTGCAGGGTTGCTATTTGGCATTTTTTTTTTACCTCACTAAGTTTTCTCTCTTAGATTTCCAAAATGCTACTGTGGCTTGAGCGAGAACTCGCATGCCCTTTGTAGAGCGATAAATAGCTAGACCCTTAATCCGAGAAGACTTCTTTTAGGACCGTAATGTAGGCTAGGTTTAGGGGTTGTAAGAAATGAAGGGATATTTAGGCTCAAAGATCTTCTTTTAGTGGGTTGTTTAAACCAAAACCATCTGAGCACACCTTAAAGCATGAGATTGCCCTTGCATTCCTTTCCACTTCTCCTTTCTCATCCTACTTGTCTTGGTATTATTTAGATTTATTTGGACTAAGCAATTTTCTTCGATCAGAAAGGACTTTAATTTGGACCGTAACATAGGCTATGTTAAGGGGTTTATGAATGAAAGGGTATAAAGGCTCAAAATTATCACTTGTGGGGTTTCAAAAGACTAATGATCACCTTTGGCAATTTAACTTCCATTCATTGCTTTCTTCTTTCCTTCATACTCTTGTTGTTCTTTTAGACTGCTTTCTGCCTTTTAATTTAGGATTTTTTTTTTCATCAAGAAATTTGTTGCTAAGTTGACTTTTGGAGATGCCAACTTTTTCATTTATGTTTTGGAATGACAATATCTTCTTTTGAAGATCACCACGAACACAATATCTTCTTTACTAGATATGCCTTCGACGCCATAACTTCTTGAAAATCACCATTTTCATCGTTGTTCATTATATCTTCTTGGAAATCACCCTTTCATCATTACTCATTAGTTAATACTTATGACTTTTGCCTTGACCCAGTGTGGGCGATGACCATCTGGTCCATTTTCGTGAGAAATTGTAACCG
This sequence comes from Euryodendron excelsum, assembly GCA_033060915.1. Classification (NCBI taxonomy): domain Eukaryota; kingdom Viridiplantae; phylum Streptophyta; class Magnoliopsida; order Ericales; family Pentaphylacaceae; genus Euryodendron; species Euryodendron excelsum. The sequence goes on from CM065391.1 coordinate 13,890,782, forward strand.
GATCAAGTGGGCTTTGCAAAGGAATTTTTTGTGTATGGCAGTAGAATTGAGGGCCTCTTATCATTTCGAATTGAATTGCTTAGTCCATAAAGCCTTTATACAAAATTTAGACAATGCTCCTTGTTGCGCCTCGATTTTTGGGTGTCCAAGGTCCTTTTGGCTTGGAGACCAAAAGCACGGAACTCTGTCACTAGAACTCATCCTCCTAGAAGGATAAGTGCGACTAGGTTTCAAAATTGGTTTGACTAAAAGCTTTTCAGAAAAATAGGAGTCGCCACCTAACTTGATTAAGGTGAGTTAGGTCACCTAAAACTAAGTGCTAATCCGAAGATTAAACTTATGCTTTTTGAAAAATATTTGAAAACTCTCTCAAGAGAGGGTTTTTTAAGAAAATAGGTTGTTTGGCAACCTTTGGAAAGATTTAAACCCTTTTTTGAAAATAACTCCATTTTGGTTCTTCGAAACCAGAAATCTATGGTCCGGGGGTTGGTTACCTATAGGGAAGATATCCTAAGATTATCACCCTACCCCGCCCTTTCGGTACCTACATGTCTAATCACCCTTTGTTCACTCACTAGAATAACCGGTTACCATTGTCCACTTAATATCCACTTTAGAGTTTTGAAAACGGGTTTAGCCATCACCTTTCGGATGAATGATGCATGATGCAAGTTTTGGAAGAAGTTTGAAAGTGTGGGAGTTTTGAAAGAGTTTGAAATGAGAACTTTGAATTGATTGAAAGTTTTTGAAAAGGGGATTGGAGTTGAAATAGAAGTTATGACTGCACTATTTTAGGTTGCCTACATATCTCATTTGGCAAAAATCAAGTCATTCGTAGTTCGGGCAAGAGCCCGATGTAAAATAGGTGCGTTAGGGCTTTTGGAAAGTTTAAAGACACTTTGAGGTCTTTGGAAAAGTTTAAGACACTTTGAGGTCTTTGGAAGAGTTTAAGACACTTAGAGGTCTTTGGAAAAGTTAAAGACGCTTTGTGGTCTCGAAAGCTTTGACTTGGAATGGGATAGCGGCGTGTTTTGAAAATGTTTTTGGATCAAATCAAGGGATTTTTGGTAAATGCTTTAGAGTAACTCAAGAGAGTTTGAGAGTGTTTTTGAAATCTTGTTTTAAAAACCTTGGAGGTATGACTTTGGAATGTTTTGATAAAGTAGTTTTTGAAAATGAAGGGTTTGGAGTCATAATATGGACAACCTTGGAGGTTGCTCTTGATATATCACCTTCCTTTGGGGTCTTTAACCATAAGAGGGCTAGGGACACCTTAGGTTTGTGACCATTTGAAAACATTTTTGGAAATGCCTTGAAGTTGGAGTGTAGGGGATTTGAAGAGGTTATGGAGTTGGCTTTTCAAAATCTCAAGAGAGTAGGAGGTTTTGAAAGATCATTTAAAAAGGGTTCATGAATTGAAACCTTGAAGCATACTAACCTATGTTGTATTAGCCTATGGTTAGGGGTGACCTAAGGTTAGGTAGGGTTTGGGTTGACTAACTAGGTTAGGGTTAACCTAAGATTAAGATGACTTAGGGTTGACTAACTAGGGTTAAGTTAACCTAAGGTGAATGAACTAGGGTCAAGTTAACCTAGGGTTGGTCAACTATGGTCAAGTTAACCTAGGGTTTGGTAACTAGGGTCAAGTTAACCTAGGGTTAGGTAACTAGGGTCAAGTTAACCTAGGGTTAAATTGAAAGATGATGTTGAAATGTTGTTTGATGCACTTTTGGGAAGAGTTTTGAAAAACAAAACAAGTTATGCAATGAACTTTGGTAGGGCATCTTTTTGAAGATTATTTCCATGAAAATTTTGATTCTAGCCAAGAGTATGGTTTGTATGGGTGATGCTTGAAGACCATTCCAAGGAAGGCTCCCTCATGGCCATTATAACCATTATCTTGATAAGGGTGCAAGGAGTAAAAAATCAACATGATAACAGCTTTTTGAAGCACTGTTTTTAATGCAAAGATGGAGAGAATGAATTTTTGAAAATCATCTTTGGAAAAGGATTTTGAAAACCATTTTCCAAGGAGACCATTCTATCAAGAGAGGGTTCCTATGGGCAAACAAAAGGGAGGCCACTCAAGAGAGGGCTCCATGGAGTCATTTTAACCACTAAACTTAAAAAAATGTAAACCTTGTAATTTGGAGAGCTTGAAAACATTTCTTATGCAAGTCAAAATGCCATGATGCCCTAAAGAGAGTTAGGGGTTAGTAGGGGATCTTCTAGGGCATGATTTCTAAGGTCCCATCCTAAACTTCAAGGAGCCAACTCTTGGAACTATTTTTGAAAAAAATATAGAGCTTAGAAATGGTATGGAACTAAGAGTAATGTAAGCATTGTAGAACATGGTAATAAGCGTAAAAATCAAACCAAGCACACAAGACATGATCAAAATAGTAATATACAATGGGTCATGATTACATACAAGGCTTTTAGGCTCCACCACATAAACAAGGGGCTCCTAGGCCATATGATCTTAAAGTAGGCTAGTGAGAGATCCCCATACACGGTGGCTCTCACTTGCTTTCCTCTAGGCTGTAAGCACCCCATTTTTTACCGCTCGGCAGTCTACACTATGTCCAGACTTGTACTCAAGTCAATATGAACATATTCCAATCGAAACCAACTCTCTGAGTCTAAATCCCGTCTGTCCATCGCTTCGTGGGCCCACCAAGCCCAAATAGAGGCAAAATGACAAAATGCCCTTAGGGGCATTATCCTTTCCAATTCCAATCCCTCTCTCGAGACAGTTGATTTCTCGAGACGATAAATCTACTCCAATTAGGCGCGTCTTTCTGAAGATGGTAAGTCCCTTTTCCAACTCCAATCAGGCGCATTTTTCCGAAGACGATAAGATGCCTTTCCAATTCCAATCCCTCTCTAGAGATAGTTGATTCCTCGAGATGGTAAATCTACTCCAATTAGGCACGTCTTTCCGAAGACGATAAGACCCCTTTCCAATTCCAATCCCTCTCTCGAGACAGTTTATTCCTCGAGATGGTCCGGCGCGTTTTTCAGAGAAAATCTCTTCGAAACGGTAAGTCCCTTTAAACCTGTCGACTGGGACGAGACCCCAAGTCCCCTAGATGGTAGAACGGTCCACCTTTGGCGCCTACTAGCCCGACAATGCAGAAATGTCCATTTAGGCACGCCTTCTGAGAAAGTTTACTTCTCAAGCGCTAAGTCCCTTTAGCAGCTTCCCGAGATCAAGTAGTCTCGGGAATGATCGCGAACCGTCAGAGTAGCAGAAATACTCGCAAACATCACAACCGTTAGAGTAGCGGAAATACTCACAAGTAGGTCGATAGAGGGAATTGCCAACATACCCTTGTATCACGCGACCACTGTTAGAGTGGCGGAAACACTCAAAACCCATGTCAACACCGGTGCCTGCTAGCCCACTTCGGTGAAAAATGACCAAACTGCCCCTTGGGCCTTTTTCGACACGATTCTCGAGAATACACCTGAGTTTTCAGAACGGTAAGTCCAACCTTCTAAGATTGTCTTAAAAGCAATTCGGCATGATTAGGCACCTTCTAGTCAGTTTCGGGCCAATTCCGAGACCTTCTGGTCAATATGACCATTTCGCCCCTAGGCATCCGAACGCCCCGGGAACCACACCGGCTCTGGGTATCAAACTGATAACCTCCCGAGAATGCTTCTTATTGTATTCTCAACTTTCCTCTATCTTTCTGGATCATTCTGAGTCAATTCCAGTAAACCCGGTGTAAAATGACCGTTTTGCCCTTGGTGGGCCGGTTGCCTTTTTCTAGCCACACCGGCTCTGAGTATCAAACCGGTAAACTCCTGAGATTGCTTCTTATAGTATTCTCAACCTTCCTCTACCTTCCCAGATTATTCCTAGTCAATTTCGGCAAACATGATACAAAATGACCGTTTTGCCCCTGGAGGGCCGGTTACCTTTTCCGACCACACCGGCTCTAGGTATCAGACCGGCAACCTTTGGGAATATTCTGAATAATGTTTCCAAATCTCGAGTCTTCTTCCGGGACAGTCTGAGTCTGTCTCAGCAGCTTCCCGAAAAGGCTCAATTAACCCTTCCGACACATCCTATCTTCATTTTTCAAGTCAAATACCTCCGGGCCACTATTCTAAGTGTTCCTTCTCTTTTCCGACCTTCCGGGTCATTGCCGATCTTCCAAACTCCTTCCCGGACTTTCCGGAGTCACTCCTAGTGAAGCCAGACTAAAAATTGCATGGTAGTCACTAGTACAGGCACCCAAATCTAGTCAAATATACATTGTTTGCCGACCTTAATAGTTTCCTAATTGGCTGGCGCTACTAGTAGTGGCGCCAAGCCAATATTTGGCCTAGCGCCACTCCTAGTGGCGCTAGAATCATTTTTGGCCTAGCGCCACTACAGCAGGCGCCAGGTCTATCTCATCTCTATAAATACAGAGCCTCCTCCAGCGTGAAAGGGGTCCGCAAACTCAGTCTAAAAACCCTAATTTTCAATACACAGAGCTCGTATACTCCCAAAACCCTAGCTTCCCTAGGTTTTCCAAACCCTAGCCACCATACACAAATGCTAAGTCTTATATACACTCATACACATCCCTACACACTTATACACTAGCCTCCAACCCTCCATTGAAGACTTGGATTGCTGCAACTACGAAGATTTGAAGACCAAAGAAGAGTCCCCGAAGATCAAGATTGACATGAAGCAAAGACCGAAGAAAAGCAAGGCGCGCAAAATAAACAAGACACAAGGTAGACTTTCGTTTTACGTTTCTGCACTTCCCCCTCTCTCTTCTCTCTCCTAACCCACTTGGGTTTTCTCTATTTTAATCTCCTATCTCTTTCCTCCCTTTCTTTGCATGCTTGAAACAAGGGGACTCTCGGTCCATGTGTAGGATTAGACTATTGGAGGGTCACCGTGTTGGGGGCTTTCCTTTAGGCTAACCGGAGACCACGTGGGTTCGGCCCCCTTGATTATGTGAAGCCTTAACCTTGTATTTTCACGACTCCAAATTTGCATTGTGCATATCATTATCTTGCATCTCTTTGAAATCGTTTTCAAACTCGTTTTCAAATTTTGCATTAAACTTGTTTTCAAAATTGCATCCAAATATTCTTTTTCAAAACTTGTTTTCAAAATCATAATCCTAGGGTGATTCTAGCCTTTCCATTGCTAGGGTTGCTTTAGGAAGGTGTTATATTTAAAGTGATCAACATGATCCATATTTTCAACTCTTTGTTGTTTTCAAAACCACTTTCTTAAAGTGGTTCTAGCCTTCTTATGGTTAGGATCTCTTTAGGGAAGTGAGACGTTTTCATACTTTTCAAAAAACTCTATTTTCAAAAATCTCTCTTTCAACATATTTTCCAAAAACTTTCCTTTCCAAAGTTATTTTTAAAATCTCCCTCCAAAAATCTATTTTTCAAAACTCCCTTTTTCAACTCCTTTCCAAAATCCTCTCCCCAAAATCCACTTTCTAAAAACACTCCATAAATTCACTTTCCTAGAAATTCTCTCCAACAATCTTCTACCAAAATTTTTTCTAAAAACTCTCTTCCCAAAATCTTCTTTTTAGAAACTCCCCTCTAGGATTTTCCTTCTAAAAACTCGTTTTCAAAAACACACTTTTCAAAAACTTCTTTTTTAAAAATCTCTTTTCAAAAACTCTATCTTTAAATTCACTTTCCAAAAACTCCTCTCTAGAATTCCCTTCTACAAATCTTCATTTCCAACAACGCACTTTCCAAAAATCCCTTTTCTTGGTGCCCAAGTCACGCCCTAGAGCTAACAATTAGGAAACCCTAATTTTCTTTCCAAAAACATGGTTTTCAAACTTGCCTTAAAACCTAGGTTCTCAAAACCTCCTATTTTCTACGTCAAAACTATATACTTCCAAATCTTGGGTTTCTAGAAATTTTCTTTTCCAAATCCTTGTCAAATTCTACCTTCCCTTTAGGAAACCAAATCCAATCTTCCCATATAGGAAATTAGATACAATCTTCTGTTTTTTGAAACAAAATCCAATCCCTTCCTAATCCAACTCTTTCCTAACTCATCTCCTTCCTAATCTTCTACTTTCCTAAATCTCAAGTTTCCAAAACTTGAACATAAAAAATTTTTCCTAAACTTTAAAACTCAACTTCCACATCTTTCCTAATTCAACCTTTTCCTAAATCTACCTCTTTTCAAATCTTAACTTTCCAAATCCAAGTTTTCAAATCTTTCCTAAACTCAAACCTTTCCTAATCTCAAGATTTTCTAAAACTCAAACTTTAAAACTTTCTCAATCTAAAACTTTCTAAACTCAAAACTTTCTCACTTTCAAAAACTTTCCTATTTCAAAACGTTCCAAATTCAAAACTTTCTAATTTCAAAACTTTTTTAAAACAAAATCTTTCCTATTTCGAAAACTTTCCTAATTCGAAACCTTTCCTAAATTGAATATTTCCTAAACCAAAACTTTCTTAAAATGAAACTTTCCTAAAATGACACTTTCCTAATTTGAACCTTTCCTAATTCGAACATTTCCTAAATCCAATCTTTCTAAATCTTCCAAGTCCAGCATTCGAATCAAATCTTTTCTTAAAACCCTTCCAAGTCAAGTCTTTCCTAAGTCTAGGTTTCCAAAACCAAGTCTTTCAAAATCAATTTTCTCAAATCTTCCAATCAAAGTCCAAATTTCCCTACTCTTCCAATTCCAATCCAAATTTCAATTTCAACTCTTTTCCAAATCAATTCTTCTATTTTCAATCGGACTCTTGTCCGAACTACGATTGACCTGATTCCTCCAAAAGGATACGTAGGCAACCCTCATGGGTGCGGTCACAACCTTTTTCAAGTTTCTATTTCCACAACCTTTTTCAAATCTCCAATTTCATATCTGCTTTCCAACTTCCAATTCTATGATCTATTTCAAGCTTCCAATTTCAAATTTCTATTTCCAAATCTCTATTTCTAATTTTTCAAACTTTCCAATTTCAAATCTATCCTTTCAAATCTTTCTTCTAAAATCAAATCAAATTCTTCTTTTCAAATCTATTTCCAAATCAACTTTCTTTTCTTGCACTTGCATATCATGCATCATGTCTTTTTCAAACATTGTTTTTCAAAGTGGATAGGATTGAACAATAGTTAGTTGGAGACTCTCATAGGTGAATCTAGGGTAGATTGATATGTAGATACCGCAAGGGCGGGGTAGGGTGATGGCTTAGTGCATCTTCCCTACACATAACCAACCTTTGAACCTAGATCACTGTTTTCGAAAGACCAAAAGGAGTTATTTTCAAAAAAGGGCTTACATATTTTTCAAAGGTTGCCAAACAACCTGTTTTCTTAAAAACCCTCTCTTGAGGAGATATTTTCAAAATCGTTTTCCAAAACCCTAAGTGTAGTTTTCGGATTATGCTTAGTTTTTAGGTGACCTAACTCACCTTAATCAAGTTAGGTGGCGACTCCAAATCTTTTCTAAAAGCCCTTTATTGAAATTAATTTTCAATTCAAACTTAGTTGCACTCATTCTTCTAGGAGGGTGAGTTCTAACGAGAGAGTACAGTATTTTTCCCGCTTGTATGTATATTCCTCGAGTGCAAAAAATTTGGGCACGACATAGGCATGATCTAATAGCCCTCTTGACTCAAGCAGGCAAGAATGGGGGGTTGAAGATGGGGATTAAAATAGAGAATAGCCTAAGTAGGCTAGGAGGGAGAAGAGAAGAGTGGGGGAAGACAAGAATGTAAAAGGGATACCACATTTTGCCTTCAACACACTTGTAGTATTCAATGGATGTCTTGATTGGAGCTTGAATGACTTCAAGAAGGCTTGAAGGGCTGGAAGGGAGTGTTTAATGGTGTATAAGGCTAAGTAAGTGAAGTGTATGTGTAAGCACCCCATTTTTGACCGCTCGACAGTCTACAGTCTGACCAGACTTGTATTTAAGTCAATGTGGACATATTCTGAGTCAAATCAACTTTCCAAGTCTAATTCCGTCAATCAAATCACTTCATGGGCTTGTCGAGCCCAAATAGAAGCAAAATGACAAAAATGCCCTTGAGGGCAATGTTTGGTCCAATTCTAACAGGCACGTCTTTCCAAAGATGGTAAGTCCCCTTTCCAATTCCATTTCTAATTCCAATTCCAATTAAATCTGGCGCACCTTTCGAGAAAGTTGATTCCTCAAGGTGGTAAGACCCTCGAATCCAGCACGTTTCTGAGTGAACTCTTTGGAACGGTAAGTCCCTTTAAACCCGTCGACTAGAACAAGACCCCAAGTCCCCTAGATGGTAGAACGGTCCACCATTGGCACCTGCTAGCCGACCAATGCAGAAATGTCAGTTTCGGCACGTCTTTTGAGAAAGTTGAATCCTCAAGCACTAAGTCCATTTAGCAGCTTCCCGAGATCAGGCACTCTTAGGAATGATTGCAAACCATTAGAGTAGCGGAAGTACTCGCAAACATCGCAACCGTTAAAGTAGCGAAAGTACTCGCAAACAGGTCGATATAGGGAATTGCCAACAAACCCCTGTATCACGGGACCACCATTAGAGTGGCGGAAACACTCAAAACCCAGGTCAACACCGGTGCCTGCTAGCCCACCTCGATGAAAAACGACCAAACTGCCCATAGGGCCATTTTCAACACGTTTCTCGAGAAAGTACCTAAGTCCTCAAAACGATAACTCCACCTTTCTAAGATTTTCTTAAAGGCAATCCGGCAAATTAAGTGCCTTCTACCCAGTTTCGGGCCAATTCTGAGACTTTTTGGTTCAAATGACCATTTTGCCCTTAGGCATCCGAGCGTCCCGGGAACCACACAGGCTCTGGATATCAAATCGGTAACCTCCCGAGAATGCTTTTTATAGTATTCCTGACCTTCCTTTATCTTTCTGGATCATTCCGAGTCAGTTCCGGCAAACCTAGTGCGAAATGACCATTTTGCCCCTAGTGGGCCGTTCACCTTTTCCGACCACACCGGCACTGGGTATCAAATCGATAACCTCCTGGGACGTTCCAAATAATGTTTTCAAACCTTGAGTCTTCTTCCGGGACATTCTGAGTCCATCTGTAAGCACTCCATTTTTGACCGCTCGATAGTCTACAGTCCGTCCAGACTTTTAGTCAAGTCAATATGGACGTATTCCAATCGAAACCAATTCTCTAAATCTAATCCTGTCTATCTATCGCTTCACAGGCCCACAAAGCCCAATTTGAGGCAAAATGACCAAAATGCCCTTAGGGGCATTGTCCTTTTCCATATTCCAAATCAGGCACATCTATCCGAAGACGGTAAGTCCCCCTTCCAAATACAAATCAAGCACGTCTTTCCAAAGACGGTAAGTCCCCTTTCCAATTCCAATTCCAATCCCTCTCTCGAGATGGAAATTCTATCCATTTGTCACATTTTCTGAAGAAAATCTCTTCGGAACGATAAGTTCCTTTAAATCTGTCGACCGGGACGAGACCCCAAGTCCCCTAGATGGTAGAACAGTCCGCCTTTGGCGCTTGTTAGCCCACCAATGCAGAAATGTTCGTTTACGCACGCCTTCTGAGAAAGTTGATTCTCAGGTGCTAAGTCCCTTTAGCAGGTTCCTGAGATCAGGCAGTCTCAGGAATGATCGCGAACCATTAGAGTAGCGAAAATACTCGCAAATAGGTCGATATAGAGAATTGCCAACAAACCCCTGCATCACGCGACTGTCGTCAGAGTGGCAAAAACACTCAAAACCCAAGTCAACACAGGTGCTTGCTAGCGCACTCTGGTGAAAAATTACCAAACTGGCCCTAGGGCCATTTTTCGACATGTTTCTCGAGAAAGTACCTAATTCCTCAGAACGACAAGTCCACCTTTCCAAGATTGTCTTAAAGGCAATCCGGCATAATTAGTTTCCTTCTAGCCAGTTTCGAGCCAATTCTGAGACTTTTCAGTTAAAATGAACATTTGCCCCTAGGCATCCGAGCGGCTCGGAAACCACACCGACTCTGGATATCAAACCGGTAACCTCTCGAGAATGCTTTTTATAGTATTCCCGACCTTTCTTTATCTTTTCGGATCATTTCGAGTCAGTTCCGGCAAACCTGGTGCGAAATGACCGTTTCGCCCCTGGTGGGCCGGTCGCCTTTTCCGACCACACCGGCTCTGGATATCAAATCGGTAACCTCCTAGGGCGTTCCAAATAATATTTTCAAACCTTGAGTCTTCTTCCGAGACATTCTGAGTCCATCTGTAAGCACCCCATTTTTTACCGCTCAATAGTCTATAGTCCGTTCAGACTTGTAGTCAAGTTAATATGGACGTATTCCAATCGAAACCAATTCTCTAAATGTAATCCCATCTATCCATCGCTTCACGGGCCTACCAAGCCCAAATCGAGGCAAAATGACCAAAATGCCCTTAGGGGCATTGTCCTTTCCATATTCCAAATCCGGCACGTCTTTCCGAACACAGTAAGTCTCCTTTCCAATTCCCACAGGCACGTCTTTCCGAAGACGGTAAGTCCTCTTTCCATTTGCAATTCCAATCCCTCTCTCGAGACGGTAATTCTATCCAATCTGGCATGTTTTTCAAAAAAAATCTCTTCAGAATGTTAAGTCCCTTTTAACCTGTTGATCGGGATGAGACCCCAAGTCCCCTAGATGGTAAAACAGTCCACCTTTGGCGCCTACTAGCCCGCCAATGCAGAAATGTCCGTTTAGGCACGCCTTCTGAGAAAGTTGATTCTCAGGTGCTAAGTCCCTTTAGCAGCTTCCCGGGATGAGGCAGTCTCAGGAATGATCGCGAACTGTCAGAGTAACGGAAATACTCGCAAACATCCCAACCGTCAGAGTAGCGGAAATACTCACAAATAGGCCGATATAGGGAATTGCCAATAAACCCCTGCATCACGCGACAGCCATCAGAGTGGCAGAAACACTCAAAACCCAAGTCAACACCAGTGCCTGCTAGCCCACTCTGGTGAAAAATGACCAAGCTGCCCCTAGGGCCATTTTTTGGCACTTTTCTCGAGAAAGTAGCTAAGTCCTCAGAATGACAAATAATATTTTCAAACCTGGAGTCTTCCTCCGGGACATTCTGAGTCCATCTGTAAGCACTCCATTTTTGACCGCCCGACAATCTATAGTCCGTCCAAACTTATAGTCAACTTAATATGGATGTATTCGAATCAAAACCAATTCTGTAAATCTAATCCCGTCTATCCATCGCTTCATGGGCCCACCAAGCCCAAATCAAGGTAGAATGACCAAAATGCCCTTAGGGGCATTGTCCTTTCCATATTCCAAATCTGGCACGTCTTTCTAAAGATGGTAAGTCCCCTTTCTAAATACAAATTAGGCATGTCTTTCCGAAGACAGTAAGTCTCCTTTCCAATTCCCACAGGCATGTCTTTCCGAAGACGGTAAATCTCCTTTCCAAATACAAATTAGGCACGTCTTTCCGAAGACGATAAGTCCATTTTTCAAATACAAATCAGGCACGTCTTTTCAAAGACGGAAAGTCCCTTTTCCAATTCCAATTGCAATCCCTCTCTCGAGACGATAATTCTAGCCAATCTGGCACGTTTTTTGAAGAAAATTTCTTCAGAACGGTAGGTCCCTTTAAACCTGTCGACTGAGACGAGACACCAAGTCCCCTAGATGGTAGAACGGTCCACCTTTGGCGCCTGCTAGACTACCAATGCAGAAATGTCTATTTAGGTACGCCTTTCGAGAAAGTTGATTCTCAGGTGCTAAGTCCCTTTAGCAGGTTCTCGAGATCAGACAGTCTCGGGAATGATCGCGAACCGTCAAAGTAGCGGAAATACTCGCAAACATCACAACCATTAGAGTAGCAAAAATACTCGCAAATCGGTTGATATAGGGAATTGCCAACAAACCCCTACATCACGTAATCGCCGTTAGAGTGGCGGAAACACTCAAAACCCAGGTCAACACCGGTGTCTGCTAGCTGACTCTGGTGAAAAATGACTAAACTGCCCTAGGGCCATTTTCCAACACGTTTCTCGAGAGCCCACCCATGCCCTCAAAACGACAAGTCCACCTTTCTAGATTGTCTTAAAGTAACCCGGCGTGACTAGGTGCCCTCCAGTCCGTTTCGGGTCAATTCCGAGACTTTTCAGTCAAGATAACCATTTTGCCCCTAGGCATCCGAATGCCTCGGGAACCACACCGGCTCTGGGTATCAAACCGGTAACCTCCCGAGAATGCTTCCTATAGTATTCTTAACCTTTCTTTATCTTTTCAAAATATTTTGAGTCAGTTCCAACGAACCCGGTACAAAATGACCGTTTTGCCCCTAGTGGGCCGGTCACCTTTTCCGACCACACCGGCTCTCGGTATCAAACCGGCAACCTTTGGGAACATTCTGAATAATGTTTCCAAATCTCGAATCTTCTTCCAAGACGTTCTGAGTCCATCTCAGCAGTTTTCCAGCCCGGTTGACCATTTTGCTCCTAATGGCCCGGTTAACCCCTCCGACACATCCTATCCTCATTTTTTTTTCAAGTCAAATACTTTTGGGACACTGTTCTAAGTGTTCCTGCCCTTTTTCTGGCCTTCCGGGTCATTCTTGGTCTCTCAACTCCTTCCCGGACTTTTTGGAGTCACTCCTAGTGAAGCTTGGTTAAAAATTGCATGGTAGTCACTAGTACAGGCGCCCAAATCTTCCCAAGATACGTTGCTTGCCGACTTAACAAACTTTCCCAACTTGTTGCCACCAAGCCAAAAAATGGCCTACACTAGGAGTGGCACCAAAAGGAATTTTGCCCTAGCGCCACTGCCACAGGCGCCAGGTCTATCTCATGTCTATAAATACAAAGCCTCCTCCAGCGTGAAAGGGGTCCACAAACTCAGTCTAAAAACCCTAATATTTGATATACAGAGCTTGTAGCCCCCCTAAACCCTAGCTTCTCTAGGTTTTCCAAACCCTAGCCACCATACACAAACCCTAGCCTCCTATACACTCATACACACTCCTATACACTTATATACTAGCCTCCAACCCTCTATTGAAGACTTGGATTGCTGCAACTCGAAGCTCACGAAGACCAAAAGAAAGCTCTTGAAGACTGAAGCGAAGACCAAAGAAAAAGCAAGAAAGCAAGGTGCGCAAAGCAAAGTGAAATAAACAAGACATATGGTAGGTTTTCTCTTTAAGTTTCTGCACTTCCCCCTCTCTCTTCTCTCTCCTAACCCACTTGGGTTTTCTTCTATTTTAACCCCCATCTTTTTTCCCCTCTTTCTTTGCATGCTTGAAACAAGGGGATTCCCGGTCCATGTGTATGATTAGGCTATTAGAGGGTCACCGTGTCGGGGGCTTTCTTTTAGTCTAACAGGAGACCACGTGGGTTCAGCCCCCTTCATTATGTGGTGAAGCCTTAACCTTGTATGTTCATGACCCCAAATTTGCATTGTGCATATCATGATCTTACATCTCTCTAAAATTGTTTTCAAACTCGTTTTCAAAATTTCCATTAAACTTGTTTTCAAAATTGCATCAAAATCTCCTTTTTCAAAACTTGTTTTCAAAATCACAATCCTAGGGTAATTTTAACCTTTCCATGGCTATGATTGCTATAGGAAAGTGTTACATTTAAAGTGACTTTCATGATTCATATTTTCAAATCTTGTTATTTTCAAAACCACATTTTTTATAGTGGTTCTAACCTTCTTATGGTTAGAATCGCTTTAGGAAAGTGAGACGTTTTTATACTCTCCAAAAACCCTATTTTCAAAAGTCTCTCTTTCTAAAACCCTCCTTTTCAACATGCTTTCCATAAACTCTCTTTAAATTCCTTTCCAAAATTGTTTTCTAAAGCCTCTCTCCAAAAATCTATTTTCAAAACTTCCTTTTCAATTCCTTACCAAAACGCTTTCTTCAAAATTCCTTTCCTAAAAACACTCCCTAGGTTTCCTTCTTAGAAAACTCCCTCCAAACTCCTTTCCGACAGTTTCTTTCCAAAAAACGTCTTTCCTATAAGCTCCCTTTCAAAAACGTTTTCTTCAAAGTCCACTTTCCAAAGATGCTCCTTACGTTTCCTTCCTAAACATCTCTTCCCAAAAATCTCTTTCTAAAAACTCTTCACTAGAATTTCTTTCCAAAAACTCTCTCTCTTCAAAATTCACTTTCTAGAAACTCCTCTCTAGGATTTATTTCCAAAAATCTTCGTTTCCAAAAACTCACTTTCCAAAACTCCCTTTTCCTAGAATCCAAGTTAAACCTTAGAGCCAACGTTTAGGAAACCCTAATTTTCCTTCCCAAAAACATGATTCCTAATCCCTTATTTGGCCTCAAAATCTAGGTTTCCAAAACCTCTTGTTTTCTATACCAAAATCCTATATTTCCAAAACCTCCCTTTCTACATCAAAATCTTAAGTTTCCAAAAAACCACTTCTCTACGCCAAAACTATAGTCTTTCAAATCTAGGGTTTCTAAAACCTCCCTTTCCAAATCCTTGTCAAATCCAATCTTCCCTTTAGGAAACCAAATCCAATCTTCCTGTTTAAGAAACTAGATCCTATCCTCCATTTTTGAAAATAAAATCAAACCTTCTCTTTGAGAAACAAAATCCAATCCTTTATTTTAGGAAATACAAACCTTAACCCTTCATAGTCTAAATCTTTCCTAATTCAACTCCTTCCTAATCTTCTACTTTCCTAAATCTTAAGTTTCCAAAACTTGAACATAAAAATCTTTCCCAAATTTTAAAACTCAACTTCCACATCTTTCCTAATTCAACCCTTTCCTAATTCTACTCCTTTTCAAATCTTAACTTTCCAAATCTAAGTTTCCAAATCTTTCTTAAACTCAAACCATTCCTAATCTCAAGATTTTCTAAAACTCAAACTCTAAAACTTTCTAAATCCTAAACTTTTTAAATTTCAAATCTTTCCAAATCCAAATTATTCTAAATTCGAAACTTTCTTAAGTTAAATCTTTCTAAACTTCTAAACTTTCTAAATTTAAAACTTTCTTATTTCAAAACAGTCCAAATTCAAACCTTCCTATTTCAAAAACTTTCTAAATTCGAAACTTTCTTAAGTCAAAACTTTCCTAAATCAAAATTTTCCTAAAGTGAAACCTTTCCTTTTTTGAAACCTTTCTTAAGTCAAAACCTTTCCTAAATTGAAACTTTCCAATTCTAAATACTTTCTTAAAATGAAACCTTTCTTATTTCAAACTTTCTAATTTCAAAACTTTCCTAAATTGAAACCTTCCTAAATTGACACTTTCCTAAAACGGAACTTTCCTAATTCGAACCCTTCCTAAATCCAACCTTCCCTAATCTTCCAAGTCCAATATTCGAGTCAATTCTTTTCCAAAATCTTTCCAAGTCAAGTCTAATCTTTCTTTCTTTTTTTTTTTTTTTTAAAGTTCCTAAGTCTAGGTTTCCTAAAACCAAGTCTTTCAAAACCAATCTTTCCAAATCTTCCAATCAAAGTCTAAATTTCCTACTCTTCCAATTCCAATTCGAATACTAGCTTCAACTCTTTTCCAAATCAACTCTTCTATTTTCTATCGGACTCTTGTCTGAACTACAACTGACCTGATTCCTCCAAAAGGATAAGTAGGCAACCCTCATGCATGCGGTCACCACATTTTTCAAGTTTCTATTTTCACAACTCTTTTTTAAATCTCAAATTCCACAATCTTTTCAAATCTCCAATCTATTTTCAAACTTCCAATTCCAAATTTCTATTTCCAATTTCTAAAACTTTCCAATTTCAAATCTATCCTTTCAAATCTCTCTTCTAAAATCAAATCAAATTCTTTTTTTCAAATCTCTTTCCAAATCTATTTTTCAACTTTCTTTTCTTACACTTGCATACCATGCATCATGTTAGTTTCTTTTCAAAAATTCTTTTATAAAGTGGATAGGATTGAACATTTGTTAGTTGAAGACTCTCATAGGTGAATTTAGGGTAAATAGATATGTAGGTACCGTAAGGGCAGGGTAGCTATAAGCACTCCATTTTTGACCGCTCGGTAGTCTACGGTCTGTCCAGACTTGTATTCAAGTCAATGTGGACATATTCCGAGTCAAATCAACTCTCTAAGTCTAAACCGGTTGTAAGCACCCCATTTTTTACCGCTCGACAGCCTACACTCCGTCTAGACTTGTACTCAAGTCAATATGGACATATTCCAATTGAAACCACTCTCTAAACCCAAATCCCGTCTGTCCATTGCTTCGCGGGCCCACCAGCCTCAAATAGAGGCAAAATGACCAAAATACTCTTAAGGGCATTGTCCTTTCCAATTCCAATTCCAATTCCAATCACTCTCTCGAGACAGTTGATTCCCTGAGACGATAAATCTATTCCAAATCAGGCACGTTTTTCCGAAGATGATAAGACCCATTTCTAATTCCAATCCCTCTCTCGAGATAGTTTATTCCTCGAGACGGTAAATCTACTCCAATCAGGCACGTCTTTCTGAAGACGATAAGACCCATTTCCAATTCTAATCCCTCTCTCGAGATAGTTTATTCCTCGAGATGGTAAATCTACTCCAATCAGGCACGTCTTTCCGAAGACGATAAGACCCCTTTCTAATTCCAATCCCTCTCTCAAGACAGTTTATTCCTCGAGACAGTCGAGCACGTTTTTCAAAGAAAACCTCTTCGGAACGGTAAGTCCTTTTAAACCTGTCGACCGGGATGAGACCCCAAGTCCCCTAGATGGTAGAACGGTCCACCTTTGGCGCCTGTTAGCCCGCCAATGCAGAAATGTCCGTTTAGGCATGCCTTTCGAGAAAGTTGATTCTCAGGCGCTAAGTCCCTTTAGCAGTTTTCCGAGATTAGGCAGTCCCGGGAATGATCGCAAACCATCAGAGTAGCGAAAATACTCGTAAATATCACAACCGTTAGAGTAGCGAAAATACTCGTAAACAGGTCGACATAGGGAATTGCCAACAAACCCCTATATCACACGACCGCCCTCAGAGTGGTGGAAACACTCAAAACCCACAGTGCCTGCTAGCCCACTTCGGTGAAAAATGACCAAATTGCCCATTGGGCCTTTTTCAACACGTTTCTTGAGAACATACCTGAGTCGTCAGAATGATAAGTCCAACCTTCTAAAATTGTCTTAAAAGCAATTCAGCATGATTAGGTGTCTTCTAGTCAGTTTCAGGCCAATTCCGAGACCTTCCTGTCAAGATGACCATTTCACCCCTAAGCATCCGAATGCCCCGGGAACCACACCGGCTTTGGGTATCAAACCGGTAACCTCTCGAGAATACTTCTTATAGTATTTTCAACCTTCCATTATATTTTCGGATCATTCCAAGTCAGTTTCGGCAAACCCGGTACAAAATGACCGTTTTGCCCCTGATGAGCCGGTCGCCTTTTCCAACCACACCAACTCTGGGTATCAAACCAGTAACTTTCTGAGAATGCTTTTTATAGTATTCTCAACCTTTCTTTATCCTTTCAGATCATTCTGAGTTAGTTCCAGCAAACCCGGTGCGAAATGACCGTTTTGCCCCTAGTGGGCCGGTCACCTTGTCCGACCACACCGACTCTGGGAATCAAATCAGCAACCTTTGGTAACATTTTGTATAATGTTTCCAAATCTCGAGTCTTCTTCAGGGACAGTCCAAGTCCGTCCTGGCAGCTTCCCAATTCGATTGACTGTTTTGCTCCTAAAGGCTCGGTCAATCCTTCCGACGCATCTTATCCTCATTTTTCAAGTGAAATACCTTCAGGACACTATTCTAAGTGTTCCTGCTCTTTTTCGGCCTTCCGGGTCATTCCCAGCCTCCTCAAATCATTCCTGGACTTTTCGGAGTCACTCCTAGTGAAGCTAGGCTAAAAATTGCGTGGTAGTCACTAGTACAGGCGCCCAAATCTAGTCAAAGATACAATGCTTGCCAACCCTAATAGTTTCCTAATTGGCTGGCGGCACTAGCAGTGGCGTTATGCCAATATTTGGACTGGCGCCACTCCTAGTGGCGCTAGAAGCATTTTTGGCCTAGCGCCACTGCAAAGGCGCTAGGTCTATCTCACTTCTATAAATACATAGCCTCTTCCAGCGTGAAGGTGGTCCGCAAAATCAGTCTAAAAACCCTAAAATTCGATAAACAGAGCTCGAACACTTCAAAAACCCTAGCTTCTTTAGGTTCTCCAAACCCTAACCACCATATGCTAAACCCTAGCCTCCTATACACTCATACACACCCCCATACACTTATACACTTGCCTCAAGCCTCCATTGAAGACTTAGATTACTATAACTCGAAGCTCTTCAAGATTGAAGAAGAGTCCCCGAAGATTAAGACAGACTGACGTGAAGCAAAGACCGAAGAAAAGCAAGGCGCACAAAATAAATAAGACATACGGTAGGCTTTCTTTTAAAGTTTCTACACTTCCCCCTCTCTCTTCTCTCTCCTAACCCACTTGGGTTTTCTCTATTTTAATCCCCCATGTCTTCCCCCCCTTTCTTTGCATGCTTGAAATAAGGGGATTTCTGGTCCATGTGTAGGATTGGACTATTGGAGGGTCATCGTGTCGGGGGGGCTTTCTTTTAGTCTAACAGGAGACCACGTGGGTTCGGCCCCCTTGATTATGTGGTGAAGCCTTAACCTTGTATGTTCATGACCCCAAATTTGCATTGTGCATATCATGATCTTGCATCTCTCCAAAATCATTTTCAAACTCATTTTCAAAATTTCCATTAAACTTGTTTTCAAAATTGCATCAAAATCTCCTTTTTCAAAACTTGTTTTCAAAATCACAATCCTAGGGTGATTCTATCATTTCCATGGCCAGGGTTGCTTTAGGAAAGTGTTACATTTAAAGTGACTTTTATGGTCAATATTTTCAAATCTTGTTTTTTTTAAGACCACTTTCTTAAAGTGGTTCTAACCTTCTTATGGTTAGAATCGCTTTAGGAAAGTGAGACGCTTTTATACATTCCAAAAAAAAACTCTCCTTTCAAAAGTCTCTCTTTCTAAAACCCTCTTTTTCAATATGATTTCTAAAAACTCTTCTTTCCAAAGTTGTTTTTAAAAACTCCCTCCAAAAATCTATTTTCCAAAACTTCTCTTTTCAAACTACTATCCAAAACACTCTCCTCAAAATTTACTTTCCTAAAAACTCTTTCCTAAAAGCTTCTTCCCAAGTCTTCTTTCTAAAACTCTTTCTAGAAACTCCTCACTAGGATTTCTTTCCAAAAACTCTCTCTTCAAAACTCACCTTCTAGAAATTCCTTCTTAGGATTTCCTTCCCAAAACCCCCTTTCCAAAAATTCACTTTTCAAAAATTCCTTTTCTTGGCGCCCAAGTTAGGCCCTAGAGCCCATAATTAGGAAACCCTAATTTTTCTTCCCAAAAAATATGATTTTCAACCTTGCCCCAAACCTTGGTTTCCAAAACCTCCCTTTCTACATCAAAACTATATATTTCCAAAATCTATTTTCTACGTCAAAACTATAGTCTTCCAAATCTAGGGTTTCTCAAAATTTCCCTTTTCAAATCCTTGTCAAATCCAATCTTCCCGTTTAGGAAATTAGATCCAATCCTTCATTTTTGAAAACAAAATCAAACCTTCCCTTTTATAAACAAAATCCAATCCTTTGTTTTAGGAAATAGGAATCTTAACCCTTCCTAATCCAAATATTTCCTAATTCAACTCCCTCCTAATCTTCTACTTTCCTAAATCTTAAGTTTCCAAAACTTGAGCATAACAATCTTTCCTAAATTTTAAAACTCAAAAAATCTAAATCTTTCCTAATTCAACTCTCTCCTAATTTCCTACCTTCCTAAACCATAAGTTTCCTAAAATTTCAAATCTTTCCAAATCTAAAGCTTTCTAAACTCAACACTTTCTTACTTTCAAAACTTCCCTATTTCAAAACATTCCAAATTCAAAATTTTCCTATTTCGAAAACTTTCCTAAGTCAAAACCTTCCTAAGATGAAACCTTTCCTTCTTCGAAACCTTTCCTATTTCCAAACCTTTCTTAAAATGAAACTTTCTTAATTCAAATCTTTCCTAAATCAAAATTTTCCTAAAGTGAAATCTTTCATTTTTCAAAACTTTCCTAATTCGAAACTTTCCTAAACCAAAACTTTCTTAAAATAAAACTTTCCTAAAATGACACTTTCTTAAATCGAAACTTTCCTAATTTGAATCCTTCCTAAATCCGATCTTTTCTAGTCGTCCAAACCTTTCCAAGTCGAGCCAAATCTTTCTTAAACCTCTAATCTTTCCTAAGTCTAGGTTTTCTAAACCTCAATCTTTTCAAAACAAATCTAAATCTTTCTTCCAAGTTCTATTTTTCCAAATCAAAATCCAACCTTTCAATTCCAAAATTCTAAATTCCAATCTTCAATCTTTTATTTTAAATTCAAATCAAATCATTTTTCCAATCAAAATCTCTTTCTTCCAATCCAATCTTCTATTTTCTATCGGATTCTTGTCCGAACTACGACTGACCTGATTCGTCCAAAAGGATACGTAGGCAACCCTCATGGGTGCGGTCACAACATTTTTCAAATTTTTATTTCTACAATCTTCTTCAAATTTCCAATTCTACAATTTTCTTCAAATCTCCAATACAACATTTTTCAAGTTTCTATTTCCACAAAATCTTTCCAAATCTCCAATCTATTTTCAAACTTCCAATTCCAAATTTCTATTTCTAAATTTCTATTTTCGATTTCCAAAACCTTATTTCCAAATTCAAACTTCTATCTCTTTCTTTTCAATTCAAATCAATTTCTTTCCAAATCTATTTTTCAATTCTCTTTTCTTGCATTTGCATATCATGCATCATGTTTTTTTTAAACATTCCTTTTTTCTAAAGTGGATAGGATTGAACATTATTTAGTTGAAGACTCTCATAGGTGAATCTAGGGTAGATTGACATGTAGCTACTGAAAGGGCGGGGTAAGGTAATGGCTTAGTGCGTCTTCCCTACATGTAACCAACCTCCGAACCTAGAATCAATGTTTTCATAGACCAAAATAGAGTTATTTTAAAAAAAGGGCTAAATATTTTCCAAAGGTTTCCAAACAACCTGTTTTTTTAAAAACCCTCTCTTAAGGAGATCTTTTCAAAACCTTTTTCAAAAAACCCTAAGTGCAGTCTTCGGATTGCGCTTAGTTTTTAGGAATTAAGTTAGGTGGCGACTCCAAATCTTTTCTAAAAGCCCTTTATTCAAATCTATTTTCAATTCAATCCTAGTCGCACTCATTCTTCTAGGAGGGTGAGTTCTAACGAGAGAGTATAGTGTTTTTCCCGCTTGTGTGTGTATTCCTCGAGCGCGAAAAATCTGAGCGCGATAGTTGGCAACTCCACTGGGAACACTTAGAGGGTTAGGCCGTAGTCATGTTTCTTTACCCTTCACCCTTGTAGAGTCTTCAATTAACTTGGTTCAATCCTATTCACTTTAAACTTTCAAAACCATTTTCAAAATTATTTGCAAACAAAATATGCATTTATTCATATTATCTTGTATTAAGTTTGTCATCCACATACTGACTTTTGCATCTTTTATTTTGTAGGTGTACTTTGGTTTGTAATTTTATGTTATTAACTATTATGCATGAATGTGATGAACAGGATGGATGGGAGTTGTTGGGCTCTTTCCTCCACTTTTAAAAAATCACACACACACTGCATGTGCACTTGTATTCTGCATACTTGCATTATTACCCTGATGTGACCTTTCTAGTTAGAAAGGGGGAACGGTATATTGGTTGTGGGCAAGATGTTGTGTCAGTTTCTTCGCCTACGGCCTCTTGATGGTTCCCCCGCTTGGATCACCAACTGATCATGGCACTACCTCGGGGAGTGGGCCTAGATTTGAAGATTCAAGGACCGAGCCTTTTTAGGATGCATTAGTCAACCCTCAACCTCATGCTCATACAGACACCATGCATAGCCGAACCTCTGTCGGATTTAAGACACGAGCACCGTTTTCAAAACCACGGAGGAAAGGGCGACTACACTTACTTTCATTTATACCTGCTTATTCCTGTTGTTATAATGACGATTTTTATACTGTTATAATGCCTGTTTAACTGCTCGTGCATGCACGTTTACTTTGGTCTTGCATTTTCTCTCCTTATACTCTTCGCATATCCATATTCATGCATTCAACATCCCATGTCAAGACAAGAGTTCCAAGTAACTCAAGTCACTGCATTCTCATGCATATGATCAACCCAAATCCTAAGGGTTCCCACGTAACCCTAGGGACTCATAGCATGCATCTCAATTTATTCCATAAGAGGGGCCCCAATCCCTCTATGCTCACGAAGATAGAATTGCGATAAAGACAAGGGGCAATCGATCAACAAGGTCTCTCAGCGACCTCCCCGACATCAAATCCAAGGAAGGCGAATCCGAAGACTCAAGAGTAGTTTATGGTTTTCCTTTGTAAAAGTAGATAGGTGGAAGTCCAAAGGAAAATGTTTCCCCTCCCTCTAGTAAACTGTATTTCAATTCTTTTGTACCATAAATCCAAAATTCAATGTACTTGTTTTACTTTTGTGAATGAGTGCATGAATGTTTAACGGTTCCCACTCGACAGTAAGGTATCTGCATACAGGGGCAAATCCCTTATCTCCAAAAGTGAGCCAATGCATCATGTATAGTCTCCCCTTTGAGTAGGGGCATAAAAATTTTTAAATCAAGGCACTAACTTCTCTTTTGTTTTTGTCTTCTATCCTCCCCCCTCCTCATCTCCAAGTACCCAGAGAACCAAAGACAAAAGCAAGACAAGAAAGGGGGTTTTCTCAATCACTCACTTATTATCATCATATTGCTTACATGTTCACTTCTTTTATTGCTCATGCATCCACATCCATTCCAAGACAAGAGTTCCAAGAAACTCAAGTCATTTCATTCTCATGCATCTAATCAACCGTAGAGAGAAAGGAGCAATCCAATCTCATATTAATCGAACCTACCAAAACTCCTAAGGGTTCCTCAACCCTAAGGATTCATGGCATGCATAGAATCATATCTTGAGAGAGGCACAAATCTCTCTCAGTCCATAGAGGCGGGATTGCCCAAATAAGGAAACATCAATCGGCCCATGCTGAAGAGGTATTGTATTGCATAATAGGGGCAAAACCTCACCTCCTAAATGGACTTCTCATCATGCCTAGATTCCCTCAAATAAGGGACCTCCATAGGACACGCTTCGCATAGAACTTCCAACTCCACATGCTAATTACATTTCATTTTTCTTTTCCTTTTTCAGGTCAAAGAGCACAACCGAATGCATGAAAACCCCTCTAGCATTATGCCCAATTCAAACTCACAGAAGGATAAGCAAAGGCCAAACCTACATTAAGGAGTAAGAAGAACTGATCATCCACCTATAAAACGTTACCTCCATGCCATGCGGTGACAACCACCATCCAAGCAGAGGAGGACTTCAAGCAGAAGAGGATTTCACTATTTGTGAAGTCTTGTCAAACCCGTACATTGCAACAACATAATCCTTTAACTTTCAAATGCATGCCAAATGTCGTGAACTTACCATTCATTGATACACCCGGTGAATGAAGCACCAACGAGTTTGGCATAGTCCCAGAACCCTATTAAGGGTTAAGGGTTCTCACCAAAAGGTCCACTAGAAAAGGGAGGTTTTCAAGAAATTCGTCTATTTTCTTTTTTCTTTCTAGTTCTCGTATATCTTCTTTAAATAGACATTGCATGCCATGTAATCATGTTTTTAAATGAAAATAGGTAGTTCCCAGTTTATCTCCTTTGTCTCATTCTCTTGTGGACAATGGTCACATTTAAGGATTCTTTCCCATTCAGTAATGACTCGATTTAAAGGATGAGATAGTATGGGCAACCCACTCAAAGGGGGTTAAAACCTTTGAGAGACCGAGAGATAGGAGGTAGGCAATCTCAACAAAGAAGCGGAAATTTTATTGAAGAGGCGACACTTACATGATATCCTAGCTAAGCGATGGGCAGCTGAGTGCTCAAAATGATGAGGAGTCATTGTTCTATTTATCCCAAATAAACATCCTTTGCTCAGCCCACTAGAGTCGTCAGTGATCTCTTTTCAAATACCCCCAAACCTATAACCATCCCCCACATTGGAGTAAGCATAGAATAGTTGACTCAGTAGAATATGTAGGGGTTCACGGGCAGAAGTGCACTATCTATAGGAACATTGTCTAAATTTTGTATAAAGGCTTTATGGACTAAAAAATTTAATTTGAAGTGATGAAAGGCCCTCATTTCTTCTATCATACATAAATAAATCCCTTTGTAAAGCCCACTTGAGTTGGTTACTTTCCTCAAGAAAACCGACCAGATGATCACTGCCCACACTGGTTAAGGCAAAAGTCATAAGTAAGAATTAATGAGCGATGATGAAAGGGTTGAGTTTCAAAAAGATAAAATGAGCAATGATGAAAAGGGTGATTTCCAAGAAGATATAATGAGCAATGATGAAAGGGTTGATTTCCAAGAAGATGTAATGAACAACGATGAAAATGGTGATCTTCAAGAAGTTATGGCGTCAAAGGCGTCTCTAAAGAAGATATTATGTTTGTGGGGATCTTCAAAAGAAGATACTGTCATCCTAAAATATAAATGAAAAAGTTGGCATCTCCAAAAGTTGACTAAGCAATAAATTTCTTGATGAAAAAAAAAAAAGAATCTTAAATTAGAAGGCAGAAAGCGGTCCTGAAGAACAACAAGAGTATGAAGGAAAGAAGAAAGCAGTGAATGGAAGTTAAGTTGCCAAAGGTGGTCATTGGTCTTTTAAAAACCCCATAAGTGATAATGTTTGAGCTTTTCTACCCTTTTCATTCATAAACCCCTTAACCTAGCCTATGTTACGATCCAAATTAAAGTCCTCTCTGATCAAAGAAAATTGCTTAGTCCAAATAAGCCTGAACAATACCAAGACAAGTAGGGTGAGAAAGGAGAATTGGAAGGGAATGCAAGGGGCAATCTCATGCTCCAAGATGTGCTCAGATGGTTTCGGTTTAAGCAACCCACTAAAATAAGATCTTTGAGCCTAAATATCCCTTAATTTCTTACAACCCCTAAACCCAGCCTACATTACGGTCCTAAAATAAGTCTTCTCAAATTGAGGGCTTAGCTGTTTATCGCTCTGCAAAGGGCATGCGAGTTGTCGCTCGAGCCATGGTAGCATTTTGGAGATCTGAGAGAGAAACCCAAGTGAGCTCAGAAACACCCCAAACAGTAACCCTGTAGAAAGTAGGGATAGGATAGCAAACCAAAAAGGTCAAGATCCCTAGAGAATGGAGCAAATGCTATCACACGCCGATGAGAATGAGACAAAACTGAATGGGGCAGAGTCCTGGAAAGGAAACATAATTTTGAGAGTATAGGCCCTGGGCAATCCTGGGGCAGTCTTTGTAAATAGCTTATATACATGTAGTACTGATGCATCCATGACATGTATAACCTGTACAACCATTTAGATTCTTATGTAGTTTATTCATGCATTCAACTGCATTCCTATATGAACATGTTCATTCGTAAGAAAGTAGGTAATGCATTTCATTCAATTCTTACATAAATCTGTGCATTTATCACAAAAAATGGGGGACATTGCATTCAATTCCATTCCTATATGTGCATTATCCAAAAGTATAACATGCATTCAATTCCACTTCTGTGTGAACCTGTGCATTCATAAAAAAATAAATCATGCATTTAATTCCATGTGCAATCATCATAAAAAATAAAAAATGACACCCTTTACCAGGGCATTTTAAAATTGTTTTTTGTACAAAACTAACTCTATGTCTTTCCCTCTCTCTCAAATAAGAAACAGGGAACAAGGTAAAACGCAAAAAGGAGCTAAAGCCACCACTCAGACATCTACAGCACCGTTACACACCTCAAAAAGCTTAGATTTCCATGACTGACAAGAAACAGAGAATGGGGCAATGGCCCACCCTCGACCTCCCCAATCAAATGACTCCTGACTCAAGATACCATGTATGCTGAAAAAGGGGAGTAACGAATAAGTGTCTGATCGCTCAAAGTTGGAATAATGAAGCATATCCTCGAAAATGAGCATTGACCCCCGACTGGAGTCTGGTAAGGCTCACGAAGGTCTTTCCCACAACCATAGGAGCATGGGAGTGCCCCTCACGAATCTTGACAAGCAGTGCACATAACCGACAGTCGACCAAGTCATCCCCCCTGGTGGAAACATCAACAAGATTAGGAGACGCAGAGCTAGGGCTACCTTGGAGAAATGGACCAATCTTGAGGAATATGCCAGTCCCCTATTTGACACAAACTCAAAATGAGAGAAACAAAAACTTCACCGAGACATGAGGAAACTGGGGCAGCAGATCAGAAGAAAAAGCCGCAAAATGGAGCCTAAGCTGAAAAGAGACAATCGTGATGCAGCCATCAGGAAAAGTAGGTCCCATATTGTCAGCTGAACCATCTCGAAGACCTAGGAGGAAGCCATACTCATGGGGAGTAGGGGCAGACTCACATCCCCCAAAATGGAAGAAAGACAAGTCAGGCAGCCAGAAGGTAACCACTGCCGAAAATGAGCTACACCGATAGGAAAGAAGCCATACAATCACAGAACCAACGAAAGATGCCCCACTCATATGGAAGATATTCATACCAAATCCACAGTTGACTCAAAATAGCATTGGCCATCCTAAAGGTCAAAAGGTGGGAAACTTCAACATCCATTTTCTCTTCAAAGGCTGGCTTGACTAAAAGGAAGGGGTCGACTGGAGATTTACTCCCCCCTCCAACTCTGGCTAGAAGATGCTCGATTGGCAGAGTGCTAACTACCCCTAGAGCGGTTGGAGCTGCCGATAGAATCTGTCTGGTCCACCTTCTCGAAGTAGTGTCTCTCCTCGGAACCGTCATTACCGCGTATGCCATCCTGAAAGGTGAGTCAAGGTAAGAGGTATTAATATATGATATATGCAGTTCAAAAGATAAGAAATAAAAGCAAGAAAAAAATTAATAATGATAATAACCAAAGATAAAATATAAATGAAAATGAATGACGCAACTTTCATATAAATTCTACTCAAACCAACTTAAAGGGTTTCTTAAACTGTTCATTCAAAGGTTCTTTTCTAAAATCAATTCTCAAAGATTTCTTAAAGAGTTATTTTTTCAAAAATAATTCTCGAAAAGTTTCTTAACTTCTTCCTTTCAAAAGTTTCTTTTTCAAAATCAGTTTCCCAAAGGTTTCCTATTATTTTCCTCTAAAAGTTTTCAAAAAATTTTTCTTCTGAAAGTTCCTTTTCAAAATCAATTTTTAAAAGGTTTTCTAATTTTCTCTTCTAAAAGTTCATCTTCAAAATCATTTCTTAAAATCAAATTCTAAGGTTGCTAAATGTTTCCTCCCTAAATCGACTTCAAAAATCAAGGTCAAAAATCATTTTCAAAATCAAATCTCAATTTTTTCAATCCATCTCTAAGCTTTTCTGATTCAGTTCTTTAAGAAAAATTCCTTTCCAATTAGGTTTAAGATTCTCCCAAACTCTTCAAATACCGCAGCTGTTCGAACTAGAACTTTTCTGGTTTTAACTCCAAGCCTAGCGCCACTAGCAAAGGCGCCAAGCATTTTCTGCCAAAGGCGCCACTCCTAGTGGCGCCAGTGTCCAATTCTGCACAGCTTTGCCCTCTTTCCCGCCAAATCTCATTTTTGAAGGCCCTTTTTGGTCTGATATCCATTTTCGACCCTCGTTGTCAAAAAATTCCTAATGTCCGTCCCTCTGACTGTCTCGCGGTCAACAAGAGACTCTTACTTTTATCGTTTTCTGTCTTTGACAAGCAAAGATAGAAAAAGAGGGGCAACTGTATGCACCCCATTTTTGTCTGCCCGGCAGCCTACACTCCGTCCAGACTTGTACTCAAGTCAATATGGACATATTTCAATCCAAACCACTCTCTAAATCCAAATCCCGTCTGTCCATCGCTTCGCAAGCCCACTAGGCCCAAATAGAGGCAAAATGACCAAAATGCTCTTAGGGGCATTGTCTTTTCCAATTCCAATTCCAATCCCTCTCTCGAGACACTTGATTCCTTGAGACGATAAATCTATTCCAAATCAGGCACGTCTTTCTGAAGACGATAAGACCCCTTTCCAATTCCAATCCCTCTCTCGAGACGATAAATCTACTCCAATCAGGCACGTCTTTTAGAAGACGATAAAACCCTTTTCCAATTCCAATCCCAATCCCTCTCTCGAGACAATTTATTCCCCGAGACGGTAAATCTACTCCAATCAGACACGTCTTTCCGAAGACGATAAGACCCCTTTCCAATTTCAATCCCTCTCTAGAGACAGTTTATTCCTCGAAACAGTAAATCTAATCCAATCAGGCATGTCTTTCCGAAGATGATAAGACCCCTTTCCAATTCCAATCCCTCTCTCGACACAATTTATTCCTCGAGACGGTAAATATACTCCAATCAGGCATGTCTTTTCAAAGATGATAAGACCCCTTTCCAATTCCAATCCCTCTCTTGAGACAATTTATTCCTCGAGACAGTCTGGCACATTTTTTGAAGAAAACCTCTTCAGAATGGTAAGTCCCTTTAAACCCATCGACCGGGACAAGGCCCCAAGTCCCCTAGATGGTAGGACAGTCCACCTTTGGCGCCTGCTAGCCCGCCAATGCAGAAATATCTATTTAGGCATGCCTTTTGAGAAAGTTGATTCTCAGGCGCTAAGTCCCTTTAGCAGTTTCCCTAGATCAGTCAGTCTTGGGAATGATCGCGAACCGTTTGAGTAGCGAAAATACTCGCAAACATCACAACCGTTAGAGTAGCAGAAATACTCGTAAACAGGTCGATATAGGGAATTGCCAACAAACCCCTGTATCACACGACCGCCATCAGAGTGACATAAACACTCAAAACCTAGGTCAATACCGGTGCCAGCTAGCCCATTTCGGTGAAAAATGACCAAACTGCCCCTTGGGCCTTTTCCAACACGTTTCCCGAGAACATACCTGAGTCTTCAAAACGATAATTCCAACCTTCTAAAATTGTCTTGAAAGCAATCCGGCATAATTAGGTGCCTTCTAGTTAGTTTCGGGCCAATTCTAAGACCTTTCGGTCAAGATGACCATTTCGCCCCTAGGCATCCAAACGCCCCCGGAACCACACCGGCTCTGGGTATCAAACCGGTAACCTCCCGAGAATACTTCTTATAGTATTTTCAACCTCCATTTATATTTCTGGATCATTCCGAGTCAGTTCTGGCAAACCCGATACAAAATGACCATTTTGCCCCTAGTGGGCCGGTCGCCTCTTCCAACCACACCGGCTCTGGGTATCAAACCGGTAACTTCCCGAGAATGATTTTTATAGTATTCTCAACCTTTCTTTATCCTTTCGGATCATTCCAAGTCAGTTTCGACAAACCCGGTGCGAAATGACCGTTTTGCCCCTAGTAGGCCGGTCACCTTTTCCGACCATACCGGCTCAGGGAATCAAACCGGAAACCTTTGGGAACTTTTTGAATAATGTTTCCAAATCTCGAGTCTTCTTCTGGGACAGTCCGAGTCCGTCCCAACAGCTTCCCGATCCGATTGACCGTTTTGCCCCTAAAGGCTTGGTCAATCCTTCTGACGCATCTTATCCTCATTTTTCAAGTCAAATACCTTCGAGACACTATTCTAAGTATTCCTGCTCTTTTTTGGCCTTCCGGATCATTCCCAGACTTTCAGGAGTCACTCCTAGTGAAGCCAGGCTAAAAATTGCGTGGTAGTCACTAGTATAGGCGCCCAAATCTAGTCAAAGATACGTTGCTTGCCGACCTTAATAGTTTTGCCAGAAGCATTTTTGGTCTGGCGCCACTGCAACAGGTGCCAGGTCTGTCCCACCTCTATAAATACAGAGTCTTTTCCAGCGTGAAGGAGGTCTGCAAAATCAATCCAAAAACCGGAAAATTCGATATACAGACCTCGAACACTTCAAAAACCCTAGCTTCTTTAGGTTCTCCAAACCCTAGCCACCATATGCTAAACCCTAGCCTCCTACACACTCATACACACTCCTATACACTTATACACTTGCCTCAAGCCTCTATTGAAGACTTAGATTGCTGCAACTCGAAGCTCTCAAAGATCGAAGAAGAGTCCCCGAAGATCAAGACAAAGACTGACGTGAAGCAAAGACTGAAGAAAAGAAAGGCGCGCAAAATAAACAAGACATACGGTAGGCTTTCTCTTTAAGTTTCTGCACTTCCCCCTCTCTCTTCTCTCTCCTAACCCACTTGGGTTTTCTCTATTTTAATCCCCCATCTCTTTCCCCCCTTTCTTTACATGCTTGAAATAAGGAGATTCCCGGTCCATGTGTAGGATTGGACTATTGGAGGGTCACCGTGTCGGGGGGGCTTTCTTTTAGTCTAACAGGAGACCACGTGGGTTCGGCCCCCTTGATTATGTGGTGAAGCCTTAACCTTGTATGTTCACGACTCCAAATTTGCATTATGCATATCATGATCCTGCATCTCTCCAAAATCGTTTTCAAACTCGTTTTCAAAATTTCCATTAAACTTGTTTTCAAAATTGTATCAAAATCTCATTTTTCAAAAGTTGTTTTCAAAATCACAATCTTAGGGTGATTCTATCCTTTCCATGGCCAGGGTTGCTTTAGGAAAGTGTTACATTTAAAGTGACTTTTATGGTCAATATTTTCAAATCTTGTTTTTTTCAAAACCACTTTCTTAAAGTGGTTTTAACCTTCTTATGGTTAGAATCGCTTTAGGAAAGTGAGACGTTTTTATACTTTCCAAAAAAAACTCTCCTTTCAAAAGTCTCTCTTTTTAAAACCCTCTTTTTCAATATGATTTCTAAAAACTCTTCTTTCCAAAGTTGTTTTCGAAAACTCCTTCCAAAAATCTATTTTCCAAAACTTCTCTTTTCAAACTCCTTTCCAAAACAGTCTCCTCAAAATTCACTTTCCTACAAACTCTTTCCTAAAAGTTTCTTCCAAAGTCTTCTTTCTAAAACTCTTTCTAAAAACTCACTATGATTTCTTTCCAAAAACTCTCTCTTCAAGACTCACCTTCTGGAAATTCCTTCCTAGGATTTCCTTCCCAAAACCCCCTCTCCAAAAACTCACTTTCCAAAAATCCCTTTTCTTGGCGCCCAAGTTAGGCCCTAGAGCCCATAATTAGGAAACCCTAATTTCCTTCCCAAAAAATATGATTTTCAACCTTGCCCCAAACCTTGGTTTCCAAAACCTTCCTTTTTACATCAAAACTATATATTTCCAAAACCTATTTTCTACGTCAATACTATAGTATTCCAAATCTAGGGTTTCTCAAAATTTCCCTTTCTAAATCCTTGTCAAATCTTATCTTCCCGTTTAGGAAATTAGATCCAATCCTCCGTTTTTGGAAACAAAATCAAACCTTCCCTCTTAGAAACAAAATCCAATCCTTTGTTTTAGGAAATAGGAATCTTAACCCTTCCTAATCCAAATCTTTCATAATTCAACTCCTTCCTAATCTTCTACTTTCCGAAATCTTAAGTTTCCAAAATTTGAACATAACAATCTTTCCTAAATTTTAAAACACAAAATCTAAATCTTTCCTAATTCAACTCTCTCCTAATTTCCTACCTTCCTAAACCATAAGTTTCCTAAAACTTCAAATCTTTCCAAATCTAAAACTTTCTAAACTCAAAACTTTCTTACTTTCAAAACTTCCCTATTTCAAAACAATCCAAATTCAAAACTTTCCTATTTCGAAAACTTCCCTAGGTCAAAACCTTCCTTTTTCGAAACCTTTCCTATTTCCAAACCTTTCTTAAAATGAAACTTTCTTAATTCAAATATTTCCTAAATCAAAATTTTCCTAAAGTGAAATCTTTCCTTTTTCAAAACTGTCCTAATTCGAAACTTTTCTAAACCAAAACTTTCCTAAAATGAAACTTTCCTAAAATGACATTTTTGCTAAAACAAAACTTTCCTAATTTGAATCCTTCCTAAATCCGATCTTTCCTAGTCGTCCAAACCCTTCCAAGTCGAGTCAAATCTTTCTTAAACCTCTAATCTTTCCTAAGTCTAGGTTTCCTAAACCTCAATCTTTTCAAAACAAGACTAAATCTTTCTTCCAAGTTCTATTTTTCCAAATCAAAATCCAACCTTTTCAATTCCAAAATTCTAAATTCGAATCTTCAATCTTTTATTTTAAATTCAAATCAAATCATTTTTCCAATCAAAATCTGTTTCTTCCAATCCAACATTCTATTTTTTATCAGACTCTTGTCCGAACTACGACTGACCTGATTCGTCCAAAAGGATACGTAGGCAACCCTCATGGGTGCGGTCACAACATTTTTCAAATTTTTATTTCCACAATCTTCTTCGACTTTCCAATTCTACAATTTTCTTCAAATCTCCAATACAACATTTTTCAAGTTTCTATTTCCACAAAATCTTTCCAAATCTCCAATCTATTTTCAAACTTCCAATTCCAAATTTCTATTTTCAATTTCCAAAACCTTATTTCCAATTCCAATTCCTCTCTCGAGATAGTTTATTCCTCGAGACGGTAAATCTACTTCAATCAGGCATGTCTTTTTGAAGACAATAAGACCCCTTTCCAATTCCATTCCCTCTCTCGAGACAGTTTATCCCTCGAGACGGTAAATCTACTCCAATCAGGCACGTCTTTCCGAAGACGACAAGACCCATTTCTAACTCCAATCCCTCTCTCAAGATGGTAAATCTACTCCAATCAGGCACGTCTTTCTGAAGATGATAAGACCCATTTCCAACTCCAATCCCTCTCTCGAGACAGTTTATTCCTCGAGGCGGTAAATCTACTCCAATTAGGCACGTCTTTCCGAAGACGATAAGACCCCTTTCCAATTCCAATCCCTCTCTAGAGACAATTGATTCCTCGAGACAGTAAATCTACTCCAATCAGGCACGTCTTTCCGAAGACGGTAAGACCCCTTCCTAATTCATTTCCAATTTCAATCCCTCTCTCGAGACAGTTTATTCCTCGAGACGATAAATCTACTCCAATTTGGCATGACTTTCCGAAGATGATAAGACCCCTTTCCAATTCCAATCTCTCTCTTGAGATAGTTTATCCCTCGAGACGGTAAATCTACTCCAATTAGGCACGTCTTTCTGAAGACGATAAGACCCCTTTCCATATCCAATCCCTCTCTCGAGACAATTTATTTCTCGAGACGGTAAATCTACTCCATTCAGGCACGTCTTTCCAAAGACGATAAGACCCCTTTCCATATCCAATCCCTTTCTCAAGACAATTTATTTCTCGAGATGGTAAATCTACTCCAATCAGGCACGTCTTTCCGAAGACGATAAGACCCATTTTCAATTCCAATCCCTCTCTCGAGACAGTTTATTCCTCGAGATGGTCTGGCTTTTTTTTGAAAAAAATCTCTTCAAAGCGATAAGTCCCTTTAAACTTGTCAACCGGGACGAGACCCCAAGTTCCCTAGATGGTAGAATGGTCCACCTTTGGTGCCTGCTAGCCTGCCAATGTAGAAATGTTCGTTTAGGCACGCGTTTTGAGAAAGTTGATTCTCAGGTGCTAAGTCTTTTTAGCAGCTTTCCGAGATTAGGCAGTCTCGGGAATGATTGCGAACCGTCAGAGTGGCAGAAATACTCACAAACATCACAATCGTTAGAGTAGCCAAAATACTCACAAGCAAGTCGATAGAGGGAATTGCCAATAAACCCTTGTATCACACGACCGCCGTCAGAGTGGCAGAAACACTCAAAACCCAGGTTAATACCGGTGCCTGCTAGCCCACTTAGGTAAAAAATGACCAAACTGCCCCTAGGGCCATTTTTCGACACGTTTCTCGAGAACACACTTGAGTCTTCAGAACGGTAAGTCCAACCTTCCAAGATTGTCTTAAAATCGATTCAGCATGATTAGGTGCCTTCTAGTCCATTTCGGGCCAATTCCAAGATTTTGCGGTCAAGATGACCATATCGCCCCTAGGCTTCCGAACACCCCGAGAACCACACCGGCTCTAGGTATTGTAAGCACCCCATTTTTGACCGCTTGGCAGTCTACACTCCATCCAGACTTATTTTCAAGTCATTGTGGGCATATTCCAACCAAAACCAACTTTCAAAGTCCAAATCCCGTCTATCCATCGCCTCGCGGGCCCACCAGGCCCAAATAAAGGCAAAATGACTAAAATGCCCTTAGGGGCATTGTTCTTTCCAATTCCAACTCCAATCCCTCTCTTGAGACAATTTATTCCTCGAGACAGTTCCAATCCAGGCACGTCTTTTCGAAAATGGTAAGACCCCTTTCCAATCCCTCTCTCGAGACAGTTTATTACTCGAGACGGTTCCAATTCAGGCATGTCTTTTCAAAGATGGTAAGACCCCTTTCCAATCCCAGTCTCGAGACAGTTTATTCCTCGAGACGGTTCCAATCCAGGCATGTCTTTTTGGAGACGATAAGTCCCCTTTCCAATCCCACTCTTGAGACAATTTATTCCTCGAGACGGTTCCAATCCAGGCACATCTTTTCGAAGACGGTAAGTCCCCTTTCCAATCCCTCTCTCGAGACAGTTTATTCCTCGTGACAGTTCCAATCCAAGCACGTCTTTTTGGAGACGATAAGACCCCTTTCCAATCCCTCTTTAGAGACAGTTTATTCCTCGAGACGGTTCAAATTCAGGCACGTCTTTTTGAAGGCGGTAAGGCCCCTTTCCAATCCCTCTCTTGAGACAGTTTATTCCTCGAGACAGTTCGAGTAGCGAAAATACTCACAAAACCGTTAGAGTAGCGGAAATACTCACAAGTAGGTCGATATAGGGAATTGCCAACAAACCCCTGTGTCACGACAATCGCCGTCAGAGTGGCGGAAACACTCAAAACCCAGGTCAAGACTAGTGTCTGTTAGCCCATTTTGGTGAAAATGACCAAACTGCCCCTTGGACCTTTTCCGAGACTTTCCGATCAAGATGACCATTTTACCCCTAGGCATCCGAACGCCCCGGGAACCACACCGGCTCTAGGTATGAAACCGATAACCTTTTGAGACTACTTTTTATAGTGTTCTCAACCTCCCTTTACATTTTCAGATCATTCCGAATCAGTTCCGGCCAACCCAGTACAAAATAACAGTTTTGCCCCTGGTGGGCCGGTCTGCTTTTTTGACCACATCGGCTTTGGGATTCAAACTAGAAACCTCTGGGAACATTCTGAATAATGTTTTCAAATCTCGAGTCTTCTTCCGGAACAGTCCGAGTCTGTCCTGGTAGCTTCCCGATCCGAATGACTGTTTTGCCCCTAAAGGCCCGGTCAACCCTTCCGACACATCTTGTCCTCATTTTTCAAGTCAAATACCTCCGGGACACTATTTTAAGTGTTCCTGCTCTTTTTCGGCCTTCCGGATCATTCCCAGCTCCTTCAAATCATTCCCGGACTTTTTGGAGTCACTCCTAGTGAAGCTAGGCTAAAAATTGCGTGGTAGTCACTAGTACAGGTGCCCAAATCTTGTCAAAGATATGTTGCTTGCCGACCTTAAACATTTCCTAAATGGCTGGCACCACTAGTAGTGGCGCCAAGCCAAAAAATGGACTGGCGCCACTTCTAGTGGTGCCAGTGGAAAGTTTGGCCTGGCGCCACTGCAACAGGCGCTAGTGTTGTCCAACCCCTATAAATACAGAGCCTCTTCTAACGTAAAAGGGATCCACAAACACAACCTAAAACTCATAAATTTCGATATACAGAGCTCGAGCACCTCCAAAACTCTAGCTTCCCTAGGTTTTCCAAACCTTAGCCACCATACACTAAACCCTAGCCTCCTATACACTCATACACTAACATTCAACCCTCCTTCGAACACTTGAAGAGTTGCAATCTGAAGTTTGAAGCTTGAGCATAACTCTTGAAGATTGAAGGCGAAGATCAAGACAAAGATCGAAGACCGAAGAAAGCAAGGCGCGCAAAATAAACAAGACATACGGTAGGCTCCCTATTTAAATTTCCGCACTTCCCCCCTCTCTCTTCTCTCTCCTAACCCACTTGGGTTTTCTCTATTTTAATCACCCATCTCTTTCCCCCCCTTTCTTTGCATGCTTGTAACAATGGGATTCCCGGTCCATGTGTAGGATTGGGCTATTGGAGAGTCACCGTGTCGGGGGCTTTCTTCTAGTCTAACCAGAGACCACGTGGGTCCGGCTCCCTTGATTATGTGGTGAAACCTTAGCCTTGTATGTTCATGATCCCAAAATTGCGTTGTGCATATCATGATCTTGCATCTTCCAAAAACCGTTTTCAAAGTTGTTTTCCAAATCGTTATCAAACTTGTTTTCAAAAATTGCATCAAAATTCTCTTTTCAAAAACTTGTTTTCAAAACCACAATTGTAGGGTGATTCTAGCATTTTCATGGCTAGGATTGCTTTAGGAAAGTGTTACATTCAAAGTGACCAACATGGTCCATATTTTCAACCCTTGTTGTTTTCAAAACCACTTTCTTAAAGTGGTTCTAGCCTTCTTATGGTTAGAATCGCTTTAGGAAAGTGAGACGTTTTTATACCTTCTAAAAACTCTTTTTTCAAAAATACCTTCCTAAAAATCTATTTTTCAACATACTTTCCTAAAACTCTCCTTTCCAAAGTTGTTTTCAAAAATTCCCTCCAAAAATCTATTTTTCAAAACTCCCTTTTTCAACTCCTTTCCAAAACGCTCTCTTCAAAGTCCACTTCCCAAAAACGTTCCCTAGGTCTCTTTCCTAGAAAAACGCTCCTCAAAAATCTTTCTAAAAACTCTCTTCCCAAAATTTTCCTTCTAGAAATTCTCCTCTAGGATTTTCCTTCTAGAATCTACGTTTCTAAAAACACACTTTCCAAAAACTCCTTCTTCTTTAAAATCTTCTTTCAAAAACTCTATCTTCAAATTCACTTTCCAAAAACTCCTCCCTAGGATTCCCTTCTAGAAACCTTCGTTTCCAAAATCACACTTTCCAAAAAATCTCTTTTTTTAAAGCCCAAATCAAACCCTAGAACTCACGATTAGGAAACCCTAATTTTCTTTCCAAAAACATGATTTTCATACTTTGCCCCTAAACCTAGGTTTCCAAAACCTCTTGTTTTCACATCCAAACTATACACATTTCCAAAACCTCTTTTCTATGTCAAAACTATAATTTTCCAAATCTAGGGTTTCTAGAATCTCCCTTTCCAAATCTTTGCCAAATCCTATCTTCCCTTTAGGAAACCAAAACAAATCTCCCTGTTTAGGAAACTAGATCCCGTCCTCCGTTTTTGGAAACAAAATCCAACCTTTCTCTTTTAGAAACAAAATCCAATCCCTTCCTAATTCAAATCCTTCCTAAACTTCTACTTTCCTAAATCTTAAGTTTCCAAAACTTGCACATAAAAATCTTTCCTAAATTTTAAAACTCAACTTTCAAATCTTCCCTAATTCTACCTTCTTTTCAAACCTTAACCTTTCAAACCTAAGTTTTTAAACTTTTCCTAAACTTAAACATTTCCTAATTTCAAGATTTTCTAAAACTCAAACTCTAAAACTCTCCAAATCTTAAACTTTCCAAATTTCAAATCTTTCCAAATTCAAAACTTTCCAAGTTCAAAACTTTCTTAAGTTAAGACTTTCACATTCTAAAAACTTTCTAAATTCTAAACTTTCCTAAACTTCAAATCTTTCCAAATCTAAAATTTTCTAAACTCAAAACATTCTTATTTTCAAAACTTCCTTGTTTTCTAAACTTTTCCACTTTCAAAACTTCCCTTTTTCAAAACATTCCAAAATCCAAAACTTTCTTAACTTAAAACTTTCTAAATTCTAAGCCTTTCTTAAACTAAACTTTTTCTAATTCAAAACATTTCTACATTCAATACTTTCCTATTTCAAAACTTTCCTAAAGTGAAAACTTTCCTAAACCTAAAACTTTCCTAATTCAAAACTTTCTTAATTTGAAACTTTCCAAAAATGAAACTTTCCTAATTCAAAGCTTTCCTAATTTGGAACTTTCCTAATTTGAACATTTCCTAAATCCAATCCTTCCTAATCTCCTAAATCTTCCAAGCCGAGTCAAATATTTCCTAAGTCTCTTCTCTTTCCTAAGTCTAGGTTCCCTAAACCTCCATCTTTCCAAAACAAGTCTAAATTTTTCTTTCAAGTTCTATCTTTTCAAATCAAAATTCAATCTTTTCAATTCTAAAATTCCAAATTCCAATTTTCAATCCTCTATTCAAAGTTCAATCTCTCAATCTTTCAAATTCAATTTCCAATTCAATCAACTCTTCTATTTTCAATCGGACTCTTGTCTGAACTACGACTGACCTGATTCCTCCAAAAGGATACGTAGGCAACCTTCATAGGTGCAGTCACAACATTTTTCAAATCTCAAATTCTACAATCTTTTCAAATCTCTAATCTATTTTCACAATTCCAATTTCAAATTTCTATTTCCAAATTTTTATTTCTAATTTCTCAAACTTTCCAATTTCAAATCTATTTTCAAATCAAATCAATTTCAAATCAATCTCTTTCCAAATCTATTTTTCCATTCTCTTTCCTTGCACTTGCATATCATGCATCATGTTAGTTTTCAAACATTATTTTTCAAAGTGGATAGGATTGGTCAATAGTTAGTTGAAGACTCTCATAGGTGAATCTAGGGTAGATTGACATGTAGGTACAGAAAGGGCGGGGTAGGGTGATGGCTTAGTGCGACTTCCCTACACGTAACCAACCTCCGAACCTAGATCACTGATTTCAAAGACCAAAAGGAGTTATTTTTTCAAAAAAAGGCTAAATGTTTTCCAAAGGTTGCCAAACAACCTATTTTTCTTGAAAACCCTCTCTTGAGGAGATATTTTCGAAATCGTTTTCTAAAATCCTAAGTGTAGTTTTCAAATTATTCTTTGTTTTTAGGTGACCTAACTCACCTTAATTAAGTTAGGTGGCGACTCCAAATCTTTTTCAAATGCCCTTTATTCAAACCCAATTTTCAATTCAAACCTAGTCACACTCATTCTTCTCGGAGGGTGAGTTCTAATGAGAGAGTACAATGTTTTTTCCGCTTGTGTGAGTATTCTCCGAGTGCGAAAAATTTGGGCGCGACAGGTATCAAATCGGTAACTTCTCGAGAATACTGTTTACAGTATTCTCAACCTCCCTTTTATCTTTCTGGATCATTCCGAGTCAGTTCTAGCAAACCGTGTAAAAAATGACCGTTTTTCCCCTGGTGGGCCGGTCCCCTTTTTCGACCACGCCAGCTCTGGGTATCAAACCGGTAACTTTTCGAGATTGCTTCTTATAGTATTCTCAAATTTTCTCTATCTTTCCGGATCTATCTGAGTCAATTTCGACAAACCTGGTACAAAATGACCGTTTTGCCCCTTGAGGGTCGATCGCCTTTTTCGATGACACCGGCTCTGGGTATCAAACCGGAAACCTTTGGGAACGTTCTGAATAATGTTTCCAAATCTTGAGTCTTCTTCCGGGACAGTTCGAGTCCGTCCCAGCAGCTTTCTGACCCGATTGAATGTTTTGCCCCTAATGGCTCGGCCAAATCCTTCCAATACATCCTATCTTCATTTTTGAAGTCAAATACCTCTGCGACACTATTCTAAGTATTCCTGCCCTTTTTTCGACCTTCCGGGTCATTCCTGGTCTCGCAAACTCCTTCCCAGGACTTTTCGGAGTCACTCCTAGTGACGCCAGGCTAAAACTTGCATGGTAGTCACTAGTACAGGCGCCCAAATCTAGTCAAAGATACGTTGCTTGCCAACCTTAATAGTTTCCTAATTGGTTGGCGCCACTAGGAGTGGCGCCAGAAGCATTTTTGGCCTGGCGCCACTGCAACAGGCGCCAGGTCTATCCCATCTCTATAAATACAAAGCCTCTTCCAGTGTGAAAGGGGTTCGCAAACTCAGTCTAAAAATCCTAATTTTTGATACACAGAGCTTGTACACTCTCAAAATCCTAGCTTCCCTAGGTTTTCCAAACCCTAACCATCATACACAAACCCTAGCCTTATATACACTCATACACACCCCTACACACATATACACGAGCCTCCAACCCCCCATTGAAGATTTGGATTGCTGCAACTACGAAGATTTGAAGACCGAAGACGAGCCCTCAAAGAACAAGACTGGAGTGATGCGAAGACAGAAGAAAACCAAGCGCGTAAAGCCAAGCAAAATAAAGAAGTCACAAGGTAGGCTTCTTATTTAAGTTTCTGCACTTCCCCCTCTCTCTTCTCTCTCCTAACCCACTTGGGTTTTCTCTATTTTAATCCCCCATCTCTTTCCCCCGCTTTCTTTGCATGCTTGAAACAAGGGGACTCCCGGTCCATGTGTAGGATTAGACTATTGGAGGGTCACCGTGTCAAGGGCTCTCTTTTAGGCTAACCGGAGACCACGTGGGTTCGGCCTCCTTGATTATGTGGTGAAGCCTTAACCTTGTATGTTCACGACCCCAAACTTGCATTGTGCATATCATGATCTTGCATCTTCCAAAAAATGTTTTTCAAACTCATTTTCAAAGTTTACATTAAACTTGTTTTCAAAATTACATCAAAATCTCATTTTTCAAAGCTTGTTTTCAAAATCACAATCCTAGGGTGATTCTAGCCTTTCAATGGCTAGGGTTGCTTTAGGAAAGTGTTACATATAAAGAAGACCAATATGGTCTATATTTTCGACTCCTTGTTTTCAAAACCACTTTCCTAAATTGGTTCTAGCCTTCTTATGGTTAGAATCGCCATAGGAAAGTGGGACATTTTTATACCTTCTAAAAACTCTTTTTTAGAAAATCTCTTCCTAAAAATCTCTATTCCAACATGCTTTCCAAAAACTCTCATTTCTAAAGTTGTTTTCAAAAACTCCCTCCAAAAATCTATTTTTCAAAACTCCCTTTTTCAACTCCTTTCCAAAATCCTCTCCCCAAAATCCACTTTCTAAAAACGCTTCCTAAAAATCTTTCCAAAAACTCTCTCCAACAATCTTCTACCAAAAATCTTTCTAAAAACTCTCTTCCCAAAATCTTTCTTCTAGAAACTCCCCTCTAGGATTTTCCTTCTAAAAATCTTCGTTTCCAAAAACACACTTTCCAAAAACTCTTTCGTTAGAGTCCAAGTCAAGCCCTAGAACCCACAATTAGGAAACCCTAATTTTCTTCCCAAAAACATGGTTTTCAAACTTGCCTTAAAACCTAGGTTTCCAAAACCCCCTGTTTTCTACATCAAAATTACATATTTCCAAAACCTCTTTTTTACATCAAAACTGTAGTCTTCCAAATCTAGGGTTTCTAAAACTTTCCCTTCCAAATCCTTGTCAAATCAAACCTTCCCTTTAGGAAACCAAGTCCAATCTTCCCATTTACGAAACTAGATACAATCTTCCGTTTTTAGAAACAAAATCAAACACTTTTTCTTAGAAACAAAATCCAATCCCTTCCTAATTCAACCCTTTCCTAATTCTACCCCCTTTTCAAATCTTAACTTTCCAAATCTAAGTTTTCAAATCTTTCCTAAACTCAACCTTTCCTTGTCTCAAGATTTTTTAAAACTAAAACTCTAAAACTTTCTAAATCTTAAACTTTCTAAATTTCAAATATTTCTAAATCCAAAGCTTTCTACACTCAAAACTTTCTTAATTCAAAGCCTTCTTAAGTTGAAACTTTCTTAATTCAAACCATTTTTAAATCTTTCCTAATTTAAAATCTTTCTAAAATTCTAAGCTTTCCAAATTCAAAACTTTCTTAACTTGAAATTTTCCAAATTCTAAACCTTTCTTAAACTAAACTTTCCTAATTCAAAACATTTCTAAATTCAACACTTCTCTATTTCAAAACCTCTCAAAATAAAACTTTCCTAAGTTGAAACTTTCTTAAGTCAAAGCTTTCCTAAGTTGAAACTTTCCTAAACCAAAACTTCATAAAATAAAACTTTCCTAAAATGACACTTTCCTAATTTGAACATTTCCTAAATCCAATCTTTCCAAATCTTCCAAATCCAATATTCAAGTAAATTCTTTTCCAAAATCTTTCCAAGTCAAATCCAAACTTTCGTTTCTAAGTTCCTAAGTCTAGGTTTCCTAAAAACGAGTCTTGCAAAACCAATCTTTTCAAATTCCAAAATTCTAAATTCCAATTTCCAATCTCCTATTCCAAATTCAAATCAAATCCTTTTCCAAATCAGCTCTTCTATTTTCAATCAAACTCTTGTCAGAATTACGACTGACCTGATTCCTCCAAAGGGACACGTAGGCAACCCTCACGGGTGCGGTCTTCACATTTTTCAAATTTTCAATTCCACAACTTCTTTCAAATCTCCAATTCTACAATCTTCTTCAATCTCCAAT
The DNA here is from genome assembly GCA_033060915.1 of Euryodendron excelsum. Lineage (NCBI taxonomy): Eukaryota > Viridiplantae > Streptophyta > Magnoliopsida > Ericales > Pentaphylacaceae > Euryodendron > Euryodendron excelsum. Next base: position 13,933,065 of record CM065391.1, read on the forward strand.
TCCATATCTATTTCAAGTTTCCAATTCCAAAAATCTATTTTCAAATCTCCATTCTCAATTTCTAAAACTTTTCAATTTCAAATCTATCCTTTCAAATCTCTCTTCTAAAATCAAATCAAATTCTTCTATTCTCAAGTCTGTTTTCAAATCAAGTCTTTCTCTTACAGTTGCATATCATGCATCATATCTTTTTAAACATTGTTTTATAAAGTGGATTGGATTAAACATTTGTTAATCGAAGACTCTCATAGGTGAATCTAAGATAGATTGACATGTAGGTACCGAAAGGGCGGGGTAGGGTGATGGCTTAGTGCGTTTTCCCTACACGTAACCAAGCTCTGAACTTAGATCACTATTTTCGAAAGACGAAAATGGAGTTATTTTTCAAAAAAAAAAGGGCTTCAATATTTTCTCAAGGTTGCTAAATAACTTGTTTTCTTAAAAACCCTCTTTTGAGGAAGTATTTTCAAAATCGTTTTTCAAAAAACCCTAAGTGTAGTCTTCAGATTATTCTTAGTTTTTAGGTGACCTAACTCGCCTTAAACAAGTTAGGTGGTGACTCCAAATCTTTTCTAAAGCCCTTTATTCAAATCTATTCTCAATTCAAACCTAGTCTCACTCATTCTTTTGGGAGGGTGAGTTCTAACGAGAGAGTATAGTATTTTTCCCGCTTGTGTGAGTATTTCTCGAGTGCAATAAATCTGGGCGCAACAGTAGGGTGATGGCTTAGTGCGTCTTCCCTACATGTAACCAACCATCGAACCAAGATAACTGTTTTCTTAAGACCAAAACGGAGTTATTTTTCAAAAAGGGCTTAAATATTTTCTAAAGGTTGCCAAACAACTTGTTTTCTTAAAAACCCTCTCTTGAGGAGATATTTTCAAAATCGTTTTCTAAGACCTTAAGTGTAGTTTTCGGATTATGCTTAGTTTTTAGGTGACTTAACTCACGTTAATCAAGTTAGGTGGTGACTCCAATCTTTTTCCAAAAGCCCTTTATTCAAATCTATTTTCAATTCAAACATAGTCGCACTCATTCTTCTTGGAGGGTGAGTTCTAACGAGAAGTACAGTGTTTTTCCCGCTTGTGTGTGTAATCCTCAAGTGCGAAAAATCTGGGCATGACAGTTGGCGACTCCACTGGGCACACTTAAAGGGTTAGGCCGTAGTCATGTCTTTTTACCCTTCACCCATATAGAGTCTTCAATTAACTTGTTCAATCCTATTCACTTTAAATTTTCAAAACCAAAATTTCAAAATTGTTTTCAAAAAAATAATGCATTTATTCATATTATCTTGTATTAAGTTTGCCATCCACATACTAACTCTTGCATCTTTGTTTTGTAGGTACACATTTTGTTTAAATTTTATTAACTGTCATGCATGAATGTGATGAATAGGATGAATGAGAGTTGTTCGGCTCTTTCCTCCGCTTTTAAAAATCACACACACATTGCATGTGCACCTGCATTCTGCGTACTTGCATTTTACCATGATATGTCCTTTCTAGTTAGAAAGGGGGAACGGTATATTGGTTGTGGGCAAGATGCTGTGTTAGTTTGTTTGCCTACGGCCTCTTGATGGTTTCCCCGCTCGGATCACCAACCGATCATGGCACCACCTCGGGGAGTGGGCCTAGGTTTAAAGATCCGGGGATCGAGCCTTTTTAGGACGCATTAGTCAACCCTCAACCTCATACTCATATAGACACCATGCATAGCTGAACCTCTGCCGAATCTAAGACACGTGCACTGTTTTCCAAAACCATGGAGGAAAGGGCGACTGCTCTTACTGTCATTTATACCTGCTTATTCCTGTTGTTATAATGACTGTCTTCACACTGTTATAATGCCTGTCTAACTGTTCATGTATGCATGTTTATTTCAACTGTATTTTCTCTCCTTATACTTTATGCATCGATTTTCATGCATTCCATATTCCATGTCCAGACAAGAGTTCCAAGTAACTCAAGTCACTGCATCCTCATGCATATGATCAACCCATAGAGAGTGACACTGAGGTCACTTTCCCTTGCATTAAGCCTACCTAAATATTGCGCCCAGATTTTTCGCACTCAAGGAATACTCACCCAAGCGGGAAAAATGTTGTACTCTCTCATTAGAACTCACCCTCCTAAAAGAATGAGTGCGACTAGGTTTGAATTGAAAACAGGTTTGAATAAAGGGCTTTTTGAAAAAGATTCGGAGTCGCCACCTAACTTGATTAAGGTGAGTTAGGTCACCTAAAAACTAAGAATAATCCAAAGACTACACTTAGGGTTTTTGAAAAACAATTTTGAAAACATCTCCTCGAGAGAGGGTTTTTAAGAAAACAGGTTGTTTGGCAACCTTTGGAAAACATTTAGCCCTTTTTTTGAAAAATAACTCCTTTTTGGTCTTTGAAAACAGTGATCTAGGTTCGGAGGTTGGTTACGTGTAGGGAAGACGCACTAAGCTATCACCCTACCCCGCCCTTTCGGTACCTACATGTCAATTTACCCTAGATTTACCTATGAGAGTCTTCGACTAACTATAGTTCAACTCTATTCACTTTAGAAAAACAATGTTTGAAAACTAATATGATGCATGATAGGCAAGTGCAAGATAAGAAAGAATTGGAAAATAGAAATTGATTTGATTTGAAAGTAGATTTGAAGAAATAGAATTGAAATTGAAAAGTTTGAAAATTGAAAGTAGAAGTTTGAAAATAGAAATTTTGGAATTTTGAAAATAGATTGAAATGTGAGGTTTGAAAAGATTTTAGAAACCGCACCCATGAGGGTGGAATTGAAAGTTTGAAAAGTATTATGACCGCACCTATGAAGGTTGCCTACGTATCCCTTTGGGGGAATCAGGTCAGTCGTAGTTCGGACCGGAGTCCGATTGAAAAGAGATTAATTTGAAGAGAGAAATTGGATTAGAAAAAGAAGTTGAATTGAAAACTGGATTTGATTTGGGATTAGAAGAGGAGATTGAATTGGAAATTGAATTGGATTTGAAATTAGAAGAGGAGATTGGAAATTGGAAACTGAGGACTTTGATTTGAAAAGATAGATTTGGACTTGTTTTGGAACAAGAAGGTTTAAGAAAACCTAGACTTAGGAAAGAGAAGAGACTTCGGAAATATTTGACTTGGCTTGGAAGATTTGGAAAGGTTGGATTTTAGGAGATGTTCAAATTAGAAAAGGTCTAATTTAGGAAAGTTTCGAATTAAGAAAATTTCATTTTTGGAAAGCTTTTGAATTAGGAAAGTTTTGGTTTAGGAAAGTTTCAATTTAGGAAAGTTTTGAATTAGGAAAGTTTTCAAATTAGGAGAGTTTCGAAATTAAGAAAGTTTTGAAATTAGGAAAGTTTTGAATTAAGAAAGTTTCGAATGTAGAAATGTTTAAAAAAAGGAAAGTTTTGATTTTGGAAAGTTTTGAATTAAGAAAGTTTCGACTTAAGAAAGTCTTAAATTAAGAAAGCTTTGAGTTTAGAAAAGTCTTAGATTTGAAAAAATATTGAAGTTTTGGAAAGTTTAGAATTTAGAAAGCTTGGAAGTTTAGAAAGATTTAACTTAAGAAAGTTTTGAATTTAGGAAGCTTTGGATTTGAAAAGATTTGAAATTTGGAAAGTTTAGGATTCAGAAAGCTTTAGAGTTTAGAAAGATTTAAGATTTTAGAAAATTTTAGAGTTTTAGAAAATCTTGAAATTAAGAAAGGTTTGAATTTAGGAAAGGTTTAAAAGATTGAATTTAGAAAGTTAAGATTTGGAAAGGGGGTTGAATTAGGAAAGGGTTGGATTAGGAAAGATTTGAAAGTTGAGTTTTAAAATTTAGGAAAGATTTTTATGTTCAAATTTTGGGAACTTAAGGTTTAGGAAAGTGAAAATTTAGGAAAGATTTAGATTTTGAAATTTAAGGAAAGATTTAAAGTTTAGGTTTAGGAAACTTATGGTTTAGGAAGGAATTGAATTAAGAAAGGTTTGGATTAGGAAGGGATTGGATTTGGTTTCTAAAAACAAGGGTTTGATTTTGTTTCCAAAAACGGAGGACAGGATCTAGTTTCCTAAACGGGGAGATTTGATTCGGTTTCCTAAAGGGAATGTAGGATTTGGCTAGGATTTGGAAAGGAGATTCTAGAAACTCTAGTTTTGGAAAACTATAGTTTGGGCATAGAAAATAGGTTTTGGAAACACGTATAGTTTTGATGTAAAAAACGAGAGATTTTGGAAACCTAGGTTTGGGGCAAAGTTTGAAAATCATGTTTTTGGAAAGAAAACTAGGGTTCCTAATTGTGGGTTCTAGGGTTTGGTTTGGGCTCTAAGGAAAGAGTTTTTTTTGGAAAACGCGTTTTTGGAAACGAAGGTTTTCTAGAAGGGAATCCTAGGGAGGAGTTTTTTGGAAAGCATGTTTTTGGAAACGTAGAGTTTAGAAAGAAAATCCTATAAGGGAATTTCTAGAAGGAAGATTCCGGGAGGAGAGTTTTTAGAAAGATTTTTAGGGAGTGTTTTTAGAAAGTGAATTTTGAGGAAAGAAAGTTTTGGAAAGGAGTTGAAAAAGAGAGTTTTGAAAAAGAGATTTTGAAAGGGAGTTTTTGAAATCAATTTTGAAGAGGGGAGTTTTAGGAAAGTATGTTGAAAAAGAGATTTTTAGGAAGAGATTTTTGAAGAAAGAAGTTTTTAAAAGGTGTAAAAACATCTCACTTTCCTAAAGCAATTCTAACCATAAGAAGGCTAGAACCACTTTAAGAAAGTGGTTTTGAAAACAAGGTTTGAAAATATAGACCAAAAGGCCACTTTTAATATAACACTTTCCTAAAGCAACCCTAGCCATGGAAAGGCTAGAATCACCCTAGGATTGTGATTTTGAAAACATGTTTTTGAGAAAGAGCTTTTGATGCAATTTTGAAAGCAAGTTCGAAAACGATTTTTGAAAACACCTTTTTGAAAACGAATTTTGGAAGATGCAAGACTATGATATGCACAATGCAATTTGGGGTCGTGAACATACAAGGTTAAGGCTTCACCACATAATCAAGGGGGCCGGACCCATGTGGTCTTTGGTTAGACTAGAAGAAAGCCCCCGACACGGTGACTCTCCCATAGTCCAATCCTACACATGAACCGGGAATCCCCTTGTTTCAAGCATGCAAAGAAAGGGGGGGAAAAGAGATGGGGGATTAAAATAGAGAAAACCCAAGTGGGTTGGAGAGAGAAGAGAGAGGGGGAAAGTACAGAAAATTAAATAGGGAGCCTACCTTGTTTCTTGTTTATTTTGCGCGCCGTGTAGCCTTCGGTCTTCGGTCTTCGGTCTTGATCTTCACCCTCAGTCTTCAAGGATTGTCTTCAAGCTTTGAATGGCTGCTCTTCAAGTCTTGAGAGAGTGGTTGAAGGCTAGTGTATGAGTGTATAGGGGTGTGTATGAGTGTATAGGAGGCTAGGGTTTTTGGAGGTGCTCGAGCTCTGTGTATCGAATTGTGTGATTTTTAGGTTAAGTTTGCAGACCCCTTTCACGTTGATCGAGACTCTGTATTTATAGAAGTTGGACAAGCCTGGCGCCTGTTGTAGTGGCGCCAGGGCAAAGTTTATACTGGCGCCACTAGGAGTGGCGCCAGGCCATTTTTTGGCTTGGCGCCACTACTAGTGGCGCCAGCCATTTAGGAAACAATTAAGGTCGGCAAGCAACGTATCTTTGACTAGATTTGGGCGCCTGTACTAGTGACTACCATGTAAACTTTAGCCTGGCTTCACTAGGAGTGACTCTGGAAAGTCCGGGAATGATTTGAAGGAGCCGAGAGTGACCCGGAAGGCCGGAAAGGAGCAGGAACACTTAAAATAGTGTCTTGGAGGTATTTGACTTGAAAAGTGAGGATTGGATGTGTCGGAAAGGTTAACCGAGCCTTTAGGGGCAAAACGGTCAATCGGACCGGAAAACTGCCTGGACAGACTCAAACAGTCTCAAAAGAAGACTTGGGATCTGGAAACATTATTTAGAATGTTCCCAGAGGTTGCCGGTTTGATTCCCAGGGCCGGCGTGGTCGGAAATGGAGACCGGCCCTCCAGGGGCAAAACAGTCATTTTGTACTAGGTTTGCCGGAACTGACTCAAAATGGTCCGGAAAGGTAAAGGAAGGTCGAGAACACTATAAAAAGTATTCTCGGGACATTACCGGTTTGATACCCAGAGCCGGTGTGGTCGAAGAAGGAAACCGGCCCTCCAGGGGCAAAACGGTCATTTTGTACCGGGTTGGCCGGAACTGACTCGGAATGGTCCGGAAAGGTCAAGGAAGGTCGAGAACACTATAAAAAGTATTCTCGGGACATTACCGGTTTAATACCCAGAGCCGGTGTGGTTTCTAGGGCGTTCGGATGCCTAGGGGCAAAAATGGTCATCTTGACCGGAAAAGGTCCAAAGGGTAATTTGGTCATTTTTCACCAAAGTGAGCTAACAAACATGGGTATTGACCTAGGTTTTGAGTGTTTCCGCCACTCGGACGGGGTTGAGTATTTTCGCTACTCTAACGGTTCTGTGAGTATTTCCGCTACTCCAACGGTTCTGTGAGTATTTCTATGAGTATTTCCGCTACTCTAACTGTTCTGTGAGTATTTCCGCTACTCTAACTGTTCTGTGAGTATTTCCGCTACTCTAACTGTTCTGTGAGTATTTCCGCTACTCCAACGGTTCTGTGAGTATTTCCGCTACTCTAACGGTTTTGTGAGTATTTCTGCTACTCTAACAGTTCTGTGAGTATTTCCGCTACTCTAACGGTTCTGTGAGTATTTCCGCTACTCTAACGGGTCTGTGAGTATTTCCGCTACTCTAATGGTTTTATGAGTAGTTTTGCTACTCGGACCGTCTCGAGGAATAAACTGTCTCGAGAGAGGGATTGGAAAGGGGTCTTACCGTCTCCGAAGAGACGTGCCTGGATTGGAAGCGTCTCGAGGAATAAACTGTCTCGAGAGAGGGATTGGAAAGGGGTCTTATTGACTCCGAAGAGACGTGCCTGGGTTTTGAGTGCTTCCGCCACTCTGACGGTGTGAGTGTTTCAGCCACTCTGACGGTTTTGTGAGTAGGATTGAGGGGCCCCAATCCCTCTGTGCTTACGGAGATAGGATTGCCAAGAAGACAAGGGTCAGTCGATCAACAAGGTCTCTCAGTGACCTCCCCGACATCAAATCCAATGAAGGCGAATTCGAAGACCCTAAAGTAGTTTAGGTTTTCCTTTGTAAAACTAGATAGGTGGAAGTCCCAAGAAAGTATTCCCCCTTCCCCCTGTTGAAATGTATTTCAATTTTTTTGTATCTTAAACCCTAAAATTCAATGTACTTCTTTACTTGTGCGAATGAATGCATGGATGGTTGAAGGTTCCCACTTGACGGTAAGGTATCTGCATATAGGGGCAAATCCCCTATCTCCAAAAGTGAGCCAATACATCACGCTTAGCTTCCCTCCTAGAGGAGGGGCACCCTAGAACATGCATTACGTAAAGGCTTGTCAAGGTAAAACACTGACCCTTTTTCTTTGTTGGTTTCAGGCACCTCTCCTCGTCGCCCGCCCCCCCCCCCCCCCCCCCCCCCCGCGGGGGGCCGCGTCTTACAGGCCAAAAACTAAGAAATGCCCATGGAATTACTTACTCTTGATACCTTAACTCTACTACTAGCAAAGGCAAGAGGAGTCAGACATAGGATGACCAAAATGGAAGGCATGCTTTCTTCGCTCTTATCCCATGCAACCCATGAGCAAGCAGAGTCCTCGCAAACCGAAACCCATGATGGATGAAAAAGGATGAAGAAGGAAGACCATGATTATGCCTTCACCATTGCTCACCAACGACCTCCCCAGCCCAAGGGCCTCGCTCGGATGCCTTCAAACCAACCTCTAACCAAACACATGGATTATATAATCTCTCCTATGGATACCAGCCCAACCCATTTGGCCTTGTCACCGAAAATTATCCCATTTTGAAACATAAAACCCGAAGCCCTTTTAATTCCCGAACCATCAACCCAGCTGTGGCCTCACCAAAGCTCGGTTCCCAATCATCAAAAACATCTGCAACACCTCCTCAGCCTAAGCGAACAAGTGGGAAAAAGCGTACATTTACTAAACTCGTGTGTTCACAAATCGTGGCCTACTTTGGTCTCCTAATAGCCAGATATCTAAAGCCTATACCTGCTCGACCCCGACCCAATCCTCTGCCTCATTACTTTGAATCTGCAGCGAGTTGTGAGTATCATTCAGGCCAAAGACATGACACTGAAGATTGTTTGACCCTCGAGCATAAGATTCAAGACCTGATAGATAACAAGATTATTGGCTTATGACCAGCAAATCTTTTTCCGAACGGCGCTACAAACCCTCCGCTAGACCACACCGTCAACGTCATTACAAAGTTTGGTAACAACAAAGTTTGCTTTGTTGCATGCCAAGAGATATATTACAAGGATGGGGAGGAAATGGAATGCGATGATGCTTGGTTACGATATAACCCTGATAAAATGCCGACCCCCGAAGTCAAACTCGCATATGAATCTGTGAACAAAATTGACCAAGAGCTGTCCAAACTCAGTAATAAAAATCTCCCATTGTGTATACCTGAGGAACATTGAGCCCCGACTGGATGCCAGAGTAGAAAACCCGGGCTCAACCTATCAAGCTGGACGAAGACGAGTCGCTCGAGTGGTTTGTTAAAGAGACTACGGAGCAAACAAATGAAAGCAAGATGGTCAAGAAAGCTGACAATTACGTCATCCCTGCCAATTCACTTGGAACTCCGGGAGAAGCATCTACCTATCCTGCCTTGGCTGAAAATCTTAACTATGGATGGAATGTGGATAAGGGCATTGTCCCAAGGCCTTACTGAAATAGGAATCCCTTCAAAAGCGTACAAGAGAGAGGTGTTTTCACACACTTTCTTTCTATCCATTTTACTTTATGTCTCTAAATTGATGTTTACATTCCGTTTTTGCTTAGAAACTCTATCCTTTCCATAAAAAATGATAAATAGTAGTTAAATGATAGTCTTTTATTTCATCGTTGTTGTCTTCTCTTGGGAATGGTAGCTACTTTCTACGCAAGGGACATGGTCTACCTTAGGGGTCAGTTTGACTTGAAGGGACAATAGCATGAGTTAACTACTCGCTAAATGATCAGCTTTCCAGAGAGAGAGAGAGGATAAGGATGAGTGAGGGTACTACCCAAAGGCAACACTTACAAGACACTGAAGCTAAGCGATGTGTGATCAGTTTATTAAAGTGAAGAGGAGCCGTCTTTCATTTTCCCCTATATAAATAAGAGAATAAATAACTAAATGAATAATAAACAAATGTGCTTATATTCCCTTTGCTTAACCCCTAGTGCCTCGCAGAAAGCGAAAATTTTCCTTGTCAACCCCGATCGAAGACTGTCCTCCCCACACTGCGGCAGACAATAGTTGAGAACTCTAGAAATGGTATCCATCTTTTATCATGTTAGGACAGCAGTGAAAGCATATAGGTCAAGCAATCTAATTCAAAGTGAAGAGAGGCCCTCACTTCATTTCCCATACAGTCAAGAGCAACCCTTGCCAAACCCGTTGAGCCACCTATCTTTTCTTAACAAAACCCCAACCTAGGGATCACCGCCCACATTGGGTAGATTGAACTGCCAAGAAAAAGGCCTAAGGAAAAAGGGTCTTAGAATTGTTTCGTTTCATAAAAGAAAAGAAAAGAAATAGACAGGAAAAGCAAAGCAAAGGAATTACCAAGAGGCAAGAGGCCAAAAAACAAAAAAACAAAAAAAAATCTCTAAGTGAAGGCTTGAAGAAGTCCACAATTGTGCCACAATAAGAAGATCGAAAGAGAAGAGAATCATGTTTATCTCCAACAAGCATATAGAAAGGGTGAAAGAAAAGGGTCATTTTCACCCTGAGAAGTCATGTAAAAAGCAAGGAGGAAATTTTAAAGGTGATCCTAGGTTACAAAGAAACCCAATAGAAGCAATAGGTTCGAGCCTTTACCCTTTCTTGCAAAACCCCAAAACCATGGCCTACATTACAACCCTAGTAAAGTCCCCTCCGATTGAAAACATATTGCTTGATCCAGATGAGCTGAACACACTGCCAAAGCCAAGAAGGATGCTAGCCCTGCTGAAAAAGTCAAGGATGGTACGGATCTAAACCCTGTTGAAAACGACATCGAATTTGGGCCTATATATCCTGTTGTTTCGAAAACCCCATAACCTAGCCTACATTACGGTCCTAAATAAAGTCTCCTCGGATTGAAAGATCTGGCCACTTATCGCTCTGCTAAAGGTCAAGTAAACTGTTGCTAAAACCTCGAGAGTCGAGAGTTTCAGCCCAATAATCATATACACTAACCCCGAAACAGAGAATTAGAGAGGGTCAAAAGGCTGAGAAAGGTTCGAAGTGCTATCATCCAATCAAGGTAGGGTGCCAGAGGAGAGGCTGGACCCTAAAAAAGGAAGAAGTTACCATTCCGAAGACTACAAGTTTAACAACACCCCGTGTCATTCTATTAATGTGTTTTCAACATATGCATACGTTTGAAAAAAACAATCAGCATGAGTTTTGCACACATAAGATATAACTCCCTGTAAAAATAGAAGTCACCAACATCAACTCATATAATAGATACATAACATCATCATCCATTACATGCATCTGATCATATACTTAGCTGAAAAGATCATAAATGTCTTTGCCTATCCAGGCATCTAAATACCATAAATATCCATTTTTGTACAAAACTATCAAAGTAAAACTGTCTAACATAAATACATCTCAAGGGCTAGGGGCAAAAATGTATCGCTCCCCATCATCATCAGAGGAGGAATCAGCTATGTAAGGATCCACTGGCTCGCCAACCCCAGAAGGAACACCCGAAAAAGTACCCACCGTCGATTACCCAGGCCAGCCCCGCACATAGTCTGCACATCTGGCCAAAAGCATGTCCCTCTCTCGGGTAAGGAACTCCACAGTCTCCCGCAAGGACTGACTATCCGTCGCATCACCCTCTAGGGAAGTGAAACTGCCTAGAACGCCTCGTGGCCGCCTACGTCCCCTCACAGCACTTAAAGGGGGGTCATCATGTGTCGATCTGACTGTGGCTAGCTGTATCTCCAGCGAAGCTACCTCAGCGTCTCTCATCCGCAACCGGTCATGCAATATCCGTATCAGTCTGCGGTTCTCCCACCTGTGACGACGCCCCTGAACAATCATAACTATCAAGAAGTTGGTATACCCTACAGAAGGTAAAGGAGTCTTGATGAGAAGATCCCCAAGTCTACTGGTACCCAGCACGTAGCGTCGAAGCCAATAGTGATAGGCCTCAGTCGCAAGGGGCAGGACAGAGAATGAACCGTCATCGTCAACATGAGGAAGCAAAGATCTCCGTGTATCCATAACTCTCTCCACCAATGCTCCCAGGATCGACGCCTCAAAGACAAGAGTAAACTCACCTGCAGATGCTGAATAAGGGATATCCTGACTCTTACCAAGCTGTCGCAGAACCCGAATCTCAAAGAAAGGGGCAATGCTTCGCAGGCCTGCTAGGGGCACAAAGGCCCTCCTAGAAGGCCGAACTCTCAAGCAATACCTACCAACCAGTCCTAAATACCACCTGACTGTGCCTGACCTCATGCTCTGGAGGTAGTCAGCCCAGGATGTAACGGTCTACGGAAATCTTCCCTCATCTGCCATGATGCCCTGAGATCTCGCCAAGGAATGTATGTGGTCAAGCTCGGGATACCATGTATGTTGGAATAAAGGAGTAACAAACAAGTGCCCAACCGCCCAGAGCTGGAAGAGAGTAGCGCATCCCCGGAAACGAGCATCAACAATCTACTGGAATCTCGTAAGACTCACAAAGGTCTCCCCTACAATCATGGGAGCATAGGAATGCCCCTTACGAATCAGGGCCAGCAGTGCACATAGTTGACAATCAACTAAATCATCTCCTCGTGGGAACACCAAGTAGTTCAGCAGAAGTAAGGCCAAAGCAACCATACGAGAAACAGCCCAATCTTAGGAAGTGTGCCAATCACCTGAATGGACTCGCATACCCATGGGAAACTTAAAGCGAGAAAAGTGGAACTTTGCTGGGACGTAAGGAAACTGGGGCAAAAAAGAAGATGAAAGAACCGCCCGTCTGAGTCCGAGCTGGGACGAGACTACTGTAATACAGCCATTTGGAAAGAGGGGTCCCACAATGTCGGCAGAAACACCTCAAAAACCAAGAAGGAACCCATACTCGTGAGGGGTAGGGGTAAGCTCGCACACCCCAAAGCGGAAAAGAGATACGTCAGGCTGCCAGAAGGGAATCACTACCTCTATGATCCCAAGAATAAGCCGCACTGATAGAAGTGAAGCCATCCGACCAAAGGACCGACAAAAGATATCATGCTCATCCGGAGGGTAACTATCGTGCCAAGCTCTCAGTCGACTCAAAATCGCATCTGCCATCCTGAAAAGGTAAGCCAAGGTAAGAGGTGTTAATGTACCGCACATGCGGATACATAAAAACATAATAAATTAAAACAAAATATACAAACAAAAAAGATAAAAAAAATAATAAAAAGAGTTCAAATGATAAGTCAAAATAAATTTCCTACACCTTTTGATTTTCTAACTTCAAATCAAATCTCAAGGGTTTTCTGTCTTTTTTTTCTTTCAAAAAGATTTTATTTCTAAAACCTTTTCTAACTTTTTCCCTAATTTCTAAAAATTTCGGCAGGGTCTCGCTTAAAAATAGTCCCTACAACACCCATGACATCAACACAAAACATAAAACATGCACTTCACAACGTTACAATCACATAACATCAGCACTCGTGCACACTCTTCAATTTATTAAAATTTTAAAAAAATATGTTTTATTTTTCCAAAAAATCAATGATTTTTCAAGTTGTCCTAAAATTTCTCAAAATCACCTCAAATGTTTTCTAAACTATTTCAATATTTTTCCAAATTTCCAAACTCTAAAAATTTCATCAATCTCTCAAGTTTTCTTAATTTTCCTAATTTTTCAAATATTTTTCCTATTTTTCAAAAAATAAAAAATTCACCAAGTTTTCAAAAAAATCGCGAAACTTCACACGGTTGTTAAACACATTTTTCTAAGGCACATGGCATAAAAATCTAGCCAGAACACTCAATGCCCAAGTGTAAGCATCCCATTTTTGACCGCTCGGCGGTCTACGCTCCGTCCAAACTTGTACTCAAGTCAATATGGACGTATTCCAATCGAAACCAACTCTATAAGTCTAAACCCGTCTGTCCATTGCTTTGCGGGCCCCACCGGGCCCAAAGAAAAGCAAAATGACCAAAATGTCCTTAGGGGCATTATCCTTTCTATATTTCGAATCAAGCATGTTTTTTTTAAGACGGTAAATCCCCTTTCCAATTCCAAATCAGGCATGGCTTTTCGAAGACGATAAGTCCCCTTTTTAATTCCAATTCCAATTCCAATTCCAATCCCTCTCTTGAGACAGTTTATTCTTCGAGGTGGTAAATCTACTCCAATCGGGTGCGTCTTTCCGAAGACGATAAGACCCCTTTCCAATTCTAATCCCTCTCTCGAGACAGTTGATTCCTCGAGACGGTAAATCTACTCCAATCAGGCACGTTTTTCCGAAGATGAAAAGACCCCTTTCCAATTCCAATCTCTCTCTCGAGACAGTTTATTCCTCGAGATGGTCCGGCATGTTTTTCAAAGAAAATCTCTTCGAAATGGTAAGTCCCTTTCAACCTGTCGATCGGGAGGAGACCCCAAGTCCCCTAGATGGTAGAACGGTCCATCTTTGGTGCCTGCTAGCCCGCCAATGCAAAAAAGTCCATTTAGGCACGCCTTCCGAGAAAGTTGACTTCTCAAGCGCTAAGTCCCTTTAGCAACTTCCCTAGATCAGGCAGTCTCGGGAATGATCGTGAACCGTCGAAGTAGCAGGAATACTCGCAAACATCATAACCGTCAGAGTAATGGAAATACTTGCAAACAAGTCAATATAGGGAATTACCAACAAACCCCTGTATCACACGACCGCCATCAGAGTGGCGGAAACACTCAAAACCCAGGTCAACACCAGTGCGTGCTAGCCCACTTCGGTGAAAAAAGACCAAACTGCCCCTTAGGCCTTTTCTAACTCGTTTCTTGAGACCATACTTGAGTCTTCAAAACGGTAAGTCTAACCTGTCAAGATTGTCTTAAAAGCAATCCGTTATGATTAGGTGCCTTCTAGTCAGTTTTGGGTCAATTCCGAGACTTTCCGGTCAAGATGACCATTTTGCCTCTAGGCATTCGAATACCCCAAGAACCACACCGGCTCTAGGTATCAAACCGGTAACTTCCTGAGATTGCTTCTTATAGTATTCTCAACTTTTCTATACCTTTCCGGATCATTCTGAATCAGTTTCGGCAAACCCTGTGCAAAATGACCGTTTTGCCCTTGGAGGGCCAATCGCCTTTTCCGATCACACTGGCTTTGGGTATCAAACTGGTAACTTCCCGAGAATGCTTTTTATAGTATTCTCAACCTATTTTTACCTTTTCGGATCATTTCGAGTTAGTTCCGGCAAACCCAGTGCAAAATGACCGTTTTGCCCCTGGTGGGCCGGTCACCTTTTCCGACCACACCGGCTCTGGGTATCAAACCGGAAACCTTTGGGAACATTCTAAATAATGTTTCCAAATCTCAAGTCTTCTTCTGGGACAGTCCGAGTCTGTCCCGACAGCTTCCCGATCCGAGTGACCGTTTTACCCCTAAAGGCCCGGTCAACCCTTCTGACACATACTATCCTCATTTCTCAAGTCAAAAACCTCCAAAATACTATCTTAAGTGTTCTTTCCCTTTTCCGGCTCTTCGGGTCATTCTCGACATCTTCAAATCGTTCCTGGACTTTTCGGAGTCACTTCTAGTGAAGCCAGGATAGAAATTGCGTGGTAGTCACTAGTACAGGCGCCCAAATCTAGTCAAAGATACGTTGCTTGCCGACTTACAAACTTTCCTAACTTGCTGGCGCCACTACTAGTGGTGCCAAGAGGAAAATTGGCCTGGCGCCACTGCAACAAGCGTTAGGTCTATCCCACCTCCATAAATATAGAGCCTCTTCTAGCGTGAAAGAGGTCCGCAAACTCAGTCAAAAAACACCAATATTCGATGTACAAAGCTCGCACACTCCTAAACCCCTAGCTCCTCTAGGTTTTCCAAACCCTAGCCAGCATACACAAACCCTAGCCTCATATACACTCATACACACCCTTATATACTTATACACTAGTCTCCAACCCTCCATTGAAGACTTGAATTGCTGCAATTACGAAGATTTGAAGACCGAAGACGAGCCCTCGAAGATCAAGACTGAAGTGAAGCGAAGACCGAAGAAAAGCAAGGCGCACAAAATAAACAAGACACAAGGTAGGTTTTCTATTTAAATTTCCACACTTCCCCCCTCTCTCTTCTCTCTCTTAACCCACTTGGGTTTTCTCTATTTTAATCCCCTATCTCTTCCCCCCCCCCCCCCCCCCCTTTTCTTTGCATGCTTGAAACAAGGGGACTCCAAGTCCATGTGTAGGATTAGACTATTGGAGGGTCACCGTGTCGGGGGCTTTCCTTTAGGCTAACCGTAGACCACGTGGGTTCGGCACCCTTCATTATGTGGTGAAGCCTTAACCTTGTATGTTCACGACCCCAAATTTGTATTGTGCATATCATTATCTTGCATCTTCAAAAATCGTTTTCAAACTCGTTTTCAAAATTTGCATTAAACTTGTTTTCAAAATTGCATCAAAATCCTCTTTTTCAAAACTTGTTTTCAAAATCAAAATCCTAGGGTGATTCTAGCCTTTCCATCGCTAGGGTTGCTTTAGAAAAGTGTTACATTTAAAGTGACTTTTATGGTCTATATTTTCAAATCTTGTTGTTTTCGAAACCACTTTCTTAAAGTGGTTCTAGCCTTCTTATGGTTAGAATCGCTTTAAGAAAGTGATATGTTTTTATACTTTCCAAAAATCTCTCTTCAAAAGTCTCTTCTCCTAAAAATCTCTTTTTCAACATACTTTCCTAAAACTCTCCTTTCCAAAGTTGTTTTCAAAAACTCTAAAAATCTATTTTTCTAAAACTCCCTTTCTCAACTCCTTTCCAAAATACTCTCTCCAAAATTCACTTTCTAAAAACGCTCCCTAAAAATCTTTTCAAAAACTCTCTTCAACAATCTTCTACAAAAAATCTTTCTAAAAACTCTCTTCCCAAAATCATCCTTTTAGAAACTCCTCTCTAGAACTCCCTTCTAAAACTCTTCGTTTCCAAAAACACACTTTCCAAAAACTCTTTCCTTAGAGCCCAAGTCAAGCCCTAGAACTCACAATTAGGAAAACCTAATTTTCTTTCCAAAAACATGGTTTTCAAACTTGCCTTAAAACCTAGGTTTTCAAAACCTCTTGTTTTCACATCCAAACTATACACATTTCCAAAACCTCTTTTCTACGTCACAACTATAGTCTTCCCAAATCTAGGGTTTCTATAACCTCCCTTTTCAAATCCTTGTCAAATCCCATCTTCCCTTTAAGAAACCAAATCCAATCTTTCCGTTTAGGAAACTAGATCCAATCCCCCATTTTTGGAAACAAAATCAAATCTTCACTTTTAGAAACAAAATCCAATCCCTTGTTTTAGGAAATAGGAATCTTAACCCTTCTTAATCTAAATCTTTCCTAATTCAACTCCTTCATAATCTTCCACTTTCCTAAATCTTAAATTTCCAAAACTTAAAACATAAAAATCTTTCCTAAATTTTAAGATTCAACTTCCACATCTTTCCTAACTCATCCTCTGTTTTCAAATTTTCCTAAACTCAACCTTTCCCAATCTCAAGATTTTCTAAAAACTAAAACTCTAAAACTTTCTAAATCTTAAACTTTCTAAATTCAAATCTTTCTAAATCCAAAGCTTTCTAAACTCAAATCTTTCTTAATTCAAAACTTTCTTAAGTTGAAACTTTCTTAATTCAAACCTTTTCTAAATCTTTCCTAATTTAAAATCTTTCTAAAATTCTAAGCTTTCCAAATTCAAAACTTTTTTAACTTGAAACTTTTCAAATTCTAAACCTTTCTTAAACTAAATTTTTCCTAATTCAAAATATTTCTAAATTCAACACTTTCCTATTTCAAAGCCTTTCTTAAAACGAAACTTTCCAATTTCAAAACTTTCCTAATTCCCAAACTTTCCTAAAATGACACTTTCCTAATTCGAAACTTTCGTAATCCGAATCTTTCCTAAATTCCAAGTTTCCAAATCTTCCAAGTGCAATATTCAAGTCAAATATTTTCTAAAATCTTTCCAAATCCAACATTCAAGTCAAACCTTCCTTAAAGCTCCAGTCTTTCCTAAATCCTATCTTTCCTAAGTCTAGGTTTCCTAAACCTTCATCTTTCCAAAACAAGTCTAAATCTTTCTTCCAAGTTCTATCTTTCCAAATCAAAATTCAACCCTTTCAATTTCAAATTCTAAATTCCAATCTTCAATATTCTATTCTAAGTTCAAATCAAATCCATTTTCCAATCGAAATCTCTTTCTTCCAATCCAACCTCTATTTTCAATCGGACTCTTATCCGAACTATGACTGACCTGATTCCTCCAAAAGGATATGTAGGCAACCCTCATGGGTGTGGTCACAACTTCTTTCAAATTTCAAATTCCTCCACATTTTTCAAATTTCAAATTCTATAACATTTTTCAAGTTTCTATTTTCACAAAATCTTTCCAAATCTCCAATTCTACAATCTTCTTCAATCTCCAATTCCATATCTATTTCAAATTTCCAATTCCAAAAATCTATTTTCAAATCTCCATTCTCAATTTCTCAAACTTTTCAATTTCAAATCTATCCTTTCAAATCTCTCTTCTAAAATCAAATCAAATTCTTCTGTTCTCAAATCTATTTTCAAATCAAGTCTTTCTCTTGCACTTACATATCATGCATCATATTTTTTTTAAATATTGTTTTATAAAGTGGATAGGACTGAGCATTAGTTAGTTAAAGACTCTCATAGGTGAATCTAGGGTAGATTGACATGTAGGTACCGAAAGGGCTGGGTGGGGTGATGGCTTAGTGCGTCTTCCCTACACGTAACCAACCTCCGAACCTAGAATCATCGATTTCAAAGACCAAAAGGAGTTATTTTTCAAAAAGGGCTTACGTATTTTTCAAAGGTTTCCAAACAACCTGTTTTCTTAAAAACCCTCTCTTGAGGAGATATTTTCAAAATCGTTTTCCAAAAACCCTAAGTATAGTTTACGGATTATGCTTAGTTTTTAGGTGACGTAACTCAAGTTAATCAAGTTAGGTGGCGACTCCAAATTTTTTCTAAAAGCCCTTTATTCAAATCTATTTTCAATTCAAACCTAGTCGCACTCATTCTTCTAGGAGGGTGAGTTCTAACGAGAGAGTACAGTATTTTTCCTATTTATGTGTGTATTCCTCGAGTGCGAAAAATCTAGGCGTGACAGCTGGCGACTCCGCTGGGGACACTTAGAGGATTCGGCCATAGTCATGTCTCTTTACCCTTCACCCATGTAGAGTCTTTAATTAACTTGATTCAATTCCTATCCAATTTAAATTTTCAAAATTGTTTAAAAAAAAAAACATGCATTTATTCATATTATCTTGTATTAAGTTTGCCATCCACATACTAACTCTTGCATCTTTTGTTTTGTTGGTGCGCTTTATGTTTAAACATTATTAATTTTTATGCATGAATGTAATGAACAGGATGGATGGGAGTTGTTGGGCTCTTTCCTCTGCTTTTTAAAAATCACACACACACTGCATGTGCACCTGCATTCTGTATACTTGCATTATTACTCTGATATGTCCTTTCTAGTTAGAAAGGGGGAACGGTATATTGGTTGTGGGCAAGATGCTGTGTCAGTTTCTTGCCTACGACCTCTTGATGGTTCCGTCGCTCGGATCACCAACCGATCATGGCACCACCTCGGGAGTGGGCCTAGGTTTGAAGATCCGGGGACCGAGCCTTTTTAGGATGCATTAATCAACCCTCAACCTCATACTCATATAAACACCATGCATAGCCGAACCTCTGCCGGATTTAAGACACGAGCATCGTTTTTAAAACCACGGAGGAAAGGGCAACTGCTCTTACTTTCATTTATACCTGCTTATTCCTATTGTTATAATGCTTGTATTCTTACTGTTATAATGACTATTTAACTACTCATGCATGCATGTTTATCTTGCTATTGCATTATCTCTCCTTATACTTTTTGCATCCATGTTTATGCATTCCATATTCCATGTCAAGACAAGAGTTCTAAGTAACTCAAGTCATCGCATTCTCATGCACATGATCAACCCATTGAGAGTGACACCAAGGTTACTCTCCTTTGCATTAAACATACCCAAACCCTAAGGGTTCCCACGTAACCCTAAGGGACCCATGGCATGCATACCAATCCATTCCATAAGAAGGGCCCCAATCCCTCTATGCTCATAGAAATAGGGTTGCTATGAAGACAAGGGGCAACCAATCAGTAAGGTCTCTCAGCGACCTCCTCGACATCAAATCCAAGGAAGGCGAATCCGAAGACTCAAGAGTAGTTTAGGTCTTTTCTTTGTAAAATTAGATAGGTGGAAATCCAAAGGAAAATGTTCCCCCTCCCCTATTAAAATGTATTTCAATTCTTTTGTATCTTAAACCCAAAATTTAATGTACTTCTTTACCTTTGAGAATGAATGCATGGATGGTTGAAGGTTCCTACTTGACGGTAAGGTATCTACATACAGGGGCAAATCCCCTATCTCCAAAAGTGGGCCAATACATCATGCTTAGTTTCCCTCCTAAAGAGGGGCACCCTAGAGCATGCATGGCATAAAGACTTGTCAAGATAAAATACTGACTCTTTTCTTTTGTTGGTTTTAGGTACCTTCCCTCGTTCCCTCGTCTTACAAGCATGGAATTGCTAACTCTTGATACCTTAACTCTATTACTGGCAGAAGCAAGAGGAGTCAGGCATAAGATGACCGAAATGGAAGGCATGCTTTCTTCACTCTTATCCCACGCAACCCATGAGCAAGCAGAGTCCTCGCAAGCCCAAACCCATGATGGATAGAAAAGGATGAAGAAGGAAGACCATGACTATGCCGCCACTATTGCTTACCAACGACCTCCACAGGCTAAGGGCCTTGCCCGGATGCCTTCCAAACCAACCCCTAACCAGACACAAGGATTATATAACCTCTCCTTCGGATATCATCCCAACCCATTTGGCCCTGCCACCGAAAATTGTCCCATTTTGAAACATAGAACCCGAAGCCATTTCAATTCCCAAACCGTCAATCCGGCTATGACCTCACCAAAGCTCGGTCCCCAATCATCAAAAACATCTGCAACACCTCCTTGGCCTAGGCAAACAAGTGGAAAAAAAAAAACATTTACTAAACTCGCATGCTCACTGACCGCGGCCTATTTTGGCCTCTTAGCAGCTAGATATCTGAAACCTACACCTGCCCCGCCCCAGCCCAATCCTCTGCCTCACTACTTTAAATCTGCAACAAGCTGTAAGTATCATTCGGATAGCCAAGGACATGACATTGAAGATTGTTTGACCCTCAAGCATAAGAGTCAAGACCTGATAGATAACAAGATCATTGGGGTACGACCAGCAAATCCTTCTCCGAACAGCCCTACAAACCCTCCACTGGACCACACCGTCAACATCGTTACAAAGTTTAGTAACAACAAGATTTTTTTTTTGCTGCATGCCAAGAGAGATATTACAAGGATGGGGAGGAGATGGAATGCGACGATATGGAATAGAGTCGTATTCAGTTACGATGCAACCCCGATAAAATGCCGACCCCCGAAGACAAACTCGTATATGAATTTGTGAAGAAAATTGACCAGGAGCTGTCCAAACTAGGTAATAAAAATCTCCCATTGTGTACACCTGAGGAGCATTGAGCCCCAGTTGGAGGCTAAAGCAAAAAACCTCGTGCACGACCTATCAAGCTGGACGAAGACGAGTCGCCCGAGTGGTTTGTTAGAGAAACTCCGGAGCAAACAAATGAAGGCAAGACGGTCAAGAAAACTGACAATTACGTCATCACCGCCAACTCACTTAGAACTCTGGGAGAAGCATCTACCTATCCTGCCTTGGCTGAAAATCTCAACTGTGGATGGAATGCAGACAAGGGCACAGGCCCAAGACCTTACTAAAATTGGGTTCCTTGCACAAGCGTACAACAGAGGGGTGTTTTCACCCACTTTCTCTCTATCCCTTTCACTTTCTATCTTTAAATTAATGTTTACATTTTCTTATTGCTTAAGAACTTTATACTTTCCGTAATAATAATAATAATAATCAAATGACAGTCTTTTATTCCATTGTTGTTGTCTTGTCTTCCCTGGGGAATAGTGACTATTTTCTACGCAAGGGGCATGGTTTATCTTATGGAACGATCCAACTTGAAGGGATGATAGCATGAGATAACCACTCGCCAAATGATCAGCCTTCCATAGAGAGAGAAAATAAGGATGAGTGAGGATACTACCCAAAAGCAGCACTTGCAGGACTCTGAAGCTAAGCGATGTGTGGCCAGTTTATCACAATGAAGAGGAGCCATCTTTCACTTCCCCACATATAAATAGCAGGAATGAATCACTAAATAAATAAACAAATGTGCTCATATTCCCTTTGTTTAACCCCTAGAGCCTCACAACAAACGAAGTCTTCTTTGTCAACCCCGATCTAAGACTGTCCTCCCCATACTGGGGTAGACAATAGTTTAAGAACTCTAGGTATGGTATCCACCCCCGCTGTGCTAAAGCAGCAATGAAAGCTCTATAGATCAAGCAATCTAATTCAAAGTGAAGAGAGGCGCTCATTTCATTTCCCATACTGTCAAAAGCAACCCCTTGCCAAACCTGTTGAGCCATCTATCCTTTTCTCGAGAAAACCCCAACCTAGGGATCACCGCCCACATCGGGTAGATTGAACTACCAAGGAAAAGGCCTAAGGAAAAAGAGTCGAAGAATTATTCAATCCATGAAGCAATAGAAAGAAAAAGCAAAGGAAAGGAGCCACCAAGGGGCAAGAGGCCAAAAAAAAAAAAAATTCATTTAAGGAAAGGCCTGAAGAAAATCATGATTGAGTCATTTTCAAAAGCATAATAAGAGGATCGAAAGAGAAGAAAGTCATGTTTATCTCAAAAAGCATATAGAAAGGGTGAAAGAACAAGGTCATTTTCACCCTGAGAAGTAATGTAAAAAGCAAGGAGAAAATTCAAAGGTGATCCTAGGTTACAAAGAAACCCAGTAGAAACAATAGGTTCGAGCCTTTACCCTTTCTTGCAAAACCCCCGAAGCATGGCCTACATTATAACCCTACTAAAGTCCACTCTGATTGAAAACAGATTACTTGATCTAAATGAGCTAGACACGTTGCCAAAACCAAAAAGGATGCTAGCTTTATTGAGAAAATGGTTAAGGACGGTATGAATCTAAACCCTACTAAAAACAACATCGAATTTGAGCCTACATATCCCATCGTTTCGAAGACCCCATAACCTAGCCTACATTACGGTCCAAAACAAAGTCTCCTCGGATTGAAATGACTGGCCACTTATCGCTCTGCCAAAGGTCAGGTAGGCTATTGCTAAAAACCCGAGAGTCGAGAGTCTCAGCCCAATAACCATATACACTAACCCTAAGACAGAGAGTTGGAGGCGATCAAGAGGTTGAGAAAGGTGCGAAGTGCTATCATCCAACCAAGGTAGGGTTGAGTCAGAGGAGAGGCCAGACACCCAAAAAGAAAGGAGTTACCATCCCAGAGATATTTGAGTTCAACAGCACCCTAGTCATTTTGTTAGTTAACACACTTCTATAAAAAAAAATAAAAAATAATAATAATAAAAATAGTTGGCAGGAGCTTTGTATACATAGGGCATAACTCCAGGTAGGAACATTAGTCACCAATATCAACTCATATGATAGATACATAACATCATCATCCATCACATGCATTAGATCATATACCTAGCTAAAAAAAAAAATCAATTATAAATGTCTTTGTCTATCCATGCATCTGAAAACCATAAATATCCATCCTTGTACATAGCTTACAAAATAAAACTGTCTAACATAAATACATCTAAAGGACAAGGGGCAAAAGAAGATCAGAGTCCCCACAAGGGGCATACATCACAAGTCAAAGTCGATATCATCTGGATCAAAATTCCTGAAACCCAACATCGGAGGAGGTGGATAACTACTCGAAGCACCGCCATCCTGCAAGGAAGATAGAACCGAAATCAGCTGTATACAAAAAGAACTAAGCAACAGCAGAGCAAGAAGAAGCAAAGAAAGAATAACATACCCCCCCACCACCCAACTGAGATAACCAAGCCATCAAGGAAGCTACCTCGGCCTGGTACTGATCCCGCTCCATCTGGTACTGATCCCTCTGGTCTCTCACAGCAGTAAACTCAGCCTGGGGCACATATCCTCCGGCTCAGCGCCACAAGTCAACCACCTCCTAGCCTACAGCGTACCCGCCGACTACTACCTCAAACCGGGTGAAAGCGCCGATCGAATGAGCCCCAAAGTGCGCAGCATAATCTATTTTCGAAGGAAGCAGGAACTCGGCACCTGGCTGACGCTCTTGGTAAGGGATAGGCACTCCTGCCACCAGGGCTCCAAACATATACTCTGGTAGAGCTCCTGCTGATCGGAACTCCTCATGAAACTGCCGCCAGTGTCGCTCTCCAAGATAGGACTCCCAAGTGTCATCACTGAGAAAAGCAGCTCTCGACAAGGACAACGGGACCAAGTACCGGACTGTCTCATAATGGACTGATCCAATGAAGGGCCGCCAGGTCATATCCCTCGCTTCAATCAGCTCCAGGTTAGCCCAGAGCGTCACAAAATCTGTAATCTCCGATCGCTGGGCTACCCGGTCACGAGCCCATCTCAATGCACGAGGATAAAAGTCATCCTCAACGACTACAGGGCAACGAACGGGGAGGTACTCGTAGCTCCACCAAACGAGAAAAGGCCAGAAACTAGTCATGCTGCCCTAACGAGAAGAAGTCCGAACCCGCATCAACCGAAGAAAGCAGCCAAAGGAAAAAGACCCCCAGTCCAGCTAAGATAAAGCTCCAAGATCGGCTACTATACTCACCAACCGACATGGCACGAGTGACTTGTTGTTATTGTAGAAGCAGCTAAAGATGATGTACAAAACAAGTCACCGTCTCATAATATCCCGCCTGGCAGGCGATGGCTCAGCGGCAAAGGTACGGTGATCCTGATTGATCCAAGAGACTAGGAAGGCAGAACGCTCAGGAGGAGGCAAGTTTAACAGCAAACAGGCCTTATCCCTACTGACTGGATGCAGGGTGATTCGTCGGCCTACAAAGGAAATCCCTGTAATAATCGCCCAATCCAAATGAGTGGGACCTAACTCGAAGCCGACAAAATGAAAGGTCTCGGTCTCCCCGAACCACCTCTCAACAAGTGCCAGTACCAAATGCCAGTTCAGGCGGTTAGCCTATAATCCCATGAAGGCGCTGAATCCAATCTCCACCAAGAAGGCGCAGTATGATGGGGCAGCCCGCTGCATAGTCACAAAGACCTGATGAACAGCCCCTCTGAAAGCTGTATGTACTCGCGGACGGGGCAAATGCTGTCTAGAGCACATGCTGGGGTGGTAAGCAAGATCCCTGAGTGGTGGGACATTCGGAATTTGTAGATTTCCCAAATCAGCATCGGTCTGCCTATGCCTGGAGAAAGCTCTCCCATAACCAGTCACCTGATCCCCAAGGCCTGGTACCTCCTCCTCGGCACCATTCTCCTCTCTGAAAGCTTGCTCAACTGGGGGAATCTGTTCGACAGGTGGCCTACTCCTCTGCCCACTCCGACTAGAGGAGGATCGTCCGGTAGATCGTCAGCTACCCCTGGACCGGCTAGAGCCACTAGTGGAATCTGTTCGAGCCACCTTCCCTGAGCGGCGTCTCCTCTCAAAGCCGTCATCACCCGCATCTGTCATCTTGAAAAGGTAAGCCAAGGTGAGAAGTGTTAATATATCAAGCAGATAATGAACATAATAAAGTAAAATGAAATAAACAACTAACACAAACAAAACAAATAAAACAGTTCGAATGATAAGTCAAAACAAATTTCCTACATACACATTTTGATTTTCCAACTTCAAATCAAATCTCATGGGTTTTCTGTCTTTTTCCTTGAAAAAGATTTTGTTTTTAAAAAATTTTTCTAATTCTTTCGCTATTTTCTAAAAATTTCGGTGGAATTTCGTTCAAAAATGGCCTTTACAACACCCATGACATCAACACAAAACACAAAACGTGCACTTCACATTGTCACAATCACATAACATCAGCACCCGTGCACACTTCTCAATTTTTCAAAATTTTCAAAACACATGTTCTATTTTTTCAATTAATTAATGGTTTTCAAAAATGGCTCAAAATTCTTCAAAATCATTTCAAATGTTTTTGAAAAATATTCCTACATTTTTCGAACTTTAAACTCTAAGGAATTTCATCAATTTCTTGAGTTTTTTCATTTTCCTAAATTTTCTAAGGATTTTCCTATTTTTCAAAAAATCAAAAAATCACCGAGTTTTCAAAAAATTACAAAACTTCACACGGTTGTTAAACACATTTTTCTAAGGCACATTGCACAAAAATCCAGCCAGAAAACCCAATACCCAAGTCTGTAGAAACAAATTCACTATCCTTACAGAAAACCCTCTTCGGGTAATCATGAAAAGTCACTCAAATTCAATCAAACAAGCACCAAAATGCAAAAATAATATCACCATCATGTTCAAAACATATCAAAACATCAATTTTCACTATTCACATGATTCAAATGAAGTTCTACACATCAAAATCAACAAAATTTGAAAACTAAATTTTGGAAGTTCTCCGGCAAAATCTTCTCTTCCGGCAACTTTTCTGACGACGTGGTCTCCTTCCGGCAATCACCCGTGGTCTGCAAGAAGTGCTCCTTCAATGTTTAAGTCAGCTTCCTCGCAATGTCTCTCGAATTTGCGAAAACTCTCTAGAATGCCGCAAGTGTTCGAACTAGAAAATTTTCTGGTTTTGTTCTTAAGCCTGGCGCCACTAGTAGAGGCACCAAGCCTTCTCTGCCAAAGGTTCCGCTCCTAGTGGCGCCAGTGTCCAATTCTGGGCAGCTTTGCCCCCTTTCTCGCCAAATCTCATTTTCAAAGGCCTTTTTGGCCCGATATCCATTTTCAACCCCCATTGTTGAAAGATTCCCAATGTCCGGCCCTCCGACTGCCTCGCGGTCAATTTGAGACTCTTACTTTTATCGTTTTCTATCTTTGACAAGCAAAGACAGAAAAAGAGGGGTAGTTGTAAGCACCCCATTTTTGATCAGTCGGCAGTCTACGCTCTATCCAGACTTGTACTCAAGTCAATATGGATGTATTCCAATCGAAACCAACTCATTAAGTCTAAATCCCGTCTATCCGTTGCTTTGCGGGCCCCACCGGGCCCAATGCAAAGCAAAATGACTAAAATGCCCTTAGGGGCATTATCCTTTCCACATTCCGAATCAGGCACGTCTTTACGAAGACGATAAGTCCCCTTTCTAATTTCAATTCCAATTCCAATTCCAATCCCTTTCTTGAGACAGTTTATTCCTCGGGACGGTAAATCTACTCCAATCAGGAGCGTCTTTCCGAAGATGATAAGACCCCTTTCCAATTCCAATCCCTCTCTCGAGACAGTTTATTCCTCGAGACGGTAAATCTACTTCAATCAGGCACGTCTTTCCGAAGACGATAAGACCCCTTTCCAATTCCAATCTCTCTCTCGAGACAGTTTATTCCTCGAGACGATCCAGTGTGTTTTTCAAAGAAAATCTCTTCGAAACGGTAAGTCCCTTTAAACCTGTCGACCGGGACGAGACTCTTGTTGCGCCCAGATTTTTCGCACTCAAGGAATACTCACACAAGCGGGAAAAATGCTGTACTCTCTTGTTAGAACTCACCTTCCTAGAAGAACGAGTGCGACTAGGTTTGAATTGAAAATTTGATTTGAATAAAGGGCTTTTAGAAAAATTTTGGAGTCGCCACCTAACTTGATTAAGGTGAGTTAGGTCACCTAAAAAAAAGCTAAGCATAATCCGAGAACTACACTTAGGATTTTTGAAAAAAGATTTTTGAAAATATCTCCTCAAGAGAGGGTTTTTAGGAAAACAGGTTGTTTGGCAACCTTTTGAAAACATTTAGCTCTTTTTGAAAAATAACTCCTTTTGGTCTTTGAAAACAGCGATTCTAGGTTCGGAGGTTGGTTACGTGTAGGGAAGATGCACTAAGCCATCACCCTACCCCGCCCTTTCGGTACCTACATGTCAATCTACCCTAGATTCACCTATGAGAGTCTTCGACTAACTATAGTTCAATCCTACCTACTTTGAAAAAGAATGTTTGAAAAAGAATGATGCATGAGATGCAAGTGTAAAATAAGAGAGTTGATTTAGAAATAGATTTGAAAAGAATTTGATTTGATTTGATTTGAAAAGAAAGAGATGGAAGTTTGAATTTGAAAACAAGATTTTGGAAATCGAAATTGAAGATTGAAAATAGAAATTTGAAATTGGAAATTTGAAAATAGATTGGAGATTTGGAAAGATTTTGGAATTTGAAATTTGAAAAATATGGAGGAATTTGAAATTTGAAAGAAATTGTGACCGCACCTATGAAGGTTGCCTGCGTATCCTTTTGGAGGAATCAGGTCAGTCGTAGTTCGGACTAGAGTCCGATTAGAAATAGAAGAGTTGATTTGGAAAAGAGATTGAATTGGAAATTGAATTGGAAGATTGAGTGATTGAACTTTGATTGGAAGATTTGAAAAGATTGGTTTTGAAAGACTTGGTTTTGGGAAACCTAGACTTAAGAACTTCAAAAAGAAGAATTGGATTTGACTTGGAAAGATTTTGAAAAAGAATTGACTTGAATATTAGACTTGGAAGATTGGAGAAAAATTGGAATTAGGAAATGTTCGAATTTGGAAAGTTTCGAATTTGGAAAGTTTCATTTTTGAAAAGTTTTATTTTTGGAAAGTTTTCGAATTAGGAAAGTTTCGAAATTAGGAAAGTGTTGTTTTAGTAAAGGTTTTGAAATAGGAAAGTGTTGAATTTAGAAATGTTTTGAATTAGGAAAGTTTTAAATTTGGAAAGTTTTGAAATTAGAAAGTTTTGAAATTTGGAAAGATTCGAAAACAAGGAAATGTTGAAAATAAGAAAGTTTCAAGTTTAGAAAGTTTTGGATTTGAAAAGATTTGAAGCATTTAGAAAAGTTTAGAATTTAGAAAGTCTTAACTTAAGAAAGTTTTGAATTTAGAAAGCTTAGAATTTTAGAAAGATTTGACATTTAGAAAGTTTAAGATTTTAAAAGTTTTAGAGTTTTTTAGAAAATCTTGAGATTAGAAAAGGTTTGAATTTAGGAAAGGTTTGAAAAATTAGATTTGGAAAATTGAGATTTGGAAAGGGGTAGAATTAGGAAAGAGTGGAGTTAGGAAGGATGTGAAAATTGAGTTTTAAAATTTAGGAAAGATTTTTATGTTCAAGTTTTGGAAATTTAAGATTTATGAAAGGAGAAGCTTAGGAAGGATTCGAATTAGGAAAGATTTGGATTTTGAAATTTAAGGAAAGATTTAAAGTTTAGGTTTAGGAAACTTATGGTTTAGGAAGGAATTGAATTAAGAAAGGTTTGGATTAGGGAGGGATTGGATTTGGTTTCTAAAAGAAAAGATTTGATTTTGTTTCAAAAAACGGAAGACGGGATCTAGTTTCCTAAACGGGGGGGATTGGATTTGGCTTCCTAAAGGGAAGATTTGATTTGACAAGGATTTAGAAAGGGGATGTTGTAGAAACCCTAAGATTTGAAAGGCTAAAGTTTTGACATAGAAAAGAGGTTTTGGAAATGTGTATAATTTGGATGTAGAAAACAAGAGGTTTTGGAAACCTAGGTTTGGGGCAAAGTTTGAAAACCATGTTTTTAGAAAGAAAATTAAGGTTTCCTAATTGTGAGTTCTAGGGCTTGACTTGGGCGTTAAGAAAAGAGATTTTTGGAAAGTACATTTTTGGAAACGAGTTTTTTAGAAGGGAATCCTAGAGGGGAGTTTTTTGGAAGGGAGATTTTGGAAAGAGAGTTTTTGGAAAGATTTTTGGAGAGAGTTTTTCTAGGAAAGAGATCTAGGGAAAGTTTTTGGAAAGTGGACTTTGAAGAGAGCGTTTTGGACAGGAATTGAAAAAGGAAATTTTTGAAAGGAGTTTATAGAAAACAATTTTGGAAAGAAGAGTTTTTGGGAAGTATGTTGAAAAAGAAGATTTTTAGGAAGAGATTTTTGAAGAGAGAGTATTTTAGAAAGTATGAAAACGTCTCACTTTCCTAAAGCGATTCTAGCCATAAGAGGGCTAGAACTACTTTAAGAAAGTGGTTTTGAACACAACAAGGGTTGAAAATATGGACCATGTTGGTCACTTTAAGTGTAACACTTTCCTAAAGCAACCCTAGCCATGGAAAGGCTAGAATCACCCTAGGATTGTGGTTTTGAAAACAAGTTTTTGAAAAAAGAGATTTTGATGCAATTTTGAGAACAAGTTTGAAAATGATTTTGAAAACAACTTTGAAAACGACTTTTGGAAAATGCAAGACCATGATATGCACAATGCAATTTTGGGGTCGTGAACATACAAGGTTAAGGCTTAACCACATAATCAAGGGGGCCGAACCCACGTGGTCTCTGGTTAGTCTAGAAGAAAGCCCCCGACACGGTGACTCTCCAATAGCCCAATCCTACACATGGACCGGGAATCCCCTTGTTTTAAGCATGCAAAGAAAGGGGGGAAAAGAGATGGGGGATTAAAATAGAGAAAACCCAAGTGGGTTAGGAGAGAGAAGAGAGAGGGGGAAGTGCGAAAATTTAAATAAAGAACCTACCTTGTGTCTTGTTTATTTTGCGCGCCTTGCTTTCTTCGGTCTTCGGTCTTCGTCTTGATTTTCGTCTTCAATCTTCAAGAGTTGTCTTCAAGCTTTAGATTGCAGCTCTTCAAGTCTTCAAATGAGGGTTGAAGGCTAGTGTAAGAGTGTATGATGGTGTATAGGAGTGTATATGAGGCTAGGGTTTGTGTATGGTGACTAGGGTTTGGAAAACCCAAGAAGGCTAGGGTTTAGGGAGTGTTCGAGCTCTGTATATCGAATTATATGATTTTTAGACTGAGTTCACGGACCCTTTTCACGTTAGAGGAGGCTCTGTATTTATAGAGGTTGGACAACACTGGCACCACTAGGAGTGGCGCCAGCCATTTAGGAAATATTTAAGGTCTGCAAGCAACGTATCTTTGACTAGATTTGGGCGCCTATACTAGTGACAACCATGCAATTTTTGGCCTGGCTTCACTAGGAGTGACTCTGGAAAGTCCGGAAATGATTTGAAGGAGCCGAGAATGACCCGGAAGGCCAAAAAAGAGTAGGAACACTTAAAATAGTGTCCTGGAGGCATTTGACTTGAGAAATGAGGATAAGATGGGTCGGAAAGGTTGACCGGGCCTTTAGGGGCAAAACGGTCAATCGGACCGAAAATTGTCGGGACAGACTCGGACTGTCCCAGAAGAAGACTTGGGATCTAGAAACATTATTTAGAATGTTCCCAAAGGTTGCCGGTTTGATACCCAGAGCCGGTGTGGTCGGAAAAGGAGACCGGCCCACTAGGGGCAAAACGGTCATTTTGTACCAGGTTTGCCAGGACTGACTCGGAATGATCCGAAAGGATAGAAGAAGGTTGAGAATACTATAAGCAGTAATCTCAGAGGATTACCAGTTTGATACCCAGAGCCAGTTTGGTCGAAAAAGGAGACCGGCCCACTAGGGGCAAAACGGTCATTTTGTACCAGGTTTGCCGGAACTGACTCAGAATGATCCGAAAAGATAAAGAAAGGTTGAGAATACTATAAGAAGCAATCTCAGGAGATTACTGGTTTGATACCCAGAACCGGTGTGGTCGAAAAAGGAGACCGGCCCACCAGGGGCAAAACGGTCATTTTGTACCGGGTTGGCCAGAACCGACTCGGAATGATCCGGAAAGGTAAAGGAAGTTTGAGAATACTATAAGAAGTAATCTCAGAGGGTTACAGGTTTGATACCCAGAGCCGGTGTGGTTCTCGGGGCATTCAGATGCCTAGGGGCTAAATGGTCATCTTGACTGGAAAGTCTCAGAAAAGGTCCAAAGGGCAGTTTGGTCATTTTTCACCGAAGTGGGCTAATAGACACTGGTGTTGACCAAGGTTTTGAGTGCTTTCGCCACTCTGACGGCGGTCGTCATGACACAGGGGTTTGTTGGCAATTCCCTATATCGACCTATTTGTGAGTATTTTCGCTACTCTAACGGTTGTGATGTTTGCAAGTATTTTTGCTACTCGGACTGTCTCGAGGAATAAACTGTCTCGAGAGAGGGATTGGAAAGGGGACTTACCATCTCTGAAAAGACATGCCTGAGTTGGAACCGTCTTGAGGAATAGACTGTCTCGAGAGTGGGATTGGAAAGGGGACTTACCATCTTCGAAAAGATGTGCCTGAGTTGGAATCGTCTCGAGGAATAAACTATCTCAAGAGTGGGATTGGAAAGGGGACTTACCGTCTTCGAAAAGATGTGCCTGAGTTGGAACCGTCTCGAGGAATAAACTGTCTCGAGAGTGGGATTGGAAAGGGGACTTACCGTCTTCGAAAAGACGTGCCTGGTTGGAACTGTCTCGAGGAATAAACTGTCTCGAGAGTGGGATTGGAAAGGGGACTTACCATCTTCGAAAAGACGTGCCTAAATTGGAACCTTCTCGAGGAATAAACTATCTCCAGAGTGGAATTGGAAAGGGGACTTACCGTCTTCGAAAAGACGTGCCTGATTGGAACCGTCTCGAGGAATAAACTGTCTCGAGGGAGGGGTTGGACTCGGAAAGGAAAGGACAATGCCCCTAAGGGCATTTTGGTCATTTTGCCTCTATTTGGGCCTAGCGGGCCCGCAAAGCGATCGACAAACAGGATTTGGACTTCGAAAATTAATTTCGATTGGAATATGCCCACAATGACTTGACCACAAGTTTGGACAGAGTGTAGACTGCCGAGCGGTCAAAAATGGGGTGCTTACAACCCCAAGCCCCTTAGATGGTAAAACGGTCCACCTTTGGCGCCTACTAGCCCGCCAATGCAAAAATGTCCGTTTAGGCACGCCTTCCGAGAAAGTTGACTTCTTAAGCGCTAAGTCCCTTTAGCAGCTTCCCGAGATCAGGCAGTCTCGGGAATGATCGCGAACCGTCAGAGTAGCGGAAATACTCGCAAACATCGCAACCATCAGAGTAGCGGAAATACTGGCAAACAGGTTGAGATAGGGAATTTCCAACAAACCCCTGTATGACACGACCACCGTCAAAGTGGTGGAAACACTTAAAACCCAGGTCAACACCAGTGCCTGCTAGCCCACTTCGGTGAAAAATGACCAAACTGCCCCTTGGACCTTTTCCAACACGTTTCTTGACACCATACCTGAGTCTTCATAATGGTAAGTCTAACCTTCCAAGATTGTCTTAAAAGTAATCCGGCAAGATTAGGTGCCTTCTAGTCAGTTTCGGGCCAATTTCGAGACTTTTCGGTCAAGATGACCATTTTGCCCCTAGGCATTCGAATGCCTCGGGAACCACACCGACTCTGGGTATCGAACCGGTAACTTCCTGAGATTGCTTCTTATAGTATTCTCAACCTTCCTCTACCTTTTCGGATCATTTCGAGTCAATTCCAGCAAACTCGGTGCAAAATGACCGTTTTGCCCCTCGAGGGCCGCGAATGCCTAGGGAACCACACCGACTCTGGGTATCGAACCGGTAACTTCTTGAGATTGCTTCTTATAGTATTCTCAACCTTCCTCTACCTTTTCGGATCATTTCGAGTCAATTCCAGCAAACTCGGTGCAAAATGACCGTTTTGCCCCTCGAGGGCCGGTCGCCTTTTCCGACAACACCAGCTCTGGGTATCAAACTGGTAACTTCCCAAGAATGCT
The DNA here is from genome assembly GCA_033060915.1 of Euryodendron excelsum. NCBI lineage: Eukaryota > Viridiplantae > Streptophyta > Magnoliopsida > Ericales > Pentaphylacaceae > Euryodendron > Euryodendron excelsum. The sequence goes on from CM065391.1 coordinate 13,966,150, forward strand.
TTTTATAGTATTATCAACCTTTCTTTATCTTTTCAGATCATTCCGAGTCAGTTCCAGCAAACCCAGTGCGAAATGACCGTTTTGCCCCTAGTGGGCCGGTCACCTTTTCCGACCACACCGGCTCTGGGTATCAAACCGGAAACCTTTGGGAACATTCTGAACAATGTTTTCAAATCTCAAGTCTTCTTCCGGGACAGTCCGAGTCTGTCCCGGCAGCTTCCCGATCCGAGTGACCGTTTTGCCCCTAAAGGCCCAATCAACCCTTTTGACATATGCTATCCTCATTTCTCAAGTCAAAAACCTCCGGGACACTATCTTAAGTGTTCCTACCCTTTTCCGGCTCTCCGGGTCATTCCCGGCCTCTTCAAATCGTTCCTGGACTTTCCGGAGTCACTCCTAGTGAAACCAGGCTAAGAATTGCATGGTAGTCACTAGTGCAGGCGCCCAAATCTAGTCAAAGATACGTTGATTGCAGACTTACAAACTTTCCTAACTTGCTAGCGCCACTAGTAGTGGCGCCAAGAGGAAAATTGGCCTAGCGCCACTGCAACAAACGTCAGGTCTATCCCACCTCTATAAATATAGAGCCTCTTCTAGCGTGAAAGTGGTCCGCAAACTCAGTCAAAAAACACCAATATTCGATATACAAAGTTCGCACACTCCTAAACCCCTAGCTCTTCTAGGTTTTCCAAACCCTAGCCACCATACACAAACCCTAGCCTCATATACACTCATACACACCCTTATATATTTATACACTAGTCTCCAACCCTCCATTAAAGACTTGAATTGCTGCAATTACGAAGATTTGAAGACCGAAGACGAGCCCTCGAAGATCAAGATTGAAGTGAAGCGAAGACCGAAGAAAAGCAAGAGGCGCAAAATAAACAAGACACAAGGTAGGTTTTCTATTTAAATTTCTGCACTTCTCCCCTCTCTCTTCTCTCTCCTAACCCACTTGTGTTTTCTCTATTTTAATCTCCTATCTCTTCCCCCCCCCCCCCCCTTTGTTTGCATGCTTGAAACAAGGGGACTACTGGTCAATGTGTAGGATTAGACTATTGGAGGGTCACCGTGTCGGGAGCTTTCCTTTAGGCTAACCGGAGACCACGTGGGTTCGGCCCCCTTGATTATGTGGTGAAGCCTTCACCTTGTATGTTCACAACCCCAAATTTGCATTGTGCATATCATTATCTTGCATCTTCAAAAATCGTTTTCAAACTCGTTTTCAAAATTTGCATTAAACTTGTTATCAAAATTGCATCAAAATCCTCTTTTTCAAAACGTGTTTTCAAAATCACAATCCTAGGGTGATTCTAGCATTTCCATTGCTCGGGTTGCTTTAGGAAAGTATTACATTTAAAGTGATTTTTATGGTCCATATTTTCAAATCTTGTTGTTTTTTAAACCACTTTCTTAAAGTGGTTCTAGCCTTCTTATGGTCAGAATCGCTTTAGGAAAGTGAGATGTTTTTATACTTTCCAAAAAGCTCTCTCTTTAAAAGTTTCTTCTCCTAAAAATCTCTTTTTCAACATACTTTCCTAAAACTTTGCTTTCCAAAGTTGTTTTCAAAAACTCCCTCCAAAAATCTATTTTTCTAAAACTCCCTTTTTCAACTCCTTTCCAAAATACTCTCCCCAAAATCCACTTTCTAAAAACGCTCCCTAAAAATCTTTCCAAAAACTCTCTTCAACAATCTTCTACCAAAAATCTTTCTAAAAACTCTCTTCCCAAAATCATCCTTCTAGAAACTCCTCTCTAGGACTCCCTTCTAAAACTTTTCGTTTCTAAAAACACACTTTCCAAAAACTCTTTCCTTAGAACCCAAGTCAAGCCCTAGAACTTACAATTAGGAAACTCTAATTTTCTTTCCAAAAACATGGTTTTCAAAATTGCCTTAAAACTAGGTTTCCAAAACCTCTTATTTTCACATCCAAACTATACACATTTCCAAAACCTCTTTTCTACATCAAAATTATAGTTTTCCCAAATCTAAGGTTTCTACAACCTCCCTTTCCAAATCCTTGTCAAATCCCATCTTCCCTTTAAGAAACCAAATCCAATCTTCCCGTTTAGGAAACTAGATTCAATCCCCCATTTTTGGAAACAAAATCAAATCATCACTTTAGAAACAAAATCCAATCCCTTGTTTTAGGAAATAGAAATCTTAACCCTTCCTAATATAAATCTTTCCTAATTCAACTCCTTCATAATCTTCCACTTTCCTAAATTTTAAATTTCCAAAACTTGAACATAAAAATATTTCCTAAATTTTAAGATTCAACTTCCACATCTTTCCTAACTCACCCTCTCCTAATTTTAACCCTTTTCAAATCTTAACTTTCCAAATCTATGTTTTCAAATCTTTCCTAAAGTCAACCTTTCCTAATTTCAAGATTTTCTAAAAACTAAAACTCTAAAACTTTCTAAATTTCAAATCTTTCTAGATCCAAAGTTTTCTAAACTCAAAAATTTCTTAATTCAAAACTTTCTTAAGTTGAAACTTTCTTAATTCAAAAATTTTCTAAATATTTCCTAATTTAAAATCTTTCTAAAATTCTAAGCTTTTCAAATTGAAACTTTCTTAACTTGAAACTTTCTAAATTCTGAAACTTTCCAAATTCTAAATTCAACATTTTCCTATTTCAAAACCTTTCTTAAAATGAAACTTTCCAATTTCAAAACTTTTCTAATTCCAAAACTTTTCTAAAATGACACTTTCCTAATTCGAAACTTTCCTAATCCGAATCTTTCATAAATTCCAAGTTTCCAAATCTTCCAAGTCCAATATTCAAGTCAAATCTTTTCTAAAATCTTTCCAAATCCAACATTCAAGTCAAACCTTCCTTAAACCTCAAGTCTTTCCTAAATCCTATCTTTCCTAACTCTAGGTTTCCTAAACCTTCATATTTCCAAAACAAGTCTAAACCTTTCTTCCAAGTTCTATCTTTTCAAATCAAAATTCAACCTTTTCAATTTCAAAATTCTAAATTCCAATCTTCAATATTCTATTCTAAGTTCAAATCAAATCCATTTTCTAATCGAAATCTCTTTCTTCTAATCCAACCTCTATTTTCAATCGAACTCTTGTCCAAACTACGACTGACCTGATTCCTCCAAAAGGATATGTAGGCAACCCTCCTGGGTGCAGTCACAACTTCTTTCAAATTTCAAATTCCTCCACATTTTTCAAATTTCATATTCCATAACATTTTTCAAGTTTCTATTTTCACAAAATCTTTCCAAATCTCCAATTCTACAATCTTCTTCAATCTTCAATTCCATATCTATTTCAAGTTTCCAATTCCAAAAATATATTTTCAAATCTCTATTCTCAATTTCTCAAACTTTTCAATTTCAAATCTATCCTTTCAAATATCTCTTCTAAAATCAAATCAAATTCTTCTGTTCCCAAATCTATTTTCAAATCAAGTCTTTCTCTTGCACTTGCATATCATGCATCATATCTTTTTAAATATTGTTTTATAAAATGGATAGGACTGAACATTAGTTAGTTAAAGACTCTCATAGGTGAATCTAGGGTAAATTGACATGTAGGTACTGAAAGGAAGGGGTAGGGTGATGGCTTAGTGCGTCTTCCCTACACGTAACCAACCTCCGAACCTAGAATCACTGATTTCAAAGACCAAAAAGAGTTATTTTTCAAAAAGGGCTTACGTATTTTTCAAAGGTTGCCAAACAACCTGTTTTCTTAAAAACCCTCTTTTGAGGAGATATTTTCAAAATCATTTTTCAAAAACCCTAAGTGTAGTTTACAGATTATGCTTAGTTTTTAGGTGACCTAACTCACGTTAATGAAGTTAGGTGGTGAATCCAAATTTTTTCTAAAAGCCCTTTGTTCAAATCTATTTTCAATTCAAACCTAGTCACACTCATTATTCTAGGAGGGTGAGTTCTAACGAGAGAGTATAGTGTTTTTCCCGCTTGGGTGTGTATTCCTCTAGTGCAAAAAATCTCGGCGCGACACCAAGCCTGTAGGAACAATCCCCCAATTCCTGTAGAAAACCCTCTTCACATAATCACATAAAATCACTCAAATTCAATCAAACAAGCACCAAAATGCAAAAATAACATCACCATAATGTTCAAAAGATATCAAAACATCAATTTTCACTATTCACACAATTCAAACTAAATTCTATACATCAAAATCAACAAAAAATTTGAAAACTAATTTTTTGGAGTTCTCCGGCGAAATCTTCTCTTCCGGTGACTTTTTCGGCGATGTGGTCTCCTTCCGGCAATCACCTGTGGTCTCCAAGAAGTGCTCCTTCATTATCCAAGTCAGTTTCCTCACAATGTCTCTCGGATTTGCGAAAATCTTCGAAATTTCCGCAAGTGTTCGAACCATAAAATTTTCTGGTTTTGTTCCTAAGCCTAGAGCCACTAACAGAGGCGTTAAGCCTCTTCTGCCAAAGGCGCCACTCCTAGTGGCGCCAGTTTCTAAATTCTGGGCAGCTTTGCCCTTTTTTCCCGCCAATATCCATTTTCGAACCCTGGTTGTCAAAAAATTCCCAAAGTCCGTCCCTCCGACCGCCTTGCGGTCAACATGGGACTCTTACTTTATCGTTTTCTATCTTTGACAAGCAAAGACAGAAAAAGAATGGCAGTTGTAAGCACTTCATTTTTTACCGCACGGCAGTCTACAGGCCGTCCAGACTTGTAGTCAAGTTAATATGGACGTATTCCAATCGAAACCAATTCTCTAAATCTAATCCCGTCTATCCATAGTTTCACGGGCCCACCAAGCCCAAATCGAGGCAAAATGACCAAAATGCCTTTAGGGGCATTGTCATTTCCATATTCCAAATCAGGCACGTCTTTTCAAAGACGGTAAGTTCCCTTTTCAAATACAAATTAGGCACGTCTTTCTAAAGACGGTAAGTCCCTTTTCAAAATACAAATTAGGCATGTTTTTTCAAAGATGGTAAGTCCCCTTTTCAATTCCAATTCCAATCCCTCTCTCAAGACGGTAATTCTATCCAATCTGGCACGTTTTTTGAAGAAAATCTCTTCAGAACGGTAAGTCCCTTTAAACCTGTTGACCAGGACGAGACCCCAAGTCCCCTAGATAGTAGAACAGTCCACCTTTAGCACCTGCTAGCCCACTAATGCAGAAATGTCCGTTTAGGCACGACTTTCGAGAAAGTTGATTCTCAGGTGCTAAGTCCCTTTAGCAGTTTCCCGAGATCAGGCAGTCTCGGGAATAATCGCGAACCGTCAGAGTAGCGGAAATACTCGCAAACATCCCAACTGTTAGAGCAGCGAAAATACTCTCAAACAGGTTAATAGGAAATTGCCAACAAACCCCTGTATTACGCGACCGCCGTCTGAGTGGTGAAAACACTCAGAACCCAGGTCAACACCGGTGCTTGCTAGCCCACTCTGGTGAAAAATGACCAAATTGCCCCTAGGGTTATTTTTTGGCACGTTTCTCGAGAGCACACCCAAGCCCTCAGAATGACAAGTCCACCTTTCTAGATTGTCTTAAAAGTAATCCGGCATGATTAGGTGCCCTCCAATCCGTTTCGGGTCCACTCCGAGACTTTTCGGTCAAGATGACCATGTTGTCCCTAAGCATCCGAATGCCCCGAGAACCACACCGGCTCTGGGTATCAAATTGGTAATCTCCCAAGAATGCTTCCTATTGTATTCTCAACCTTTCTTTACCTTTTTGGATCATTTTGAGTCAGTTCCGGCGAATTCGGTGCAAAATGACCTTTTTGCCCCTAGTGAGCCGGTCACCTTTTCCGACCACACCAGCTATGGGTATCAAACCGGCAACCTTTAGGAACATTCTGAATAATGTTTCCAGATCTCAAATCTTCTTCCAGGACGTTTCGAGTCCATCTCGGTAGTTTTCCGTCCCGATTGACCATTTTGCCCCTAATGGCTCGGTCAACCCCTCCGACACATCCTATCCTCATTTGTTTTCAACTCAAATACTTTCGGGACATTGTTCTAAGTGTTCCTACCCTTTTTCTGGCCTTTCGGGTCATTCTCGATCTCTCAACTCCTTCCCGGACTTTCCAGAGTCACTCCTAGTGAAGCCAGGCTAAAAATTGCATGGTAGTCACTAGTACAGGCGCCCAAATCTTCCCAAGATACGTTGCTTGCCGACTTAAAAAACTTTCCTAATTTGCTAGCGCCACTAGGAGTGGCGCTAAGAGGAATTTTGCCCTGGTGCCACTACAACAGGCGCTAGGTCTATCTCATGTCTATAAATACAGAGCCTCCTCCAGCGTGAAAGGGGTCCTCAAGCTCAGTCTAAAAACCCTAATATTTGATATACAGAGCTCGTAGCCCTCCTAAACCCTAGCTTCTCTAGGTTTTCTAAACCCTAGCCACCATACACAAACCTTAGCCTCTTATACAGTCATACACACTCCTATACACTTATACACTAGCCTCCAACCCTCCATTAAAGACTTGGATTGCTACAACTCGAAGCTTTCGAAGACCAAGACAAAGCTCTTGAAGACTGAAGCAAAGACAAAAGAAAAAGCAAGAAAGCAAGGCGCGCAAAGTAAAGTGAAATAAATAAGACATACGGTAGGTTTTCTCTTTAAGATTCTGCACTTCCCCCTCTCTCTTCTCTCTCCTAACCCCCTTGAGTTTTCTTCTATTTTAATCCCTCATCTTCTTCCCCCCCTTTCTTTGCATGCTTGAAACAAGAGGATTCCCGATCCATGTGTAGGATTAGGCTATTGGAGGGTCACCGTGTTGGCGGTTTTTTTTTAGTCTAACCAGAGACCACGTGGGTTTGGCCCCCTTGATTATGTGGTGAGGCCTTAACCTTGTATGTTCACGACCCCAAATTTACATTGTGCATATCATGATCTTGCATCTCTCCAAAATCGTTTTTAAAGCTTGCATTAAACTTGTTTTCAAAATTGCATCAAAATCTCCTTTTTAAAACTTGTTTTCAAAATCACAATCCTAGGGTGATACTAGCCTTTTCATGGCTAGGATTGCTTTAGGAAAGTGTTACATTTAAAGTGACTTTCATGGTCCATATTTTTAAATCTTGTTATTTTCAAAACCACTTTTTTTAAAGTGGTTCTAACCTTCTTATGGTTAGAATCGCTTTAGGAAAGTGAGACATTTTTGTACTCCCCAAAAACTCTCTTTTCAAAAGTCTCTCTTTCTAAAACCCTTCTTTTCAACATGCTTTCCATAAACTCTCTTTAAATTCCTTTCCAAATTTTTTTTCTAAAGCCTCCCTCCAAAAATCTATTTTCAAAACTTCCTTTTTAATTCCTTTCCAAAACCCTTTCTTTAAAATTCCTTTCCTAAAAACACTCCCTAGGTTTCCTTCTTTGAAAACTCCCTCCAAACTCCTTTCCAACAGTCTCTTTCCAAAAAACATCTTTCCTACAAGCTCCCTTCCAAAAACGTTTTCTTCAAAGTCCACTTTCCAAAAATGCTCCGTACGTTTCCTTCCTAAACATCTCTTCCCAAAAATCTCTTTCTAAAAACTCCTCACTAGGATTTCTTTCGAAAAACTCTCTCTCTTCAAAATTCACTTTCTAGAAACTCCTATCTAGGATTTCCTTCCAAAAATCTTCGTTTCCAAAAACTCATTTTCCAAAACTCCCTTTTCTTAGAATCCAAGTTAAACCTTAGAACCAACGTTTAGGAAATCCTAATTTTCCTTCCCAAAAACATGATTCCTAATCCCTTATTTTGGCCTCAAAATCAAGGTTTCCAAAACCTCTTGTTTTCTATACCAAAATCCTAGCTTTCCAAAACCTCCCTTTCTACATCAAAATCATAAGTTTTCTAAAAACCTCTTCTCTACGCCAATACTATTGTCTTTCAAATCTAGGATTTCTAAAACTTCCCTTTCCAAATTCTTGTCAAATCCAATCTTCCTTTTAGGAAACCAAATCCAATCTTCCCATTTAGGAAACTAGATCCTATCCACCGTTTTTGGAAACAAAATCAAACATTCTCTTTTAGAAACAAAATCCAATCCCTTGTTTTAGGAAATACGAATCTTAACCCTTCCTAGTCTAAATCTTTCCTAATTCAACTCCTTCCTAATCTTCTACTTTCCTAAATCTTAAGTTTTCAAAACTTGAACATAAAAATCTTTCCCAAATTTTAAAACTCAACTTCCACATCTTTCCTAATTCAACCCTTTCCTAATTCTACTCCTTTTCAAATCTTAACTTTCCAAATCTGAGTTTTCAAATCTTTCTTAAACTCCAACCATTCCTAATCTCAAGATTTTCTAAAAATCAAACTCCAAAACTTTCTAAATCCTAAACTTTCTAAATTTCAAATCTTTTCAAATCCAAAGCATTCTAAATTCGAAACTTTCTTAAGTTAAATCTTTCTAAACTTCTAAATTTTCTAAATTTAAAACTTTCTTATTTTCAAAACTTTCTTATTTCAAAACATTCCAAATTCAAACCTTCCTATTTCGAAAACTTTCTAAATTTGAAACTTTCTTAAGTCAAAACTTTCCTAAATCAAAATTTTCCTAAAGTGAAACCTTTTTTTTTTTCGAAATCTTTCCTAAATTGAAACTTTCCAATTCTAAATACTTTCTTAAAATGAAAGCTTTCTTATTTCAAACTTTTTAATTTCAAAACTTTCCTAAATCGAAACCTGCCGAAAATGACACTTTCCTAAAATGGAACTTTCCTAATTCGAACCCTTCCTAAATCCAACCTTCCCTAATCTTCCAAGTCCAATATTCGAGTCAATTCTTTTCCAAAATCTTTCCAAGTCAAGTCTAATCTTTTTTTTTTTTAAGTTCCTAAGTCTAGATTTCCTAAAACCAAGTCTTTCAAAACCAATCTTTCCAAATCTTCTAATCAAAGTCCAAATTTCCTACTCTTCCAATTCCAATTCGAATGCCAACTTCAACTCTTTTCCAAATCAACTCTTCTATTTTCTATCAGACTCTTGTCCGAACTACGACTGACCTGATTCCTCGAAAAGGATACGTAGGCAACCCTCATGAGTGCGGTCACCACATTTTTCAAGTTTCTATTTCCACAATCTTTTCAAATATCCAATCTATTTTCAAACTTCCAATTCCAAATTTCTATTTCCAATTTCTAAAACTTTCCAATTTCAAATCTATCCTTTCAAATCTCTCTTCTAAAATCAAATCAAATTCTTCTTTTCAAATCTCTTTCCAAATCTATTTTCCAACTTTCTTTTTTCACACTTGTATATCATGCATCATGTTAGTTTCTTTTCAAAAATTCTTTTATAAAGTGGATAGAATTGAAGATTTGTTAGTTGAAGACTCTCATAGGTGAATTTAGGGTAAATATACATGTAGGTACCGCAAGGGCGGGGTAGAGTGATGGCTTAGTGCGTCTTCCCTACACGTAACCAACCTCCGAACCTAGATAACTGTTTTCGTAAGACCAAAACGAAGTTATTTTTCAAAAATGGCTTAAATGTTTTCTAAAGGTTGCCAAACAACCTGTTTTCTTAAAAACCCTCTCTTGAGGAGATATTTTCAAAATCATTTTCCAAAACCCTAAGTGTAGTTTTCAGACTATGCTTAGTTTTTAGGTGACCTAACTCACCTTAATCAAGTTGGGTGGCGACTCCAAACTTTTTCCAAAAGCCCTTTATTCAAATCTATTTTCAATTCAAACATAGTCGCACTCATTATTCTAGGAGGGTGAGTTCTTACGAGAGAGTATAGTGTTTTTCCCGCTTATGTGTGTATTTCTCGAGTGCGAAAAATCTGGGCGCGACACCATCCTGGTAGTTTTCTAATCTAGTTGACCGTTTTGCCCCTAATAGCCCGGTCAACCCTTCCAACACATCTTATCATCCTTTTTCAAGTACATTACCCTCCGGGAACCTATTATGAGGGTTCTTATCCTTTTCCGGCTTTCTGAGCCATTCCTGGTCCCTTAAATCCTTCCCGGACCTTCTGGAGCCACTCCTAGTGAAGCCAGGCTAAAAATTGCATGGTAGTCACTAGTACAGGTGCCCAAATCTTTTGAAGATACATTGCTTGCTGACCTTAAAACTTTCCTAAGTGGCTAGCGCCACTAGTAGTGGCCCCAGAAGGTTTTTTAGCCTGGCGCCACTACAACAGCCGCTAGGTCATTCCTCTCTCTATAAATACAGAGCCTCTTCCAGCATGAAAGAAGTCCGCAAGCTCAGTCTAAAAACCCTACTTTTCGATACACAGAGCTCGTAGACTCTCTAAGCCCTAGTCTTCTTTAGGTTTTCCAAACCCTAGCCTCTATACACACACCTTAGCCTCCTATATACTCATACACACTCATATACACTCATGCACTAGCCTCTATTAAAGACTTAAAGTGCTGCAACTTGAAACTCTTGAAGATCGAAGACAAGTTCTTGAAGACTGAAGTGAAGATCGAAGCAAAGCAAAGTAAAGAAGACACAAGGTAGGCTTTCTATTTAAGTTTACACATCTTTCTCCCTTTCTCTTCTCTCTCTGAACCCACTTGGGTTTTCTTCTATTTTAATCCCCCATCTTCTTTCCCCCCTTTCTTGCATGCTTGAAATAAGGGACTTCCCTTTCCATATGTAGGATTAGGCTATTGGAGGGTTACCGTGTCGGGGGCTTTCTTTACTTTAACCGGAGACCATGTGGGTTTGGCCCCCTTGATTATGTGGTGAAGTCTTAACCTTGTATGTTCACGACCCTAACTTGCATTGTGCATATCATGATCTTGCATTCTTCCAAAATTCGTTTTCAAACTCATTTTCAAAAGCTTGCATGAAAATTGTTTTCAAACTTACATCAAAATCTTCTTTTTCAGAACTTATTTTCAAAATCACAATCCTAAGGGGATTCTAGCCTTTCCATGGCTAGGGTTGCTTTAGGAAAGTGTTACATTTAAAGTGATCGATATGGTCCATATTTTTAAAATCCTTGTTGCTTTCAAAACTATTATGATAGAGTGGTTCTAACCTTCTTATGATTAGAATCGTTTTAGGGAAGTGAGATATTTTATGTACTTTCTAAAAACTTTTTTTTTCAAATATCTCTCTTTCTAAAAACCTCTTTTTTTAATATACTTTTCTAAAAACTCTTCTCAATCTTCTTTCCAAAATTATTTTCAAAAACTCCCTTCAAAAATCTATTTTTCAAAACTCTCTCCAATCCCCTTCCAAAAACTCTCTTTCAAATTCACTTTCTAAAAACTCCTCTCTATGATTTCCTTTCAAAAATCTCTTTCCTTGGAGCCCAAGTTAAACCCTAGAACCCACAATTAGGAAACCTAATTTTCTTTCTCAAAAACATGATTTTCAATCTTGTCTTAAAACCTAGGTTTCCAAAATCTCCTTTTTTACATCTAAACCATAAGTTTCCAAAACCCTTTTTCTACGTCAAAACTGTAGTCTTCAAAATTCAGGATTTCCATAACTTCATCCTTCCAAATCAATGTCAAATCCAATCTTCCCTTTAGAAAACCAAATCCAATCTTCCATTTAGGAAACTAGATCCTATCCTCCATTTTTTGAAGCAAAATCAAAACACATCTTTTAGAAGCAAAATCCAATCCCTTGTTTTAAGAAATACGAATCTCAATCCTTCTAACTCTAAACCTTTCCTAATTCACTCATTCCTAATCTCATACTTTGTGAAACCTTAAGTTTCCAAAACTTAAACATTTGAATCTTTCCTTAAACTTCAAGCTTCCAAATCTTTTCTAATTCAACCCTTTCCTAGTTCCATCCCTTTCCAAATTCTAAACTTTCCTAAACTTCAAATCTTTCTAAATCTAAAACTTTCTAAACTCAAAACTTTCTTACTTTCAAAACTTCCCTATTTCAAAATATTCTAAATTCAAAACTTTCCAATTTCAATACTTTCTTAAAATGAAACCTTTCCTATTTCAAAATATTTCCAAATCGAAACTTTCCTAATTTGAAAACTTTCCTAAATCAAAACTTTCCTAATTCAAAAAATTTCCTAAAATGAAACTTTCTTATTTTGGAACTTTTCTAAATTCAATCTTTCCCCAATCCTTCAAGTCCAACCTTCAAGTTAGATCTTGTCCAACTATTCCCGAATCAAATCTTCCTTAAATCTCAAGTCCTTCTTAAATCCTATCTTTCCTAATTCTAGGTTTTTCCAAAACCAAACTTTTCAAAATCAAGTTGAAGTCAATTCAGTTTAATTACATGCTTCAACCCTAGGTTACCCTATATCCTAGGATGTCTAGACCCTAGTTCGACCCTAACCCTAAAGTTAGAAAGCTTCCAACTATTCTCCAAAAATTCTTTTCTAAACTAAGATGGCTTTCAACTTTCAATTCAAGTCAAAATGTTTTCAAATCTCAATATTTCCAAATCAAGTCCAAGTTCTTCCAAGTCCTATCTTTCCAAATCAAAATCAATTTCAAAATCTTCCAAGTCAATTTCAAATCAAAGTTCAATTTTCAATCTTCAAATCCAAATTCCAATTTCAAATCTTATATTCTAAGTTCAAATCAAATCCTTTTTTAAATGAAAAATCTCTTTTCAATCGGACTCTTGTCCAAACTACGACTGACCTAATTCCTCCAAAAGGATACGTAGGCAACCCTCATAAGTGCAGTCACAATCTTTTTCAAGCTTCTATTTCCACAAGTTTTCTTTTTCAAATCTCCAATTTCATAATCTATTTCAAGTTTCCAATTCCAAATTTCTATTTCCAAATCTCTATTTTTAATCTCCAAAACTTTCTTTCAAAATCAAATCTATCTTTTCAAATCCATTCCAATTTCTTTTCAAATAAAATCAAATCTATTTTCAAATCAAATATTTCCATTGCATTTACATATCATGCATCATGTTAATTTCTTTTCAAAAATTCTTTTCTAAAGTGGATAGGATTGGATATTTGTTAGTTGAAGACTCTCATAGGTGAATATAGGGTGAATAGACATGTAGGTACCGCAAGGGCGGGGTAGGGTGATGGCTTAGTGAATCTTGTCTACACGTAACCAACCTCCGAACCTAGGATCACTGTTTTCAAAGACCAAAATGGAGTTATTTTTCTAAAAAGGGCTTAAATGTTTTCCAAAGGCTGCAAAACAACCTGTTTTCGTAAAAACCCTCTCTTGAGGAAGTATTTTCAAAATCGTTTTCAAAAATCCTAAGTGTAGTCTTCGAATTGTGCTTAGTTTTTAGGTGACCTAACTCACCTTAATCAAGTTAGGTGGCGACTCCAATTGTTTTCTAAAAGCCCTTTATTCAAATCAATTTTTAATTCAAACCTAGTCGCACTCATTCTTCTAGGAGGATGAGTTCTAACGACAGATTACAATATTTTTCCTGCTTGTGTGTGTATTCCTCGAGTGCAAAAAATCTAGGCGCGACAGTATGGCCTTTAGGGAGGTGGAGCCTAGCCTAAATGTTGGAGGAGGAGAATATGTATGGAGATTCAAGCTTCTGGAGCAGTTTCAATAGGGCTTCGCATCAATTTTAGAGTTAGAATATGCAAAGGGGGAGGCTGGTATTTATAGGTAAACTGGAACAGACCTGGCGCATGTGCTACATGCGCTTGGCCAAAATTTGCCCTCGCACATGTAGCACTTGCGCAGGTACTGTTCCATTGCCAAAATGACACATGGCACCCAGTGTACTAGTTAAATCCTGACGGTTGATCGAACTTTGGTCGATTTGATCAAAATTTGGGCGCATGTAGCATACGCTCCGTCACCCAGAGTGTTCATTTATACTTTTTCTCAATAATTGAGCCAACCAGGAAGGTTTCGGGGGAGTCGGCTGTACCCACAATGTTCTCCTAGAGTTTATTGTGAACTTTCATGTTTTCAAAAAGTTTGAATTGTGTTCGGAAGCACGGGATATTGTCTCGGGAAGCATGCATAAAAGGATATTTTTGCAGAGCGTCTGTGATACACTCTGAGGGTGTTCGAAAGTAGCTGTTTTTGTGTCGTGTGATCGAGGCCTTTAGGAAATGATCTTTTCGATTAGACCGTACCGATGGAAGGTACTTTGAAAATACTTTCAGGAATTCCTAGATTTACGCATTTCTCAAGTCGTTTGGCAGTGCGTTTTAATCAGGGAATTAGAGAAAAAGTCAACCTTGGTGGAGCGTCTACAAGACGCTCCAGGGGTGGTCAAAAGTAGTAGTGTTTGAGTCACACGATGAAGGACTTCGGGGAGTGATCTATCTAATCGAGTCATACCAAAGGAAAGATCTATGGATGAACTTTCAGGAATTCCCTGATTTACACTTTTCTCAAGTCGTTTGACGATGCGTTATAACCAGGGAATCGAGGAGAAGAGACAATTTAGGTGGAGCGTCTGCGAGACGCTCTAGGGAACTTTTATTGAGTCATGAGTGTTTAGTGTCGTAGGGTCCTTCTCAAGTTAAACAAGGGTGTATGGCGAGGCCCTTTGTTCGAAACCCTAGGACCAGTGTTGTTTCGGGCCGTGTTTGGTTTATTAGGGGTAAAATGGTCATTTTAATCCGGTGTGGCTGAAAATGGTCAGGAATGGTTTGGCGTACTGCATTAAGCGTGTCAGGTCATTCAGGGATGGTTTTGGGAGAGTCTTTTACCATTTGGTGGGGTTTGTGCGGTGCTGAGGTGTTCAGGGAAAAATTGGTCATTTTGACCCGAGTTAGCCGAAATGGGACCGAAATTGGACCAAATGGCGTGGGGGGGACACCTAACAGTTTAATAACATTTTGGAAGGGTGGACTTACAATTTTGAGGATTTTAAATTTTCTCAAAACGTGCCTGGAGGCCCAAGGGGCAGGTTTCGTCATTTTTCATTGAGTCGGGCTAATAGGCACCGGTGTTGACCTAGGTGTTGATTCCTGAGACCGCCCGGTCTTGGAAAACTACCTATGTGATGTTGGTCTCTAAGAATGTCTAGTCTTAGAGAGCTACCTATGGGGTGGTGTTGGTTCCTGAGAACGCCCGATCTTAGAAAGCTACCTGTGAGGGTGGTGTTGGTCTCTAAAAGCGCTTGGTCCCTGAGAACTATCGAGTGATGGATTTTCTAGATTGGTGGGCTAGCAGGGGCCAGAAGTGAACCATCTGGAATTTTGACATGGTGCTGGTCCCCGAGATCACCTGATCTCGAAAGCTACCTGGATGGTGTTGGTTTCCGAAACCGCCCAGTCTAGAAAGCTACTTGGAATGATGGTGCTTATGGCTCCAGCGGGCCCTTGTGGGCCCAAGAAGAGATGGATTGATTGGATTGAAGATTGAAAGGCTCATCTTGAGCTTGCATGTGTTGCGGTGTTTGAAAACTGAAATCGGTCGGGTCGGATATTATCGAGCGGGCAAAAATGGGGTGCTTACACTCCTAAAAACAATGGTGTGTTTTTGCCGGTAACCCCTATATATTCTATTGAATCAACTACTTTGTACTTACCTCAGTGTGGGGGATGGTTCTTGGTTTGGGGATATCTGAATAAAAATCACTTACAGCTCTAGTGGGCTGAGCAAAGGGTAGTGTTTATTTTTTATTGGATAAATAGAACAATGGCTTCTCATCATTTTGAGGACTCATTGCCCATTTCTTAGGCAAGATATCACTCAATTGTCGCATTTTCAATAAAATCTGCACCTCTTTGTTGAGACTGCCTTCCTCCTATCTCTTACTCTCTCTCTCTGTCTCTCAAAGGTTTTAACCCTCTTTGAGTGAGTTGCCCATGCTATCCTATCCTTTAAGTCGAGTCATTACAAAATGGAAAAGAATCCCTAAAAGTAATAATCATCCACAAGAGTATGAAACAAAGGGAATAAACTGAGACCTATCTCTTTTTCATTTCAAATCATGAATGCATGGCATGCGATGTTTGTTTAAAGAAGATAAGTAAGAAAAGAAAGATGGAAAGCAAATAGACGAATTTTGTAGAAACCTCCATTTCCTTGTGAGCCTTTTGGTGATAACCTTTAATAGGGTTTTGGGCTTATGACGGTATCCTCCATGCTCCAATTGCCATGTATTTCATCTGATTATGCAGGGATGGCTAGGCTCAAGGATTGGATGCAGTGGCAACAAGGTGCTAAGGCGATGATTGAGAGAAAGGGCATCTTGTGGATGGATGGTCCAGCCCTTTTCATTCTTCTAAGGGGATCATGCCTCTTCCAACAATTGGTTCCATTCTCATATGAATTGTGAACGGAATGGGATACAGGAGGGATTCCATGAGTTTAGTTATGTTTTTTGACCTAAAAAAAGAAAGAGAGAAAAATATAGTACAGTTAGCATGTGGAGTTGGAGATTTTATGCGATGCATGTCCTATGGAGGTCTCTTTTTTTTTTTTTTTTTTTTTAAGGGAATCTAGGCATGATGTTGAGCCTGTTTTGGAGGGGGGTTTTGCCCCTTATGCAATAACATACCTCTTCGGCATGGGTTGGTTGATGTTTCTTTATTTGGGCAATCCCACCTCTATGGACGGAGAGAGATTTGGGGCTTCTCTTGAGTATGGTTTTATGCATACCATGAACCCTTAGGGTTGAAGAACCCTTAGGAGTTTTGGTAGGTTTGGTTTGATTAACATGAGATTGGATTGCTCATTCCTCTCTACGATTGATTAGATGCATGAGAATGAAATGACTTGAGTTTCTTGGAACTCTTGTCTTTGAATGAATATGGGTGCATAAGCATAATAGAAGTGAACATGTGAGCAGTATAATGATAATAAATGAATGGTTTAGAAAAATCCCCTTCTTGTCTTGCTTCTGTCTTTAAATCTCTTGGTACTTGGTGATGAGGAGGGGGAGGATAGAAGAAAAAAAATGAAAGAGAAGTTATTGCCTTGATTTGAAATTTTTTATGCAATGCATGTTCTAGGGGTGCCCCCGCTTGAGAGGGAGACTAAGCATGATGTATTGGCTCACTTTTGGAGATAGGGGTTTTTTCCTATATGCAAATACCTTACCATTGATCAGGAACTTACATTCATTCATACGTTCATTCATTTGCAGAAAATATAAAAGTAAAAACGTACATTGAACTTTTGGGTTTAAAATACAAGAGAATCAAAGTACACTTTAATAGGGGAAGGAAGAACATTTTTCTTTGGACTTTCACCTACCTATTTTTACAATTGAAATCCTAAACTACTCTTGAGTCTTCGAACTTGCCTTCTTCGAGCTTGATGTTGAAGAGGTCATTGAGAGACCTTGTTGGTTGATTGCCCCTTACATTTTTGGCAACCCTATATCCGTGACCATAGAGGGATTGGGGCCCCTCTTTATAGAATAAGTATACATGCTATGAATTCTTAGGGTTGCATGGGAACCCTTAGGGTTTGGGTAGGTTCGATGCAAGGGAGAGTGACCTTGGTGTCACTCTCTTTGGGTTAATGATATGCATGAGAATACAGTGACTTGAGTTACTTTGGAACTCTTGTCTTGGGATGGAATATTGTATGTATGAACATGGATGCGAATAGCATAGAGAGAGAGAGAGAGAATGCATTTGTAAAGTAAACATGGATGCATGAGCAGTTATACAGGTATTATAATAACAAGAATAGACAAGTTTAAATGAAAGTAAAGCAGTAGCCTTTTCTTCCATGGTTTTGAAAACAACGTGCGTGTCTTAAATCCGGCAGAGGTTCGGTTATGCATGGTGTCAACATGAGCATGAGGTTGAGGGTTTACTAATACTTCCTAAGAAGGCTCGATTCCTAGATCTTCAAACCTAGGCCCACTCCCCGAGGTGGTGCCCTTATCGGTTGGTGATCTGAGCGGGGAAACCATCAAGAGACTATAGGCGAAGAAATTGACACAGCATCTTGCCCACAACCACTATACCATTTCTCCTTCTAACTACAAGGGACATATCAGGATAAAGAATGAAAATATGCAGAATGCAAGTGCACGTGCAGTGTGTGTGTGAAATTTTTAAAAACAGAGGAAATGACCCAACAACTCCCATCCATCTTGTTTATTCCATTCATTTATGACATATATAGCAGTTAATATAACATGAAACAAAATGTTAACAAAAGGTCCACCTACAAAAATAAATATGCAAAAGTTAGTACTTTGAATGACAAACATGATGCAAGATTGAATAATTAAATGTAATTGAATGCAAGCAATGATATGTTTTTAACAGCAACTTAGAAAAACTTGATTTTGAAATCTTGAAGTGGATAGAATTGGATAAATTAATTAAAGGCTCCAAATGGGCGAGGGTGAATAGACATGACAATGGCCTAACTCTCTATGCATCTCTAGTGAAGTCGCTAGCTGTCGCGCACCGATTTTTTGCACTCGAAAAAGACAAGTGAGAAAAACACAGTGCTCTCTCGTTAGAACTCATCCTCCTAGCAGGATAAGTGCAACTAGGTTTGAATTGGAAATTAATTTTGAATAATGGC
This sequence comes from Euryodendron excelsum, assembly GCA_033060915.1. NCBI lineage: Eukaryota > Viridiplantae > Streptophyta > Magnoliopsida > Ericales > Pentaphylacaceae > Euryodendron > Euryodendron excelsum. The sequence goes on from CM065391.1 coordinate 13,984,494, forward strand.
TTTTGGAAAAGATTTGGAGTCGCCACCTAACTTGATTAAGGTGAGTTAGGTCACCTAAAACTAAGCACAATCCGAAGATTACATTTATGATTTTTGAAAAGGTTTTAAAAACTTTCTCAAGAGAGGGTTTTTAAGGAAATAGATTGTTTGGCAACCTTTGAAAAAGTGTAAGCCCTTTTTGAAAACAATTTCATTTTGGTCTTTGAAAACAGTGATCTAGGTTCAGAGGTTGGTTACTTGTAGGGAAGACTCACTAAGCCATCACCCTACCCCGCCTTTACGGTACGTATGTGTCTATTCACCCTAGGTTCACTCATTAGAATCTTTGATTAATAATTGTCCAAAACTATCCACTTTAGAAAAGAATTTTGAAAAGAAGTTTGACATGTTGCATGATATGCAAGTGCAAGAATTTGAGTTAATTTTGAAAGTAGATTTGAAAAAACTTGATTTGATTTTTGAAAAGAGATTTGAAAAGAAGACTTGATTTGAAATCGGAAAGTAGGTTTTAGAAATTGAAAATAGAGATTCAAAAATAGATTTTGGAATTTAAAATTTGAAATAGATTATGGAATTGGAAGCTTACCAAAATAGTTGTGGAATTAGAAACTTGAAAAAAGTTATGACTGCACCCACGAGAGCTGCCTATGTATCCCTTTTTGGGAATTAGGTCAATCGTAGTTCAGATCAGAGTCCGATTGAAAATAAATACTTGGAGATTTTGATTTAAAAAGATTTGATTTGAAAAGAGTCCAATTTGACAAAGGATTTGATTTTAAAAAAGAGATTTGATTTGAACTTTAGAATAGAAGATTTGAAATCGAGATTTAACTTAGACCTAGAATTGAACTTGAAAGAGGGTTTGACCATTGAAAGAGAACTTGGACTAGATTTGGAAAGTTAGGAATTGAGGAAAGGTAGGACTTTGGAAAGCTTTGATTTAGGAATGTTTTTTAAAATAGGATTATATTGGTCTCATTAAAGATAACACTTTCCTAAAGCGATGCTAACCATAGAATGGCTAGAATCACCTTAAGATTATGGTTTTAACAAAAACACTTTTAAGGTTTATATCCAAAACTTATGTAACACTTCCTAAAACAAACCTAACCATAGAACGGTTAGAATCATCTTAGGATTGTGATTTTGAAAACAAGTTTGGAAAAAGAAGATTTAATGCAAGTTTTGAAAAAGATTTTTGATGCAAGTTTTGAAAACAAGTTTAGAAAACGATTTTGAAGAGATATATGAGTATGATATGCACAATGCAAGTAGGGTCGTGAATATATAAGGTTTAGGTTTCACCACATAATCAAGGGGGTCAAACCCACATGGTCTAAGGTTAAATTAGAAGAAAGCCCCCGACACGGTGACCTTCAACCATTCTTCTTACATATGAATCAGGGATTCCCTTTGTTTCAAGCATGCAAGAAAGGGGTGAAGAAGATAGGGGATTAAAATAGAAGAAAAGCCAAGTGGGTTAGGAGAGAGAAGAGAGAATAGGGGAATTGCATAAACGTAAATAAAAAACTAACCTTGCATCTTCGTTGTCTTGCTTACTTTATTTTCTTCACTTTGCTTTGATCTTTGAAAGCTTTAAGATTGCACCATCTTGAGTCTTCAATGATCGGCTTGGAGACTCGTACAAGGGTGTATTGAGTGTATGTATACTAGGGTTAAAGTGTATGAGGGCTAAGGTTTGAAGCAGCCTACGAGAGCTAGAATTTGAAGAGAGTTCAAAGTCTGTATATCGAGAGACAGAGTTTCTAGAGTTAGATTGCCGACCCTTTTTATGTAGGGAAGAAGCTTTATATTTATAGACCAAAGAATGACCTGACACCTCTTGCAGTAGCGCTAGGCTTAAAAATCCACTAGCGCCACTAGAAGTGGCGCCAAGCCATTTTTTGGCCACTTAGAAAACCTTTTAAAGTGGCACCAGCCACTTAGGAAACCTTTTAAGGCGGCAAGAAACATATCTTTGACCCTTGATACGCAAGGCAGAAGATTTGGGCCCCTGTTCTAGTGACCACCATGCATTTTTTAGCCTGACTCCACTAGGAGTGACTTCAGAAGGTCCGGGAATGTTCTGCAAGGCTGGGAATGGTTCAAATGGCCGAAAATGGGTAGACACCCTTGAAATAGTGTCCCAAGGATAATGGACTTAAAAAACAAGGTCGAAATTGTCAACCGGGCTATTAGAGGCAAAACGGTCAAGTAGACCAGAAAACCACCATAATTGACTCAGAATGGCTCATAAGAGGACTTGAACGTTGGAAACACTATCCAGAGTGCTCTAAGGTAGTGCCACTTTGATACCTAGAGTCGGTGTGGTCGAAAAAGGCGACCGACCCACCAAGGGTAAAATGATCATTTTTGTACTGGGTTTGTCGGAATTGACTCAGAATGATCTAGAAAGATAATGGAAGGTCAGGAATACTATCAGAAGCATTCTTAGGAGGTTACTGGTTTGATACCCAGAGCCGGTGTGATTCCCAGAGCCGGTGTGATTCCCAGAGGCACTCAGATGCCTAGAGGCAAAATGGTCATTTTGACCAAATGGTCTCAAAATTGGTGCAGAACCGACTAGAAGTCACTTAAACATGCCAAATTGTCTTTGGGATGATCTTGGAAGGCTGGACTTACCGTTTTGAGGACTTAGGTACTTTTTCGAGAAACGTGCCAAAAATGGCCCAAGGGGCAATTTGATCATTTTTCACCAATGTGGACTAGCAGGCACTGGTGTTGACTTGAGTTTTAAGTGTTTCCATCACTTTGACGGTGTATGACGAGTTGGTTTCCAAAGGTATCTCGTCCTTTGGTAAACGTGTCACGACCAACAGGCGAATTCGATCCCGTGACATAGGGGGTTCGTTGGCAATTTCCAATGTTGACTTGTTTACGAGTGTTTTCACCACTCTAACGGTTGTGATATTTATGAGTGTTTTCGCCACTTTGACGGTTTGTGTTCATTCCGAAGATTGCCTGATCTTGGAAAGCTGCTAAGTGGACTTATCGTCTGAGGAATCAACTTTCTCAAAAGACGTGCCGAATAACGAACATTCTTCATTGGCCGGCTAGCAAGCGCCAAGGTGGATCGTTCTACCATCTTGGGGATTTGCGGTCTCATCCTGGTCGATAGGTTTGAAGGGACTTACCATTCTGAAGGGTTTTCTCAAAAAATGTGTCAAATTAGATGGTCTTACTACTTTAGGGATCAACTTTCTCGAAAGCCATGCCATATTGAGTTTGCTTGACTTAGACTAGAATTGGATCTGGAATTGAAGTTGAAATAGGGACTTAACATCCTTGGGAAGACGTACCAACTAGCATTAGACCGAGCAATGCCACAAGGGCATTTTGGTCATTTTGCCTCTATTGGGCCCAGTAGGCTCGTGAAGCAATTGATTGATTGGATTAAGTTCAGAAAGTTGATTTAGAACCTGAATATGTCTATGTTGATTTGAATGTGAGTCCGAACGGAGCGGAGATTGCCGAGCAGGCAAAAATGGGGTGCTTACACCCACCAGCCATGACACCATGTTTTTTATCATGTTTTTTGAATATGTTCAAACTTCAACTTTAAAATTTTGTATAAAATTATAAAAGGAATATAAAAAAAATCTAGGGTGGCTAACCAAGTCATAAAATCATCAAATTCTTCTAGAAAGCAAATTGCAATGGCATCATTGTACAAAAGAAGGAAATCTAGGCATACTTCAGGCTATGCTTCGTGATTGGGTGTATAATGTTGTGATTATGGACAACCAATTGTAGTAAAGCATCCTATCCTTTATCCTTTGCTATCTTAATCAGTTATCCTATTCTCTTTGAATGCAAATTTTAGACTCATGGAATTCTACTATATATATGTTGCATTTATCTGTTGATAACACTAGAGACCAGCAAGTTAGATATTTATTTGTATCTTTGTTTTAAGGTGTGTGTGAAGAACAATGGCATCAATGAAGGCTAAGAAACTTGTTGGCACTCAACTCCTTGGGTAGGTCAAGAAGGAGCCTGTAGCATCCAAGACTTCTACAAGCTCTAAGGCCCCCAAGAAGGCTGCTCCAAAATGGTTTAAGCATGCATGAAAATAAACATGTATAATGTGCCACCATCTAGTCCGTATTATATATCTATGTACCCTGATTGAAGATTGACCACAAAAAAAAAAAAAAAAACCATGATTAAAAAACACCATTCAAACATATTAACAAAATTCTCTAACCTTTTTTTCAATGTCATTTGGTGTTTTTTTTTTGGAATAAACTCTCCGATCACATTTTTTTCATAATTTTCAAGTCTCAAATCTGACCCAAGCACAGTGAATGTTAAACTTCAATTGACAATGAACAAGGGGCTAAGTCTAGTTTTGAAGCACAAAACTAATAAAAAAGGGAAGACAATTAACTTAGTATCAGCTCGTATTTTTTTAATATTATGATATTTAGTCATAGAGGCATTTCATCAAACAATGCTTACCCAACACACATAGCCAAACAATCATAAAGAGAGAAGATTGAAACTTGCCTTAACTCTAAGAGCAAGCTTTTTCCGGCAGTAGTTTAGTACCCGTGATTTCACAGAGGTTCAGCACCAACAATTTCATAGCTACTATTCAAATTAAAACAAGTGGTGGCACTGGTAGTTCAAGCACCGAAGCTCCAAAAGCAAATATAGATGATTTATCTTCATAATATAGTAGCTAAGACCCCAAATCTAGTAGATGCCCTCCCTCATTGAATCCTCCATCAAAGTCACACCTACACAGTGACTTTAGCACTGGTTCTCCATGGGTGCGAATGTGAGAAGGCTGGGGTTATTAAAGCTAGGCAAACGCGAGGAAGGCCGGGGTGTAAGCACCTCATTTTTGCCCTCTTGGTAATCTTTAGTCTGACCGAATTCACATTCAAATCGACACAGACACATTCAAGTCCAAACTAGTTTTCTAGACTCAATCTAGTCAATCAATCACTTCGCAAGCCTGCCAGGTCCAATAGAGGCAAAATGACCAAAATGCCCTTGGGGCATTACTCGATCCAATTTCAGTTGGCACATCTTTCTAAAGATGGTAGGTCCCTATTTTAACCTCAATTCCTATTTCAATTCCAGTCTAGTTTAATCAAACTCAATCTAGCACATCTTTTGAGCACATCTTTTGAGAAAGTTGATCCCTCAAACGGTAAGTGCATCCAGTCTGGCATGTTCTTTAAGAAAACTCCTCGGAATGGTAAATCCTTTCAAACCTGTCGACCAGGACAGTACCCAAGTTCTCGAGATAGTAGAACAATTCACTTTTGGCGCCTACTAGCTCGCCAATATAAAATGTCCATTATTTGTCACATCTTTTGAGAAATTTGATTCCTCATATGACAAGTCCATCTAGTAGATTCTTAAGATCTGGTAGTCTTCAGAATGAGTGCACCCCGGCAAAGTGGCAGAAACACTCTCAAGCATCGCAACCGTCAGAGGGCTGGAAACATTCATAAACAGGTCGACATTGGAAATTGCCAACAAAACCTCTATGTCACGAGACCAACCTCGCCTCCTGGCCATGGAATGTTTACCAATAGATGAGATACTTTTGGAAACCAACTCATGACATACTGTCAGAGTGACGAAAATACTCAAAACTCGGGTCAACACTAGTGCCTGCTAGCCCATATCGGTGAAAAAGAACCAAACTATGCCTTTGGCCTTTTCCAGCACGTTTCTTGAGAAAGTACTTAAGTCCTCAGAGTGGTAAGTCCACCCTTCCAAGATTGTCCCAATGACAATCCAGCATGTTCAATTGCCTGCCAGTCAGTTCCGAACCAATTCTGAGACCATCTGGTCAAAATAATCATTTTGCCCCTAGGCATCCAATGGACTCTGTGAACCATACTGGCTTTTGGTATTAAATCGGTAAACTCTTGAGAATGCTTCCAATAGTATTCTCAACCTTTCAACACTTTTTGGGATCATTCTAAGTCTATCCCAGCACACCCAGTACAAAATGATCGTTTTGCCCCTAGTGGACTGGTTGCCTTTTCTAACCACACTGGCTTTGGGTATCAAACCAGCAATCCTTTGGAACACTCTTAATAGTGTTTTCAACCTTCAAACCTTCTCACAGGTCACTCTGAGTCCATTCTGGTATTTTTTTGGTTCAATTGACTATTTTGCCCCTAGCAGGCCGGTCAACCTTTCAAATATTCTAGTATTATTTCTTAAGCCCGTTGCCTCTAAGAAACTCTATTGAGGGTTTCCATCCATTCTCAACCAAGTCTGGTTACTCAGGTCCTTCCGGATCATTACCAGACTTTCCAGAGTCACCCCTAGTAGAGCCAAGCTAAAAATTGCATGGTAGTCATTAGGACAAGCGCTCAAATCTTTTGCCTTGCATGCCAAGGGTTAAAAGATACATTTATTGCTGCTTTAAAAACTTTCCTAAATGGCTGGCACCACTAGCAGTGGCTTCATGCCAATAAATGGTCTGGCGCCACTAGGAATGGCACCAGTGGGACTTTTACCCCAGCGCCACTACAAAATATGCCAGATCATTTAGTTGCCTATAAATACAGATCTTCCTTCTACGCGAAAAAGGTCCGCAAACTCAGTGTAAAAACTCTGGTTCTTTAAGTCTAGAGCTCGAAGTCTCTCCAAACCCTAGCCCTCTCTAGCCTCTTCAAACCCTAGCCCCCATACACTTAAACCCTAACATCTATACACTCTATACACTCAAACACAAACCTCCAAAGCATATATTGAAGACTTAAGGTGCATCAACTTCACGGTTCTCAAAGTCCAAGTAAAGCAAAGCACACAAGGTAAGCAAAGCAAGAAGAAGACAAGGTAGGCTTTTCGATTTACTTTTATGTAATTCCCCCCTCTCTCTTCTCCCTCCTAGCCCACTTGGGCTTTCTTCTATTTTAATCCCCCATCTTTTACCTCCCTTTCTTGCATGCTTAAAACAAGGGACTCCCCGATTTATGCCTAGGAAGAATTGTTGAAGGTCACTATGTCGGGGGCTTTCTTTAAATTTGACCCTTTATAGTGTGGGTTCGACCCCCTTGATTATGTGGTGAAGCCTAGCATTGTATGTTCATGACCCTATTGCATTGTGCATCTCATATTCATACATCTATTCAAAGTTGTTTTCAAAGTTATTTTCAAATTTGCATCAAAGTTGTTTTCAAAACTTGCATTCAAAATCCCTCTTTCAAACTTGTTTTCAAAATCACAATCCTAGAGTGATTATAGCCATTCCATGGTTAGGATTGTTTTAGTAAAGTGTTATATTCAATGTGACTATTGAAGTCCATACTTTGGGTGTAAACCCTAAATTCTTTTTCATCAAAACCACAATCTTAAAATTATTCTAACCATTCCATGGTTAGGGTTGTTTTAGGAAAGTGTGATAACCAATGTAATCATTATGGTTCATATTTCAAATCCATGTTGTTTTCAAAATCACCAACTTAGAACGGTTCTAATCTTTTCATGGTTAGAATCGTTTTAGGAAAGTGAGACATTCAAAAGATTTCAAAAGTCCATATTAAAACCCCTTTCCAAATTTGTTTTTCAAACTCTTTTCCGAAAACTCTATTCAAAAATCTACTTTCTAGAAACTCTTTTTAAACTCCTTCCTAAAACATCTCTTCAAAAATATATTTTCTAAAAACTCTCTTCAAACTTCTTTCCTAGAAATTATCTTCAAAAGATCCACTTTCTAAAATCTCTTTGTCTTGGAGTCCAAGTTGAGCCCTATAATCCATGGTTAGGAAACCCTAGTTCATTTCTTAAAATCAGGACTACCTCTTTTGCCTCAAATCATAGGTTTCGAAAACTACTATTTTCTACATCAAATCATAGGTTTTCAAAACCACTTTTTTATGCCAAATCATACATTTTCAAATCCAAGATTTTCAAAACTCAACATTTCCAATTCCATATCAAAATTCAATATTCCAATTTAGGAAACTAGATCAAATCTTCCCATTTAAGAAATTATATCAAATCTTTCAATTTTAGAAACCAAATCAAATCATCTATTTTTGGAAATAAAATCTAATCTTCTATTTTAGGAAATAGAAATCGAATCTTTCCTAATTCAAAGAATTCCTAATTCAAATATTTCCTAATTGCAAACCTTTTTAAATGTCAACTTATCAAACTTTTCCTAATTCCAACCTTTTCTAATTTTAAACCTTTCTAAATTTTAGAATTTTTCAAATTCCAAAACCTTCCAAATTTAAAACTTTTCTAAAATAAAACTTTCTTAATTTTACACTTTCCTATAATAGAACTTTCTTATTTTGAAACTATCCTAATTCAAAGCTTTCCAAAGTCCAATATTTGCTAAACATTAACTTCCCAAACTCTTTCAAGTCAAGTCTTTTTCAAGTCAAGTGTTTCTAAATCCAATCAAATCCTTTCCAATCTTTTCTATGTTACATCTTTCTTAACTCTAGGTTTTCTAAACTCAAACTTTCCTTAATCAAACTTTTCAAGTCTATGCTCCAACCTTATGTTATCTAAACCCTAGGATACCTCAATCCTAGTTCAACCCTAATCCTAAGTTAGGAAGTTTTAACTCCTTTCTAAAACTCCTTTCCAAACCAAGATGGTTTTCCAGCTTCAATCTAAGTCAAAATGTTTTCAAAGCTCAACTCTTTTTTTTTCAAATCCAATTTCAAATTTTCTACTTAAAGTTCAAATCAACCCAAACTCTTTTTTCAAATTAAACCTCTTTAAGTAAAACATTTCAAAAACCTCAAAGTGTTTATTTTCAATCGGACTCTTGTCCGAACTATGACTGAGCTAATTCCCAATAAAGGGAGACGTAGGTAACTCTCATGGGTGCGGTCACAATCTTTTTCAAATATCTAATTTTCTTCCTTATTTTTCAAATCTCTAATTTTCACAACATTTTTTTTTTCAAATCTCCAATTGCATAATCTATTTCCAATTTCCAATTTCTAGAACCTCCTTTCAAACTTCAAATATTTCTTTTCAAATATATTTTCAAAATCAAATCTTTTTCTTGCACTTGCATATCATGCATCATATCAAACTTTTTTTTCAAAATTCTTTTCAAAAGTGGATAGTATTGGATATTTGTTAATCGAAGATTCTAAATGAGTGAGCCTAGGGTGAATAGACATGTAGGTACCGCAAGGGTGGGGTAGGGTGATAATCTTAGCATATTTTCCCTACACATAACCAACCTCCGAACCTAGAACCACTGTTTTCGAAGACCAAAATTGGGTCATTTTCAAAAAAGGCTTAAATCTTTCCAAAGGTTGCTAAACAATCTATTTTCTAAAAAAAACCCTCTCTCGAGGAAGTTTTCAAAACCTTTTAAAAAATCCTAAGTTTAATCTTCGGATTGCACTTAGTTTTAGGTAACCTAACTCACCTTAATTAAGTTAAGTGGCGACTCCAAACTTTTTCCCAAAAGCCCTTATTCAAAATCAATTTCAAATTCAAATCAAGTCGCACTCGTACTTCTAAAAGGAAGAGTTCTAATGAGAGAGTACCTTGTTTTTTCCACTTGTGTAGATTGTTCTCGAGTGCAAAAAATCAGGGTGCGCCAGTTGGAGACTCTGCTAGTGACGTTTAGAGAGTTAGGCCATTATCATGTCTCTTCCCCTTCAATCATCTAAAATCTGCGATTAATTTGTCCAAATTCTATCCACTTCAAACTTTCAAAATCAATCTATTCAAAGCTATTTTCAAAAACATGTCATTATTTGCATTCAATTATTCAATCTTGCAATAAGTTTGTCATTCAAATACTGACTTTTTGCATCTTTACTTTTGTAGGTGGACCTTGGTTCATACTTTTATTTTATGTCATCTTAACTGCCATGTATGTCATCAATGAATAGGATGAAATGGATAGGATAGATGGGAGTTGTTAGACCCTTTCCTCCATTTTTTAAAATCCACACACACACTACACGTGCACAAGCATTTGCATACTTGCATTCTCTACTTGAATATGTCCCTTTTAGTTAGAAGGGGAAACGGTATATTAGTTGTGGGTAAGATGCTGTGTCAATTTCTTAGCCTACGGCCTCTTGATGGTTCTCCCGCTAGGATTACCAATCGATAATGGCACCACCTCGGGGATTGCGCTTAGGTTTGAAGATCTAGGAATCGAGCCTTCTTAGGAAGTATTAGTAAACCCTTAACCTCATGCTCATGTTGAAACCATGCATAGCCGAACCTCTACCAGATCTAAGACATGCACATCAATTTCAAAACCATGGAGGAAAGGGCGATTGCTTTACTTTCCTTTATTCTTATCTATTCCTGTTGTTATAATGCTTGTATAACTGCTTATGCATACATGTTTACTTTACAATTGTATTCTCTCTCTCTCTACTCTATGCATACATGTTCATGTATTCAATATTCTATATCAAGACAAGAGTTCCAAAGTAACTCAAGTCGCTACATCTTCATGCATATAATTAACCCAAAAAGAGTAACACCAAGTTCACATTAAACCTACCAAAATCCTAAGGGTTCTCATGTAACCCCAAGGACTCATGGCATACATTTCAAGTCATTCCATAAAGAGGGGCCACAATCCCTCTATGCTCACGGAGATAAGGTTGCCAAGAAGACAAGGGGCAGTCAAATAGCAAGGTCTCTCAATGACCTCTTCAACATCAAATTCAAAAAAGGTGAATCCGAAGACTCAAGAGTAGTTTAGGATCTCAAATGTAAAAGTAGATAGGTGGAAGTCCCAAGAAAAGTGTTCCCTCTTGCCCCATTAGAATGTACTTTGATTCTTTTGTATTTTAAACTCAAAGTTCAATGTACTCCTCTTCTTTTTGTAAATCAATGAATGAATGAATGTATATTCTCATTCAATGGTAAGATATTTGCATACAAACCCCCTATCTCCAAGAAGTGAGCCAAATGCATCATGTTTAGTTTCCCTCTCAAGTAGGGGCACCCCTCTGACATACATTGCATAAAAACTTTCAAATCAATATACTAACTTATCTTCTTTTTCTTATCTTCTATCCTCTCCCCTCACCTTCGAGTACCAAGAAAACAAAAGCAAAAGCAAGATAAGAAGGGGGTCTTCTAAACCATTCATTTACTATTATTGTTCTGCTCACATATTTATTTCCATTATGCTAATGCATCTATATCTATTCCAAGACAAGAGTTCTAAGAAACTCAAAGTCATTGCATTCTCATGCATTTAATCAACCGTAGAGAGAAAGGAGCAATTCAATGTCATGTTAATCTAACCCACCAAAACTCCTAAGGGTTCCTTAACCCTAAGAATTCATGGCATGCATAGATCCTTGTCTCAAGAGGGGCCCAAATCCCTCTCCATCCATGGAGGCGGGATTGTCCAAACAAAGAAACATCAACCAGCACATGCCAAAGAGGTATTGTATTGTATATAGGTGCAAAATGCCATCTCCAAAATGGACCTAGTATCATGCCTAGATTCCCTTAAAGAAGGGACCTCTATAGGACATGCATTCATAAAACTTCCAATTTCACATGCTAACTATGTTTTGTTTTTCTTTTCCCTTTTTGTTTTAGGTCAAAGAGCACAATCAAACTCATGAAACCCCTCCAGTATCCTACCCAATTCAAACTCATGCAAGGATAAGACCAGTTATTGGAAGAGGCCTAAACCTACATTGAAGAGTAAGAAGAACTGACCATCTATCTACAAGACGTTACCTCCACACCATGTCACTACAATCACCATCCATGTAGAAGAAGACTTCTCAGTTTGCAAAGTTCTATTAGTCACACGCATTGCCACAATAGAACCCTTTAACTTCTAAGCTTTCAAATGCATGTCAACCGCCCAAAAAGATTTGGCTCATTCCAATCATTCGATAGTTGAGAAGATGGTCGCTAACCACCTCAATAATAAAGGCTTCCAACATGGGGAAAGGACTAGAGGCACATCTATGGGCTAATCTTCCTCTGCAACAATTCAATGGTCGGTATCATACTCGTACGATGGGATATGGTCCCCTTCCAAGAGGGACTAAGCAAAATGGTCAACCCAAAATCCAACTATTAAGCAGCAGATAGCAAATCAAAAGTCTAATATCCTTGCAAATCAATTCAAATCCCAGAGGAGTCACTATTGAGCTTGTTCCCCAAAAAAGATGCCTCAACCCTAGGCACTGATCCTTCAACATCAGTTTATCTTCCTCAAGCAGCAAAGTTGATAAATTGGACCACCTTTCATATTCCCAGACCCCGAAGGCCTTGGTAAAGCCTACAGGAGGAACCCCTTAACTTTAACTTATCAAAGTATCATGTAAATATCAAGTACATAATGGGCTAATCTGAAATAAATGACTCTAGATCATGAAATACATTAGTTATCATGCTAAAATCTTTTTCAAAAAAAAAAAAATTTGTAGGGTATCCAACGCTTGGCATTTTTGGACCATAAAGACTTTTAGATGTCCTCTACAGATTCAGCCGCCCCAAATCCATCATTACAGATAATGCAAGCATCATCAACAATAACACAATGGCAAAACATCGTCAAACCTTCTAGATCAATCCCCATCATTCAGTAGCCTACCATCCATAAGTAAATGGAACCATCAAATCAATAAAACAAAAAGCGTCTAAAGAATCCCTCGTAAGAAAAATGACAACCACAAGGATTGGCACGAGCAGCTATCCTTTGCGTTAATGGCATATAGAAGCTCAATCAGAATCTCAACTAGGGCACCGCCATTCTTCTTGGTCTAAAGTAATGAGGCAACCCAACTAGTTAAAGTCAAAATCCTCTCTCTTCGAGTCCTCATGGGAATTCAGTTCGTTGAAGCAGACTGGATCAAAACCCAGCATGAACAACTTTGTATTATAGAAGAAAAGAGAATGGCAGCCATCTACTATGCCTAATGATATTAAAGATGCATTGCCAGATCCTTTAACACAAGCCTCGCCAATTCAAAGAAGGTAATTTTGTTCTTAAAAAGGCAATTCCAAGTCAGCAGAAAGCCAAAGGCAAGTTCGCCTACAATTATAAAGACTTGTTCTTAGTTCACAAAGTCATGTCAGGAAAAGCATTGATCCTAGCATAGGTGGAAGAAACAATATTTGCAGCACTTATCAACCCAGTTGAGCCAACTACTTTTCTTTGAAAAACCAGACCTAATGAACACCGCCCACAATGGGTTGAGACAGAGTAAAAGTGGACATAAGTTTAAGGAATGCAAAAAAAAAAAAAAAAAAAAAACATGACCTCGTTGACTTAGTGAAAATCCAAAAAGTCACTGTAAGTAAAAAGGTGGAGGCATGGAAAAATACAAAAGCTGTCGACTTGGTAAAAATCTATAAAAACACCATGGTGCAAAAGTAACAGTTTGGGTTCGTAAACAAAAAGGCCAGGGTATGTTTAAATTCAAAAGCACAAAGGGGAAAATAAAGAGTGAGCAGTAATTAGAGAGTGAGTCTAGCTGTCCAATGTGATCATAGGTCCTAAAAAGCCAAAAAAAAAAAAAAAAATGTTTTGAGTCTTTATCCCTTCCTTTCAAATACCCATAACCAAGGCCACATTACAGTCCAAAATAAAGACCTTTTAGATTGATTCTTGCTATCATTGCTCTTCAAAAGAAGATGATTACACTAGAAAATGCTCTATTTAGCAGAAATTCCAACTCAACTCTAGGCTCAATGTCAAAAGTAACTATCATGCCCCATAACCTAGCCTATACGGATTTAAGGTACATGACCGGCCAGTAGTAAAGCTACCCAAGGCCACATTACATAAACCAGTTGATCACCTGTGCATAATCATTTAGAATGATGCATAATTAAGGAAAAATAGAATGTTTGATAACTTAAAAACATAATTTGTGTCATACATGGCAAAGTTGTGCCTAATCCAAAACACAACATGCATATGGGCCTAATCGAGGCCCGCCAAGGTTATAACATTTATACCATTACAAAATATTGGGATCCAACCCTCAAACATATTACAAAACATAGGCCCGTGAGCCGTAGTTCAAAATCCACATATGGACTCGCTCTAGGGCCTCTCGGATTGGCTACCTGAAAACATTTGAGAAAATGTAAGCTAATGCTTAGTGAATAACAATGATGCATGAGAATGAAATTACCATGAACTAACAGTTATAACTAACGTATAAATCAATGGATAAATGTTATGCATATAGAGCATGGGTATCGTATTAAAAAATTTTGTCGTTTCAAACCATAATATCATAGAAGAGAGATGAGACATTTATAACTCATCATAAGCATTTAAACATATCTTGGTTCTTGTTCTAAATCATAAGTGTGCTACAACTCGACATATGAGCTACGCTCCATAGTAACCTTGTAGGTCACGCTAAGGCTCTTTAGGCCAGGGATGTCTCCCAACATAGATAGTTTATTTTATGTCCCCTATCGTAGGACTATTGGGCTAGATTAAGGTCTTGCCACGAGAAGACCCGAGTTGGCACCATACATTGGAAACTTAGCATCTCTTTCATTTAAACATTGTAGTCCATGGGGTTTAATTTATAACATGAGTATAACATGCATGCATTTAAAAGTATGACATTTGTAACTGAACATAACATTAATGCAGTGAAAACATATGGAAACCATTGCATGATGTGGAAGTGAACTTAAAACATTTGAAAAAATAATAGAGTTTTACTCCTGACTTATCATTACTTACCTCTATCCAAATGAACGGGTGCTAAATAAGGTGTTCCTACACAAAATTCACAAAGAAGCATAGAAACATCAATACAAGATTCTAAGGCAAGGCGATAACACATAAACCGAGGCTAAACACATAAGTCCCTCAACCTCGACACATCAACACTTCATTCTCATGATGGGAGAACAAGTTTAAACTCTAGGACAAAGCCTCAATATAAAACAAGGACATAAAGGTTGAGGTTCGAACATGAAAACCAGAACATCGACTCCTTCATCGCGTCCCAACCACCTCTCAAAGATGAGTTCACACTCTAGGCTAGATTCATTTGAAAATAGGCTTAAAGGCTTTTAATTTGATATATCATGGGTCAAAAACACATTTCGGATGAAGAAGTTAGGTCTCATGAAAAACGGGTTAACATTTTGGAAAAACAAGGTTTTCAGCATAATTTTGGGTCAACTTTAAACTCCAAAATCTCATAATCCATAAGGAGTTAGGGTGCAGGAGAACATGGATGAAAAGTTCTATGAGTCTACTATCTAAGGCTTCAAACAGTGCTTAAAACTAAATTTTCTAGAGCAAGTTATGCTCAAATAGCTAAAAGGTGTCAAAACGGGCCTAACGTTCGAACGCCTAAAAGGGCCGTTCGAACGCCAGACCAAAAATGGCCAACCCAGAAAAATAGCTCTCAGGTCGTTCGAACATTAGGCCAAAATTGGGATTCTTGCCTACGAGCAGTTCAAACGCTCACTTGGGCTGTTCGAATGCCACATTGGGCGTTCAAACGCCTTGCTGTGTAGTAGCAGAAAATTGACCCAAAATCCTTCTAATCTCAACCAAAATGCAACCAAACTCTCCCAACCTCCCAAGGACTTGAAAGTGAACTCAAGAACATCACAATAACTCAAAATGGGAAGGAATGAATGGTCAAAACAAAGGGATCTAGGGTTTTAGGAGCCCAAGCCCTAACTTGCATAAATTGGGAATTTCAACCAAAAACTCTTAAATCTTTCAATAGGGCTTACAATACTATAGATTTAGACAATTTGGGACTCCAAGGAGTCACCTATAACAACCCAACAACACAACCTACCAAGATAGATACATACACATACACAATTTTTAAAAAGAAACGAAGTCTTACTTTTCTTCAAGCTTGCTCAAGTCCTTCAATGGCTTTTCTTGGCTTGGATGGAGACTCTCCAAGTTTCCTCTTCCTTCAATCTTCTCTTTTCTCTTTCTCTTCCCCTCTTCTCCCTCTCTTCTCTCCCTCAACCGGTTGTGTGGGTGTGTTTTTGTGTGTGTGTGTGTGTGTGTATGCATGGGTGTATAAAGAGGATACACATAGGCATAATCCCATGTGTCTCACCCTATAGGTTTAAGTTACATCATAAACTCTGACTGGTTATTTTTTACCCAAAATAAGTAATAACTAACATTAAACAATGCAAACACTAAAAATTCACATTAATATAAATAAATAAAGGCTTGGGATATTAAGGTAACATCAACAGTCTTCAACTAAAGTAGCGACTTCAGTTAGCAACATATTTCATCATCAATCAAATCAGAGCATTCAACATTTATGTTCTCATTAGGCAAAGAGTCGTCTTTATCGGCATTAACGAAAGAAATCAAGAGAAAATGCATGGCCTAAGGACATAGTGAAAACCCTCTAGGGTGCGATAGGTAAAAGAGTATGGTCATGGCAAGATATAAAACTACCGACACAGTGAAAACCCAAAAAAAGGGGCACTAAAGTGCAAAAATATTAGAACTGGCATTTGTGAAAACCCATAAGGGCACGGGTGGCAAAAACGGTTAAAAAGAAATAAACAAAAGGGTCAGCTCTCCAGATCAGCAATCCAAGTAACATAAACAAAACTAGCCTCAGTGAAACAGCAAAGTCTTACGCCTCAACAATGGGTCAAGAGATGCCAACCTATGGAAAATCTGCATTGGTAACAAATTTCTAAACTCAGCATGGCAAAGTAATAATCATGAATATCACAAGTTATTTATTAAAAATTAGTCTGTTATATCTTGATATTGCTAACAAAATGCTGAGATAGGTGCAAGTGCAAGAGGCATCTCCCTAAGCTTTCTTAGGATCCAAGGTGTCCTCAAGTCCAGCATCCTGAATTCAAACCCCAAGAGATCCCGATCAAAGACAGATCAATGTCCTCTCCTTTAAATTCCAAAGCAAGAGAGTCACAAGAATAAAGCAATCTTCCATGGTGCCCCATGCTCAGTTTTATTGAGAAGCCTCCCAACCAGCAAATCCACCATGGGCCTCCTCAAAAAGCTACCTTAACCTCAACCTTAGCAATCAACTCCAATAGGGGCAGTCTTAACATCTCCAACAGCCTCATTTAGGACATCTTCCACAGTAGCCCTAGTGAGGCCGCCCTTTCCTCATTAGCAGCACTAGTTCTCGACTCGACCAAAGCAGATCTCATTATTGCCTTTGACGTAGATCATTGTCTCCTGCATCAACCCTATCATCCCTATCAGCCCAGACATCAACAGCTGTAGTCCTCTCCTCGGCCAGAGTAGCTCTCGTCGTCGTCAGTTTAGCTTTTAGTCGTGCCCTTTCAACTTCAAATTCAATCAGCAAGGCAACCTCTCCCACGTCAATTATTCCAAAGGTAAGGCAAAAGAAAAGGGAAAAGGTAAGAACTTATCAACTCGAAGAATGAAAGAGAGAGAGAGAGAGAGAGAGAGAGAGAGAGAAGACAAAAAGAAGATGCACAAAAAAGGCAAAAAATAAGAAAAAAATAAGAAAAGAATCTCAAGTTTCAAATTGAAATGAATTTTTTACATTGTTTCTTTAAAAAGTTTCAACTTTTAACTTCAAATGATTTTTCTAAAATTTCGCCTTCAAAAGATTTCAAATTTCAAGTCAAAATGAATTTTCTATACATTTTGTCTTCAAAAATTCAAGTTTCGAGTCAAAATGAATTTTCTATATATTTTGTCTTCAAGAGTTCACAGTTTCAAGTCAAAACAAATTTTCCACACATTTTGTCTGAGTTTCAAATCAAAATAGTATCTAAACTTTTTCCATCTAAAAGTGCATCTCAAAATCAATTCCTAGGTCTCTTAACCTTCCCTTTCCAAAATGATTCAAAATCAAAATCTGAAATTCGCATTAAAATCAAATCTCAAAAGGTTTCAATCAAAATTCATATCAAAACTTTTCCAAGCCTCTTCTTCGAAAGATTTCTATTTCAATCAAGTTTCAAGATTTTCTAAAATTTTCCCTCCAAAAAGTCTTCTTTGAAATCAATCCTAAAAAATTTTCAAGGTTTCAGTCCTCAAAAATTCTTCCTTTCAAAATTTTTATCAATTTCGAAGTTCAAAATCTATTTTCAAAGATTTTCTAAGCCTTTTCCCTTAAAAGTTTTCTTCGAAATCAATTCCAACTACTCCAATCTTCAAAAAGCCTTTCAATTTCAATCCCTCCGATTGCCTCACGGTCAACATGGAACTCTTAATTTATTGTTTTTTGTCTTTGACAAGCAAAGACAGAAAAAGAGAGGCAGGTGTAAGCATCCCATTTTTGCTTGCTCGGCAATCTCTGATCCGACCAAACTCACATTCAAACCGATACAAACACATTCAAATCCAAACTAGTTTTCCAAACTCAATCCAGTTAATTTATAGCTTCGTAGGCCCATCGGACCCAATAGAGGCAAAATAACAAAAATGCCCTTGGGGCATTACTCGATCCAATTCTAGTTGGCACGTTTTCCTAAAGGCTGTAAGTCCCTATTTCAATCTCAATTTGAATTCCAATTTCAGTCCAGATTAATCAAACTCAACTCGTTACGTCTTTTGAGAAAGCTAATCCCTCATACGGTAGGTCCATCCAGTCCAACACAATCTCTAAGAAAACTCCTTAGAACGGTAAGTCCTTTCAAACCCGTCGACCGGGACGGAATGCAAGTCCCCTAGATGGTAGAACGGTTCATATTTGGCACTTGTTAGCTTGCCAATATAGAATGTCCGTTATCTAGCACGTCTCTCAAGAAAGTTGATTCTTCAAACGATAAGTCCATCTAGCAACTTCACGGGATCAAGCAGTCTCTAGAATGAGCGTACCCTGTGAGAGTGGGAGAAACACTCTCAAACATCGCAACTGTTAGTATGGCGGAAACACTTGCAAACAGGTCGACATTGGGAATTGCCAACAAAACTCTCATGTCACTGGATTGATTTCGCCTCTTGGCTATGGCCGATTTACCAAAGGAAAGATATAATTGGAAACTAACTCATCACACACCATCAGAGTGACAGAAATACTCAAAACTCGGGTCAATACCAGTGCGTGCTAGCTCACTCTGGTAAAAAAATGACCAAACTACTCCTTAGGCCTTTTCCAGCACATTTCTCAAGAAAGTACCTAAGTCCTCAGAGTGGTAAGTCCACCCTTCCAAGATTATTCCAAAGACAATCCGGCATGTTCAAGTGCTTGCCAGTCAGTTCCGGACTAATTCCGTGACCATCTGGTCAAGATGACCATTTTGCCCCCAAGCATCCGATGGCCTCTAGGAACCACACCAACTCTAGGTATCAAACCGGTAACCTCTTGAGAATTTTTCCAATAGTATTCTTAACCTTCCAACACCTTTTCAAATCATTCTGAGTCTATCCCGGCAAACTCAGTTCAAAATGACCGTTTTACCTCTGGGGGGCTGGTGACCTTTTCCAACAACACCGGGTCTAGGTATCAGACCGGCAACTCTTTGGAACACTCTCAATAGTGTTTCTAACCTTTAAGCCTTCTCACGGGTCGCTCTGCGTCCATTCCAGTGTTTTTTCAATTCAATTGATTGTTTTTCCCTTGGTGGGCCGGTCAACCTTTTCAAATATTCTAGCATTATTTCTCAAGCCCGTTGCCTCTAGGATGCTCTCCCGAGGGTTTCCATCCATTCCTGGCCGAGTCTGGTTACTCAGGTTTTTCTAGATTATTCCCGAACTTTTCAGAGTCACTCCTAGTAGTGTCAAGCCAAAAATTGCATGGTAGTCACTAGGATAGGTGCCCAAATCTTTTGCTTTGTATGCCAAGGGTCAAAAGATAACTTTCTTACTGCCTTAAAAACATTCCTAAGTGGCTGGTGCCACTAGTAGAGTCCCCAAGCCAATAAATGGCCTAGCGCCACCAGGAGTGGCGCCAGTGGGACTTTTATCCTAGCGCCATTGCAACAGGCACCAGGTCATTTAGTTGCTTATAAATATCAACCTTCCCCCTACGTTGAAAGGGTTTGCAAACTTAGTCCAAAGACTCTGTTTCTCAAAGTCCAAAGCTCGAAGTCTCTCCAAATCCCAACCCTCTCTAGCCTCTTTAAACCCTAGCTTCTATACACTTAAACCCTAACATCTATACACTCTATACACTCAAACACAAACCTCCAAAGCATCCATTGAAAACTCAAGGTGCTGCAACTTTAAGGTTCTCAAAGTCCAAGTAAAGCAAGGCACACAAGGCAAGCAAAGCAAGAAGAAGACAAGGTAGGCTTTTGATTTACTTTTATGTAAATCCTGTCTTTCTCTTCTCCCTCATAGTCCACTTGGGCTTTCTTCTATTTTAATCCCCCATCTTCTACCTCCCTTTCTTGCATGCTTGAAACAAGGGACTCCTCAATTCATGCCTAAGAAGAATTGTTGAAGCTCACCGTGTCGGGGGCTTTCTTCAAATTCAACCTTTGATGGTGTGGGTTCGGCCCCGTTGATCATGTGGTGAAGCCTAGCTTTGTATGTTCATGACCCGATTGCATTGTGGATATCATATTCATGCATCTATTCAAAGTTGTTTTCAAAATTATTTTCAAACTTGCATCAAAGTTGCTTTCAAAACTTGCATTCAAAATCCCTCTTTCAAACTTGTTTTCAAAATCACAATCCTAGAGTGATTTTAGCCATTCCATAGTTAGGATTATTTTAAGAAAGTGTTATATTCAATGTGACTATTGAAGTCCATACTTTGGGTGTAAACCCTGAATTGTTTTTCATCAAAACCACAATCTTAAGATGATTCTAACCATTCCATGGTTAGGGTTGTTTTAGGAAAGTGTGATAATCAATGTAATCATTATGGTTCATATTTCAAATCCATGTTGTTTTCAAAATCACCAACTTAGAATGGTTCTAATCTCTTCATGGTTAGAATCGTTTTAGGAAAGTGAGACATTCAAGAGATTTCAAAAGTCCATATTTAAACCCCTTTCCAAATTTGCTTTTCAAACTCCTTTTTAAAAACTCTCTTCAAAAATCCGCTATCTAAAAACTCTTT
Organism: Euryodendron excelsum; assembly: GCA_033060915.1. Lineage (NCBI taxonomy): Eukaryota > Viridiplantae > Streptophyta > Magnoliopsida > Ericales > Pentaphylacaceae > Euryodendron > Euryodendron excelsum. The sequence goes on from CM065391.1 coordinate 14,005,466, forward strand.
TCAAACTCCTTTCCAAAAACTCTCTTAAAAAATCTACTTTCCAAAAACGCTCTTCAAACTTCTTTCCTAAAAATTCTTTTTAAAAGATCTACTTTTTTAAAACTCTTTGTCTTGGAATCCAAGTCAAGTCCTAGAATCCATGGTTAGGAAACCCTAGTTACTTTCTTAAAATCATGACTTCCTCTTTTGCCTCAAATAATAGGTTTCAAAAACTACTATTTTCTACATCAAATATTGGTTTCCAAAACCACTTTTTTTTTTTTTTTATACCAAATCATAGATTTTTAAATCCAAGATTTTCAAAACTCAACCTTTCCAATTCCATGTCAAAATCTAATCTTACAATTTAGGAAACTAGATCAAGTCTTCCTATTTAGGAAACTAGATCAAATCTTCCAATTTTAGAAACCAAATCAAATCATTTTAATTTTTAGAAATAAAATATAATATTCTATTTTAGAAAATAGAAATCAAATCTTTCCTAATTCAAACCTTTCTAAATCTCAACTTATCAAACCTTTCTTAATTCCAACATTTCCTAATTTTAAACCTTTCTAAATTTCAAAACTTTCCAAATTTCAAAACCTTCTAAATTCAAAACTTTCCTAAAATTAAACTTTCTTAATTTGGTACTTTCCTATAATGGAACTTTCTTATTTTGAAACTCTCCTAATTCGAACTTTTCCTAAGTTCAATCTTTCCTAAACATTAACTTCCTAAACTCTTTCAAGTCAAGTCTTTTTCAAATCAAGTGTTTCCAAGTCCAATCAAATCCTTTCCAATCTTTTCTAAGTCCCTTATTTCTTAACTCTAAGTTTTCCAAACTCAAACTTTTCTTAATCAAACTTTTCAACTCTAGATCAAACCTCCTTATTTCAAGTTTATGCTCCAACCTTAGGTTACCTAAACCCTAGTTCGACCCTAATCATAAGTTAGGAAGTTTTAACTCCTTTCTAAAACTCCTTTCCAAACCATGATGGTTTTCCAACTTCAATCTAAGTCAAAATGTTTTCAAAGCTCAACTCTTTCAATTTCAAATCCAATTTCAAATTTTCTATTCAAAGTTCAAATCAACCCGAACTCTTTTTCAAATCAAACCTCTTCAAGTAAAACTTTTCAAAAATCTCAAAGTATTTATTTTCAATCGGACTCTTGTCCGAATTACGACTGACCTAATTCCTAATAAAGGGATATGTAGGCAACCCTCATGAGTGCGGTCACAACCTTTTTGAAGTTTCTAATTTTCCTCCCTCTTTTTCAAATCTCTAATTTTCACATCCTGTTTTTTTTCAAATCTCCAATTTCAAAATCTATTTCGAATTTCGAATTTCTAGAACCTTCTTTCAAACTTCAAATCTTTATTTTCAAATCTATTTTCAAAATCAAATCTTTTTCTTGTACTTGCATATCATGCATCATATTAAGCTTCTTTTCCAAAATTCTTTTCAAAAGTGTATTGTATTGGACATTTTTTAATTGAAGATTCTAAATGAGTGAGCCTAGAATGAATAGACATGTAGGTACCGCAAGGGCAGGGTAGGGTGATGATCTTATGATATCTTCCCTACACGTAACCAATCTCCGAACCTAGAATCACTGTATTCAAAGACCAAAACAAAGTTATGTTCAAAAAGGGCTTAAATCTTTCCAAAGGTTGCCAAAAACCTATTTTCTTAAAAACCTCTCCCGAGGAAGTTTTCAAAACCTTTTAAAAAACTCTAAGTTTAATCTTCGGATTGTACTTAGTTTTAGATGACCTAACTCACCTTAATCAAGTTAGGTGGTGACTCCAAACTTTTTTCCAAAAGCCCTTATTCAAGATTAATTTCAAATTTAAACCTAGTCACACTCGTACTTCTAAGATGATGAGTTCTAATGAGAGAGTACCGTGTTTTTACCACTTGTGTGTATTTTCCTCAATTGCAAAAAATCAGGGCATGACACAGGGGTTATCGTTGCTGTGAAGAACGTAAGAGAGATAGAGAGACGGGGCCAAGCAGAGTGAAAGGGAGGGAGATTATGTCACACCCCAAAACCCGATCTATACAGATTTAGGGTGCATGACCTGCCAGTAGCTTGGCTACCCAAGGCCACATTACATAAACTGGTTGAACACTTGTGCATGATCATTTCAAATGATACATAGTTGTGAAATTTAAAACTTATAAACTCAAATAATACTTGTCATACATGGCAGAGCTGTGCCTAAACCCAAAAGATGAACATACATATGGGCCTAATGCAAGGCCACAACAAATGTATACCATTATAAGTATACAAAGCATTCTGGGTCCAGCCCAATATTAGTACAGAATATAAGGCCCGTGGGCCACAACCCAAATATCTACATAATAGGCCTCCCTCTAAGCCCTCCCAATTTGGTCACCGAAAAATATTTTTAGAAAACATAAGCTAATGTTTAGTGAATAACAATGATGCATGAGCATAAAATACCATGGACTATCATTTATATTTAATGTATATGACAATAGAGGTACATTTATGCATATATGGCATGAACTTTGTAATGTATAAGTGTAAGCTTGAAAACACATATGGCATAGGTTATCGTATTAAAACATTTCATCATTTCTAAAACATAATGTTAAAAAAGAGAGGCAGGCATGTCGTAGCATGAACTAGTAGAGTATGACATAGTTTATCAAAAGCATAACATATCGTAGAATTGTAAGAGTATATCTTAGCTCATCATATAACATTAAACACATCAAATATCGTTGTTCTCGAAACGTATAAAGCTTGGGTTTGAAAACATAGGTAGCATAATATCATATTAAAATATTAAATAGTATCAAAATCATGGTGCCATAAAAGAGAGAGATGTAACAGAACTTTGTATCGTAATCTTTCATAATGAAATGTTATGTATTGTGAACATAGTATCATAGGAGTGAGACGCACATCATGACATGATCTCGTAAGGTAAAACGTAGCTTCTCATAAGCACACTATGGCATGATACAGTAAGACATATCATAATATCATAAAAAAAAAAAGAGGTAGACCGTGACATTAATACTTGAGGAAACATACATAACTTATCATGAAACATTTGAACAAATTATATTTCTCGTTTTAGAACATAAGTGTGTCATATCTTTACATCAGAGCTAGACTCTGCACTAGTAACTTTAAAAGTCACACATAGGGCTCTTTAGGCCAACATTAGAGCTAGGCTTTGCATTAGTAACCTTAAAGTTTACACATGGGGCTCGTTAGGCTACTATAGTAATTGTGAAAGTCACACATAGGGCTCTTTAGACCAATGTAAATATTATCCACTTTGGGTTAACTGCCATCGACTGTCAGGATCTAACTCCCCTCACATGCACAACTGCCCTCACAGCTTTAAACATGTCAATCATAGTAGAGACATGGTCATGCCTACCCCATGGGTGCTTTGAACTCATGGTCTACACATGGATAATACTATCCGCTAGGGTTAATTGCCGTAGACTGTCAGGATCTAATTCCCCACACACGCATAGCCTCCCTCACGGCTTTGAACACTTAATTCATAGTAAAGACATGGTCATGCCTACCTCGTGGGCACTTTGAACTCACGGTCTAGACATCGATAATGACAGGCTTTAAAAGCGTAATTCAAAGTAAAGACATGGTCATGCCTTCCCCGTGGGCACTTTGAACTCATGGTCTACACATGGATAATACTATCCGCTAGGACTAACTGCCGTAGACTGTCAGGATCTAATTCCCCGCACACGCACAGCCTCCCTTATGGCTTTGAACCCGTAATTCATAGTAAAGATATGGTCATGCCTACCCCATGGGCGCTTTGAACTGATGGTTGAAACATGAATAATACTGTCCGCTTGGGCTAACTGCTGTAGACTATCAGGATCTAACTTCCCGCACACGCACAACTACCCTAATGGCTTTAAATGCATAATACAAACAAACGGTTACGCATGGGGCTCTTTTGGCCAACATAATAATCACAAAGGTCATACATAGGGCTTTTTAGGCCAACATAATAACCACAAAGGTCATACATAGGGCTCTTTAGGCAAACATATCCCTCACCTCACCCCACTTAAGAGGTTTTTTTGGTCTTGGACGTTATAGTAACTACAACGGTAACGCATAAGACAGTTTAGGCCAACATAGTAACCGCAAGGGTCTTGCATAAAGCTCTTTAGGCTAATCATGAGAGCTTGACTCAGTCATTAAGAGCTACACTAAGTTCATTAGCAAAATAGAGTGCTTTAGGTCAATTATGAGAGCAAACTCAATCATAAGAGTTACGCTCGATTCATTAGCAACATTGAGTGCTTTAGCCTAATCATGAAAGCAAGGCTTAATCATGAGAACTAGGTTCAGTCATTAAGTGCTACACTTAGTTCATTAGCAACCATAAAGGTCACACATAGGCTTTTTAAGCCAATCATAAGAGATAGACTCAGTTATAGTAACCATAAAGGTCACACATAGGCTCTTTAAGCTAAAGGACGTCTCCCAACATGGCGATAGATTATTTGACGTCCCATACCATAGGACCATCATTGCTAGTTTAGGGATTTGCCACAAAAGATCTCGAGTTGGCACCATACATTAAAAATCTTGCATGTCTTACATGTAAACATTTTAGTGTCTGGGTTTCAATTCATAGCATAAGTATAACTTATATGCATTTCAAGGTATGACATTTATAATTGAACATAAACATTGATGTATTGAAAACATATGGAAAACAATGCAAGAAATGTAGTTGAACTTAAAACACTTGGAAAGTAATAGGGTTTTATTCATGACGTATCGTTACCCACCTTGATTCTCAAGATTAGATCTAAATAAGAGTGTTCTTACACATAGAAGATTCAAACACATAACCCTAATGAAATGCAAGAACATAAATGTTGAGGTTTGAAACATGAATCTCTAAACACCAATTCATTTAATACATCTCATTCTCATCAGAAGATTGCGACTGCATTTTAGGTCAATTTCACTTGAAAATAAGTTTAAAGACCTTTAACTTGATAGCTGATAGGTCAAGAATACATTTTGGATGAAGAAGTTATGTCCCACAGAAAATGGACTAAAATTTTGAAAAATAATATTGTTGACAAAAATTTTAGTCCAATTTTAAACTTAAGTATGTCTCATTCTATAAAGAATAAAGTACAAACTATATATGGGTAGAAAGGTCTATGAGTGTACTTTCTAATGCTTCAAATGGTGCATCAATCTGAGTTTTCTAAAGCAAGTTATACTCGTTTTACTAAACACCGTCGGAGCTATCAAGCACCAGTATTAGCAAAGCATCCAAACGGCCCAAGAGCTCAACATAGCTGTCAGCAGAGCATCCGGATGGTCCGAGAGCTCAACATGACCATCGAAAAATCATCTGGATAGTCCAAGAGCTCTACACGACCATTAGGAGAGCGTCTGGAGAGTCCTTGCACACTATGGTTCGAAAATGGCTTCTCCAAGCCTCAACTCCAATCTAAACCTCCACAAACTCTACCAATGCTTCTAGCATTCAAAAATTGAACCAAGAAGACTACAATATCTCAAAACGAGACAAAATAAACAAGTAAATCAAAGGGATCTAGGGTTTCAATCTCCAAACCCAACATGCACAAATTTGGGAGTTTTCAGCCCCAACTCTCAATTCATCTATGAAAGCTTACAAACTCTCAAAATTTAACTAATTGGGACTCAAAGGAGTCACCAAACACAACTACAACACATATATATGCTCTTGCAAGGATTGGTGAAATCTTACCTTCTTCTAAGCTTCCTCAAGCTTCATCAATGATGGTTTCTAGCTTAGGTTGAGATTTCTAAGCTTCTCTTGGCGTCTTCTCTTCTTCCCTCTTGATTCCTTTCTCTTTCATCCTCATTCTCTTCTTCTTCTCCCTCTTTTGTCTTTTCTCTCTTCTTTTCTTTATTTAGCCGAAAGTGTGTGTGTGTGAGTGTGAAATTAAGAGACAACCATGGGAATTAATCCCATGTGTCTCACACATAAGGCATAAGCTACAACATGTATTACCATTGGTCATTTTGACCCAATGGCACATTAAAATAAAACAAAATTTAAAAATTCATATTAAATCAGATAATAGAGGTTTGAGATATTACATCCTTCGCCCCTTTAAATAAGTTTAGTCCCCAAACTTGATACAAATCATCATTCAAACAAAAAGGGACAGTGCTTCTCGAATCTCAATCTCTCGATCCATTGAGGGTCCAGGCAACTCAATAAGTGAGACATCGAAAACTCATGGATGACATAGATATCTTCCAAGGATGGTAGGAAATGTGTGTGTCAACAATGTCACACAAGAAGGTAGGATTATCTTTTAGACTAAACGACATGCATGTGTGGACAAAATGGGATAGAGAGGAGGCACAAAGCCCATTCGTTCAAAAACATGTCATGGATGGGCAAAAGAATGAAAACCAACTCGCTTAAGTTCACAATCAATATTGGCATGATGAGGGGATAACCAATCCATTCCTAATATGACATCAAAATAGTGCATTTCTAAGGGTATATGATTTACTAAAATGAACACATCATTAACAAGATTTCCACAAAGATTGTAAATCCTATCACATACCACAGAATCTTTGGGTAGCAAAAGGTGAATAAAACATAATTTAATGGTTTCGAAGAGGTATGCAATTATTTAGCAATAAATACAAGACATACGAATGCATGGAGTCAAAATCAATAAGATCCTATCACATAAGATGAATTTCTCGAATAGCAAAGACACGTACAAAACATACTTGGGAGGTATGAGAGACGTATGCAAGTGTTGAGCCACTTGAACAAGTTCGGCGAAGATCCTCTCAATATGATCCATTCGGTCCTCGAGCTCTCTAGCTCCTCTATGACCCCTTCCTCTTGGAGGCATACTATTTATACGTATGTAAACGAACGGTCAAGCATGAAACATAGCATTATTACACGAAATACACCTTGGCACATCATTATACACATAGCTTACATATACATACACATAACACATATTCAAGTCAAACCTGAATTCTATCTAGACATGACTCAATCTTACGGTGACAACTTATAGGTCTAATACCATGCTGTCACATTCCAAAACCCGGCCTATAAGGACTTAGGGTGCATGACTGGCCAGTAGCTTGGCTTCTCAAGGCCGCATTACACAAACCAGTTGAACACCTGTGTATGATCATTTCAAATGATACATAGCTGCGAAATTGAAAACTTATAAATTTAAATCATGTATGTCATACATGGCAAAGCTGTGCCTAAACCTAAAACATGAACATACATATGGGCATAATGGAAGGCCACCACAAATTTATACCATAAGGCTTATGGGCCGCAGCCCAAATATCCATGTAATGGGCCTCCCTCTAAAGCTTCCTAGTTTGGTCACCTGAAAATATTTTTAGAGAATGTAAGCTAATACTTAGTAAATAACAATGATGCATGAGTATAAAATATCATGGATAATCATTTATATTTAATGTACATGACAATAGAGGTACATTTATACAAATATGGCATGAACTTAGAAATATATAATTGTAAGCTTGAAAACAAATATGGCATAAGCTTTCGTATTAAAACATTTCATCATTTCTAAAACATAAAGTTGAAAAAGAGAGATAGGCATGTCGTAGCATGAACTAGTAGAGTATGACATAGCTTACCAAGATCATAACATATCATAGACTTGTAAAAGTATATCTTAGCTTGTCATATAACATTAGACACATCAAATATCATTGTTCGCGAAACGTATAAAGCGTGGGTTTGAAAACATAAGTAGCATAGCATCATATGGAAACATTATATCGTATCAAATCGTGGTGTCATAAAATAGAGATAAGTAACAGAACTTTGTATCGTAAGCTTTCATAATGAAATGTTATACTTTGTGTTCATAGTATCATAGGAGTGAGATGCACATCATGACATAACCTCGTAAGGCAAAACGTAGCTTGTCATAAGCACACCATGGCATGATATTGTAAGGCATATCATAATATCATAAAAAACAAAGGTACACCGTGACATTAATACTTGAGGAAACATATATAACTTGTTATGAAGCATATGAACAAATCATATTTTTCGTTCTAGAACATAAGTGTGTCATGTCTTCACATCAGAGCTAGCTCCGCATTAGTAACCTTAAAAGTTACACATAGGGCTCTTTAGGCTAACATCAGAGCTAGGCTCTGCATTAGTAACTTTAAGTGTTACACATAGGGCTCTTTAGCCCAACATAGTAACTGCGAAGGTCACTGTTAGCACCCCATTTTGGCCACTCGGCGATCTCTAGCTTGACTGGGAGCACCTCCAAATCAACACAAGCATACTCAAGCCCAAGCCAACTTCCAGTTCCAATCCAGTCTATCAACAGCCTCGCGGGCTCACTGGACCCACTAGAGAAAAAATGACTAAAATGCTCCTATTGCATTAATCAGTCCAATCCAAACTGTCACGTCTTCCATAAGGCGATAAGTCCATTCAAATCCAAAGTCAAACCCATTTATCCCGTCATTTGAGAAAGTTGATCCCCAATTGACGGTAAGACCATTCAATCCAGCACGGCACGATCACTGAGAAGGTTTATTCCTCGGATTGGTAAAGCCCCTTTCGCACTCATCTCCGAAAAGTATCTAAGTCCCCAAGATGAAAAAACGGTTCACTTCTAAGGCCTGCTAGTCCGCCAACGTAGAATGTCTACTAATTTGGCACATTCTTTGAGAAAGCACAAACCCCTCAAGAACAGAAGACTGTCCAAGCCTAAGACGTTCTTTGAGAAAGTACAAATCCCTCAAGAACAGAAGATTGTCCTAGTTCGGCACGACTTTTTAGAAATTTTATCCCTCAAGGTGGTAAGACCCTTTCAACCCTGCCCACCGAGAACGTACCAATTCCACGGACAGAAGTCCAGACCAAATCCAAACCGATCAACACCAACACCTGCTAGCCCATCCTAGTGAAAAAATGACCATTTTGCCCCCAGTAAGCTCGTCACGTTCCTTAAAAATGTACAAAGTCCTCAGAATGGTATGACCACCTTCTAGAGCTGTCCCTAGACAGTCCGGCATGTCTAGTGCCATCTGGTCAACCCTAGTCCTTTCTCGGAGGTTTCTCAGTCAAAATGACCGCTTTGCCCCTGGGCATCCAAATGCCCTAGGAAATCACTCTAGCTTTGGATATCCGTCCGACAACTCCGTAGTCAACTCTGGTAAACCCCAATCAACTTTAGTCAACTCGGTCAACCCCATTCAATATTAGTCAACCCTCGAACTCTTAGGATGAGGTGACCGCCATCCGACCACTCTCTTTAACCATGCTGGCTCTAGGAATCAAATCTGTAACCTTCAAGACACTTTTCAAAGTATTCCCTTCTATTTCTAGCCAGGCCTTGTAGCTCGATGCCTTCTGTTTTCGAACCAAAACCTCCTTGCCCCACTTCGAGTGAAGCATGACCTTTCTTTAGCTGTGCGCCACTAATAGTGGCGCATGACCCCCCAAAATCAATTACAAATCAACCAACCCCGTATCCAACCTTTTTTCAAGCTTTCATTAATGCCCTGTGCACAACTCTTAGTGGTACACAGCCAAGTCTAAGCCATGCGCCACTAAGAGTGGCACATAACCTCCATGAAATTGCACTATAAATACAGACCTTCCCCTTCTCTGTTTTGGGTAAAAAAAATCCTCTAGAAACTCTCCCCCTCTATTCCAGATAACTCTTGGAGCCCTTTCTCTATCCCTTGAAGTCTCGTCGGCCGAGTCTGAAGTCTAAACTCCCGAAGCCCTAACTTTCAAGCTCCACCTCACTGCTTAGAAGCTCTCGAAACCTTCCCAAGTTAAAGGCCTGAGTCTCCATCAAAGAAAGAAGCAATGAGACAAGGTAATCCTCTTTTTACTTTTTTCTACTCCCCTACTTTCTCTTCTCCCTCCGAACCCACTTGAGTTCTTCTCTTTTTTAATCCTCTATCTCTAAACCCCCCTTTTTTTCATGCTTGAAAACAAGAGGATGTTAAGTCCATGTCGAGAGTGAACAATAGGAGATTACCGATCAAGACTCTCTTCTTGGCCCTCACTTGCTTCACAGCATGGCCTCAGGGCCCTCTTACAATGTGATGATACCTAAACCTTGTATGTTTCATGCCGTTACTATTGTCAAATTGCATTTGCATTCATGTCATTCCTCTACCCTTAAAACCATTTTCTAAAGTAGTTTTCTTAAAACCACAATTCTAGGTCGATCATAACCCTTTACGGTTTGGGTTTCCTAGAAAAGTGTGACATTTTAAGTGGCTTCTAACATTTGCCTCTTTTCAAAAACTTGTTCTCGAAATGATCCTAGTCTTTTTATGATTAGGGTTGTTTCGAGAAATGTGTAACATTCAAAAGGACCCGAAAGGTCTACATTTTTGGCCTTGTGCCTCTATTTCTTTTCAAAGCCACAAGCCTAAAGCGATTCTAGTCTTTCAATGGCTAGAATGGTTTTAGGCAAAGTGCGATATTCATTTAGATGTCTAAAATCCAAGTTAGAGTTTCAGCCCCTAAAATATGTTTTCAAAAGACTCGGTTTTCGAACCATTTCCAAAACTTATATTTATTAAACCCTAGAAGTCCAATCCTAGGAAAATCCCATTTTTGCCAATTTGGAAACCTTCCATTTTTAAATCAAAACTTTCCATTTCAAATCCCTCAAATTGCTCGTTTTTTTCAAATCTTCCAAATTTAAACCTAATATTCCTTCCATTTTGGAAACAATCCAAACTTGCCTTTTTCAAAATCAAATCTTTTCAAATCTCAATCTTCTTGAAAATAAAACATTTCAAAAATCAAATCTTCTTGAAAAAGAAACATTTTCAAAATCCAATCTTTTCAAATCAAATCAAATCTTCCTAAAAATGAAACATTTTAAAAATCAAATCTTCTTGAAATGGAAATCTTTTCAAATCTCAATATTCCTGAAATGGAAACATTTCGAAAATCAAATCTTCTTGAAAATGAAACATTTCAAAATCAAGTCAAATCTTCCTGAAAAGGAAACATTTCAAAAGTTTAATCTTCTTGAAAAGGAAACACTTTCAAACTCAAACTTTCCTGAAAAGAAAACTTTCTAAAAATGAAAACTTTCTAGAAATAGGAAGCCATTTCAAAATTCTAACTCTTTCAGACTCTTGTCCAAACTACGACTGACCTAATCCTCTTCGAAGAGGTAAGTAGGCAACCCTTTATAAGGTGCTATCACAACCTTTTTCAAATTCTCAATTTCACTTTTCAAACTCTAATCCTTCTTTGAAACTCTTTTTCAACTTTTTTTTTCAAAAGTTTTATAAGTGGATATCATTAAACATAGGTAACCGATGAGTCATAATTAGGTGAGTAAAAGGTGATTGGACATTAGGTACCGCAAGGGCGGGGTAGGATGATAGTCTTAGGACATCTTCCCTACACGTAACCAACCCTTGGACTTAAGAATTTCTGTTTTAAAGACCAAAAATGCAGTCAATTTTTAAAAGGGCTTTCCAATGTTTTTAGGGTTGTCAAATAACCCGACCTTTTAAAACTCTCTCATGAGGATGTTTTTAAAAAACAAGACCTTTTCCAAAAGCTAAGTTTAACCCTCAGGTTTTACTTGGTGTAGATGACCTATCACATCTTTAAGTATGTTAGGTGGCGACTCTAAAACCTTTTCAAAAAACCCTAATAAATTCCATTTCAAAAATTCAAACCCTGTAACATTCGTCCTTCTAGGAGGACGAATCTAACGAGAGAGCACCGTACCAAATTTCCACCCCCAGGCAAAGAAAGAGAGAGGGAAGGGCCCGGTGTCCAAAAACAGGGCGCGACAATCATGCATATGGCTCTTTAGGCCGATATAGATATTGTCCACTTAGGGATAACAGCTATAGACTAAAGATCTAACTCCCTGCACACGCACAGCTAGCCTCACGGCTTTAAACGAGTCATTCATAGTAGAGACATGGTCATGCCAACCCCGTGGGCGCTTTGAACTCATGGTCTACAGATGGATAATACTATCCGCGTGGGCTAACTACCGTATAGTAGCAGGATCTAACTCCTCGCACACGCACAACCACCCTCACAACTTTTAATGTGTAATTCATAGTAGAGACATGGTCATGCTTACCCCGTGGGCACTTTGAACTCAAGGTCTACACATGGATATTACTGTCTGTTTGAGCTAATTGCCGTAGACTGTCAGGATTTAGCTCCACGCACACTAACAGTCGCCCTCATGGCTTTAAACGCGTAATGCAAACAAACGGTCACGCATGAGGCTCTTTAGGGCAACATATTAACCACAAAGGTTACACATAAGGCTTTTTAGGCCAACAAAGTGACCACAAATGTCACGCATAGGGCTCTTTAGGCTAACATATCCCTCACCTCACTCCACTTAAGAGGTTTTTTTGGTCATGGACATTATAGTAACCACAAGGGTCATACATAAGGGTCTTTAGTCCAGCATAGTAACTGCAAGGATCATGCATAAGGCTCTTTAGGCCAGTCATGAGTGTTAGGGTCAGTAATTAAGAGTGACGCTTAGTTCATTAGCAACATAGAGTACTTTAGGTCAATGTTGAGAGCAGGCTCAATGATGAGGGCGACGCGCAGTTCATTAGCAACATGGAGTGCTTTAGGTCAATCATGAGAGCAGGCTCAATCATGAGAGCTACACTCAGTTCATTAGCAACATAGAGTGCTTTAGGTCAATCATGAGAGCAGGGCTCAATCATAAGAACTAGAATCAGTCATTAAGAGCTACACTCAGTTCATTAGCAACTATAAAGGTCACACATAGGCTCTTTATGCTAATCATAAGAGCTAGACTTAGTTATAGTAACCATAAATGTCACAAATAAGCTCTTTAAGCCAAGGGACGTCTCCTGACATGGAGATAGATTATTTCACATCCCATATCGTAGGACCATCGTTGCTAATTTAGAGTCTTGCTAAGAAAGACCTTGAGTTGGCACCATACAATAAAAATCTTATATCTTTTTCATGTAAACATTCTAGTCCATGTGTTTCAATTCATAACATAAGTATAACTTACATGTCTTTCAAGGTATGACATTTATAATTAAACATAAACATTGATGCATTGAAAACATATGGAAAATATTGCATGAAATGTAGTTGAACTTAAAACATTTGAAAACTCATAGAGTTTTACTCATAGCATATCGTTGCTCACCTCGATTCTCAATATTAGATCTAAACAAGACTGTTCTTACATATATAATACATAGAAGAGTCAAACACATCAGCTCGATGAAATGCAAGAACTTAAATGTTGAGGTTTGAAACATGAATCCCTGAATACCGATTCATTCAATGCATCTCATTCTCATCAGAAGAATGAGACTACATTCTAGGTCAATTTTACTTGCAAATAGACTTAAAGATCTTTAATTTAATAGCTCATGTGTCAAGAATGTAGTTCGAATGAAGAAGTTATGTCCCATGGAAAATGGACTAAATTTTTGAAAAACAATGTTGTTAACAAAAATTTTAGTTCAACTTTAAACTTAAATATCTCTCATTCTATAAAGGTTAACGTACAAACTTTAAATAGGCAAAAAGATCTATAAGTCTACTTTCTAACGCTTCAAACAATGCATTAATCTGAGTTTTCTAGAGCAAGTTATGCTCGTTTTAATAAATAGTGTTGGAGTTGTCAGGCACCAACATTAGCAAAGCATCTTGACAACTTGAGAGATAGACATGACCGTCAGCAAAACTTCTGGATGGTCCAAGAGCTCTTCATGACCGTTAGCAGGGCGTCCAGATGGTCTCTGTTCGAAAATGGCTTCTCCAAGCCTCAAATCCAATCCAAACCACCTCAAACTCTACCAATGCTTCTAGAGTTCATAAATTGACGCAAGAATACTACAATATCTCAAAATGGGGCAAAATAAACAAGTAAATCGAAGGGATCTAGGGTTTGAATCTTCAAACCTAACATGCACAAATTTAGGAGTTTTCAATCCCAACTCCCAATCCATCTATGAAAGCTTACAAACTCTCAAAATCTAACTAATTGTGACTCAAATGAGTCACCAAACACAACTACAATACATATATATACATGCTCTTACAAGGGTTGGTGAAATCTTACCTTCTTCCAAGCTTCATCAATGGTGGTTTCTTGCTTAGGTTGAGATTTCTAAGCTTCTCTTGGCATCTTCACTTCTTCCCTCTTGATTCCATTCTTTTTCTTCCTCATTCTCTTATTCTTCTCCCTCTTTTGTTCTTTCACTCTTCTTTTCTTCATCTAGCCGAAAGTGTGTGTGTGGGTGTGTGTGTGTGAGTATGAAATTAAGAGACAACCATGAGAATTAATCCCATGTATCTCACACATAAGGCATAAGCTACAGCATGCATTACCATTAGTCATTTTGATCCAATGGCACATTAAAATAATATAGAATTTAGAAAATTCACATTAAATCAAATAATACAGGTTCGGAATATTACAGATTTCGTATTGATCAGGAAAGAGGTGCTCTAGTAAGGATTTGGCCAAAATATTTCTCCCCAAACAAAAACTATGCCGTTTTGACTTTCCTTCACAAAATTTCTTTTTTTAAAAACTTGTCGCGATGTTTTATTAATTGCCGGTATATGTAGCTCAGAAAATGGTGTCGTTGCACTTCCCATTCTTCTAACCGGAGTTATGAATAACGTTTATTAACATAATTTAACGACGGTTTACATAAGTGCCAGCATTTTATATTATATAACGACGTTTTCATAAAACACCAAGAAAATGGTGCCGCTGTAACCTAAATTTGTAGTTATGTTTTACGTTATTTGAACCCTTAATTTTTATTTTAACTAATATTTCAACAACTCAACAAATAAAATGACGTTCTCCATTTCAATCATGAAATAGATAGAACCCTAATCCGGTGAACTGTAATTAGAGGGAGGAGTAACTATAATAAGTACAAGTGATAACAACTTACAACTACTTGCCTCAAGTTATGATACCTTCAAGATCCAGTAGCAGTTCCCTTTTGTTACTAGTAAGCAGTTGACGTGTTGAAATTTTAGGTTAATTTCATTTTGTACTCCTATACTTTACCCTCAATTTTACTTTAGTCATTCTATTTTAAAATGTAATAGTTAATACTTTGGAGTTTTGATTAAGTCCCACTTTGCCCTTTTCGTAACCTACCGTTATATTACTTAATGAAAAATGAATACGTGAGCCTCACATGTAAAAATTTTAAAGGTAATATAAGAATTTTACACATTGTGTTTGAGAATGAAAAAAATGATTGAGAAATGAGATTGTATATATATCATATTTAGGATTAATTATTAACATAGCCTCTAAATTATGAATTACTATATAATTAATCAGTGTGAATCAGTATAATCCGAAAAACAAAGTATAATTAGCAAGACAAAAATTAGATTTTAAAAAAAATAACTTAAATGGGTGTATTAGTTATTTTTTTAGTAAAATTAGTTATTTTTTAAAAATCTAATTTTTGTCATACTAATTATACTTTATTTTTACGATTATATTGATTCACACTAATTAATTATATAATAATTCATAATTCAGAGGTTGTGTTAATGATTAATCCTAAATATAATATATACAATCTTGTTTCTCATTCTAAAATACAATGAGCGAAATTCTTATGTTGCCCTTAAAAATTTTACATGTGAGGTCCACATGACTATTTTTCGTTAAGTAATACAATGGTAGGTTACGAAAAAGTCAAAGTGGGACTTGACCAAAATTTCAAGGGATTAATTATTAGATTTTAAAGAGAATAGACTAAAGTGAAATTGAGAATAAAGTATAGGAATACAAAGTAAACTAACCCAATATTTTGTGGTCAGGTATTTCCTCAAATTTCTCCTGCTCTATGTATGTAGCTACATACTAAGCTGTCATGTACTAAAATGATGTTATTTATATATTTATATTTTCTCTAAATTTTAAGTACTAATAATAGAATTACTATATTTAAAATATATATATATATAAATAAAAATAAATATAAATACATAATCAAATAACATGTAGCGACATACACAGATAAAGAGGAATGCCTTCGAACCCAGCCGGACGAAATCCTTATCCAAATTTTATTACGATTCTGTTCGTAGATCGTGTTTCCACATCCACCTCCAACATGCCGGTTATTTCGCCCTGCAATCCATTTAAGCCAAAGAACACTGTGGTGGCCCTCCATCAATCTCTCCCTCTACCCCCCCCTCCCCCTCCCCCTCTCTCTCTCTCTCTCTCTCTCTCTCTCTCTCTCCAGCCAGGTTACCTATACTTTTCTTGTGATCTGAGTTCTTCATGTCCTAACAAACTCTATCTAAAACGGCAAGAATTGCGTAGTCTCTCTTTTCCCATGTCTAGCAACTGTTGGGTCTCTCCTCACAGTTGACAGGTATCCCAGCGTTGGACCAACAAGAAGGGATCGAGGAAAGCTAGAGAGCCTCTGCAATCATGGTGTATCAAACTACATTTGCATCCGAACAAAACGAAATTGCACGACCAAACCCACTAAGAAGGTTAACCCTCGTAGCGTCAATAGCAGCCGGAGTTCAATACGGATGGGCGTTGCAGCTGTCTCTATTAACCCCATACGTACAGCTCCTAGGCGTCCCTCACACATGGGCTGCCGTCATTTGGCTTTGTGGACCCATCTCTGGCTTGCTTGTCCAGCCCACAGTTGGCTTCTACAGCGACCGGTGCACCTCCCGGTTCGGTCGCCGCCGTCCGTTTATAGTCTCCGGCGCGTTCCTGATCTGCCTAGCCGTCGTCCTCATCGGTTACGCTGCCGATATTGGGCGAGTCCTCGGCGATAATCACAATGATAGAACAAAACCCGTAGCGGTCACTGTCTTCGTATTAGGTTTCTGGTTGCTTGATATCGGAAACAACACGTTGCAAGGTCCTTGCCGGGCTCTTTTGGCCGATATCTCCGGCGAAGACGAGGCCATGCTGAGAATCTCAAATGCCCTATTCGCGTTTTTCATGGCCGTCGGGAATATAATGGGTTATGCGGCCGGTGCTTACTCAAATCTCTCTAACATGTTACCCTTCACGCAGACGGAAGCTTGTGATATCTACTGTGCAAACCTCAAAGCTTGCTTTCTTTTTTCAATTTTCATCTTGACAACCATCACGGGATTCGCTGTAATCTCAGTGACTGAGGAACCAATAGGCCAAGAAAACGTGATTGTACTCGGGGGGAAAGGAGAGGAGGTGTCAACGAATTTTTTTAAGCAGCTGACTTTGGCATTGAAGAGCTTGTCAAAGCCGATGTGGACTCTGCTTCTATTGACATGCTTGAACTGGACCGGGTGGTTTCCTTTCCTATTGTACGATACGGATTGGATGGGAAAAGAAGTGTACGGAGGGGAAGCCGGAGGGAGTGAAGCCGAGAGGAAGCTGTACGATCAAGGGGTGCGAGCAGGGTCGCTAGGACTGATGTGGTATGTGCTGACTCTCGGGATCACGTCGCTGGCCATTGAGCCCCTGGTGCAAGCTCTTGGCGGCGTAAAACAGGTATGGGGAGTTGGGAACTTTCTGCTGGCGATTTGCATGGCGCTGACTGTGTTTATCACGAAAATGGCTGAGCATGCAAGAGGCGCCGCCTCGATTAGCAAGGGAGGTGTCCGGGTGCCGCCGCCGTCGGAGGTCAAGTTGGCTTCTATGTGTCTCTTCGCCTTGTTGGGTATCCCACAAGCGGTTAGTTTCTCCTCAAGTTTCTTCGTCATTCCATCATCATCGTCGTCAACATCGTCAATTGCATTTTCCATACTATCATTATCCGGTACAGTTATTACAAAACTTACGCAAGAAAAGGTAATGCTATACTATTTGAAAATTTATACAGAATTCAGGTGGTATGAGAGTCATTATCTTTTAACATAAAACATTATATAAAAATATTATTATCATATCATTTCAATGAGGTCTTCTGTATAAACTTTCTGAAGTAACATCATTCTACACCAAAAAAAAAAAAAAAACCATAATCTTCGCTTGGAGATGCTTTTTTTGTTTCTGTCACTTTTTAATCAATTGTTTTATCAGTTTTTAATTTTGCTTTTCGATGAAAAATCAAATGCCTTTGCTTAAGGCCTATAGAAAGGTAGAGTATGGAATGCCAATTGAATAAAAAGAAAAAGGAAAAGCAATAAAAAGTTGATCCAAATGTATAACTAAAATAAAAACCAAAAGACTATCATTCTTAGTTTAAAAGTGAGAAAAAGAAAAAAGAAAATGCTCTACAAACAAAAATTTCATATAAAAAAAACCCGTCAAAATGATGTGATGGTGGCCCTTCTGTATGTGAATCAAGTGATCCGTCTTATGTTTTAAAACAGTAGGACTAGATTATGCCATATCATTTTGTATGAAAATTTTTATTATATAACATTATTTTAAAAAAAATTATTTTTGCGAGTTTTTGTTTTTTCTTTTATGAGAGGTGATACACGCTAAGGCAATGTAAGGCGCACTCATTTTGTATCCACAGAACTAAATGTTTGTGGCTAATACAAATCAAAATTTATTGCATCAGGTGCCGAGCAACAATCAGACCAACTTTGCCTTATTAATTATGAAAAGGAAAATACCAATCAACAAATGATGCATACCAGCAACTGATGCTAGCACCCCTCTTATGAAAAATATATTTAAATATCAATAACTAAAATTTTGTACTAATTATATCTCTTGCATTTGTGCAGGTGACTTATAGCATTCCATTTGCTCTAACATCAATAGTTTCGAACTCATCAGGTGTAGGACAAGGTAAAGCTTATATGAATTCTGAACCAATATTAGACTATTATTATTAGGTTCTCCTTCTAAGACACTTTGGATGTTTGTATTTTGTAGGGCTTGCTTTGGGAGTTCTAAATCTCTCCATTGTAGTACCACAGGTAAAATTCAACAATTTATATTTCAAAGAGAGCCGACAAGGAATTTCATTAATAACTGGTCATTTTGATGGTCCATATATATCAATAACTTGTAGCCTGCTGGCCTAATTTGATCCTGTAAATGTTCAAAACAGATGGTGGTGGCTGTGGTGAGTGGACCATTGGATGCGATGTTCGGAGGTAGTAACCTACCAGCCTTTGTGATGGGGGGCATTGCAGCTGCAGCAAGCGGGATCTTCACAATTGCCTGGCTCCCAACTTGATTTTAAGCAAGCGAAAGCATAAATCCGAGGAGCATTCCTCTCACTGGCGGTCACAAGGAGAGGTTTCCAAAATCTTGTTTATACCACCTATAATTTTTGACAAATGCTAACATATGCCCTTGAAACATATGTTAAGCATGCATGAATAGCGATATATATAGTATGGAAAAATGTGGGGAAAAAAAGTGTGAGCCCTTTCAATTTCAAAAAAATTTCACCTTGGTTCTCTTGATAACTTAAGAAATTTTATCTTAGCCCTGGTCAACAGAACTCCTAGGTCCGCCATTGCTTCTACTAGCTTTCTCTCCTCATCAAATGAACATCGAGAGCTCTGTATATAATTCTTCATCTTATCTGTACTTGATTGGCTATGTCTCTGTATGTATAATTATGTATGGCTCCTGTGATGGTAGTGTAAACCGCCCGCTGCCACTGTATGTTTAACTGTCTTTTAGTTTCATTTCAATTTCCCCATTCAGATAATGCTAGTTAGGAATGCTTAGTCTGCGTTGAGAACACACACTGCACATTCTTGCTGCATCTGATGGGCCGTGAGAAAAAAGCTCTACAATGCATCCTAGGATGATTCTGCCCGGTCATGCATGCAAGATCTTAAATAAGCTAGGATAATAGAATTCAAATGCTGGCTTTTAGGCCTGCCAATAGATGGGGTCTGATCCAGATCCAGCTGGATCCGTATCTGATCCGAATCCAGACCTATCAAGCCAAATCCGAACTCCCAAACTGATACTAACCTGGTGCCCAACGCGTTAGCCGTTCCGACCTGATTATCTTCTTCTTTTCCCCTTTTTTTTTTAGGAGAGAGAGGATTACATAGGTTTCCTTGTTTGGTTTTCAACCCTCCGCTGCTATTTTTTTTTTTTTTTTTGTCTTTTTCTTTTTGGTTCCCCCATGAACTTGCATTCATTTGAACATTCATCCTTAGCTTCTGATCCAGTAAACTCTCATCTCTCTATACATTCACCTGCCACTCATATTCACCCCCACAAAAGGAAACCAACAAAAAATGCCCACATCCTAAAACATTTAACAATCAGAGAATGGAGAAAAATAGAGCATAGAAACTTATATATGTTTCCATGTTCATATATGATATACCCATATCCTAAAACTCATAATAATTGGAGAAAAAGAAGAACAACGCACATAGATATATATATCTATAGACATAGATATACGTATATATATACTAGAGGGTGGGCACACACGATGCGTGTGCAGCTATTCCTTCACAATTAATCTAAATATCCCCTTATTCATCCAATCTCATCTCAAATTTAGGATAAACACATATAAAAACACATTCAGAAAATGAACCATAAGAGTCACAAAATAAGAAAACATACACAATAAATAGTCTGCAAGAGAAAAAAAAAAAAAAAAAAAAGCGAATTCAAGGATAAAATACCATTGAAATAAATATTTACATGTTGTTAAATTACAGAAAATAATTTGAAAGAAAATGAAGACTAATTGAGTTGGTAATAAATTTTCACGTGTAATTAAATTTAGAAAAACAATTCGAAAAAGAATAATACTAAAGCAAATATGAGATGATGAGGATAAAGATGAAGAGTGATTGTCTTAGTGTTTGTATTTGCATTGAGAACTGTCAGAAAAAAGAAGCAGTTATCAGGATGTGAGGATATAGTAGTTGAGTAAATGTAGGAGTGTGAAATTTTCATATTTATCCTTACAATTAACACAGACGAAGATCATTGGTATTGTAAAAACTATATTTTGCAATATAAAAAGTTATATATTATAATAGATTTATACATGTCTGCATAATGAGAATAAGAAGATCAGCTCTTCCTCGAGCTTGCTCTAAAATCACTTGAGTTTCTGGAGAACTTGCTCTAAATCGCTTCGTTTCTAGGATTATCCGCTCTTTCTCTAGTTTGTCTGAATCGTTTTGGTGGAGTTTTAAAAGAACTAGCTCTAAATCGATTTACTTTCACAAAGATCTGCTAGAAATCGCGCTTGATTTGAATACTTTTGCTCATCGCTAGGGTTTCAGAAGGATTCGATGGCATCTGGTATGCCATCATAATGAAATTGCCTTGCTCCTATTCCTTAAGAGCTTCCAATTTCATTTCCATTACCTGTCCAGGGTTGAACCGTGAGATCCAAGCAGCTGCATGTGGGCAGGAACGAGATCTTGGTAGCCAATATATGTAGACACATGCATCTCCTTGATTCAACGCGTTTTAAAGCCGTGCGAGCCAAGGCTCAAAGCGAACAATATTATATCATGTGGATCTTGAGACATGACAGAATAGTATCATAGCGAATCCTAGCTAGAAGTATGCAGATCCAGCAGAACGCGAGGATGCGTTGCCCATTAAGTGGTAGATTGTAAGACTCGGGCGACTCTGCACATGGGGGGGGGGGGGGGGGGGGGGGGGGGGGGGGGGGGGGGAGGGGGGGGGGGGGGGGGATAAGATCCTGGTAGGCAGTTGCAGTGGCAGGTTGGTTCCAAGAATATGTGCTGCAATCCCACATTGCCTAGGAAATGAGAGAAAAAGTCATATATATGTAGACATTTGCATCCCCTTGATACAACGAGATTTAAATCAAGCGGATCAAGGTCCAAAGCAAACAATATTATACCATGTGAATCATGGGTTGTGACATGAGCCCTAGGATTTGACAGCAACTGTGGGTATCTAATGGTTAGATACCAACAGTGATTGGCCCAAAAATTTGTTTATAATATAACCAAGTCCAAATTTGTTTGATCTAGAAACAAAGGTGTTCCCCTTACACGTACATCTATGTGCTATTGAGTATAGAAATTCAACATGCAAACTTACAGAATTAGAAAACTCAATTTGTAAAATAATCAATGCTACTTTTTGAGACTATGTACTTAAGACAAAATTTGCCCTATAATGGTGCTTATGCTTGAATGAATGTCTGCCTCCCAAAATACAATGATATGCTCTCACAAAGAAGCAACACTACAATCTATGTTTCTAGCGAACAAAAACTATGATGAACTCCCTCTCAATGCAATAGAAACTTCTAAGAAAAAATCAATCATTGAAATGCAAAAACTATGACTATTTATAGACACTTATTTATCTGTTTAGAATAGTCATGAACTACCAAACACCTTTAAAAGGTGCCTATCGAATTACATAAACTAACAGTCAAAACTTTATGCAATAACTATTTAGAAAAGCCACCAGTCAACAGTACTTCCAACGTCACAACTATTTGATTTAAATTTTAAATTTAAATTCTCATAAAAATAAACATTAAGACCGTGTTCGGTTATGTTATACCTTTATAGTTAATTTCGCATTCACTATTTTAAGAAAATGTCTCATCGTTTAGGTTAATTTATAATTCTATGGACCTACTAGAAAGGATGTGTGGATACATCTATTTATGTTGTACATAATATTTTCCAACAAAAGGCACATTCAATGAGCTTTCTAGCTCCTTGAAGGCTGAGTCAGTTATGCTCTAGTTATCTTCCAACAAGAAGAAAAAACAAAAGTGTTTGGGTGGGGAAAAAAAAACTAATAGTCAGGAAGTACTGAACTTTCAGTAACCATCCTATTAAATTGTGACGTGTTTTTTAATGCATCAGTAATATAAATTTGTTACAAATAAAACATTTTAAGAAAATAACATTCATATAGAAAAATCTAATAAGCAAGAGTACCAAAAAAACTACCTCATAATTAGGGACACATATTTATTCGAGTGTTAATTTGATATAATATATACATTATATGTGTGTTAGTAGGTATAATATATATATATATATCTATATATAATATATGCGTATATTATATTATATATATTGGTGTGTGCAGGTGAAGAAGAAAAGAAAGGAGGCGGCCAACAAGTCGACAAGCACAAGAAGAAAAGAAGAAAAACAATAATAATAAAAACCACAATTCGGCTATAAAAAAAGAGCAGAGAGAAGAGAGGAGGGGGGAGCTGAAGAGAAAAAAAGACACAAGAGGAAGAGAGGGAGAGTTTGCTTTCTGCAATTATTTTTTTTTAGGGATAGATTTCTGTAAGCACCCTATTTTTGACCGCTCGGCAGTCTACACTCCGTCCAGACTTATTTTCAAGTCATTTTGGGCATATTCCAATCAAAACCAATTCTCTAGGTCCAAATTTCGTCTTTCCATCGCTTCGCGGGCCTGTCAGGCCCAAATAGAGACAAAATGACCAAAATGCCCTTAGGGGCATTGTCCTTTCTTATTCCAAGTCCAATCCCTCTCTCGAGACAGTTTATTCCTCGAGATGGTCCGAGTAGCAAAACTACTCACAAAAACCGTCAGAGTGGCGGAAACACTCACAAAACCGTTAGGGTGGTGGAAACACTCACAACACTGTTAGAGTGGCGGAAGCACTCAAAACCCAGGCACGTCTCTTCGGAGTCGGTAAGACCCCTTTCCAATCCCTCTCTCGAGACAGTTTATTCCTCGAGACGGTTCCAATCCAGGCACGTCTCTTCGGAGTCGGTAAGACCCCTTTCCAATCCCTCTCTCGAGACAGTTTATTCCTCGAGACGGTTCCAATCCAGGCACGTCTCTTCGGAGACGGTAAGACCCCTTTCCAATCCCTCTCTCGAGACAGTTTATTCCTCGAGACGGTTCGAGTAGCAAAACTACTCATAAAACCGTTAGAGTAGCGGAAATACTCACAGACCCGTTAGAGTAACGGAAATACTCACAGAACCGTTAGAGTAGCGGAAATACTCACAGAACCGTTAGAGTAGCGAAAATACTCATAGAACCGTTAGAGTAGCGGAAATACTCACAGAACCGTTAGAGTAATGGAAATACTCACAGAACCGTTAGAGTAGCGGAAATACTCACAGAACCGTTAGAGTAGCGGAAATACTCTCAAATCCTCAACCCCGTCCGAGTGGCAGAAACACTCAAAACCTAGGTCAATACCCATGTTTGTTAGCTCACTTCGATGAAAAATGACCAAATTACCCTTTGGACCTTTTCCAGTCAAGATGACCATTTTTGCCCCTAGGCATCCGAACGCCCTAGAAACCACACCGGCTCTAGGTTTCAAACCGGTAATGTCCCGAGAATACTTTTTATAGTGTTCTCAACCTTCCTTTACCTTTCCAGACCATTCCGAGTCAGTTCCGGCCAACCCGGTACAAAATGACCGTTTTGCCCCTAGAGGGCCGGTCTCCTTCTTCGACCACACCGGCTCTGGGTATCAAATCGGTAATGTTCCGAGAATACTTTTTATAGTATTCTCGACCTTCACCTTTCCGGACAATTCCGAGTCAGTTCCGGCAAACCCGGTACAAAATGACCTTTTGCCCCTAGTGGGCCGGTCTCCATTTCCGACCACGCTGGCCCTAGGAATCAAACCGGCAACCTCTGGGAACATTCTAAATAATGTTTCCAGATCCCAAGTCTTCTTTCGGGACAGTTTGAGTCTGTCTCGGCAGTTTTTCGGTCTGATTGACCGTTTTGCCCCTAAAGGCTCGGTCAACCTTTCCGACACATCCAATCCTCACTTTTCAAGTCAAATACCTCCAAGACACTATTTTAAGTGTTCCTGCTCCTTTCCGGCCTTCCGGGTCACTCCCGGCTCCTTCAAAATTCCCGGACTTTTCGGAGTTACTCCTAGTGAAACCAGGCTAAAGTTTACATGGTAGTCACCAGTACAGGCGCCCAAATCTAGTCAAAGATACGTTGCTTGCCGACCTTAATTGTTTCCTAAATGGATGGCGCCACTAGCAGTGGCGCCAAGCCAAAAAATGGCCTGGCGCCACTCCTAGTGGCGCTAGTATAAACTTTGCCCTGGCGCCACTGCAACAGGCGCCAGGCTTGTCCAACTTCTATAAATACAGAGCCTCGATCAACGTGAAAGGGGTCTGAAAACTGAACCTAGAAATCACACAATTCGATACATAGAGCTCGAACACCTCCAAAAACCCTAGCCTCCCTAGGTTTTCCAAACCCTAGGCACTATACACAAACCCTAGCCTCCTATACACTCATACACACCCCTATACACTCATACACTACCCTTCAACCACTCTCTCAAGACTTAAAGAGCAGCCATTCAAAGCTTGAAGACAATCCTTGAAGACTGAGGGTGAAGATCAAGACCAAAGACCGAAGACCGAAGACTGCACGGCGCGCAAAATAAACAAGAAACAAGGTAGGCTTTCTATTTAAATTTCCGCACTTCTCCCCTCTCTCTTCTCTCTCCAACCCACTTGGGTTTTCTCTATTTTAATCCCCCATCTCTTTCCCGCCTTTTCTTTGCATGCTTGAAACAAGGGGATTCCCGGTCCATGTGTAGGATTGGACTATGGGAGAGTCACCGTGTCGGGGGCTTTTTTATAGTCTAACCAAAGACCACGTGGGTCCGGCCCCCTTGATTATGTGGTGAAGCTTTAACCTTGTATGTTCACGACCCCAAATTGCATTGTGCATATCATAGTCTTGCATCTTCCAAAATTCGTTTTCAAACTCGTTTTCAAAACCGTTTTCAAACTTGTTTTCGAAATTTGCATCAAATTCTCTTTTTCAAAAACTTGTTTTCAAAACCACAATTCTAGGGTGATTCTAACCTTTCCATGGCTAGGGTTGCTTTAGGAAAGTGTTATATTAAAAGTGGCCTTTTGGTCTATATTTTCAAACCTTTGTTTTCAAAACCACTTTCTTAAAGTGGTTCTAGCCCTCCTATAGCTAGAATTGCTTTAGGAAAGTGAGACGTTTTTAATCCTTCTAAAAACTCTCTCTTTTCAAAAATCTCTTCCTAAAAAATCTCTTTTTCAACATCCTTTCCTAAAACTCTCCTCTCCAAAATTGTTTTCAAAAACTCCCTTCCAAAATCTATTTTTCAAAACTCTCTTTTTCAACTCCTCTCCTCCTCTCCTCAAAATTCACCTTCTAAAAACATTCCCTAGATCCACCTTTCTAAAAACTCTTTCCAAAAACCTTTCTAAAAAACTCTCTTTCCAAAATCTTCCTTCTAGAAATTTCCTCTCTAGGATTTCCTTCCAAAATCTGTGTTTCCAAAAACACACCTTCCAAAAACTCCTCCCTAGGATTCCCTTCTAGAAAATCTACGTTTCTAAAAACGCACTTTCTAAAAATCCCTTTTCCTTAGAGCCCAAGTCAAGCCCTAGAATCCACAATTAGGAAACCCTAGATTTTCTTCCCAAAAACATGGTTTTCAAGCTTTGCCCCAAACCTAGGTTTCCAAAACCCCTTGTTTTCACATTCGAACGATACACATTTCCAAAACCTATTTTCTACATTAAAACTACGATTTTCCAAAGCTAGGGTTTCTAGAATCTCCCTTTCCAAATCTTATCTTCCCTTTAGGAAACCAAATCCAATCTCCCCGTTTAGGAAACTAGATCCCGTCCTCCGTTTTTGAAAACAAAATCAAATCTTTTCTTTTAGAAACCAAATCCAATCCCGTCCTAGTCCAAACCTTTCCTAATTCAATTCCTTCCTAAACCATAAGTTTCCTAAATCTAACTTTAAACCTTTCCTTAAATTTCAAAATCCAACTCTTTCCTAATTCAAATCCTTCCTAAACTTTCACTTTCCAAAATCTTAAGTTTCCAAAACTTGAACATAAAAAATCTTTCCTAAACTTTAAAATTCAACTTTCAAATCTTTCCTAATTCAACCCCCTTTCCAAATCTTAACTCTCCAAATTCAAGTTTTCAAACTCTTCCTAAACTCAAACCTTTCCTAATTTCAAGATTTCCTAAAACTCTAAAACTTTCTAAATCCTAAACTTTCTAAATT